>JALMGJ010000004.1:31574928-32297428 GCA_023362775.1 Charina bottae | reverse complement strand
TGCCTTTTGCTTTCCTTCTTTCTTGGGCTATTTCCAGTGTCTCAGCAGACAGCCATCTTGCCTTCTTGGTTTTCTTTTTCTTTGGGACGTTTTTTGTTGCCGCCTCCTGAACAATGTTGCGAACTTCTGTCCATAGTTCTTCTGGGACCCTATCTACTAAATCTAGTCCCTTAAATCTATTCTTCACCTCCACTGCATATTCCTTAGGAATATTAGTGAGCTCATATCTAACTGATCTGTGGGTCTTCCCTATTCTCTTTAGTCTGATTCTAAATTGTGCAATAAGAAGTTCGTGATCTGAACTACAGTCAGCTCCAGGTCTTGTTTTTACCGACTGTATAGATGTCCGCCACCTTTGGCTGCAAAGGATGTAGTCAATCTGATTTCGGTGTCGACCATCTGGTGAAGTCCATGTATAAAGTCGTCTTTTAGGTTGCTGGAAGAGAGTGTTTGTTATGCACAGTGAGTTGTCTTGGCAAAATTCTATCAGCCTATGTCCTGCTTCATTTTGTTCTCCCAGACCATGCTTGCCTGTAATTCCAGGTGTCGTCTGACTACCCACCTTAGCATTCCAGTCTCCTGTAATGAAAATAACATCTCTTTTTGGTGTATTATCTAGTAGGTGCTGCAGATCCTCATAGAACTGATCTACTTCTGCTTCTTCAGCATCTGTGGTTGGGGCGTATATTTGGATCACTGTGATGTTAAATGGCTTACCCTGAATTCGAATTGAGATCATTCTATCGTTTTTTGGATTGTATCCAAGCACTGCTTTAGCCACTTTATTATTAATTATGAAGGCTACTCCATTTCTTCTGTGGTCCTCTTGTCCACAGTAGTAGATCTGGTGGTCATCTGATGTGAGGTGGCCCATCCCAGTCCATTTCAGTTCACTGACACCTAAAATGTCTATATTTAATCTTGACATCTCACCAATAACCACATCCAATTTGCCCTGGCTCATAGATCTTACATTCCAGGTTCCTATGGTGTGTTGATCTTTAGAACATCGGATTCGTCGTTCACCACCAGCACCGTCGGCCGCTAGCCGTCCTTTCGGCTTTGAGCTAGCTGCGTCATCACGTCTGGGGCTAGTTGAATGTATCCTCTGTTCCTCCCCAGTAGCATTTTGACCATCTTCCGACCTGGGAGTCCCATCTTCCGATGGTATACCGACATATCTTTGGTTGTACTGATCCATTTAGTTTTCATGGCAAGAATACTGGGGTGGGTTGCCATTACCTTCCCCAGGGATCGTATTTAGTCTGACCTCTCTGCCACGACCTTCCCGTCTTGGGTGTCCCTTCACGGTTTAGCTCATGGTTTCACTGAGGTGCTCAAGCTCCAGCACCACGACAAGGTAACGATCTCCTTTGCTGGAGATATATATATATATATATATATATATATATATATATATATATATATATATATGACTTCCCACTTCACCACAAGTATAAACAATTTTAGTAACTTATCACCTTCTCTTAAAATACAATAAATTATCTCTTCTTCCCATATCCCATCTCTTATCTATAAAGAAATCCTTAAAGCCTCGTCACTTCAGTCTTGATGTAAGCAAAAGTCCATTAAGGGTCATCGGTCTTTCGGCTGTGGCCACAATATCATCTGTGCCACAGTATATTTTTCCCAATTGTTGATACCAAGAACAGGAAAAAAATTAAAAAGTCGCAAAAAAGGGATAGGAATATATGTTTGTGTGGGGGGATTTTTTTTTACCCTGCATGATGTAAGCTCAAGGCATATTTATTTATTTATCAAATTACGTCACCACCCATCTCCCTCAAAAGGACTCTAGGCGGTTTACAATAAAGCTAAACAGAATAAAATACAATAAAAACAAGATATATTACATAAAATATAAATATACGTATAAAGTATAAAATAGGATCCAAGATGGTAATTAAAAGTTATAATTCAGGATCATAAATACATAGGCACCACTTTAAGGTGCTAGCTACCCCCAGGATTGACTACCCCCCTTCCTGCCCCAAGCAAGATGGCAGAGCCATGTCTTTAAATTTTCCTGAAGGGCAGGAGAGAGGGGGCCTGCCTCACCTCTAGGGGAAGAGTGTTCCAAAGGGCGGGGGCCACAGCAAAGAAGGCCCTCTTCTTGGACCCTGCCAATCACCATTATCTCATGGACGGTGTCCGTAACATGCCCTCTCTGCCTGACTGGGTGGGACAGGTTGATGTAATGGGGGTGAGGTGGTCCCTCAGGTAACCTGGACCCATGCCATGTAGGGCTTTAAAGGTGATAACAAACACCTTGAATTGGAC
Organism: Charina bottae; assembly: GCA_023362775.1. NCBI lineage: Eukaryota > Metazoa > Chordata > Lepidosauria > Squamata > Charinaidae > Charina > Charina bottae. The sequence goes on along the minus strand of JALMGJ010000004.1, from coordinate 32,295,127 downwards.
CCAGAAGCAAACTGGCAACCAATGCAGCTCCCGCAGCAAAGATGTTACATGCTCCATCCTTGTGGCACACAAAACTGATAGCATGGCCGCATTCTGAACCAGTTGTAGCTTCCAGATACTCTTCAATGGTAACCCCATGTAGAGCGCATTGCAATAGTCTATATGGGAGATGACTAGGGCATGAGTGGCTGACAGGAGGGCCTCTTGATCTAGGAAGGGGCATAACTGGCGCACAACACGAAGTTGAGCAAAGGCCCTCCTGGCCACAACTGCCACCTGCTCTTTGAGCAGGAGTTGTGAGTCAAGGAAGACCCCCAGATTCTGTACCAGGTCTGTCTGGGGCAGTGCGACCCCATCCAGAACCAAAGATGGTAAGGTTCTGGATAGAGAGGAGCCCCCAACCCACAGCCACTCCATCTTACAAGGGTTCAGCTGAAGCCTGTTGTTCCCCATCCAGATCCCTACAGCCTCCAGGCACTGAGAGAGGGTGGTCACAGCATCACTTACATCACCTGGGATGGAGATGTATAGTTGGGTATCATCTGCATATTGATGATACCTCATCCCGTTGTGACGGATGATCTCACCCAGTGGTTTCCTGTAGATGTTAAAAAGGAACGAGGAGAGTTCTGAACCCCGCGGCACACCGCAAAGGAGGGGCCGTAGGGTGGATCTTTTGCTCCTTATCAACACCAATTGGGAACGGCCCCGGAGGAAGGAGGTGAACCAGCACAAAACTACGCCTCCCACCCCCAACTCCCTGAGCCGTCCCAAAAGGATACCATGGTCGATGGTATCGAATGCCGCTGAGAGGTCAAGAAGAGCAAGGATGGATGCACTACCCCATCCCACTCCCGCCAAAGATCATCCAAAAGTGCAACCAATGCTGTTTCCATCCCATATCCAGGCCTGAAACCTGACAGAAAGGGGTCTAGATAATCCGTTTCATCCAGAATCCTCTGGAGTGGGAATGCCACCGCTTTCTTGACTTAACTTGGGAGTATGCCTCATTGCATGCAATATAACTTATTTCTCAGTAGAGATGCAGAAGATTTATTCTAAGATTTTGTGATTGCACCTGGAAGGAACCTAATGGAAATGGCTTCAGATGGTTTCAATGGTTTAACAAACACTCCAAAACAAAACACAATTTTATTTTGTTCAGTAAGACTCAATTTTAAGTGATCTGTTCCATATACCCCACCACCACCAAAAAAGGAGGAACTGTCAGATCAAAGTCTTTGTTTTGTGCAGCCCATTACCTACATCATGGAACTGCAACTTAGATGTGGGAACAGGCTGATGTCCATGGATCAGCTGCATGGCATTCAGTAGGAAATTATTAACAGATTGAATCAAGTAAGACAACAATGCATTGTGTTGCTACACCCTGAGAAGCCTGCAGCAATTCCATATTTGCTAGTCCTAACAAAACTTGGCCTGTTCCAGCCTTCTTCCATTAATGTGCAGGCCAGCATGTGTTTGGCAAGCCATCTATTTTGCCTCTCTATGAATGCTGCAAAACAATTCCCAGCTTGAATATGAATATCTATCTATCTATCTATCTATCCATCCATCCATCCATCCATCCATCCGAACACAAATGTGTGTGCGTGTGTATGTATGTATATAATTATATATATATATATATATATATATATATACACACACACACACACACACACACATATACACACACACACACACACACATTGTGTGTGTGTGTGTGTATGTATGTGTGTGTGTATATATATATATATATATATATATATATATATATATATATATATGAACACAAAGATTTGATAACAATGTGATGCATCAAAAATCACATTTCAGGTGGATTGCTTAAAAAATGAATGAAAAACAGAATGGGAACAAACTTAGGCGAGAACACACAAGAATGTGATCTGACACCACACCCACTCACCCACCCATTTTTGTTTTTGTTTTAAATAGCATCTGGGGCTTTTATAGCTTTCTGCCTCTTTAAAACTAAACTTCCTTAAATGTGTTTTTTAATATATGTTTTTATGTAGAAAGTGTTAATGAAGGCAGTAAATAAGTTGAGCTCTGTTGGTGCATAATGAAGTTATCGTCCCCATGAAACTGAGCTGCTTCTGTCACGCCCTTCCTTGCTTCCTCACATTTTCTCCAAAGCATTTGGAAGAAAATCAATAACATATCATGCACACAGTGACACCTGGCAGTTTAATTTCAGAAGGTCTGCAGATCAATAGGTTTAGAAAAGCTTACAGTTTCTCTGCAACCCAAGTGTAACTAATGCTAGAAACTGGGCATCTATGAGATGCCAAGAAAGTTGGAGGATGGCGTGAGACAATATCTTGATATTTATACATGAAAAGGGTTGCTACTGTTTGTGCAATTTTTTAAAGACAAGTTCTCAACTGACATTTCACTGCTTTGCATTTCTCTTTTATTAAAATATTATGATTTTAATTTTCTCTGCTGGTATAATGGACATCCATTTACAGTGAGAAGGATATAAAGCAGGGCTTTCCAAAGTTTTCCCGCGGCGACACACCAACCGCTGTTGGTGTGTCGCCGCGGGAAAACCCGGAAGTGCCGCCATTGCGGCAGCGTGCAAAAACCCGGAAGCGCTGCTGCCGCTTTCAGGTTTTTGCGCACCGCCGTTGGTGTGTCACTGCGGGAAAACCCGGAAGCGCTGATGATGATCAGCGCTTCCAGGTTGTGTGGTGACACACCAGACTCTGTGTGGCAACACACTTTTGTGTCGCGACACACAGTTTGGAAAGCTCTGATATAAAGGCAAATAGCTATATGTGACACAGAGACAGGCATGACCTCCTCATGGGGAAAGTCGTATGATTAAATTAACAGTGAGATGATCATCTGAGATCCTTGGAGGGGAACACCCAAGTGTTGGGACTCGTAACCCAGTTGTTAAGTGAAGTGGTTGCTAAGTGAAAAATCACATGACCGCAACTGTGCTTATGGTTTTACGTCAGCTTTCCTTTGCTTTACAGTGTCAAAATGATATGACCCCAAACAGCCAGGTGAGCCTAAATGGCAGGGAAAGTTTCCAGAACTTGACTCGTGAGGAAGCCGGGTAAAAGGGTAAATCTTATAACCCTTTTCCCCCACTCCCCCACTCTTTGGAATGCTCACCCCGGTGCTGGGATAATTAGTAAGAAGGGAATTGATGTTTGTATTTACATTCATTGGAGAGGAAGGGATTACAAGAGAGTAAACAGGCACACTATGGAGAACACACATTGAAAGGAATGTGCTAGTGCCAGCTGTTTGCCTAGAAACATGCCCTGAACTTCATGTTCAGGGCAGTGGATTGTGTAGAACACTGAAACTTCTTGAGTATAGATTCATACACTGCATATGTGGACACTGGAGACTGGACTCATTAGTGTTGGTTACTCACTAAAGTTGTCCATGCTTTGAAAACAGTTCAGAAGAACTGCTTTGGATCTTGCTTGAGCACAGCTTCTCTCTGCTCTCATTAAATCATCCCTCTTAAGAGTTGAATGGAGCCCTAAAAGCAGGCTTTTTTAAGCTTGCTTGCACAGAAGTCTGAAAAAACAAACAAGCCAAAAAAAAATGCTGTTTTAATTAATAGACATGCTGAGTTCACATGAAGTCCTAAGCACCTCTTCCAAATAATTTTTGAAGTGTGCATAACCCTACTATTCACTGTGCTTCTGCTGATATTCAGAAGAAAGCAGGACTATGAATTATGTCTGAATTATGATCAATATATGTCTGAATTAGATCTTTGGTTATTGAATATTGAAGACTTGCATCATGTTGCTGGCTTCTATAATACGAATGGTTTATTCAGCTCACTGAAGCCTTTGCATGTTCTTCAAAGTCTGTAAGAATTCTGTTCAACCCAAGCAAGAGGTATAAAGGAACAATGTGGAAAAGGTGATAACATATCAGTGCCAGAGGCTATTCTTGTATGCAGTAGTGGGTTTTTTCCCCTTATTTTTGCCAGAAATTATTCAACTAATTTTATAAGATTAGGGTACTTATATCTGATCTTGTTAAACACTGCAGTGGACTGGAACCAATTAACTGAGTAATTCGTAATTCCATATTATTAACTTCAAACAGGCCATGTTTTCACTGCTGATATGTTGTGAACTTTTTTTTTTTTTAAAAAAAATAACAATTTCTCTGGCTATAAAGAACCAGGAACATTAATGTAATATATCACTGAATGAGTTGTTTTAACTAAAGAACATTGGGTGGATTTTTTTTTCATTAGGTAAGCAATACTATTTTAAAGGAATGCATGAAATTAGCAATTTCATTTACTTTCTCACCATGAATCTGTACAGCAAGAAAAATAGAATAAACATACAACTCTAGTCAATGTTTTCTTTGATTTTACTTACTTAATACTGCAGAGCTTTATCTTATCAAATGTTATTGTAATATTGCTATTTTCCACTTTTCAAATTAAAGACTGGTCTATTATTCATATTAATTAATAACATAATAACATATATGATATCTGGATGGATGGATGGCTGTTAAGTATATATATACATAATCACATATATGTAAATAAAAATGGCCATGGGGGGCATCAACCAATGACCAGAGGAGAGAGTGTGTTCTGGCCATAGCACACAGCACCCAACTGGTTGTTTGTCCACAATGAATTGAAGCACAGCAGGCAAACCAGACAGAACCACTTTAACCAGAACATTTTTTTTAATATGTAGCAGAAAACGATGGGTGGATGTTGCCTTCCTGGAGAAGGGTCAGGGCCAGCTCTTATCTGACCTCCCTAGTTCTGTTTAGGAGAAAGGCAGGGAGAAGGGAGACCTATTCAGAGTTGCAAGATTGATGTCAGTCCTTTGAGGTAGATCAGACTTGAATACCAAAGTCTGGTATACTAAAACTACTTCACTCTACACTTTTTGCTGAGGATACAATCTTGTATGATTGATCAATGATGTTGTCGCTGACACAGGGATGAGATCTACCCAGTTTCTGTTCGTTATGTTAGCCTGATGAAGCCAAGGCCATCCTTTCTGGTCACTCTTTCCAAAACGCTTGTCAGGTCTTCCACAACACCTTATAAACACAGGTTTAGCCCTCTTTTGAAAGGGAGCTAGAACTGTGTTTTAAAAACAGAGTGCTAAACAAATTAAACCAGGAAAAAGGGTTGGGTTCTGCCAGCCATGTATTACTAGATCTGTTATCATTTAGCCTATTATGGGTTTCCCACTTCTTCTACTCACAAGAGCTTTCACATGGCTGCCTTTTTACTGCTTGTATTATTTTGATAGGAAGTGCCATTCTGTTTACTCCATTCTGGCTTCCTGGCCATCCACAAGCTACTTCAGGGGCTGCAGGCCATGAAGACAGAACTGGACTCACTTTCAGCCCTGCCATTCCTCGGCAGCATTAGTCAAGGTTGCAGCTTGCTTGGTATCCAATGCCTGCTCCTGCTTCAGCCCACACCCTCCTCTGTGCCTGTGCCCTACGTCAGCCAGGCTATTTTTTGGACCCGGGTTTAGTGCTCTTTCTTTTAGTTGGGCAATTTGACAGATGGCAAGACAAGCACCTGCTCATTTATTTCTGTCTCACCTCAACACAAGTGAGGGGTGGTTGTTTTCCAATGGCACATGATCTTGAGAGGTTGGAAACTGAAACCAGGGGAATAGATCAATCACTATATTTAATTTGGCCTGCATTAAAAAGGTAAGGATATCACAAGTCGCCAGCCACATTACTGTAGCAGAATACAGGTTGGCAATTGGGGCAGTACATTTTCTGCCAACTCAAAGACTAGTAGGTAGCTTTTTAATGCAACCATCTGGTGATGTCCTTTTTTTCCAAAAGTTCAAGGTTTTTCTTATTCTTATACTGTATAGTTTGTGCTGCTGAAAATGAACTTTGCAGCAGAATGGGGTTCTCTTGATAACTGCTTTATATTCAGCACCTAGAACAGTGTTTTTTTGTTTTCAAACTTGGCAACTTTAAGATGTGTGGACTGGCTGGGGAATTCTGAGAGTTGAAGTCCACACATCTTAAAGTTGCCAAGTTTGAAAAACACTGATCGAGGAGGAAGAGGAAGAGGAGACGGTGGTGGTGGAGGTGGTGGTGGAAGGGAGGAGGAAGACATAATGAAATATCTCCCTTCCATATTGTAGAAAATTATTCAGTTTCAAATACCTATTTTAGCAGACTTAGTTTGATTTTAGTGTTTATGCTACTGCAAAAGTCGAGGAAGGTAGAGCATCTTTTTTTTTGTGCTCAAAAAGACCATGGTGTAATTCTCACATCTAAAGATGTACAGCTACAGTCAGATAAGCCATGTTCTAATGAAGTATAAATGCATGAAACCGAGCTAAATTGTGGCCAAACCATTTCATTATCAAGAAAAAAAAAGTCTTGCACAATGTGTGGGTTGCATCAAAATCAGGGGTGGCAATATAAAATTGTGCCCTTAAACATAACAGACAGAAACCATAAGTCACTTTCTGCAAAGATTGTAACGGAAATTGCTCTAATCATCTAACAGGTTTAGAGTCTGCACTCTTTCTAAGCTGGAAGCCAAAATGAACAAATATTGTGAAATTTAAAAAATGAGTACTGTAGTTGGATAGAAACAAGAAATTGCCTGTGTTATAAAAAGATAGATGTTGGATCAACAGAGAGATAATCAGCAAACAGTATTGTAGAGCAAATAGTACTACAAACTGGAAATCTAAGTGGGGGGTAGATGAGCATTAGAAACATCCAAGAGCAATTAAACTTTGCCTACAACTCAAAGCAACTTATTACTTTTGGGGGCATCTTGGATGAGAAGCGACATGGAAAATTGCTTGATTTAAAATGAGAACACTTAAAACATTTTCACACGTGATACTTGAAGGCTTTTTGAATTTCCGTCTGCTGTGATGTGGCTCTCAATCCAAACCTCTGAGGGTAAGAATGCATCGTGGGTTTAAAAATGGCTTTCTTTCATCCTAAGTTAAAAACATTCACAGATGGAACAAAGAGAGTGGGAGAGAAGTGAGAAAATGCTCTTTGGTGTTATTCACACAATGAATACAGAATTGTCAGAAGGGAAAGAGGAGAAAAAATCTGGAAGAATGGCAGCAAAAATTCATAAATAGCAATGCTCCAATAAAATAAAATTAAATTAAAATGACAGAAAGCACTGAAAGGCTTGCTGTCTGCCTCAATGTCTTTTGTACCGAGAACTGGAGGGTGGCTTTTAGAAAAGATAGCAAAGCCCCTTTCAAATCACCAAGGCTGATTAGAGGGCTTTCTAGATAATTGCTAGAAACTACTTCCAACATTAAAATAATGGGGAAGTTCATGTGAATAAGTGAATTTCCGATACAAACTGGCCAAGATACAAACTGGCCACATGGACTTGCCTTTTGTATACCTGTGCAGACTTTTGTTTTGCATACCACAAGGAATTGTTGAATCTCTGTGCAAATTATGTGGCTATACAGTCACTGATAGTTTACTGATTGCCTCTAAATTTCATCTATTACATTTATCCTTATGTTTTATGTGTGGAGCTTTTTATACTCTGCTTCTGTAGCTGGGTCTAGATGTCTGGTTTGGTAGCAGTGGTGCTGGTTTGCCTACATAATGATCCAAACTTGGAAAAATCATTTGCTATTATTATATAGCAGGTGTGGGGTCTTCCAGATGTTGAAGAACTGTGAGGAATCAAGCAGTGATGAGCTTTCTGGCGGAATGGCTGTGGTTTAGTTTTCTGGTGTCCTGATGTTTTGCTAGGAGCTGTGGCTGGCATCTTCAGAAGCTGAATTAGCTGTTTTGTAGTGTACTTTTTGGCAGTTCACAGACAACTGAACATTCAGTTCAGCTGCTGCTGTTGAACGCCAGGTCGGTTAACAACAAAGCCCCCCTTATAAGTGACTTGATCATGGATGAGGGGGCCGACCTGGTGTGTATTACCGAGACCTGGCTGGCACCAGAGGGGGGAGTGGCCCTCTCGGAAATGTGCCCAGCCGGGTTTCGGGTCTGGCATCAGCTGAGACACCGGGGCAGGGGAGGAGGGGTGGCAGTGGTCATCCGAGAGTCTCTTGTGGCTTTCAGGGGCGCTGCTCCACAAGTGGCCGGGTGTGAGACCCTGTTTTTCAAGTTGGGTTCACGAGAACAATTGGGAGTGTTGCTGCTGTACCAGCCTCCCTGCTGCGTAGCAACCTCTCTGCCTGAGCTGCTCGAGGCTGTCTCGGGGTTGGCAGTGGAGTTCCCCAGACTTATGGTTCTGGGGGGCTTCAATCTGCCATCTCTGGGATGGGACTCGGAGGTGGCTCGGGAGTTCATAGCTACCATGGCAGCTATGGGCCTGTCTCAGATTATTCGTGACCCGACTCGGGACAGTGGTCTCACCCCGGACTTAGTTTACTTGTCTGAGCAGTGGCAATGTGATCTGAGGGGAGAGTTACATCTTTCCCCATTGTCATGGTCAGACCACGCCCTGGTGACCCTTAGATGCTCTTGTGCTGCCCCACTCCGCAGGGAGGCGGGACCTATTCGACTGGTCCGCCCCCGGTGACTGATGGACCCAGTGAGGTTTCAGAAGGAGCTGGAGGTTATTCCCAAGGACTTGCTTCATGGTCCAGTCGAGCTCCTGGCCGCGGCCTGGAATAAGGCCGCAGCCGGAGCCTTGGACAAGATCGCGCCTATGCGACCTCTCCGGCCCTGCTTGGCCCGCCGCTCTCCGTGGTTTACCGAAGAGTTAAGGGCCTTGAAGAGGGTTAAGAGACATCTAGAGCACCGCTGGAGAAAGACGAAGACGGAATCTGACCGAACACAATCTAGAGCCGCAGTTAAGGCCTACCTTGTGGCGGTAAGAGCAGCGAAACGTGAATATTTCTCCGCCCTTATTGCATCCGCAGAATGCCGCCCGATGGCCCTTTTTAAAATTACAAGATCACTGTTGGGTCGGGAGCAGAGGGAGACCCACCTACTGTGCCGGCTCGCCTCCAGAACAGATTGGAGAGTCTTGGCAGTCGGCCAGAGGTAAGGAATGCAGTCCAGAGTCAGTTTGCAAAGCTAGCCGAGAGAGACAAATCAGTGTGTGCCGATAGTCAACGGAGTGAAGCAAAGAGTAATCAATAATCCAAACCGGGTCAAGGGTTCCAGAAGTCCGAGCCACGATAATCCAAACACGGTCAGGGGTCCAGAAGTCAAGGTAACGATAATCCAAACAGGGTCAGGAATGCAGGCAAGACAGGATACAAGAGTGGTCGCGAAGCCAAACTGCAACGTTGCTCCCACAACTCCCTCACTGCTTTGTCGGTAATTTATCAGGAGCTCAGGAGCTGTCCTCTGGGTCCTGCAAAGACTCTCCCTGCCCTCTGCGTAACTCCCTAGCAGCCAGCCAAGCACTTTTCCTCCTGTCCTTTAAGGCGAGGTGCACACGCCTCCGCCTCTGCCCTTTGGGGGATTCAGGTGAGCTGGGAGGCTGATGGGATCCAGCTGGCTGCTGGCTAGAGGGTGGGGACAAACCGCAATCCCCAGCTTGCTCCCCTGTAGCCTCGGTTGCTGGCTGCTGGCTAGAGGGTGGGGGCAAACCACCATTCCCAGCTTGCTTCCCTGTATCCTCAGGTATTGCCAACTCCTGCGGTGCTGGGTCCTTTTCTGGGACCGTGCCTGTGTCTGGGGCCTCGCCTGGCTCAATCCCCTGGAGGTTTGCCAGGGGCAGCTCGTCTTCTGACTCCTCACTGAGGCCCTGGGGCAGAGGCTGAGCCAGGACACCTACAGGGCCAATCGGAAGAGTTTTCTGAGCATCTGCAGGATAAAATCGCTCAGATTCATTCAAAGTTGGACACCAAGCATGAGACAGGATCTGTGGAGATGCCAGGGGCTTGTACTTACCATGTTGTCTGGGAACAGTTTGATCCTGTTGCGCCTGAGGAAGTAGACAGGTTCCTTGGGATTGTAAACGCCACCACATGTCAACTTGACCCTTGTCCCTCCTGGCTGGTGAAATCGGCCAGTGAGGTGACATGTGGATGGGTCCAGACGATGATTAATTTGTCCTTGAGTGAGGGGGTGTTCCCGGAGGCCTTTAATGAGGCGCTTGTGCACCCCCTCCTCAAGAAGCCATCCCTGGACCCTACCATCCTGGGCAATTTTCGCCTAGTCTCCCACCTTCCCTTTTTGGGAAAGGTGGTTGAGAAGGTGGTGGCGTGGCAACTCCAGAGGATTCTGGAGGAAACGGATTATCTAGACCCCTTCCAGTCAGGTTTCAGGCCGGGATATGGGACGGAGACCGCATTGGTCGTGCTTATCGATGATCTCTGGCGAGAGCGGGATGGAGGGAGTGCGTCCATCCTAGCTCTCTTAGATCTCTCAGCGGCTTTCGATACTGTCGACCACGGTATACTTTTGGGACGGCTCAGGGAGTTGGGGGTGGGCAGCGTAGTTTTGCGCTGGTTCACCTCCTTCCTCCGTGGCCGTTCCCAGTCAGTGTTGATAGGGGAGGAGAGGGCTGACCCGCGGCCCCTGACTTGTGGGCTGCCGCAGGGGTCGGTTCTCTCTCCTCTCCTGTTCAACATCTACATGAAGCTGCTGGGCGAGATCATCCATCACCACGGGATGAGGTATCACCAATATGCTGATGATACCCAGTTATACATCTCCATCCCGGGTGAAGTAGGTGATGCGGTCGATGCCTTATCTCAGTGTCTGGAGGCTGTGGGGGTCTGGATGGGGAACAACAGGCTTCAACTGAACCCTGGTAAGACGGAGTGGCTGTGGATTGATGGCCCCCCTAGATCCGGGAAGTTGTCATCTTTGGTTCTGGGTGGGGTGGCACTACCACGCTCGGATCCAGTGCGGAATCTGGGGGTCCTCCTGGACTCGCAACTCCTGCTTGAAGAGCAGGTGGCAGTCACGGCCAGGAGGGCCTTTGCACAACTTTGTGTGGTGTGCCAGTTACGCCCTTTCCTGGATCGGGAGGCCCTCCGAACAGTCACTCATGCCCTTGTCATCTCCCGTATAGATTACTGTAATGCGCTCTACATGGGGCTACCCCTGAAGAGTATCCGGAAGCTTCAGCTGGTGCAGAATGCCGTGGTGCAAGCAGTTATGGGTGCCAGGAGATCGGCACATGTAACACCTCTGCTACGCGAGCTGCATTGGCTACCAGTTTGCTTCTGGGTCCAATTCAAGGTGTTGGTGATTACCTTTAAAGCCCTATATGGCATAGGGCCAGGGTACCTGAGGGACCGTCTCGTCTTGATAACATCGGCCCGCCCCACCCGTGCATGCAGAGAGGGCATGCTTCGGACCCCCTCAACAAGAGAATTCCATCTAACGGGGTCCAGGAGACGTGCCTTCTCTGCGATAGAGCCCGCCTTATGGAATATCTTGCCCCCGAAGGTGAGACTGGCCCCTTCACTTCTGGTCTTCGGAAGGCCCTTAAGACCTGGCTCTGCCGCCGGGCCTGGGACGACAGAGGCGGCAGTGCCTCCTGGGGTTGGCTGGCCCCGTAGTAATACGATCCATCCTATGGTCCCCCCATCTTGGATTTTATGTAATTTATTATTATTATTGGATGTATTTTAGATATTGTTATGTATAGTTTTTAAACTTTCAATTGTTGTAACCCGCCCAGAGTCCCTTGCAAGGGAGATGGGCGGGGAATAATTTGAAATAATAAATAAATAAATAATAAGTAAATTCAGCCAGAAAGCTCATCACTTCTTGACTGATGCCAGCCATGAAAGCCTACACCAGTGTAATGTTGAGGAATGCTGGGAGTTATAGTTGAGGGCAACAGTTTCTATAGGGCTACCACATCTGACCTCCAAAAATCTAGACAACCACTAGATAGGAGGAAGAGAGATCATTCAGTATCTCTTTGCTGACATCTAGAGGTCTAGAGAGCTCTAGGTTCTCCATCTCTGGTTTTGAGTCATTCAGGGCGGAAACCCATTTTATAGTTTCTTAGAAGCTTTCCTCATTTGCAAAAACATTTTTCTTTTTATATTCTCAGGGTGATCAAGCATTTATTTTGTTTTGTTTCTTAGTGGTATTCTTGAGTTTAATTCAATACATATTTTTACTTCACCCTGTAGTTTCCATAGCTGGCCAGAAAAAGCCAGTAGAAGGGTCATCCTCATGAGGTCTTCCTCTGCCATTTAATTTAGTGCAGGAAAACATGGAATCTTCAGAGACATTACTATAAACACATCCACATCCACACACAATCACACACCTGCATACACCTTACTCACTTGTTCCATCCTCCCCAAAGCTGCTTGGCTGGGAAATATCCACTTGGGACTTGTTACAAGAACATGTATATAATAAATAGTTAGGCACTTAGAGCCAGCTGGAAGGATATGGCAGAAGGAATGTGTTAGAAGAAGGAAAATTTAAATGTTGCTTGTTTTATATTAACTAGAACTATTATTTGTCCTCTCCCTGATACTATTTCTCTGGATGCTTAGCTATTTATAGTGACCTCCATCTTCAAACTTAATAAAATATGTAATCAGAATCTTCCTGTGAATTTCTGCTTTAATAACAGAGTGATCAGAGCTGGTTATTACTTCAGAATGTACAGTAACACTAAAGAATAAAAGCTTAACAGAACAAAATAGTATAATCCATAATTAAGTTCATATTTTGGAAAGAAATTGTAGATGGTCGACCAGGTGCTGTGATGGAAGAAACCACACAGTAGTATGCTTGACAGCTATCACATTGATTTACCCTTTATCTATAAGCATGGTTATTTCATAGATGCCTGAGCTGAGTATTAAGTATCACAAAGTGAAAAATGATAGAACACTTGGTAGAAAATAGACTAGACTACACTAATAAAATCCAAAATATTTGAGAGTCTGAAAATCAGATAAAATATTATCCTAGTTTATTCACCTACATAGTGCCAGATCCATCCTAAAAGTGGTCTGCTTTCTCAAAGGAACTTGTACTAATTCTCTGCAGATTGTGGAGTCCTTGGTGCTCTCTGAGCCTTGTTGTTTTCTTGCAGACGTTTCATTGCCAGGCTAGGCAACATCTTCAGTGCAAAAAGGGAGTGGGACTTGCTTTCTGTTTATATACCATGGCTTGTCCTGCTTGTGTTGGTGGAGGTGTTGTTCTCTCCTTAGTAGTTCCTTGATTGGGCTGTTGTTTGCTACTTGGTTGATTGACTGAGTTAGTAGTTCCTTGATTAGGGTATATTGTGCTGTTTGATTGTTCCTCTGGTGCTAATCTTGGTGTTAATCTTTGCATATCTGGGTGATGATTGCTGGCAAGGAGGTATTCTGGTCTTCTGGCTTTTCTATTGTCTCTTATGAATGGTATGTAAATGTTGTTTACCTCTATGTGTCTGTTGATGGCTGCTTTGTCTGAGTGCCAAGCTTCCAGGAATTCTCTAGCATTTTTGGACTTGGCTTGGTTTAAGATGCTCACAGTTTCCCAGTTGAAAGTATGGTTAAATCTGTCCATGTGTTGTGAGATTAAGGAGTTTTCATCGTGTCTTCTGACTGCTAGTTGGTGTTTGTGGATGCGTTCTGCTAGTCTTCTGCCAGTCTGTCCTACATAGTGGCTGTTACAGTCCTTACACTGTATGTTGTAGATAACTCCTGTTTTTAATTCTTGGACTACTGGGTCTTGTCTTCGATTGGTCTCTGCAGATTGTCTGAATAATCTCTTGGATAGCTCAGCTGGTAGAATGGGAGTCTGTAGAGATGCTGTTCCATCTGGGAATTTTTAAAGCCGTTTGTTCAATTTAAGCTTGAAGAAGAAACAATGTAACCAATGACTACCTCCTTCCCAAATAATTTGTGTAAACTACTTATTGTGTATCCTGACACTACCAGATTCAGTCTCTGGCTAACAATGGAAAGAAAACCAGTCATCTGTAGGAGAACTTCAAGTCAATATAAACTAGATAAACTAGTGATAGGTCTCATGTTTCCTTCCCTCCTCCTGGGGAAGTTATAGACCAATTCCATGTAACCCCTGTTTGACAGTGAATAATGGAACTATCTTTGACCTGGATTTTGGAACTAATTAGAAGATCTCAGAAACATTATTAAACTGTAACAGTGAAACCTTGTGTTCAGAATAGATTTATGAGTTCTCTTCAAGGCAATTAAAATGCAGTATAGCTAAAGGGTTCCATGTTAAAGAAGAGTAGGATATGAGACTTTATTTTTGGTCCAAGGCAGAATTATGTGATATGATCATGATAGTTCAAAAAACATTCCAGTCTTAATCAGGATAAGGAAGCAAAACTGGAGTGTAAGGCTACCCACTCCCTTAAAATTATATTACAATTGGAGTTATATCCTTTTAAAAAGTGTTTTAAGATATTCTCACAAGAATGTCCTTTTTTAATTAAATCAGATTTCTCTTCTACACTGTCTTAAAACTCTTTCACAGTACAGCTGGCTGGATGGTGACTATGTGAAAAAAAGGCAGTTAAGCTAACACATAACATGCTGACAGCTAATTCTGTTTTATCTTCTTAGAGGGGGAAAAATGTGTTCTTCCAGCTCTTTCTCATGTTATACAATGAACAGAAGGGGTAGATTGGTATTCTATTCTTGTTCATAAAAAGGATATTGTAACAGGAACCTCTGTAGCAATGTATGGTCTACTACTGGGACACAACAGTTTCATTGTAATGGATGCAAGAGTTGTCTTCAGATACAGAATACATCTCAAAATAATTTCCCTAAATATTACTGCTATAGTAGCTGAAAATCACAGTGGTGGGCATTAGTCCTTATACTGCATGCTCTTCTGCTTCTCCTGAAATGTCAGAATATAAGTCATTCGAAGTCCAGCTATTACTCAGTAAAATATGTTAAGTGTGTAGAATCTTCTCATCAATAACTTTAAAATCAGACTGGATTTCCACAAAGAACAAAATATCTTTCTAAAATCTAAAAGTTCAGTTCTGGTATATGTGGACTTTAAATGCATCTGTGGGGAGACTGAATTCTCATAACCATTGAGTTGATGTAGGCTTCATTTGAAGGATATACATCACTTTCAAACATTGGCATTTCTTGATTGCTGCAGTAGAAGTTAAACAGTGTAAAAGCAAAAAGTATAAGAAATTAAATCTCCACTTCAAATTTCATTCCAGCTGGGAAATGACTGGATGGCCTTTGAAAAGCCGCTATTTTATACATTTCAATATCTATTAAACAGTTTAGTGTTAAACGCTACAACATGGTGTTAACTTTAGAATTAACATTAAAGAATTATTGCTAAGGATAAAAGGTAAAGGCACATTTGTGCAGTCGTGTCCGACTCTAGGGACCGGTGCTCATCTCCGTTTGTTAGCCGAAGAGCCAGCGTTGTCTGTAGACGCTTCCATGGTCATGTGGCCGGCATGACCTTTCAAATGTCTAAACATGGTCATGGGTGATAATTCTGGAAATTAAAGCTCACTATCTCATAGCTTGGGAAGGTTGAAGTAAAGTAGAGCAGTCTTGCCAAAAACTCTGAGCATAACCAGTGATTTTGCTCCATGTTCATAACTGAGAATTAATAAACTTGATCCCAAGATATCAAGATGAATGAGGACTATTCTCAAAAATTGTACTTGTTTAGTTTTTTCTTTACACTGTTGTTTACTTTTGAAGATATTTTTAGTTTGAGAGGGCTTATTTATTTTTGTTGTATGTGGATGTCAGATGATAGCTTTTTTTAAAGTTCTGAATAGAATAGAATAGAATAGAATAGAATAGAATAGAATAGAATAGAATAGAATAGAATAGAATAGAATACTTAATTGTCATCCCACTATACACTATATCAAGTGCATCAAGTGCACAATAGAATGAAATTTCGTTGCAGTTGGCTCACAATTTCAATCAAACAGTAAAATACTAATAAAAAAAACATAGTTACTATAAAATATACATTCTTTAGCTCACAATTTCAGTCAAACACTAAAATACTAATAAAAAAAATCCATAGTTACTATAAAATATACATTCTTAACACATCCAACATTTCACCTAAAAAAACTTATTTAAGCATTCAAGAATCCAATAGCCTGGGGGACAAAGCTGTTTCCCAATCTGGCTGTTCTACATTGGATGCAGCGGAACCTCTTCCCAGAGGATAACAAAGAACACAAACCATGATGAGGATGGGAGGCGTCATTGATGATCTTTCGAGCTCTGGACAAACAGCGTGCATGTGCTAAATCTTGGATGAGAGGCAGAGACATCCCAATTACCTTTTCTGCTGCCCTTACCACTCTCTGCACAGACTTTCTATCTGAGGCACTACAGCCTCCAAACCAGATGGAAATACAATTAGTAAGTACACTCTCTATAGTGCCTCTTTAGAAAGTAAGGAGAATGGAAGATGGGAGATGTACTTTCTTCATCCGATGCAAAAAGTTCAAACATTGCTGTGCTCGCTTTACCAAAAATGCGGTATTAAGGGACCAGGTCAGACTATTTGTTAACTGCACCCCCAGGAATCTGATACTGCTGACTGACTCCACAGCTATGTTATTGATAAAAAGTGGAGTGTGACTACACTGGTTCTTCCTGAAGTCTATAATAATCTCCTTAGTTTTTTCCACATTTAGAACCAAGCTGTTTTTATTGCATCACTCCACCAAACCCTTCATCTCCTCCCTATAAGCCCACTCATCCTCACCCCTCATAAGACCCACTACCGTTGTATCGTCCACATATTTCACAATGGAATTGGTGGTAAACCTGGCGCAACAGTCATGTGTCATCATTAGGGAATGATTCTTAATATGAGTACTGGTACCATTGCAAATCTTCTTGTCTTAAGTTACTTAGGCTGACATAATTCTTGGGAGGAGAATCCTAAGAAGATACAATAAATAAATGTGGCATGTCGTTATCTGCACTTTGAGTAAATGCAAAGGAACTACAAATAATTTATCCAGAAGCCTTCTTTTTCTTGGGAATGACTTAGGAGTTTTATATAAGAATTGTCCATTACGCTTAACACTGACTTATGAATGTAAATTCTTCCTCACATCATCAACAGAATAGACCCCAAAACTTTGTACTTAATGAATCATTTGCCCTTACTTTAATGTATGATTGAAAATCTAAATGCCTAGAGACAGTGTTAGGTATCCATGCATTTACGGAGCGATGAACTACAATGGCTAAATATCAGTGCCTCTCCTCCTACAATGTTTAATATCAAGAGTAACCACCGAGTACAGAAATAAAAGCTACCAATAATTAGCTGGATGCACTCCCACCCCAGCAAGATATTAGAAATCTAATCAGCTACCAAGGCTTCTCCCAACCACATACCAAATTCTACTGTAATGATTTAGCAAGTAGATAAAAGCTCAAAATAATGCCAAGCCTTCTAGATGAGGTATACTGCAAAACTCTAACAGTATATGTACAGAACATCCTTCCCCAATCTGGGCACCTTCAGCTACATGAACATAACTCCCAAAATACCCAACCAGTTACTCTGGCCATTGCTGATATTGCAGTTGTTGAAGCCCAAACATTGGAGGCTGACCAAATTGTGAAAGGTAAGTGTAAAATGTCTGGCTAAGGGTGAGGGGCATCTACACTGAAAATATATATTTCCCTAACTATGTGAACACTTGAAAAACCATGACCATGGTCATCCACATAGGGGTCAAAAAAGCTTGTGACTGTATGATTGAAACCCTGCCCACTTTTTCAAGCACAACATTGTCTTTTCTGTTAAAAACCCCCCCTGCTTGGTTCAGATGTCTTTTTGTGCTAAATCATTGTTAAAATGCATCCAAAAAGACAAAAAGGCAGATTTACATTTCCATAATGCTTTTAGGAGCATACCTAGGAGTCTACTTAAACCTGAACTTTCCTCTCACCTCCTCAAAAAAAAAAAAAGTTATGGTAGCTCAAGACTTATTTAAAAAATCACCCCAGTATTAATAAACTTTGATCATATTAATAACACTTTAACACAACAACCAATTTTGAATTTTTCAAAACAAAAATTTGCAGCACTTCAGGCAATAGATGCAGGAAAATAAAACTGGAGATCATTTTCATGGTGGCTGAGTGAGTACAGTCCAACATTGTTCCTTCCTGCCATCCAAAAATGGTTAGTAGCCTGTCCTGGTGATGGGACAACCTGCCAATGTAGATAAGCCCTTCAACAAGGTGCCTTTGGATTGTTATAATAGTCTCAGACCCTGAGCAACAACCTAGGCATGGTATGTACTACATATGCTAGGTTGCAGTCCTACAGTTACTTACATGAAAATAAGCTCCACCTAATCTACCGAGGCGTTATTTTGATGTCAGCCCCACTAAGTAGACCAGACCAGGAAATTAACTCCACAGGAAGGCTAAAACTACTTTTATGAGCTTGACTATAATAATAGAACCTTGCAAGACTGATTGTGCTATACCCCCTCCCCTTCTTATTCTCATTTGCCTGAGCTGCTCCCAAATGCTATCTCATTGCTCTGGATCATGTCAACTGGATTTCTATTTTCTCAGTGGAAACGTTTCGCTCCTTATCCAAGGAGCTTCTTCAGTCTGAGCAAAGTTGGTAAGGGAATCCTAAATATGTTTCTAGGTAGCTGTGTGACCTTACACCTGGGGCTAGGTCGTGGTTATATTGAGATGTTATTTTAAGTCCTTTTATCATCTAAAGGAGGATCGTTAAGATCACCATGCTGCTGTTGAGCTTGTGAAATGGTCTTAATCTTCCTAGGCACAGAAGACAAAGCAGGGAGGAAGATGGGGGAGAGGTTGTGCCTGAGGCCCCCACCTCCATTCAAGGAAGGATTTTCCAAGTTGGCATAAATGGATTCCTTGACCCCTCTCTCAAACCACCTATCTTCTCTGTCTAAAATGTGAACATTAATGTCCTCAAATGAGTGTCCTTTTTCCTTTAGATGAAGATAAACTGCTGACTCTGGTCCTGTGGTGTTACTTCTCCTGTGTTGGGCCATCCTCCTGTACAAAGGTTGTTTGGTTTCTCCAATGTAGAGTTCAGAGCACTCCTCACTGCACTGGATTGCATACACTACATTGCTTTCCTTGTGTTTTGGAGTTTGATCTTTGGGGTGTACAAGCCTCTGTCTCAGTGTGTTGGTGGGTTTGAAATATACAGGTATGTGGTGTTTGCCAAATATCTTTTATCTTTTATATTTTACATAGCTACCTAGAAACATATTTAGGATTCCCTTACCAACTTTGCTCAGACTGAAGAAGCTCCTTGGATAAGGAGCGAAACGTTTCCACTGAGAAAATAGAAATCCAGTTGACATGATTCAAGCTACAGACAATTCCACCTGGATGACTGAGAACCTTCATAGACATATTGCCATACATTTTGGGGATGAAACCCTGAAGTTGGTAAGGAAACTCGAGAAGACAGCAAGAAAGGTGGCAGACTATAGAAACCACCTACGTTTTAACCTCAGATGCAGACAACAGAGACTCATCCCGACAAGCCTACGCCTGCAATCCACAGTTAAGGGTCACAGAGCAGAGCAGATCCTGCAGCAGGCACAAAGACATCTTCTAAATGAAAGAATAAGGCAAGTCCACTTCACCATTGATGCCCTGCAATACAATTTTGAAAACCTTCACCAAGAACTCACAGCCACCCTTCCTGACCCAATCCTGGATAGAGTTATTCAGCTTGGCAATAAAGTACAGCTGGCCCAGCATCACAAGACAAAGGAGAGGCAAACTAAGAAATTTGACATTCTTCTTTCTCGCAGCAAGCAGAAACAAGGAACTGGAGAAACCGCTGGGAGAAACAACAACAACAGGACCACAGAGGACAAAAAGAACATGTGGGTGAAATATCTCCCAGACAGAGAACTTACCCAACCAGAGAGAGATGTCCTAGCCAAAGGTCTTAATTTTGCCATCACTCCCAAGCAAGTTCCGGTTGTGGAGCTCATTACAGCCACAGAATCTGCCATCCACAACAACCACCTACCTTTTGAGGAAGCAGAACAACTCCGGCTTAAAATATCTGCAGCTCTGTCCAGTGCTCAACCTCCTCCCCCCAACCTTACCGTCCAAGAGAGGAGAGCCCTGACAGCCCTCAGCAAAGATGAAACCATCACCATTTTACCTGCTGACAAAGGAAGATGTACAGTGGTTCTAAACACTGCAGACTACCACAATAAAATTACCTCACTTTTGGAGGATCACCATACATATGAAAAACTGAAAAGAGACCCCACCAACAATTACAAGAAAAAGGTAATAGACAGTTTGAAACAATTGGAACATGATGGCTCCATCGATAGGATTACCTACCACCGTCTGTATCCTGGAGAAGCCATCCCCTGCATCTACGGACTTCCTAAGATCCACAAGGAAGGAACACCCCTCCGACCCATAGTCAGCAGCATCAATTCGGTAACATACAACATTGCCAAACACCTCTCTACATACAAGCACTCAACACATTCCAGGGAACGGTACCCACCCACTGGTTTAGGTATGTGGATGACACCTGGGTCAAAATCAAGGCCCAGGAAGTACAGGCTTTCACGGACCATATAAACACTATAGATGCCAACATTAGCTTCACCAGAGAAGACACCAAGGACAACAGACTGGCATTCCTAGACTGTGAAGTCCTCATTAAGACCGGTGGCAAGCTAGAAATAGGGATCTACAGGAAACCCACACACACAGATCAATATCTGATGTTTGACTCCCACCATCCACTGCAGCACAAACTAGGAGTCATCAGGACATTGTCACACAGAGCAGAAACCATCCCCACCTCCATGGATTCCAAAAAGAATGAAAATCAGCACCTGAGAACAGCCCTGAAGGCCTGTGGATATCCAAATTGGGCCTTCACTAAATCTAAATCTACCAGACCTAAAACAGCGACAGATAGGGCTGAGACTCAGAGTAAATGAAAGAACCTGGTCATTCCCTACATGGCTGGCGTGTCTGAAAAGATAAAACGGATATTTGGCAAACACCACATACCTGTATATTTCAAACCCACCAACACACTGAGACAGAGGCTTGTACACCCCAAAGATCAAACTCCAAAACACAAGAAAAGCAATGTAGTTTATGCAATCCAGTGCAGTGAGGAGTGCTCTGAACTCTACATTGGAGAAACCAAACAACTTTTGTACAGGAGGATGGCCCAACACAGGAGAAGTAACACCACAGGACCAGAGTCAGCAGTTTATCTTCATCTAAAGGAAAAAGGACACTCATTTGAGGACATTAATGTTCACATTTTAGACAGAGAAGATAGGTGGTTTGAGAGAGGGGTCAAGGAATCCATTTATGCCAACTTGGAAAATCCTTTCTTGAATAGAGGTGGGGGCCTCAGGCACAACCTCTCCCCCATCTTCCTCCCGGCTTTGTCTTCTGTGCCTAGGAAGATTAAGACCATTTCACAAGCTCAACAGCAGCATGGTGATCTTAACGATCCTCCTTTAGATGATAAAAGGACTTAAAATAACATCTCAATATAACCATGACCTAGCCCCAGGTGTAAGGTCACACAGCTACCTAGAAACATATTTAGGATTCCCTTACCAACTTTGCTCAGACTGAAGAAGCTCCTTGGATAAGGAGCGAAATGTTTCCACTGAGAAAATAGAAATCCAGTTGACATGATTCAAGCTACAGACAATTCCACCTGGATGACTGAGAACCTTCATAGACTCATTGCTCTGGACTTAAAAAATATTTCAACCCCTTTTGCCTAGGTGACAGTTCTTGCATATTTCCATCAAGGTCATCTTCCCTACTCTCTACAGTAAGTATATAAACATGTTCCTCTGGTGCTAATATGGTCAATCATTGTCTGCCATCCTTCAATTATTGTCTGCCTGAAAGGTATTTCATACAATTTCACAAACATTTTATGGTGTAGACAAATCATTTCTCCATTATTTTTGACATAATTGTGCTGGGTTTTCTAAGCAGAGTTCCTAATGCAGATGGAATATCTAAGGTCCTTCCTTTCTCCCTTCCTTGAATTATTCTGATTAATATTTTAATTAAAAATAAATTAAGACTTATTAGTAAATCTGGCCTCAATCAGCTAGTTTGTGACGTTTTTCCACCCCATTGAAACAAAATAAACCCATCACCAGGCTATGTTTTTATATAGCAAAATGATTAAAACTACATATCATGATTGTACAGTATAATATAGACTTTGGAGGTTTAATGAGCTAAAAGATGCATGTTCTATGTCTGGACAGAAGAAACATGAACTAAAGCATTACATACTTATTGAAATGATTAATTTGAAACAATTGCTTAAGTATCTTTTCACCAGTGGTTATGTTTATCATACTGACTGGGGAAACAAATGGTTTTTGCTCTTTGAAAACTCACAAATAATGAAAAGATGATCTTCACATTTTTGTAAACAGCAAAATAAAGCAATAAAAATATATAGGGACCTATAAAAATTAAGTACCACCTTCAAATAACAATACATTCAATACTGTCATTGATTTTTCACACATTTCCTATTTTACAGTACGTACTCTATATGTGTGAGACAGAGAGTAATGAGCACTTTTTTTTTCTTCTCTCAAAAATGAAATTACTGATACTATATCACAGTCTTTCTGGCTATTGTATTTCCAGCTAGCATCTCAAGTCTCTGCTTGTTTTCCCTTTCTCCTCTGACTCAATAGCTAAGATGCATCACTTTACAAAACAAAGATTTCTAGAGAACACTGATCATTAGGTGTATATTTAAAAGTCTTTAACTTTTAAGGCCACTGGCCACTTAAAGGCCTGTTCACAATAATCAAGACTGGCAAACACATGAACTATCACACATATACTGTACATAAACAGAAATAATTCATATCAACAGTGAAAGCTCAGAGAGAATGTTAACGAGCCATTATAAAGAATTACCAGAGATTCTTCAGGACAAGGGCAAACTTAGCAAGATCTTGAAAAAATAAAGAGATTTTCTATGACAACAAAGATCAGAATAGTTGAAGCAGTGGTCTTTCCAGTGGCATTCAGCTTTGAGAGGTAGATATCAAGAAAGAGTGAGAGAAAAAAGATAGACACCTATAAAAACTGCAAATTTGGAGAGTTACTCAGGCTACCTTAGATACTCAAGAATAACCAATCAATCTATCCTGGACCATATAAGAATAGAATGCTCCCTTTATATTATGATATGACAAGAAATTGTCATATTTAGGGCTTGTGATGCAAGCAGATAATGTGCTAGAAAAACAACTATGGTTGAGAAATTTGAGGAAAGGAGAAGACAGCAGGTACTGTGAAAGGATGGGAACAAAAGGATTATAGAACTGTCCTTGGAAGATTTGTGGATTATTCCTGATAGCAGGTTGACATAGCAAGCATTATGAGGTGGAAATTAACCAATGAGGCAAAGTTGTGCCTTAATAAAACATCTTTGTAGTTAGATGAGGAATTTCTTAAGGGAAAAGGTATTCTCTCAGATGTAAGTCAGTCTAAGTTTGCAGTACTTTGCAATACTCCTCATTCAAAAGTGGACCTTTCTCCCATCACTTAACCTAATGTTTAACAGGTTACATGAAGACAACCTAGAGGTTACATAATCAGTTCATTTCAGGCTATTTATTGGTTTTTGAATACCTTTCTGAAGAGTTGCCCACTGAATTAAAAATATATGTATTTGTGAGATATTTTTCTGCCAACTATGTTTTTGGATTCCAGAGACTTCTCCCACATGCAGGCTATGTCAGTAAGTTATTCAGAACTCTGCTGATAAGTAAAGTTTAATTAGCTAATTCTATAATTTAGTTTACTAAACAGCTGGTTTATTTATTTATTAATCATATTTAAATTCCACCATACTCCCCAAGGACTGTTAGTAGTTCACCAAGATAAAAGTACACAATAAAAATACATATAACATCCACAATCCAAATAAAAATAAACACTGGGATACAAAAATATATAAACATAAAAGAACCAATCTATCATCTTCATCAAGATGTGACCAAAGACCCTCCAGAAGAGCTGTTCTTAGCTGCTTCTGGAACACTGTCAAAGAAGGCCAACCTGATGTCCACTGGAAGGCCATTCCAAAGGACTGGTACTGCCACCTAAAATGAGGAACCACTATCAGCTTTTCCTTGCTAAATTGAATTGGCCAGGCTGATTCCAATGGAAAAATGTGTCCTTGCATATAATTGGATGCCAAACTTGGCTTTATAGGTTAGCACTAACACCTTAATTTGCACCTAGAAACCTATTAGCAACCAATACAAGACTCCCAGCATTGGTACAATGTGCTCCTACTAGCAAACACATGGGCAACTGCACTTTAAACCAACTGCAGCTTCTTAGTAGTCTTTGAAAGGCAGTCCCATGCAAGGTGTGTTGCAGAAGTCTGAACAGGTGGTAATGAGGGTGTGAGTCACTGTAGCAAGGGTCTCGTCCCCCAGGTTGGGCTACAAGTGGTGAACCATCCAAAGCTGGGTGAAGTCATCCCTGACCATGGCCTTCACCTACTGCTCCAGCAGGAGCTGTAAGTCTAGGAGGACTCCCAAGTCACAGACCTGCTCCTTCAGAGTTTGTACCACCCCATCAAGAGACGCCACTGGAGCAGACAGAGAAGCCAATAGATAAACAATAACAGTAACCAAGTCATGTTGATTAGCACTCATTTACCTAGCTTATCACTGGAATTACTCAGCACAGATGAAGTTAGTCAATCCTTTCCAATTGGATTGAAAAGCCTTTGACTATTTAGAGGAACACATTCAAAAAAATTACACAATTATATTAGAAGAGAACACAAATTTCCTGAATGGATTGAAAGCAATGTGGGAATCACTTATAAAATCCTCTCTGCCTATCACTTTAGGCTAATCTAATTGGCTAAAATCAGGAAAAATGCAATACAAGTACAGTATTTTATAGATTAAAGGAACTTAACATGATACATTCTAGTACCATTGGTAGGAACAAAAAATTGGTTGTGACTGATCACAGCACAGGAAATGCAGGAAAGGGTGTCTTCTTAAAGTAAATTTAGTTAGTATCAAATATAAGCAATTAAAGTGAAAATTGAAGGCTGCTTCCTCTTTAGAACACCAAAAAACATGGTAAAAATGCTGTGGTCAAATATCCTGAAAATTGCATGTGGGTTTGATTGTTTTCAGCTATAACATCATTCTGATCTAAGTATTAGAGGGAAAATATGTGCTCGCAAATAAAAAAACTAGAAAACCTCAAGGCAAGACAGCTGACCAGACTGCTGATGCAAGTGGACACACAGTCAGTGAGAACCCTTTGCTGTGTCTAATATGAGCAGCAAAGCCCTATTGGAAAATGAAGGCCAAAATGTTTACACTGCTTCAGTGGAAACATATTGGTAAGTAAATATGGTGGGGGGTGTTTCGGCTGTCTTTAAGGAGGCGCTGGTGCACCCCCTCCTCAAGAAGCCATTGCTGGACCCTACTGTGCTGGACAATTTTCGTCCAGTCTCCCACCTCCCCTTTTTGGGGAAAGTGGTTGAGAAAGTGGTGGCGTTGCAGCTCCAGAGGACTCTGGATGAAACGGATTATCTAGACCCCTTCCAGTCAGGTTTCAGGCCAGGATATGGGACAGAAATGGCATTGGTCGCATTTATGGATGATCTCTGGTGGGAGCGGGATGGGGGCAGTGCATCCATCCTTGCTGTCCTTGACCTCTCAGCGGTTTTCGATACCATCTAACATGGTATCCTTTTGGGGGGCTCAGGGAGTTGGGGGTGGGCAGCGTGGTTCTGCGCTGGTTCACCTCCTTCCTCTAGGGCTGGTCCCAATTGGTGATGATAGGAGTGAGAGATCCGACCCTTGGCCCCTCCTATGTGTGGTGCCACAGGGTTCGGTTCTCTCTCTGCTCCTCTTCAACATCTACATGAAACCACTGGGTGAGATCATCCATCACCATGGGATGAGGTATCATCAGTACGCTGATGATACCCAATTATACATCTCTGTCCCGGGTGAGGTAAGTGATGCTGTGACTGCCCTCTCTCGGTGCCTGGGGCTGTGGGGGTCTGGATGGGGAACAACAGGCTTCAACTGAACCCTGAGAGTGGCTGTGGGTTAATGGCTCCTCTGTATCTGGGAAATTGTCATCTATAGTTCTGGATGGGTCGCACTGCCCCAGACAGACTCTGTGCAGAATCTGGGGGTTCTTCTGGACTCACAACTCCTGCTCAAAGAGCAGGTGGCAGTCGTGGCCAGAAAGGCCTTTGCAAAACTTTGTGTTGTGCACGAGTTACGCCCTTTCCTGGATTGAGAAGCCCTCTGAACAGTCACTAATGCCCTGGTCATCTCCCATATAGACTATTGCAATGCACTCTACATGGGGATACCCTTGAAGAGTATCCGGAAGCTACAACTGCTCCAGAATGCAGCCACGCGGGCAATTCTTGGTGCCCCAAGATTGGCACATGTAACACCTTTGCTGCACGAGCTGCATTGGGTACCGGTTTGCTTCCGGGTCCAATTAAAGGTGTTGGTTATCACCTTTAAAGCCCTATTTGGCATGGGTCCAGGTTACCTGAGGGACAGTCCCATCCCCATTACATCAACCCGTCCCACCTCATCATGCAGACAGGGCATGTTACGGACCCCATCTGTAAGAGAATTTTGTTTGGCGGGGTCCAGGAAGCAGGCCTTCTCTGCAGTGGCTCCCACCCTTTGGAAGATTTTGCCCCCGGAGGTGAGGCAAGTGCCATCCCTCCTGGCCTTCCGGAAAAACTTGAAGACATGGCTCTGCCACCATGCTTGGGGAGGGGAGGGGAGTAGTTAATCCTGGGGATGGCTGGCGCCTTAGAGCAACCCCCACATCTATACAATCTTTTATTGCCATCTGGATTGTTATTTTATATTTATATGTTGTATTTGTGTGTATATTTTATATATTATTATGACTATTGTTTTTAATCTGTTTTAACTTGTTAGCTGTGTTGTAAACTGCCCGGAGTCCCACTTTTGGGGGGAGATGGGCAGTGGCAAAATTTGAAATAAATTAATAAATAATAAAAATAAATATTTGTTGGAAACATCTATTCAAAAACCACAACTTGAAAAAATAAGTGTACTGCCTCTCTACAGATAATCAGTTTTGATACATACACGTGGTCTATAATGAGAAACCCATATTTCTTAGGCATCATGAAAAATTTTGGAAACTGGAAAAGTGGGTTTCTTCAAAGTTAAAACAAGTTGCTTTAAAAAACTCAGCATAATTTTATATATCAATTCACATTTAAATTTATACTATGAAAATCAGGGTGGGTTATTATAGAAGTCCACAACAGTGATTGGAAGGGAGTGTACAGTAGTTTCTAGATCTTCATGTGTGAGCTGCAGTAAGTAAGCATCCTAAAGCCATCCAATGCTCCCCTGCATCTGTGAATTTCAAAAGGGGAAGTGACAGCAATCGGCAAGCTGTCACTAAGATCACTCTGTTTCCCACTGATAACCCCCTGATAAGTTTCCTATAATCCCTAGGAAATGTTTTGATAACTACTTAACCCACCCTTAGTCATTTGTTTTCAGTAGAACAGCTTACTGTCTGTGTCCTTTGTCCCTTCTTGCCCCTCACAGTTTCACTCATCAGAAAATCCACAGTAGTTCAAGTGCAGAAGATGAAAACACAAGATGTTAGGAACAAATAAATAGGAGAACATAGGAAGGGTAGGAGGTAGAACTTTCACTAAACTTTAGTCAGACTTCTTTCCTTTTGCTTCTGTTAAGAAGAATCATCCATTTCCAGACTATTTTCAAAGAGATGAGGTACAGTATCTGTGTTCTAATTTTATATTTTCTATTTTATTCTCTATAAACTGGAACTTATTCTGATAACATTCCTATATTCATTCATTCATTCATTCATTCATTCATTCATTCATTCATTCATTCATTCATTCATTCATTCATTCTAGTTCTATTACATTTCAGTGGCCTTGGCTTATCTTACTTCTACAGTAGTGTGTTTCACTTTTAATTTGATTTGCTCCTCATTGCTCCTCATTCCAATGCTGCTGGACTCAGGTGTAGCTGCCTCCATTTTTTGGTATGTCTGGTTGCCATCCTCTGGTGACACAATTGTGCCTCTCTTTTAAAAGGGCAAGTTCTTCTCCTTACCTATGCAAACATGTCCAAAAGATAAGGCTATATATGCCAGATGACAGCTCAGTGAATGAAGAGCATGGGTAATCTTGGCTGTTTTCTCACATACTATCCCATTTTTCAAACAACCAAGTTAATTGGAGGAGAGCTGTTTCATTTAATTTATCATATTTTGTCCTTCCTTTCCCAGTACAGGTGTCTTCCTCTTTCTCCTCCTTGGACAATGTGTGTGATTGTATATATATACATTACTGACAAAGTGGTTTGTGTAGGAAAGAAGGGATGGTTGGTACATGGAGATGAGAACCAATTCGAAGGAAGGAAGGAAGGAAGGAAGGAAGGAAGGAAGGAAGGAAGGAAGGAAGGAAGGAAGGAAGGAAGGAAGGAAGGAAGGAAGATCCCCACACGTATATAATTAAGTGAGAGCCAGTGGTATGGTGGTTAAGGTCAAGTTGGACTAGGAGCAAATGCTGGACTAGGAGCAGGAGATCCAGATTATAGACCACAGAAGCTGGCTGGGTGAATTTGGGCGCATCACACACTCTCAGCCCGAGCCTGGAGAGTTGAAAAATGTCTATCAACCCACACTGCACCAGTGGGTTAGATTAAAGTCCATAACCTTCAGTGATACCAATTGAAGAGAATATTTGTAGCTCAGGATTGAACTGTGGAGTCCTTGGTGCTCTTTGAGCCTTGTTGTTTTCTTGCAGATGTTTCATTGCCTTCAGTGAAGAAGCCTTTATATTACAATGGATTGATTTGTTAATAATAATAATAATAATAATAATAATAATAATAATATCAATAATATTATTGGTTGGAGCCTTCCAGTTCAGTTGGAGTCAGGCAGCATCCAATTCCAATAATAAAATGAAATAAGTTGAAATAAAATAACAACAACAACATATACAAGTGTACAGTATTATATGAACATAGTTATTAGGAAGAGTGTAGAATTCCCAGGACAGCTAGAATCGACAAACCTATGTAGAGAAAATGGGAAAATTGGACATTGCACAAGACTTTGGTTTGAGTTTCTCTTTCACTTAGAAGGGACTTTCTTTTGAGTAAATGTGGGAGTAATTGTTAAAGTTCTGCCCAGGATATTTACATTACTTTCTGCCTAGGATATTTACATTTTTGCTGAATCTTTATTATTTTTATATATCTGTATGTTTTGCTGGCTATATATGTTTTGTAGCCTTTGAGAAGAACATTTATTTATATCTGCTGGAACTGTGCCTTTGAGATACACAGTAAGTCCAGCATTTTCTTCTCTAGGCAGAATGCAAAAGAAAAAAAGAAAAGAAAACAAGTTGGAGAGATAGAAGCAAAACTTTAAACAAAAAGAAATGTGAATAAGTCCTCTATGATGTTGAATTTTTTATACACACCCTGACAGATATTAGCCCATGAAATTTATCACCCTGCCTACTTTATATTTTTCATTCTTAGGAATTAGCTCTGCATCAATTTATTCTAATCATCATAGCAAGGTCCAGAACACTATAAATACAAACTTTTTAGCAAAATTATTCACTTAGCTTTGGCGTCACAGCAGAAGATTAGCCATTGCTTTAATTTGAAAATAATTAAATGCATTTTAAAAAATGCACTCTCTCCCCCCAAAAAAACCCCTCATTAAAAATTTTCTGCTTTGCAATATATTTCCAGATCCCTGGTAACCGAGCACACTTGTCAAAACAGACACTACCTTCCAGACCTCCCACCAAGATATAATTAATTTGAATGAGCTTTTTCAATCACAAAAGACAAAGGTGGCAGAAGTGATGTAACCACTACCCGTCTTATGCTGGGTTTGCACAACTCCTTCCTTATAACTGGCTTCACGCACTGATTAATAGTCTCTTTCCACTTCAGACTTTAATTAAAAGCTATAAAAGCAGTCAGCTGTAAGCCATGAATGTGTTGGCGACAAAATAGTGCCATTATATAGTGGTAAGATCAAGCACTGTACAAATTTAGTGTGAAACCATGTTAAATAGATCCATATGCCTTTATTTAATGTAATATTCCAAGGGCTACTTGGTAGGAATGGAAGAAGCCTGAGATAGGCAAGTATCAATTAAAGTCAGAGCGCATAGTATGATGCATAATTATTTTTACTCATACAGCGATAACTGCAAAAGCAAGCTGTGTTGTAAGAAGATCATCTGATCACAACAGTCAGTGTATATTATATAAAACAATTCAGATCTTTTGACAATCTAGCCAGTTATATTGACCTGTCTGTATGTCTATGAAGGTTCTCAGTCATCCAGGTGGAATTGTCTGTAGCTTGAATCATGTCAACTGGATTTCTATTTTCTCAGTGGAAACGTTTCGCTCCTTATCCAAGGAGCTTCTTCAGTCTGAGCAAAGTTGGTAAGGGAATCCTAAATATGTTTCTAGGTAGCTGTGTGACCTTACACCTGGGGGCATGGTTATATTGAGATGTTATTTTTAAGTCCTTTTACCATCTAAAGGAGAATCGTTAAGATCACCATGCTGCTGTTGAGCTTGTGAAATGGTCTTAATCTTCCTAGGCACAGAAGACAAAGCCGGGAGATAGATGGGAGATAGATTGTGCCTGAGGCCCCCACCTCTATTCAAGGAAGGATTTTCCAAGTTGGCATAAATGGATTCCTTGACCCCTCTCTCAAACCACCTATCTTCTCTGTCTAAAATGCGAACATTAATGTCCTCAAATGAGTGTCCTTTTTCCTTTAAATGAAGATAAACTGCTGACTCTGGTCCTGTGGTGTTACTTCTCCTGTGTTGGGCCATCCTCCTGTACAAAAGTTGTTTGGTTTCTCCAATGTATAGTTCAGAGCACTCCTCACTGCACTGGATTGCATAAACTACATTGCTTTTCTTGTGTTTTGGAGTTTGATCTTTGGGGTGTACAAGCCTCTGTCTCAGTGTGTTGGTGGGTTTGAAATATACAGGTATGTGGTGTTTGCCAAATATCCGTTTTATCTTTTCAGACACACCAGCCATGTAGGGAATGACCAGGTTCTTTCGTTTATTCTGAGTCTCAGCCCTATCTGTCGCTGTTTTGGGTCTGGTAGATTTAGATTTGGTGAAGGCCCAATTTGGATATCCACAGGCCTTCAGAGCTGTTCTCAGGTGCTGATTTTCATTCTTTTTGGAATCCATGGAGGGGATGGTTTCTGCTCTGTGTGACAATGTCCTGATGACTCCTAGTTTGTGCTGCAGTGGATGGTGGGAGTCAAACATCAGATATTGATCTGTGTGTGGGGGTTTCCTGTAGATCCCTATTTCTAGCTTGCCACCGGTCCCAATGAGGACTTCACAGTCTAGGAATGCCAGTCTGTTGTCCTTGGTGTCTTCTCTGGTGAAGCTAATGTTGGCATCTATAGTGTTTATATGGTCCGTGAAGGCCTGTACTTCCTGGGTCTGGATTTAAACCACCCACTGGTTTAGGTATGTGGATGACACCTGGGTCAAAATCAAGGCCCAGGAAGTACAGGCCTTCACAGACCATATAAACACCATAGATGCCAACATTAGGTTCACCAGAGAAGACACCAAGGACAACAGACTGGCATTCCTAGACTGTGAAGTCCTCATTGGGACCGGTGGCAAGCTAGAAATAGGGATCTACAGGAAACCCACACACACAGATCAATATCTGATGTTTGACTCCCACCATCCACTGCAGCACAAACTAGGAGTCATCAGGACATTGTCACACAGAGCAGAAACCATCCCCACCTCCATGGATTCCAAAAAGAATGAAAATCAGCACCTGAGAACAGCTCTGAAGGCCTGTGGATATCCAAATTGGGCCTTCGCTAAATCTAAGTCTACCAGACCTAAAACAGCGACAGATAGGGCTGAGACTCAGAGTAAACGAAAGAACCTGGTCATTCCCTACATGGCTGGTGTGTCTGAAAAGATAAAACGGATATTTGGCAAACACCACATACCTGTATATTTCAAACCCACCAACACACTGAGACAGAGGCTTGTACACCCCAAAGATCAAACTCCAAAACACAAGAAAAGCAATGTAGTTTATGCAATCCAGTGCAGTGAGGAGTGCTCTGAACTATACATTGGAGAAACCAAACAACTTTTGTACAGGAGGATGGCCCAACACAGGAGAAGTAACACCACAGGACCAGAGTCAGCAGTTTATCTTCATTTAAAGGAAAAAGGACACTCATTTGAGGACATTAATGTTCACATTTTAGACAGAGAAGATAGGTGGTTTGAGAGAGGGGTCAAGGAATCCATTTATGCCAACTTGGAAAATCCTTCCTTGAATAGAGGTGGGGGCCTCAGGCACAATCTATCTCTCATCTATCTCCCGGCTTTGTCTTCTGTGCCTAGGAAGATTAAGACCATTTCACAAGCTCAACAGCAGCATGGTGATCTTAACGATCCTCCTTTAGATGGTAAAAGGACTTAAAAATAACATCTCAATATAACCATGCCCCCAGGTGTAAGGTCACACAGCTACCTAGAAACATATTTAGGATTCCCTTACCAACTTTGCTCAGACTGAAGAAGCTCCTTGGATAAGGAGCGAAACGTTTCCACTGAGAAAATAGAAATCCAGTTGACATGATTCAAGCTACAGACAATTGACCTGTCTGTGTTTGTGTATTTGTGTGTTAATGAATTTACATTAATAATGATACAGAGACCCATTCTGTGACACCAATAGATATTGGAAAAGATAGATAATGGCTGGGGATACTGTAGATAATAGATGCTGGCTGGGGAACTCTGGGAATTAAAGTCCACACATCTTAAAGTTGATGAGGTTGAGAAACACTGACCTATATGATGAATCCCAAGTTGAAAGACTGACTGACTGACTGACTGACTAAATATCTATCTATCTATCTATCTATCTATCTATCTATCTATCTATCTATCTATCTATCTATCTATCTAGGGTTACAAACCATCCTTTTATTAAAACTGTGCTTAAATGGTGGTGCATTACCTGCAGTGCTGTAACTTTGGACTCAAGACACAGATTCTCACATGTTTATTCCTTGAGGAATAACTGCAACATCATCAAGCCATGTTTTGTAACTGAGATAGATCTCCAGGTCAGTTCTATATGCTCAATACCCCTTTCCCTTTGGCAGGTATGTAGTAGCAACACTAAAAGATAATCCACTGTCCATCATTCTAGTCATATATTTGGTCCTCTGAAAACTACTTATCTCATAGTACAGTAGACTGAATCCAACTCTTTAATGGAATCATTGTTCATTTAATGCTTCTGAGTTGCATGTGGCAACTGATTTCTCTAAAACCTATTGTTCCAAGGCAAAGCAGGATAATCTGAAAGTTGACCTAGTGCCTTTCAAACTCTTTCAAAAATACATGATTAGATACTCCACTGTAACGACAACCATTACTTTACTGTGGCCAATAACATGCAAAGCTGTGCTGAATATTTTTTCTGTATTTTGTGACCAATTTCAATCAATTTGACAGAAATGAAAAGGGAGGGTTACACTTATCATAGTTACATAATGTATGAATATCCCACATTAGTGTCTCATCGTTTCTCTAGTAAACTGTTCTTTCTATTGTTCAATCCAAGAGGAACAGTCATAGGGCAACTAATAGGCATTTTAAGATCATGAAGCAAGTAATATCACACAGGCTGCAAAGTGATAGTGATATGCCTAGTAAGTAAAATAAAAGCACAGAAGTAGAAACTGGTTTCTTAAATATCTCTTAAGACCCAATTCTCATTTTCCTAAATTCAAGTGTATTTGGATATAGTATGGTTGTGTTTGTCTGAAAGAATCACAGAAATGAAAGGGTCCGTATAGGCTGTCAAGTCCAATCCACAGCTCTGTCCAGAAATACAACTTAAAGCATTCTGGCAGATCCCTCCTCTTCCTCCTCCTCCTCCTCCATACATCCAATGAGAAGAACTCAGCACCTCCCTTGGTAATTGGTTCAACTGTCAATTTGCTCTTATGGATACAATACAAAGTTTTTCACAGATTCACCTGGAGGCTTCTTCAGTGTAACCAAAGTCTATGATTTCACTACAGAACAAACTCTAACCTTCTTTTAACACTCAGATATTTGAAAGGTACTAAGTTCCCCCTCAGTTATATTTTCTGAAGCTTCGACCTGTGCAGTTTCCTAAGTCTGTCCTCATAAGCCTTGCATTCTAACCCCCCAATCATCCTCATTTCTTCCTCTCCATCTCTCATTTCTCAAAAAGTTTGTTAAAAAATGTTGCTCAAATTATTGGGTTTTTACCAATATAAATGAAGCAATTATGTCCTATGATTTGGAAGCTATACTTGCAGCCTAAAACTGCATTTGCCTTTTCAGCAGCCATGTTATACTGCTGACTTGTTTCAACTTGTAATCAACCATAATTCCAAAATTCTATTTAAACATCCTAATATCAAAATCAAAAACCTGTGGGACCCCACTTGATGCCTCAATTCAGTTTGAAACATTAATATTGTTGAGTACTCTCTGAGTATGATTTTCTAGCAAGACATGCATCTACCTAATAAATATGTCATCCAGCTCATACATAGTTTATTAATCGTAATGTAATGTTTTGATGAAGGCAAGTTATATTACATCCATAACATCCCCACAGTTTACTAAGGGTTTGCATCCTATAGTGATCTGCTCCTTCATTCATTCTCCAGGATTTCTGAAAATATATATTTCACTAGGCAATTGTGAGGAGAAGGAGAAGGATGGGGATTCCTGTTTGGTGTGGGGGGAGGAGTAGGAAGAGATTCTTGCTCAAGTTTGAATTATATTCTGTCAAGTCTGATCTGGTTTCTTCTTCTCAGAGAAAACTGACCCCAAATATAAATTGAGTAAATCAGCCTTCTATTTGTTACCAGTTCTCTCTTGCAAGAATAATTAAAGTCCTTCACAATTATTTTCTGCTTTTTTTGGTTGACTGCTCAGCTGGTCACCAACAAAGTTGCTGTTGTTATTCATGGCTCCACTTATTTTAACCTAGATGCTCTCAAAGTGCCAAGTTCATATTCCTGGATTTCTGTGTAAATGTGTGTTTTGTGTGTGTGTATTCATACATGCAGTGCAACTCCTACTCCTTTTTTATTGCTTTGCTTCCTTTTGAACAAGTTTTATCCACCAATTGCTATATTCCAATTATGGGAGTTATCCCAACACATCTAATTAAATCCTATTACTCTTTCTTTAATAAGAGTTCACTATCATCTTATCTATTTTCTTTTCATGAGCATTAGTTTCTAAAAAACAAAGGCCGTGAACCTGATGATTTCCTGATGTTTCATCATGTGGCTTAATAGGCCTTAATACAGTTAGACTCTCACATGTACCTATGATGCACAAATTGTTACCTGAAGTTCCTACTTCTGGATTTCCATCTCTAAAGCTCTCTGGATTCAGTTTAAAATCCTTCTGATCAAGCTTACCCTGCTTCAGCATAACACATTTTCCCCCCACAATTTGTGAGGTGTAATCCTTTGGGAGAATAATTTGTTCCCACATAGATGAGCAGGAATTGACACCTGAGAATGGCCTTAATGAGTCTCCATCACATTCCTGTTCCCTGCTCCAAGGAGACAGAACACTTCATAAGCCAGTAGGGCTGGTTGGCACATATTATCTTCTGTTCCTCATTGTGGTGAATCACCAGCTACTGCAACTGTCATCTTTGTCTCTTAGCTATTTAGGCCTCTGGCCTTCATCTCTAGCTTATTTCTTGGAGACTCAAAGTCTGTTTCTGCAAGTGCCTAAAAGCTGTTTCTGAGTTCCAGTTGTGCAGAAAATCTTGTACATCCATTATTTCTGGTTATCACTCTTATCCAGTGAGCTTGCTCCTTTGTTTGACTCTCTTCTTTGTGAAGAGATGCTTCCTTTGTCAACTCCTGTTGTAGCAGCTTCTGTCTTCGATTAAAAAAAATAAACCTCTCTTATGAACTGATGTGTGGGCACTCCTTGCTCCAGTCTTCATTCTTTTTCTTCAAGCACTGCTACTTCCTGCAAATATATGCCAAATAATTTTTTCAGGTGGGAACATAAACATACCATAAACATTGCATTGCACATCAGTTCATCTTCTCTTCTAGTCATTAAATTAGCATCAGAAATAGAAATAATTTTATTTCTTCTTGTCCCTGCTCAGACTGTCAAATTAGCCAAATGAACAGTTTATTTAAAGGAAAAAGTTCCTTGTTACACTCCTGTTAGCTTTTCCTATTTACTTGCTCAATCATCTTTAGTTATGATATATCAGAAGAGTATATTGATGGGAGATAGTGATAAAAACTATAAGTAGTCTTAAGGACTATAAGACTTTTAAGGATTAGAGTTAGTATTCCTCTGAATAACAGTTCTCTGGGGATATGTGTAAGAATGATATTATCATTGCCATATCTGCCTTCTGAATTCACAGAGTCAATTGCTGTTTAGATGCTTTTCCAAGAGGCTCTAAGAATTGATATGTATGATTCTACCAGTGGCCAATTCTCTAAGAGCTTATTCTGGCAAATTCACACATGCTTTACACTGGGACAGGCTTACATTGACAATGACAATTGACAATGATTGTCTTACTAAAGACAATGGTACAATATTCCTATAGATTTCCTTAGAATTTTTCTTTTAATATTTAGTGAAATCAATAATTCAAAGAGCATTTGGGAAGGTTTAGGTTACAAATCATTTACAGAAGGCAACAACTTCAGAGGAATTAAGCGTAACAGAAAATAGTATAACGTATAACTTTATTTACATGATCTGAGAATAATGTCTTGCAAATGCTAATTTCTCAACTGGAATAAGCTGCACATTATAATGGAATATTTTTGATTGTATATTTGTTGTTACGTTTTTATGCTGTGAGCTGCCCAGAGTTGAATGAATCAGGCAGCATCTAAATCAAATCAAATCAAATAAATATTAGAAACTGAACCATTGCACAATGAGTTAAAAGAAAGAAGAAGTCCACCCTTATTTAAAAATATCACATTTAGGGTAAACAGATAATTCAAGCTTTCCTGGATATTCACTTAAATGCATGCAAACTATAACACATGCTAATAAAGTTATATCACAAGAAAATTAGTTCAAGATGGTTGTGACTTGGCAGACATTTAAATTATCTAGTGTAAAATCAGTGTCCATTTAGAAGTAAAAAAGAAAAAAGAAATGCAATACAGTAAAAAGAAATCCATTAATTCTTACATATGCACATGTTCCTCTTCATGTGAGGTACTGTATGTAAGAAACCAAATCTAGTTAAAATTGGTCAAGACTAAGTCTCATTGAAATAACAGAAATTTATGCTACAATTAGATATAGAACACAATAGGCTTTGAATGTGCAAGATTTCTCTGCATGTATATGAATGCTGGTGGTGAACGACGAATCCGATGTTCTAAAGATCAACACACCATAGGAACCTGGAATGTAAGATCTATGAGCCAGGGCAAATTGGATGTGGTTATTGGTGAGATGTCAAGATTAAATATAGACATTTTAGGTGTCAGTGAACTGAAATGGACTGGGATGGGCCACTTCACATCAGATGACCACCAGATCTACTACTGTGGACAAGAGGACCACAGAAGAAATGGAGTAGCCTTCATAATTAATAATAAAGTGGCTAAAGCAGTGCTTGGATACAATCCAAAAAACGATAGAATGATCTCAATTCGAATTCAGGGTAAGCCATTTAACATCACAGTGATCCAAATATACGCCCCAACCACAGATGCCGAAGAAGCAGAAGTAGATCAGTTCTATGAGGATCTGCAGCACCTACTGGATAATACACCAAAAAGAGATGTTATTTTCATTACAGGAGACTGGAATGCTAAGGTGGGTAGTCAGACGACACCTGGAATTACAGGCAAGCATGGTCTGGGAGAACAAAATGAAGCAGGACATAGGCTGATAGAATTTTGCCAAGACAACTCACTGTGCATAACAAACACTCTCTTCCAACAACCTAAAAGACGACTTTATACATGGACTTCACCAGATGGTCGACACCGAAATCAGATTGACTACATCCTTTGCAGCCAAAGGTGGCGGACATCTATACAGTCGGTAAAAACAAGACCTGGAGCTGACTGTAGTTCAGATCACGAACTTCTTATTGCAAAATTTAGAATCAGACTAAAGAGAATAGGGAAGACCCACAGATCAGTTAGATATGAGCTCACTAATATTCCTAAGGAATATGCAGTGGAGGTGAAGAATAGATTTAAGGGACTAGATTTAGTAGATAGGGTCCCAGAAGAACTATGGACAGAAGTTCGCAACATTGTTCAGGAGGCGGCAACAAAAAACGTCCCAAAGAAAAAGAAAACCAAGAAGGCAAGATGGCTGTCTGCTGAAACACTGGAAGTAGCCCAAGAAAGAAGGAAAGCAAAAGGCAACAGTGATAGGGGGAGATATGCCCAATTAAATGCAAAATTCCAGAGGTTAGCCAGAAGAGATAAGGAATTATTTTTAAACAAGCAATGTGCGGAAGTGGAAGAAGACAATAGGATAGGAAGGACAAGAGACCTCTTCCAGAAAATTAGAAACATCGGAGGTAAATTCCAGGCAAAAATGGGTATGATCAAAAACAAAGATGGTAAGGACCTAACAGAAGCAGAAGAGATCAAGAAAAGGTGGCAAGAATATACGGAAGATCTGTATAGGAAGGATAATAATATTGGAGATAGCTTTGATGGTGTGGTCAGTGAGTTAGAGCCAGACATCCTGAAGAGTGAGGTTGAATGGGCCTTAAGAAGCATTGCTAATAACAAGGCAGCAGGAGACGACGGTATCCCAGCTGAACTGTTTAAAATCTTGCAAGATGATGCTGTCAAGGTGATGCATGCCATATGCCAGCAAATTTGGAAAACACAAGAATGGCCATCAGATTGGAAAAAATCAACTTATATCCCCATACCAAAAAAGGGAAGCACTAAAGAATGTTCAAACTATCGAACAGTGGCACTTATTTCACATGCCAGTAAGGTAATGCTCAAGATCTTGCAAGGTAGACTCCAGCAATTCATGGAGCGAGAATTGCCAGATGTACAAGCTGGGTTTAGAAAAGGCAGAGGAACTAGAGACCAAATTGCCAATATCCGCTGGATAATGGAGAAAGCCAGGGAATTTCAGAAAAACATCTATTTCTGTTTTATTGACTATTCTAAAGCCTTTGACTGTGTGGATCATAACAAATTGTGGCAAGTTCTTGGTGGTATGGGGATACCACGTCATCTTGTCTGCCTCCTGAGGAATCTGTATAACGACCAAGTAGCAACAGTAAGAACAGAGCACGGAACAACGGACTGGTTTAAGATTGGGAAAGGAGTACGGCAGGGTTGTATACTCTCACCCTACCTATTCAACCTGTACGCAGAACACATCATGCGACATGCTGGGCTTGAGGAATCCAAGGCTGGAGTTAAAATCGCTGGAAGAAACATTAACAATCTCAGATATGCAGATGATACCACTTTGATGGCTGAAAGCGAGGAGGAGTTGAGGAGCCTTATGACGAAAGTGAAAGAAGAAAGTGCAAAAGCTGGGCTGCAGTTAAACCTCAAAAAAACCAAGATTATGGCAACGAGCTTGATTGATGACTGGCAAATAGAGGGAGAAAAAGTGGAGGCAGTGACAGACTTTGTATTTCTAGGCGCAAAGATTACTGCAGACGCTGACTGCAGCCAGGAAATCAGAAGACGTCTACTTCTTGGGAGGAGAGCAATGGCAAATCTTGATAAAATAGTTAAGAGCAGAGACATCACACTGACAACAAAGGTCCGCATAGTTAAAGCAATGGTATTCCCTGTAGTAACCTATGGCTGCGAGAGCTGGACCATAAGGAAGGCTGAGCAAAGGAAGATAGATGCTTTTGAACTGTGGTGTTGGAGGAAAATTCTGAGAGTGCCTTGGACTGCAAGAAGATCAAACCAGTCCATACTCCAGGAAATCAAGCCAGACTGCTCACTTGAGGGAATGATATTAAAGGCAAAACTGAAGTACTTTGGCCACATAATGAGAAGACAGGATACCCTGGAGAAGAAGCTGATGCTAGGAAAAGTGGAAGGCAAAAGGAAGAGGGGCCGACCAAGGGCAAGATGGATGGATGGTATTCTGGAGGTGACGGACTCAACCATTGGGGAGCTGGGGATGGTGACGGCTGACAGAAAGCTCTGGCGTGGACTGGTCCATGAAGTCACGAAGAGTCGGAAACGACTGAACGAATAAACAACAAAAATATGAATGCTGTACATATACAATGTCATTACTTATCTGGGAACAATCCCTATTAAACCCAATGAAATTACTTCTTACTAGACATCTATTAAACTGTACTAGTAAGTAAGAAAGGAGTCTTAACCTTCTGGTGAAGAAAACAACCCTAATCTTTCAATCAATAGAAGATAGAATTCAGACTGAGAAGATCTAC
Organism: Charina bottae; assembly: GCA_023362775.1. Classification (NCBI taxonomy): domain Eukaryota; kingdom Metazoa; phylum Chordata; class Lepidosauria; order Squamata; family Charinaidae; genus Charina; species Charina bottae. Next base: position 32,254,571 of record JALMGJ010000004.1, on the reverse strand, counting down.
TGGTCTGTCTCAAAATATAGAGTTTTTTTCCCCTCTGGAAGGATTTCAGATGTGGCTGTAGATTTCTCACACTGCTCTGCCACAACTTCCTCAGCCCATTGCTACATTTACTTTAGGGGGACTTAGTCCTGCCAAGCTCAGGTAGACCAGGGCAAAACTTGGTTAAGTATCTCACAGGTGGATGCTGGCAAACCAGGATTCATTCTCAGGATGGCACAAAATATTTTTCACCAATTTTCTCTATCGCTCCTCTAAATCTCAGGAAACCAATAAGGAGGAAGTATAAAATGATGATATTAAAACTGATATAACAGCACGCCTTCACCAGAGGTAGTTGTCAACCTCAGCCAGCCAGCCTCAATATTAAAGGAAGAATAGTGTAGCTATTTTAAGTATCTGTATGGAATTATATGTTACAGTCACTGGTTTTATTTTCACATTTTTAACTCTAATGGACTTATTTCATTTGACACTATGCCTTATAATTTCATATTATCAGCCACAAGACCATAGTCTTAAAAAGTGTCTAAACAAATATTATAAAATATCCTTGGAAAACCTTGCTTTGAAGAGAGATGTATTCCTTCAACAAATTAATAATGCATACATAAATAGTAGCTAGGCTTTTCTGTTATTTGGAGAAGTTAACAAGAAGGAGATTTTCCTGATGAAGGGATGGATCACTTACTTGTGACAGGCTGCACTATAATTCTCTCAGGCAAAGCAGTACAAGATTTTTTCTTCCAGAAGTTTAACACAGAGCACCCAGCCAATATGATTGCAGAGTTCATATTATAATGAAAAAAGCAGGACATTTCTCCTCGAAACCTAATTAAAAAAACAAAACAAAACCCATGTAAATTATTATAGTGTATGCATCAATATTCTCTTTTAAAAAGGACTATGCAAAACTTTGTTTGGCATATAAGCATCCTGGCTTTGCATAATTTTCCCTCAGTTCCTGTAAAGCCAAATGAAAATTAAACATTAACCTAACAACATTTAAATTACTATGATATTGTACCTATTCCACCACTGACCCAATCTCAAGGCAAAGATCTCCAGTTGGTCAAAACAAAAGAAAGTCTAGCTTGACAAAAGAAGTCCAATTTTCTTTTGTTCTCTCTTTCCTTAGTGTTTACATTCACATCTTGGTACCTACTCTCTCTGAGAAACACCCTCAGTGGTCTCAAAATTAAAATACATTTACATATGTATCCCATTTCATAATAGCACACTTGCACTGAAATGTATTAAACTGAGGCATCCATTTTAATGAAGGCTTTTAACAGTCTCACTATGGCAATAGTCTACAATCTGGTGGATAAATATGCCACAAATGACAAATTAATATGTGCTGGCCTTCATCAGCAATGGAGACAAATGTTATTCTAATATTTTGGATTCAACTCAGTTTTGTCTGCCTAGGGAAAAGCTGATATAAGTGGCCTATCGATCTGCAATAAAGAGGAACCAAGTGCCCTCTATCTGAGAAAAGAGTGAGCTGCATCGTGAGTCACAGAAAGACTAAAGAGTTATAAAATTCAGAGAGAAATGGATTGTATTAAGCTGCCAAAGCCATTAAACTGCTTATATATAAAAAGAAGTGTGATATTGAAAGCCCAGTGGGACTCCTCTTTAGATGGGCCAGGAACTGCTATTTTCTGCCAAAGCATAATGTGTTTTCAACATACTAAGTATTCTCATTGACGTCATTTCACTTCAGTTTTTTTTTTGGGGGGGGGGTTGTTTTCCTCCAGATCGGAAAAATTTAGAATTCTTAAGAATCCTCGTTGTGAATTCTTGGAGTCTTCAAGCTTACTAGGAGGAACTAAGTCATAATTATCTGCACAATCATGATTTTATTTCCTTTCAACATTGCAGAAGTTTAACTTGAGAAGCTGTTCAGAACTGAGAAATAGATAACTGTTTGACATCTTTCTTTGTTTCTTCTGCCTAGCCAATGTGGCATAATATGACAAAATATCAATAGGCAGGACAGCATGGTTGTCAAAAAAAATCAAGATGGTGGCTGTGACCTTAGGTTTTAAGCTCCATCCCTTTTAACATATGCCACAGACATAAAAAGGGGCGGGCTTCACTCACCTTGGTTACCTTCACCTTCTTGGCTTTTCTGACACTTCTCCCCTCCACACCAGATGCCCCTGGACCTTGTCTCTCAACTGCTACTCAAAGCAATGTCCTTAAACTCAAAAACATGACAAATTAAGGCTAAATGGCAGAACAGGGGCACAATCAGAGGTGCAGAGATATCAGGAGGATTATCTTGCAAAGCTACAGACTAGGTGGTTGATATTTTGGTTTTGGTTTTTCAGAAGTGAGACAAGGGGGGAAAAACAGAAGGGAGAAAGATTTTATTAGGCTATGGTAAGCGAACAGGAGTCATACATCAAAGCTGAAGGGTTCTACTGTCGCAAGACACAAAGCTGACAGCACGGAGAACACCAAAGCCAATTTAGTGCAAAAAGAGCCACCTGCTATTTCAGATTTCAATGCTACTTTTACCAATATTTCAGATGGAAGCTTTGGTTTTCTTTCTTTCCAGGCCCACTGAAGTTATAGCAAGCTCCATCTCACTGCCTAAATCTTTTCAGACAGCCAGAGTAACCCCAATGGTTAAATTCATGTCAGCCTTTCAACATCAGAAGATGAATTCAGAAAGTACTGAAATTTAATATAGAGCTATACCTTTCCTTTGAGTTTTCCAGCTTTGAGTGTGTCGCTTTTTTCCTGTTACATTTGTCTCATGTTTCTTAGGTTCCCTTAATCACATGCATCTCAAAAGGTACCTGTATTAAGGTGATGCATATATTTAACTGAATAGATCTGAATGTATGTCTTTTGGAAAAAAAATAATCAACTAAAATCTGTTTGATTGATAGCAAAAGAATTGGCTGATATGCAGTGAAAGATAGTAATTTGCCACCATTGCTGAATGGTATCCCTAGAGAAAGGGATCTATATGCTCTTATTTGGGAATGATTTGGGATACTGATGGACCTTGGAATGGCCCACAGAAATTCTGTTTGTGTGCTCCTGATCCTAGCAATCATGAATATTCAACAATGTATTCATCACCTTGTGCACTAGATAGGCAATTATTGTGGGAGACAGAAGGGAAATTAACTCAATTTTCTACATAATTTAATGTTTTAATGTAACATTTAATTTAAAGATAGCAAAAACATGTAAACAGGAGAGAGAGAGAGAGAGAGAGAGAGAGAGAGAGAGAGAGAGAGTAGGAAGTATGGACTGTTTCTGATAATCTGGGATTGTAGATGTCAATGTGTTGAATGAATAAAAATTCTTAGCTTAATAAGCCTGTATTTGATACAATCCATCACAAACTGTCCCTCTTCTAAAATAGTTATGAATTAATTCCAATGACACTTGTGCAAAGAATACACTCTGGGATCTTGCACCACAGTTTCCAAAAAAATAGCACTGAGATTCAAAATATTTACCAAAATGGGTCGTCCCCCCCATTTTGTATGATTATAATGTGGATGTAAATCTGTTTGGTACCATCTGCTGTTAAACTCCACAGAACTGCATTATTATTATTATTATTATTATTATTATTATTACTACTACTACTACTACTACTACTATAATTATTAACTTCTTTCTTAATGTTATTTTTAGTTGCATTTTCTTCTCCTTTTTTAACTGACAAAAGGACTGAAGGGCAAAGGATGAATACAAAAATGATGTGGAAATATGTTTCCATTTAAGTTAGTACAGAGATTTTCTGAACAGATACTGAAGGATGAGCAAGCTAGATGCTAAAATTAGAAAAATTCTGAATAAACATTTCTACAAATTGCCATCTGCTCATATATAACTCACAGAGAAGTAATAAATTACAAGCCATCCAAAAAATTAATTACAAATGCTTCAGTCAACCAACCCCATTTGCATTTGTGAAAAATGTCCAGAAGATCTTTCTTATAAGACACAGAATAACTTATCCATAGCTTCCTTGTTTTTATGGTTATTTCAGTACTAAACTCCATGATCAATAAAAATGCATGAAGATAGCCAAGACATCATTCCAGTTTGCCAGCACAGTCTATTAGCAAATCTGAAGATAATTCTTCCATAGTCATTCATTTTATTTATGGAAATACAGCTGAGCTTCCAGATGTTGGTGGAATCACAGCTTTACCCATGTTGCACAAAGAGATGGGTATAATGGAGTAAATCATTTCAGTGAATATAAGGGAATTCACAATTTTGAACAGACCCTATCTTAGAAATTCCCTATCAAGAGAAAATATGCAAATCAAAAAATTAACCAAGCAATTTGTTAAAGGGAAAAAAAACCTGTGAAAGACGCTTATGTTTTTCTATCTCAGAGTGCTTGTGGAATTCTTTTTTTCAAAAAAAAAATCTCTTAGTAGGGTTTGTCACCTTATTTTATAGTTGGAGGTGGCAAAGGATGCTACTATTGGTGTTGATGTTTTCTCTTACACAGCTTTCTATCACTCTGAAGCCTCTTGGTCAGCCCCATTAAGTAGACCAGACCAGGAAATCAATTCCACAGGAAGACTAAAGCTACTTTTATTGAGATTGGCTGTAAAAACAGAATCTTGCAAGACTGATTGTGCTGTACCTCCTCCTCCTCCTTCTTATAATTCAGTGAATTAAGGAGGCATCTGCATGAGCTGCTTCTGAATGTCATCTGGACATTCTGGCTTAATAAATACTTCATCCCTTTTGCCCAGGTAACAGTTCCTGCACATCCCCATCAAGGTCATCTTCCTTACTCTCTACACCTGCAGTCCCCATTTTTTTAAAAAAGTTCCTTCATGATGTCATACTTTGGAATTTAATTAATTAAGTCTGAGGATCTTAGGAAGTTGCAGTGCATTGGGAAAATGTTAGGACCATTTTAGGACATTCCCTAAATGTTTTGTCTTGTTTCAAATTCTGCAAGGTTTTTTAAAAAATATAGAACAACACAGCAAAATAGACCATGCACATCCACAACTAAGTTACACAGAACAAGACTGCTGTCTAATCTAGACAGGTTGGAAGACTGGGTTTAGAGGAACAATATGTTTAATCATCATCATCATCATCATCATCATCATCATCTATTACATTTATATGCCACCTGACTCCCAGCGACTCTGGGTGGTTTACAATTGTTAAAACATTTAAAAACAAAGAACACCAGAATTACATAGCCCAATCAGCCCTCAGGTCAATGAATGCCATTAAATGTTTTTTTTATACTGGAGGAGGACAATTAGTACCCACAGCTTTAAAACTTTTTGAGGCCAAAACATTGGCCCAAATCCTTTATGGGGCACAGATAGGAATTTATATGAAGAAGGTGCCGCAGGAAACAGTCCAAACAAAATTCCTGCGATTAATTTTGGCCGCACCCAACGGTACAGCAAATGCCCAGTTAAGGCTCGAGACAGGAATGCCATCAATTCAAGTGAGGGCCTGGAAGCTGATGATAAATTATTGGCTAAAAATCCAATTTTTCCCAGTTGGTTTAACTCCTTTAGTCCTAGTAGATAATTTCTCTTCACCCTGGAAGCAAGCGGTAGAACACAAGCTGTCTTCATATGGACTCTCTCCTCTTTTCTTAATATCATTAGGCTATGATCAAGCCAAACAAATAGTCACCCAAAGAATAAAGGACATGGAGTTCCAGAATGAACTTAGTAGGCTCCCACAACATAATAGAATTTGGATAAACAGGGGAGTATGGGAACCAGCAAGATATCTCCTAAATCTAACGTTCTCTAAGTTGAGAATTGCATTTTTTAAAGCCAGATTTAATATTCTCCCATCTGCACTACTTCAAGGCAGATACAACAAAGTCCCCATAACTGAGCGCATCTGCCCATGCGGTGAAATGGAAGTAGAAACTTTTTTACATGTACTGCTACACTGTAAATTTTATAGGGATATCAGGTCAATTTACATTGCGCCCCTAATAGAAAAACTCCCTGGGTATCCAGATAATTTTTACGTGAATTATCTACTTCAGGATTTAAAACCTTATATTACATGTACAGTTGCCAAATTTTGTGTTGCTGCAATGAAAATAAGACAAATCCAGACGAAAGAATAATTCCCTATTTTAAATGTATATTTTTAAATTGAAATATTTTAATTGATAATTTGTCAGGGGATATACAATTTTACTTTTATGTTATAATTTCTTATTGTATAACTTCTAATGTTCTAGGCTTACTCCATAATGATAACAAATGTATTAACACAGTAATAGCAGAGTAAATGCTGTATTATTATGTGATATATTTTGTTAGTTTGTAGTTTATCATCGTATCTTCTGATTGTACTTTGTCTCTTTTTCTTTTAAATTTTGCTGGTTATTGACCGAAATAATAAAATTGTAATTGTAAAAACAAAGAATACAAAAACAGCACAAGACAAAAGAGGGAGACAGATAAAGTATTATATTTAAAGAGGAAAAATATAGGGCACATAAACAAGATGGGGAATTCATGTCTTGGAAGCACTAAATCAGAGAAGGACTTGGGTGTAGTCATTGACAACAAGCTGAACATGAACCAGCAGGGTGAGACAACTACTAGAAGGACTAACACAACTCTGGGCTGCATTAGAGGAAGCATTGTGTCAAAGAAGTATGAAGTCCTTAATCCCCTCTACTCTACACTAGTGGTGTCACTCCATTTCCAGAAGGATACTGACAAGCTAGAATAGGTCAGAAGAGAGTGTCAAAGATGAATTAGGGAGCAGAGGACTGCCCTTTGAGGACAGGCTAAACAAACTTGAGATGTTCAGTCTGGAGAAAAGAAGATTTAGGGGAGACACAATATGGGTGTTCAGATTCATAAAAGAGAAGGTGGTTAGGAATTACTCTCCATTGCCAAAGATATTAAGACCAGAAATAATGTCATAAGTTGCAGCTATGTAAATTTCATTTTAATATAAGAAAAAACTTCCTTATATGTACAACAGTGGAATAGTCTACAGTATCTACAGAAGTTGTGGGATCTCCATCTCTACATGTTTTTAAGAAGAAGCTGGACAGTCACTTCTCAAGGATAGTTTAATTGATTTTCCTGCATATTGCAAGGGTTGAACTTTGTGGTCCTTTCCAACTCCACAATTGTATGATTCTATTATCTCAGGTGTCTATCATCTTTTACTTCTGTATCAGCAGAATATGACTAACCCTCACAGTAATACAATAGTTTTCTCCTTCAGAAGAATGAAGACGCCCTTTGCAGAGCAATCAGCAATAACCCCCACACTCTGGAGATATTCTGAAAGTTTCTGCCCTTGTAACATTTATTAGACTAAATACATTAGGTATCATTCTCATGCATTCCTTCTTTTAGTACATTTGCCAACAATTCATTTCTCTTTTGATTAATAAATCTTTAAACAGGAAAGGCTGCTCAAAAAAGTTTTAATGGCTTCTACTTTCTCAGGCCAATCATGCTGTGTGTTTGAAATAATTGAAATAATCAGTACTGGAATACTCTATTGAAATTGCCGTGGCTAGAATTCACTGACAGCGAAGCAAATAAAGTGCGCTTAAATAAATACTGTAAAGAATGAAAGGTGGGAAAGAAGAAAGAGGGGGCAAGATTGGTGTGAAAAACCACTGGCAATTGATTTGATTCCTTGGAGGAAAAGGCAAACTTCTTTCAACTTATTCAAAAACAATTCCATTCCTTCTGCTTCTAAACAGTGGCTAAAATGGGCATCATTCTTTTACTTTCTTCTCAAGCTCTTTTCTCCCAAAGTACTCCTTAAACAGAACAGGAGTAAATGGCATCAAGTATTGTGGTCTAATGGCAGGGTATACCTCAGATGGAAATTACCCTTCTAAGCAAACTCAGCACAGCATTTCTAAGTCCTCTCTAAAAGGTACAAATTTTGGTTTATTTAGGGATGGGAGGAACCGATTCATATTCAGATGAGAGCAATGAGTGTGCTGCTTCCAAGAGAGATTTAAGCAAGGCCTACAAATGTAACTACCTACTCTGTAACTAGGGATTGCTTTTGAAAATAACATGCTGCCAAGGTGTTATTTGGTGCACAGCCTTGATTCCACAACATTTCTTCCACTTGGAGGTAATTTAATCCATATTTTTGAGTGCTATCTTTCAGCTTATCCATATAGCACAATATCAGAATGGGCCAGCAATGTATTTTGTGGGCAGGAATGGACTGCATTCTTTACTCAACACCCTCCCATCACAAATGTGAACTCCAGGCATGTTTTCTCACTGCATTTTGAAAATATTGTTTCCATTTATTTATTTATTTATTTATTTGTTTATTTATTTATTTTCTATCCCGCCTTTATTATTTTTATAAACAACTCAAGGCAGCTAACATACCTAATACTCCTTCCTCCTCCTATTTTCCCCACAACAGCAACCCTGTGAGGTGAGTTGGGCTGAGAGAGAGTGACTGGCCCAAGGTCACCCAGCCGGCTTTCATGCCTCAGGCGGGACTAGAACTCTCGGTCTCCTGGTTTCTAGCCCATTGCCTTAACCACTAGACCAAACTGGCTCTCTTATGTGGCCTTGAGTACTCCTGTCCATTTGTCTGGTATTCCTTACTTCTTTTCTTTAACTGCTGCTAACCCCAGCAGTTTCTTAGCTAGTTTGCAAAGGAAGGAATGCCCACTTTCTTCATTTTCAGTCTGTTTCTTCAAGAAAGCCTTTTGCTACATTTGTTACCATGTTAATTCAAATAGCACAGTGGTTATAACTCTTGCTTCACATGCAGAATGTCCTGGTTTGAAACCCAGCAGCCATTTTTTAAAATTACTATTTTTCCCCATGATCTGCCTATTTTCCCCAGGGCTTTTTTTTTTTTAAAGTCCAGTAGTACACCACTTCATCATTTTCCAGTCACACTAGCCTCCACATATAGGAGGTTAAAAGGCATCACCAACTGCTTTACCTGAAACAATTGGAAAATTAAGTGACTGTATAAATGATGAAATGGTGCACCTTGGACTTATTAAAAAACACAAAAACAAACAGGGGAAAACTAATTATCTCTGGCAAAGAAAGGTAGTAGTAGTGGTAATAGCAGCAGTAGTAGTAGTTTTTTTAAGTTTCTCCCAGGTTTTGAACTTGTAACCTTCTACAGTATATGCCACTGCACTGTTTCAATAGTACTTTTAAAAAAAAACCTATAGAAAAGGTTACAAGAACAACAAGACAGCATGAAAGGATTTTTTTTTTCAATTTTAAAGCTGGTTATTGTGCCAGCATATAGATGCATTTGGGTGCTTGACATTTGTATATATAAATTTAACTCAAGTATGTGCATGAATGGGGCAGGTGTGTGTGTGTGTCTTAGCTGTTTTTGATTTCTGGTCATGGACTGTACTAAATTATCTATCTAGAAAGCAACTACACTCCAACCAAGTCCAGAATTTTTTTCTCTAAGCATTTCTGATGCCCCTATGAAAGGAAGCCAGAAGAAATATTGAGCTAGTCAACAGATTTCCCTAGAACTCTCTAGGTGTCTTTCAAATCTGTTGTCCTTTGTGTGGTTCCTGGATACAAAAACTATAAGAACTTGATTCTCAGTAGAATTTAATTCTTGAATACAGCTACGAGCAGATAGGTGGTGGGTCTTTCAAATCATACCATCACTCTAATATAAACCAGGAATGGAGTAGACTACAGGTCAAATGACATATTACATTGTTTGTGTGGTGTGGTCTCCTTGACAGTTATAAGTACTGTAGAGGAACCTCCTACAAGTTGTAAAAAGTTAAACTTCCGTTTCAATTAATCTATGTAACATGCAGCTGAACCTGATAATGTTAATTACTGCAGGAAAAAGACGCCAGTCCTGATCACTCTGAGGACAACCATGACTGGGTTATGCATCATGTCTCTTGCGGTGCAAAATCTACCTGTCTCCTCCAAGAGCATGAAGTTAAAAAACAAAACAAAATGGATACTATTTTCTTTAAAACAAAACAATGCATTGCACACTCAGATTGGAAATGGGTATAGTGAACTGTGGTAAAATGGGGAAAGTGTTTAATCTTCCAGTTGATACAGTGTCCTGGACCCAATAACTACATGCCTGCTTTAACCCTAGTGGCAAACCCTAGAGCATTTTTTAAATCCTGCCTTGGGATTTCAAGGAATAGATCTACCACAAACATTAGATTGGATGGTTTATTTCTTTATGCCAGCTTGCTATTTCCATTTGCCTTTGTGTAGAATGATGCCCTGCTTTTGACCAGGGGTATCTTCAGGGAGGTCAAAGAAGTAAAGATTGTGGCTAGAATCATGCAATCAAAGCCTCCCTCTTTTTTACATGTGTTGTAACATAAAAGGGCTTCAATCGCATGGTTGTGGCCACCATATTGACCTTTTGACCCCCTCCTGAGAGGGGGTCTTGACAATTCCCTAGTTTCATTTTAGACAGATTTAATTTTCCCATTCAAAACAATGGAATACAATAGTTAGCTCCCAGCACTTTGCAGACATCCATCAAGAAACTATATTTCAAGATGCATTATTTTACTGGTGTCCATGTGTGTGTGCATGCAAGTTTGGGTTGATTATTTAACTATTATTTGCTATAAAAGCAACATCATTGTGTGGGTAAGATTTAGACATCTGTATAATCATGTCTAACTCTTATTACATATTTTAAACATTTTTTGTATAATAACAGAAAGAAAAATATAAGGCTAGACATCAGAATAAATAAAAAACAGCCAACATGCTAGCAGTAAGAAAAGTATTTTTAAAAAAACATAAGGAAACAAATGGTTTGTTTTGTCACATGAAAGTTTCCCACAGAACTCATTCATGAAATTTTGCACAACTTCAGTCCTTACAATATTTAAATTAAAACTGAGATAAATAAATAGTGGAATGAATGAATGAATGAATGAATGAATGAATGAATGAATGAATGAATGAATGAATAAATAAATAAATAAATAAATAAATAATGGCATGAATGAATGAACGAATAAATAAATAAATAAATAAATAAATAAATAGTGGAATGAATGAATGAATAAATAAATAAATAAATAAATAAATAAATAAATAAATAAATAGTGGAATAAATAGCACCCCTCTGGAATAATGGAAAAATTGAAGGGTTGTAGCCGATTTTGGGGCATTTTGAACAATATAATCCTGATGGGCCCTGTCGTTACTGGAGGAATGAAACATTGTCCCCAAATGCATAAAGGATTTACCTTGCTCAATCAGATGTCAATTCATCTGCCAAGCATATAGTCTAGACCAGTGTTCCTCAACCTCAGCAATTTTAAGATGTATGGACTAAAACTTCCAGCATGCTGGCTGGGGAATTTTGGGAGTTGAAGTCCACACATCTTAAAGTTGCTGAGGTTGAGAAACACTGATCTAGATGCCAAGACCTTAGTGTTAGAATTATTTATCTGTGATGCTTTTATCTTTTATCTGCAATGAAAGAAGCCCAAAAGCCCCGTGAGCTTGCCTTAAAGAAGTTTCACGTTCAAAACAAGGTTAGTCAAGCGAGTCCAAGGGTCCAGAGTCAAGTCACGAGGTTTCCAATCAGGAGTCAAGGAACATGGAATCTGGTAAGCAGATGGTTGTACCCAACGACCGGTCAACCCAACCCATAATCAACCCAAACTTGCATGCACACACACACGGACACCAGTAAAATAATGCATCTTGAAATATAGTTTCTTGATGGATTTCTGCAAAGTGCTGGGAGCTAACTACTGTATTCCATTATTTTGAATGGTAAAATTAAATTGCGGCTCCCTTTTTATAGAGGCATAGAGGTGGAGGTTATTTAGGAGGGCAGGGCTGCTTTCTTGCCCATAGCCCCACCACCTCTGCCTGCCCAGAAGGACCTTCGTCCATAACCCCGGTCGCTGCCTGCACGCCCTCCGAAGCTGTCCCAGGGCCCAGGAAGCTGCTCTTCCTCGTCCTCCGACTAGGACTCCGAGCCCCCCATGACAACGCTTATATTGAATTTGTGGAAGAGCTCCCAAACATAATTTAAAATAGCCTTGATGTATCAGTTGGCTGCAAAGATTTTGAGATGCTGTGCTAGTATATATTGCTTACATACATACATACATACATACATACATACATACATACATACATACATACATACTAGCACAATTATTATGCCATTTCTGTAGGCTGTCTCCCAGCAACCCTATGAAAGAGCACAAACAAGAGTAAAAAGGCTCCATCAAACAATAAATAAAACCAACCAGTGCAAGACAAGTATTTATTTAAAAAAAACATTTTAATATTGCCCAACACTTTTTGAAAGCCAGTACTGAGTGTCAGGGAAATGGAAAATAAGCATAATTAAACTCAATGAATCAACAGATACTGTACATACCCAAATATATTGAAACCCCAAGCCTTTTTTTTTTTAGAACTATAAATTGCAAAGTGCAAACATCCCCACCCTCACTCCATCTTCTCAGCTCTAAGGCAATTCTGGGGAGCAATAATATATTTTAAAATACAGAATATTTGTCATAAATTTAAAAACCAATCAGAATGTAGTATCTAATAGCAATTCCCTTGAGGGAAAAAAAAGTACTTTGGCTTTTTAAAAAATGGCCTCTTTGTGCAAGCATATATCTAAACACTAATGTGAGCATTTAACAACTGATAAATGATATTTATTTATCTTTGGAAATCGGACTCTCCTTACTATCAGAGCTGACAGAATTGGTAAGGTAAACCATGCACTACTAATATATCAGACTGAAAATGAACTGTAGCCATCCCTAACTTCTGGTAGTTATAAAACCATTCATTCTTTTTTTTTTAATCTTCAATGTCTTTTAATGATCCATCCTGTTTCTGTCATTGTTGTTGTCATCATCATCATCATCATCATCGACATCATCATCATCATCCATTTTGTTTCAGGATTGAGAAAACAAATTAATAAAAATACTATTCCAAATACTTCATTATCACTCTGTGCTATCATAACTATTCAGAGGATTCTGGATGATACGGATTATCTAGACCCCTTTCAGTTAGGATTCGGGCCGGGATATGGGGTAGAAACTGCATTGGTCGCACTTACTGATGATCTCTGGTGGGCGTGGGATGGCGGCAGTGCTTCCATCCTGGCTCTTCTTGACCTCTCAGCGGCTTTCGATACCATCGACCATGGTATCCTTTTGGGACGGCTTAGGGGGTTGGGGGTGGGCGGCGTGGTTTTACGCTGGTTCACCTCCTTCCTCCAGGGCCGATCCCAATCGGTGGTTATAGGAGATGAGAGGTCCGACCCTCGGCCCCTACATTGTGGGGTGCTGCAGGGTTCGGTTCTCTCCCCTCTCTTATTTAATATCTACATGAAACCACTGGGTGAGATCATCCACCAAAACGGGATGAGGTATCATCAATATGCTGATGATTGTTGTTGTTGTTGTTCAGTCGTTTAGTCGTGTCCGACTCTTCGTGACCTCATGGACCATAGCACGCCAGGCCTTCCTGTCCTCCACTGTCTCTCGGAGTTTACTCAAATTCATGTTCATTACATCGGTGATGCTATCTAACCATCTCATCCTCTGTGGTCCCCTTCTCCTTTTGCCTTCAGTTTTCCCCAGCATCAGGGTCTTTTCCCGTGAGTCTTCTCTTCGCATTAGGTGGCCAAAGTATTTGAGCTTCAGCTTCAGCATCTGTCCTTCCAATGAGCAGTCAGGGTTGATTTCCTTTAGGATTGACTGGTTTGACCTCCTTGCAGTCCAAGGGACTCTCAAGAGTCTTCTCCAGCACCACAGTTCGAAAGCATAAATTCTTCGGCGCTCAGCCTTCCTTATGGTCCAACTCTCACAGCCATACATTACTACTGGAAAAACCATAGCTTTAACTATACGGACCTTTGTTGGCAAGGTGATGTCTCTGCTTTTTAATATGCTGTCTAGGTTTGCCATAGCTTTCCTCCCCAGGAGCAAGAGTCTTTTAATTTCATGGTTGCAGTCACCGTCTGCGGTGATCTTGGAGCCCAAGAAAATAAAATCTGTCACTGCTTCCATTTCTTCCCCTTCTATTTGCCAGGAAGTGATGGGACCAGATGCCATGATCTGGGTTTTTTTTAATGTTGAGTTTCAAGCCAGCTTTTGCACTCTCCTCTTTCACCCTCATCAAGAGGCTCTTTAGTTCCTCTTCACTTTCTGCCATTACGGTGGTATCGTCTGCATATCTGAGGTTGTTGATATTTCTCCTGGCAATCTTAACTCCGGCTTGTGATTCATCCAGCCTGGCATTTCTCATGATGTACTCTGCATATAAGTTAAATAAGCAGGTTGATAATATACAGCCTTGTCGTACTCCTTTCCCAATTTTGAACCAATTGGTTGTTCCATGTCCGGTTCTAACTGTTGCTTCTTGACCCGCATACAGGTTTCTCAGGAGACAGGTAAGGTGGTCTGGTACTCCCATCTCTTTAAGAATTTGCCACAGTTTGTTGTGATCCACAAAATCAAAGGCTTTAGCATAGTCAATGAAGCAGAAGTAGATGTTTTTCTGGAACTCTCTTGCTTTTTCCATGATCCAGCAAATGTTGGCAATCTGATCTCTAGTTCCTCTGCCTCTTCAAAATCCAGCTTGCACTTCTGGTAGTTCTCGGTTCACATACTGCTGAAGCCTAGCTTGTAGGATTTTGAGCATAACCTTGCTAGCATGTGAAATGAGCGCAATTGTACGGTAGTTTGAACATTCTTTGGCATTCCCCTTCTTTGGAATTGGAACGTAAACTGACCTTTTCCAATCCTGTGGCCACTGTTGAGTTTTCCAAATTTGTTGGCATATTGAGTGCAGCACTTTAACAGCATCATCTTTTAGGATTTTAAATAGCTCAGCTGGGATACTGTCTTCTCCGCTAGCTTTGTTGTTAGTAATGCTTCCTAAGGCCCACTTGACTTCACTCTCTAGGATGTCCGGCTCAAGGTCAGTGACCACACCATCGTATTTATCAGGGATATTAAGATCTTGCTTGTATAGTTCTGTGTATTCTTGCCACCTCTTCTTAATCTCTTCTGCTTCTGTTAGGTCCCTGCCTTTTTTGTCCTTTATCATGCCCATCTTTGCACAAAACGTTCCCTTGATATCTCCGATTTTCTTGAAGAGATCTCTAGTCTTCCCCATTCTATTGTTTTCCTCGATTTCTTTGCATTGTTCATTTAAGAAGGCCTTCTTATCTCTCCTTGCTATTCTCTGGAATTCTGCATTCAGTTGTTTATATCTTTCCCTTTCTCCCTTGCCTTTTGCTTCCCTTCTTTCCTCAGCTATTTGTAAAGCCTCATCAGTCAGCCACTTTGCTTTCTTGCATTTCTTTTTCTTTGGGTGGTTTTAGTTGCTGCCTCCTGTACAATGTTACGAACCTCCATCCATAGTTCTTCAGGCACTCTGTCTACCAGATCTAATCCTTTAAATCTATTCCTCACCTCCACTGTATATTCATAAGGGATATGATTTACGTCATACCTGATTGGTCTAGTGGTTTTCTCTACGTTCTTCAATTTAAGCCTAAATTTTGCGATAAGAAGCTCATGATCTGAGCCACAGTCAGCTCCAGGTCTTGTTTTTGCTGATTGTATAGAGCTTCTCCATCTTTGGCTGCCAAGTATATAATCAATCTGATTTCGGTATTGACCATCTGGTGATGTCCATGTGTAGAGTCGTCTCTTGTGTTGTTGAAAAAGAGTGTTTGCTATGACCAGCGTGTTCTCTTGACAAAACTCCATTAGCCTTTGCCCTGCTTCATTTTGTACTCCGAGGCCGAACTTGCCTGTTATTCCGGTTATTTTTTGACTTCCTACTTTAGCATTCCAGTCCCCTATGATGAAAAGGACATCTTTTTTTGGTGTTAGTTCTAGAAGTTGTTGTAGGTCTTCATAGAACCGGTCAACTTCAGCTTCTTCGGCATCAGTGGTTGGGGCATAGACTTGGATCACTGTGATGTTGAATGGTTTGCCTTGGATTCGAACTGAAAGCATTCTGTCGTTTTTGAGGTTGTACCCCAGTACTGCCTTTCCCACTCTTTTATTGACTGTGAGAGCTACTCCATTTCTTCTAAGGGATTCTTGCCCACAGTAGTATATATAATGGTCTCCTGAATTAAATTCGCCCATTCCTGTCCATTTTAGTTCGCTGATTCCCAAGATGTTGATGTTCAATCTTGTCATCTCATGTTTGACCACATCCAGCTTACCTTGATTCATAGATCTTACATTCCAGGTTCCTATGCAATATTGTTCTTTACAGCATCGGACTTTCCTTCCACTTCCAGACACATCCACAACTGAGCGTCCTTTCGGCTTTGGCCCAGCCGCTTCACTCTTTTTGGAGCTACTTGGAATTGCCCTCCGCTTTTCCCCAGTAGCATTTTGCACACCGTCCGACCCGAGGGGCTCATCTTCCGGCGTCATATCTTTTAGCCTTTTGATACTGTCCATGGGTTTTCTTGGCAAGGATACTGGAATGGTTTGCCATTCCCTCCTCCAGTGGACCACGTTTTGTCAGAACTCTCCGTCAAGACCTGTTCTTCTTGACCTGACTTCATTGAGTTACGCAAGCCCCTTTGCCACGACAAGGCAGTGATCCATGAAGGGGATGCTGATGATACTCAATTATATATCTCCATCCCAGGTGAGTTAAGTGATGCAGTGGCTGCCCTTTCTCAGTGTCTGAAGGCTGTGGGGGCCTGGATGGGGAACAACAGGCTTCAGCTGAACCCTGGTAAGACGGAGTGGCTGTGGATTGATGGTGCCTCGAGATCCAGGGTGTTGTCATCTTTAGATCTGGACGGGGTGGCACTACCCCATTCAGACAAAATGCGGAACCTGGGTGTCCTTCTGGACTCACGACTCCTGCTTGAAGAGCAGGTGGCAGCCGTGGCCAGAAGGGCATTTGTACAACTTCGAGTTGTGCACCAGTTACGCCCTTTCCTGGACCGAGACGCCCTCCGTACAGTCACCCATGCCCTGGTCATCTCCCACATAGACTATTGCAATGAGCTCTACATGGGGCTACCCTTGAAGAGTATCCGGAAGCTTCAAATGGTCCAGAATGCGGCTGCGCGCACAGTTATGGGTGCCCCAAGGTCGGCACATGTGACACCTCTGCTGCACGAGCTGCATTGGTTACCGGTTTGCTTCCGGGTCCAATTCAAGGTGTTAGTTCTCACCTTTAAAGCCCT
Organism: Charina bottae; assembly: GCA_023362775.1. Taxonomy (NCBI): domain Eukaryota; kingdom Metazoa; phylum Chordata; class Lepidosauria; order Squamata; family Charinaidae; genus Charina; species Charina bottae. The sequence continues at coordinate 32,237,354 of JALMGJ010000004.1, read as the reverse complement.
ACATGGCATGGGACCAGGTTACCTAAAGGACCGCCTCATCCCCAAAGCATCGACCCGCTCCACCCGGTTATGCAGGGATGGCTTGCTTCGGACCCCGTCTATAAGAGAATTCCACCTGACGGGGTCCAGGAGGCAGGCCTTCTCGACAGTGGCACCCGCCCTCTGGAATCTCGGCTCTGCCACCTCGCTTGGGATGGGGGGAGTAATAGCTCCTCTTGGGGTTGGCTTGCTCTGTAGAGTTCTTTAAAACCTAACATCAGAGCCTCTTGGATCTTATATATTTAATTAAATTATGTATTCTATTTTATACATTTTTATATGTTTTAATTGCTGGCTTGGTGTAAACTGCCCAGAGTCCCCTCCGGAATGGGGGGAGATGGGCGGTGATATAAGTTGGAAATATAAATAAATAAAATAAATAAATATAAACTATTCACTTTTTTCTAATATCCATATTGCAGGTTACCAGGAAGGAAAACATCAAGGGGCTAAAATTAGAAACATTGCCAAATTTTTGAACTGGGGAGCTAAGAAGGCTATGTCATTCACTAAGTTTGAAAGGCTGAATTTGTGATCTAGTACAAAATATTGGTGCTCTCTGAGCTTGTTGTTTGCTTGTAGATGTTTCATTACCCAACTAGGTAACATTATTGGTGCAAGTGAGTATGGGGTTTGCTCCCTGTTTATATATAATAGCTTACCTTGCCAGTTTGGATGGGATTCAAATCTCTGAATCTGGCTTGGCCCATAAAAGAGCCATCATGGTATATTTATTTATTTATTTAATTTATCCCCACCCATCTCCCCAAATAGGGGACTCTGGGCGGTTAATAGGGGACTCTGGGCGGTATAATGGTTGAAATTATGGTCTAGGAACCTGTTTCAAGTCTATCCTCAGCGGAGTAGGAGGTAAAGGGTTAAAGGCTGAGTGTCTATTAAAACACTCATAAATTGGAAAGTTAATTAGAATGTGTTGGTTTGGTTGAAAAGGTCAGAGGTATGGAAGAAAGAATAGAAATATAGATTTTGAAGAAGATGTAAAGAAGAAATAATAAGAAAGGGTAAAGGGTAGAGCGGTAAACTATCTAAAGGTATTTAATACCTAATATACAATATATTGTATAATATATAATATGTGTTGTATGTTGTATTGTATTGTATTATTGTCGGTTTATATTTATATTATTGATGTGCAATAAAAATTAATAATAAAAAAAAAGTCTATCCTCAGCCATAAAGCTCTCTTTGTATCAGTTACTATCATTAATCCCACCTATCTCACAAGGTTACATTGCCATGAATAAAATTGGAGGCAGTACTGCTACTGTATGTATGCAGTCATGAACTCCTGAAGGAAAGATGAGATATGATTCTAACAAACACACTTATTTTGAGGCTCAGCTGTCATCAGATGGAGAAGGCCATCTCCAAGAGCTTTATCAACAAAAATTTACTGGTGAAAGGTCCCTAGGATTTGTAGTTTGCCCCGGTTCTCTGTCTCAGCTACTGAAGACTTAACAATGCCTGAAGAGCAGCCTTCTGCTTCACCACCGATTTGTTTGGTTTTACTGGGGAACATCTATAGAACAAGGGACTTGGGGAGCTAACAAGGAGATGGGGTAAAGGGGGGAATAGGAATTTATTCATTTCATGCTCTATAACTTTCTTCATAAAATGAAGTCATACACATGGTTGCAAGTACTATATGACTTTTTGTGGGCTTTCCCCTTAATCTATGCATTTTTTATCATTGTCCCTACTATTTAGGTATGCCTTGAGTTATTTATAAAAATAATAAAGGCAGGATAAAAATTAAATAAATAAATAAAATTTGCATTGAAGGAGGGGGTGTTTTGTTTCATTTTTAAATCCGACTATGCAACATAAATTCAGATAGGTATGAAAAATGAAATAACCATTACATTCTAGTTTACAGATTAGTTCAAGAACTGCAGATTAGGTTGTTTTACACTGAAATGCACGCCAAACATTTAAAGTTACCTTAGGACCACTCATACTGGAAAAGGAAAGTGTTACAGGATTTGCAAGCCTGAAAGAAATCCCAAAGGGAGAGAAAAATGGAAGGCATTTCAACAATAGTTTTTAAATTAACTTAAGGGCCACCAGAAACATCTTTCTGTCTAATGTAACTTTTTGGATCCAGTCCTAAATCAGTTGAACATTCTAGGATAATTTCAGTTGAGGGAATTGGAAGAAGATATAGAGAATTCTTTTAACAGGCAGAACAATAGTTATTCTTGGGGAGGAAGTGCAATATTTCAATGAAAAATGATACCACAGTCATCTCTGTTTTTATTCTGAAGGTTTTTTTCCCCAATATGCTTTGTATAATTTCTATGCATTTGTGATCTTCCATAATGTACAGATACACTTAACAAATGGCATTCTTTTCATACTGTTCACTAATGCTTTTACAAATTCTAAGCATGTGAAAAGATACCAAGTAGAAAATTCTTCTGATGTAGTTAATTTACAAAGATGCATTATTTCAGCAGCTAATTGCTCACTAAGTATTGTATTGCTAAGCTTCGTGGTATGCCATTTTTGCATTAACATGGGTAGTCCTGGTATATACCATGTGGAATAAAAGATGTGTTCAAACTTGAATGATAGGAAGACATTTGGGTCAAGTGGTTTAACATTAGTGTCAGGAGTTAGCATCCTTCCAGCATAAGGGATAAGTGTATGGGAGATGGGTTTTGTAGTAATTGTATTAGCAGTCTTGTAATAGTATCTGAGCATGGGAGAAGCATGATTGCTGAGAAGCCTGAGCACCTTCAAGGTCAGAGTGGCTGGCTTATCAGTGTTCGTGAGCAAGGAATGTGGGAAAGGGAATAGAAAACGGTTAGAAAGTAGAATGGAATTTTACTGCTAACTAGGCTTAACAAGAGGGGGGATTTTGCTTTTAGAAGTTGTATAGCCTTTAGGGAGGGGGTTAGAGAAACCAGGGGTTTTTATCTTTTCACGCCGTTTCCTTCAGACTGATCTTTGAATGGGATTGAGCATCTGTATTAATAAAGTACTCTTCTACTTCACCTGATGGTGTGTAATTGAGAGTTCTTGGATTAATAACTGTGTGCCAGTTCATCACAATTAGCTCGGTTAGGAAGAATAATATACAGATAATGGGCTCTAGAATATATAATAAAATACATAAATAAATAATTTAAACTAAGAATGCAGGATTTCTATAATAAGATCTTTCATGACTTTAGCAACTGAGAGTGGATTTTTAAACATTAATTTAATTGACTTTATGTTTTCTTTATATACAAACAAATACACAGACATTATACCTTGACTGCATTAATTTTGAACTGGACAAAGGTTACATATTTCACAAATTGTAATAATTGGTTTCTTCTCTGAAAAAAAATTGTTGGCACCTACCTTTGTAACAGAGTTAAATAAACATATAACTTAGGCAGAGATTTAATTTTAATTAATAGGCCTAGATAAATATTTGACTATATATAAACAGTCATTTATCATGTAGCAGTTTTCAATGGCCTCTTATAACAACTTATTCATTTCCATAAAGATCCAGTAAAATCAATATTATTGTTACTGTTATTGCTGTAATTATTGTTATTGCAAGATCTGTTTTATTTGACATACTGTCCCCATGGAACAATTAATTTGGAAGATTTAATGGAATATTCTCCCTCCGCTATCTAACTGATAGACCTGTGAAAGGCTTAACCATTCCTCTATTAAAGTATTTTAATTAAATCAGTCATCCTATTCCCATCTGTTATTTAGTGCTTTCACATAGAGAAGAGGCTGTTGGATTATCTCCAAGAAAGCCAATCTATTGAGCTTCCTTCATGGCTGGTTGGTTACTGTACACAGGAGACTCTTGTTCACAGTTAGATTGGTGTGTGTGTGTGTGTGTGTGTGTGTGTGTTGCATCACTCACAGAAGAAATAGCTGGATATTCAAATCACCCTAAAAATCCTTCTTTGCATATCTTGAAAAGATAAACTAGATTTGTTGTTATTTCTCTGCATTGACCCTGCAATCACTTTCAGTTTTTGGAAATAGGTAACCAATGAGACACCGGAGCATTCTTTGCACTCTCATCATGTTTGCCTTAACGGATCAACTTTGCTACAGTAATTGCAATGTGCATGGCATGAAATATAGTGGAACGTTCCCTGGCAAAGCTTTTCTACTTCCACTGGAATTTCTCACAAAGATAAATGGAACACATTTGCAGATGCAAGAAAAACTGTGCAGCATTTATTTATTTATTTATTTATTTATTTATTTATTTATTTATTTATTTATTTATTTATTTGTCAAATTTATCACCACCCATCTCTACAGCAGTAGACTCTGGGCGGTTTACAATAATAATATTAAAATTTAAAACCTATAAATATTAAAATACAATATAATAATAAATAGAAAAAATCCAGAGGATGGTGAGATCTTAAAAGGAGGATATTACTAAGCTAACCACCCCCAGGAGGAACTATTACTTCCTTTGTCCCAAGCAAGGTGGCAGAACCAGGTCTTTGAAGACCTCTGGAAGGCCAGGAGCGAGGGCGCCTGTCTCACCTCTGGGGGCAATATATTCCACAGGGTGGGTGCTATCACAGAGAAGGCACACCTCCTGGACCCCGCTAGATGAAATTATTTTATTGATGGGGTACGTAGCATGTCCTCCCTGAATGACTGGGTGGGGCGGGTAGATGCAATTTGGATGAGATGGTCCCTCAGGTACCCTGGCCCCATGCCATGTAGGGCTTTAAATGTGATAACCAACACCTTGAATTGGACCTGGAAGCAAACTGGTACCCAATGCAGCTCGCAGAGCAGTGGTGTTACATGTGCTGATCTTAGCACCCGTAACTGCTCGTGCGGCCGCATTCTGGACAAGCTGAAGCTTCCGGATACTCTTCAAGGGTAGCCCCATGTAGAGCGTGTTGCAATAATCTATACGAGAGATGACGAGGGCATGAGTGACTGTTCTGAGGGCCTCTTGATCCAGGAAGGGGCACAACTGGCGCACAACCAGAAGCTGTGCAAAGGCTCTTGCTCTTACTGTAGGTGATAACAGCCACTCAAGATTGTTTATTTATTTCTATACTGCTCTTCCTCAGGGAGGAGACCCAAAGTGTTTTACAAGAAAGCATTATTTTCTTCATGCTATTCCATAGCATTTTTATACTACCCTAGCACTCTGGGTACTGTGCACAGCATAGGAATACAGGTAGTCCTACTTTGATGTCTACTCATTCAGTGACTATTCAAAGTTACAATGGCACTGAACAAGAGATACTCATGATGGGTCCTTGTAGTTGCAGCCATTGCAGCGTCCCCATGGTCATGGGATCGTGATTCAGGCACTTAGCATAATTCGGGTGCTTAAGCAGTCACATGATCCCCATTTGTAACCTTCACTGCCAGCTTCTGACAAGCAAAGTCAATGGGCAAGCCAGCAGGATGTCTCAAATGGTGATCATGTGACCACAGGGCACTGCAACCATGCAGGATTTGCCTAATTACGGCAACTGGGACTCCCGGAACTGCCGTCATAAGTCAGCACGGTCACGTAACGTCATGCCTTACAACCGCATTGCTTAGCGATGGAGTTCCCAGGCCCAATTACCGTTGGTAAGTGAGGACTACCAGTAATTAAAAACTCAGAATAAGCACTAAACAATATAATGAATCAACGGAATAAATAAAATGGAACCTCACCCAAAGTACAACCTCAAAGCCGAAGTCTTGCTGAAACAGAATCTTGTTAAGTGCCTTCACAAGAGGGTGGAGGGCAGATATACCTCTGGAAGCAGTGTATTCTGTAATTTGGGGAGCCATTACAGAGAAGACCTGTCTCCTAGTCCATGCTCCATCCACCTGCCCTGGGGGAGGAATCTGGAGCAGGCCCTCTCTCAATGGCCAGACAGGATGGGCAGAATCTTGTCTGGTAAGGAGATTAATTCATCAGTCTTTTCCTTAAATGGAAGTAAGATTTTTCCTCAGGCATTGGATCTGGGAGGTGTATTACCCCGTGGATGAGGGGCTTTTTCCCCCATCACTTTTGGTTTACATTTTTTATTGTGTGTTTGACTGAATTTATTGTTTTTTAAATTATGTATGTACACCACCCTGAGTCATGGGCTGAATGGCTATATAAATCAAATAAAAAAACTAAGAAAACTAAGAAACAAATAAATAAGCTTTAAACCTTTATCAGGAAGGTCCAATGAAGTATTCTTTAAAATTCAGCAATTTTTATAGTAACATCTTTTGCAACATATCTAGTTCAGTCCACTAGCCCAAACAGCTAACAACTGCTAGATCTGTGGAGCCATTCAGAAGCTCTGAGTTTCAGCTCTCTTTACTTTGCCAAACTCATCCATGGCAAGGAATTGTGGGATTTGTTCATTTTTGGTGTACACTGACCGGAATCGGTGACCATAATTTTTCCTAGTTCTCCCTGCAATTGCTAGGAATGGAACCATAACCTTTTTCATGTAAAAAAAAAGGATGGATTTTCATGGATCCTGCCAAAGAAACTGCTATGTAACACCTTTGAAATCTTGGCAAATTTTAGGGTATACTAAACAGGATTTTTTTTTCCTATTTCAGCAGGTGCTGGAAATATTTGGTTATTAATTGGTAAACATTTATGTTGGGCAATGTATAGATACATTAACTAAACAGTATAGTCCAGATGCTTTTAGCAGCCTCCAAGGCACCTGCAATTTTAGCTTCTTTAACAGATGCTGTGCTCGAACAAAATCCAACAATTCAACTTTTTAAGGTTTTAAAAGGTGAAATGAAAGTTAGTATCAGTTATACATTTGATTTTTGGAAGGAAAAATTGGAATAGCCAATTTTGGAAAATCAATGGGTCCAGGTATTTAAAGAGACATAAAATAGACTTCCTGTGATTTAAGAATGAGATTAATTCATTAGAAAATTGTATTTCAGATCTATTTGACCCCTCAAATAATGTTTAACCAGGGATGGCACATTAAATTTCTTCTGTTGGCAATGTAAGAAATTTGAAGGTTCTTCAACTCTCATGATTTGGTCTTGTTCTGTTATAGCTTTATTTTAGTTTCAAATCTATAAGTAAAAAGGTAAAAGGTAAAGGTTCCCCCCGCACATTTGCGCAGTCATGTCCGACTCTAGGGGCCGGTGCTCATTCCGTTTGTTAGCCGAAGAGCCAGTGTTGTCTGAAGACACTTCCACGGTCATGTGGCCGGCATGCCCCTCAACATCTATAAGTACTGTGTGTTAATATAATTTTGGGAAGAAATATTATATTTAAGGATCTCAGTTTGACATTGAATTATATTCCTAAAACATGGAATTTGTCACCTCATAACCAGCTTTGACTCTATGGAACCTGTGGTATGGCACAGAGGATAATCCTTAACTGGGAAAAAAAGTCATTTTAAGCAAGGGAACCAGTGAATAAGTTTGCTATCAGACTCGGAAAAAGTATTTTGCGTTCTAAAATGAGAAGATGGCACAGTATGTTGCTATATGATTTAGATTTAATGATAAGCTCAACAACCAAATTAATTCCATGGAGGTATTTATACTAATTATATGGACTTTTCTTTCTGTTTAGGGTTTTTTTTAAAAAGGGGGGGGGTTCTTACTCTATAATCACAATTTAATGTAGACTCTTTTCTTTTGTATTTCTCTATTTTAACCAATAACATTTAAAAAAAATAAATTACTGCTAGGTTATTGTTGCTAGGCTTGGATTGGGGGTTCTGGCAGTTGTGGGTTTTTATAGGAAGCAAGTCCCCCTAATTCCATTGACTGCTTTGTGATACACAATTCAGAAATGGACATCCAAAGAGTGTGCAGCACAGAGATGGAATGGAGTTGTGCAAAAACGATTGTGTTCTGTTTCTTTGCTTTGTTCAATCTGTAGACTCTGAGCACAGCTGGGAAAAAGTTCTGTTGGGTTTTTCCGCCTCCAGAAAACTGTACAATGCTTGAACTAGCTGTACAAAGAGCCCCTGAAACAGCTGAGCAAATGTTCAAGCGCAGCCTTTTATATCGTGTAACTGCACTGTGTAATGTGTATATAATTTATAATGTGCAATTATCTGTATTATGTGCAAACCCTCGTCTGTGACACAAAAATGGAAACTTACCAAAATCCAGCTCTGCCCTAGCAGAGACTGCACAGAAATGCCAACATTAGTGTGTCTCCCACACTTGCAAAAGTTATGATGTGATGATTGCCTTCTTTTATAAAACGAAGGAAGCACTTCCTTATCTGCTTCTGATTTCAATCATTCAGCAAGGCGAATTATGAAGAATATGAAACAGTGTATGTCGTCTTTCAGTGGACAAGATCTGACCCTTGCAGGAATTATATGCAAAAGTAATGCATAAGATTTATTGGGAAAAGAAGACATTATACATTTGGCACAGAATACACTTCTCTCTCTCTCTCTCTCTCTCTCTCTCTCTCTCTCTCTCTCTCTCTCTCTCTCTCTCTCTCTCACACACACACACACACACACAGTTATTTACTTAGAGATAAACAATTTCCCATATTACATAAACAAAAAGCATTCAACTGAAAATGCACATTTTCTTTGCCTTCAGATTTATCTAGAGAGACAATCTAATCCTAAACAAAGCAAAACAAAACCACTCATCTATTAACTTATTCCTTGAATTTCAGCTACTTAACCTCAATGCTTGCTTCTGCCCCATACTCTAATCTGGGCTACCGCTTTCCCCCTTCAATTATCACTATTATTATCACTGCATAATTATTTCTCAGGGTTTAAAATCTACTCACTCTTCACCCGTCCCTTCTCCTCCTTGTGGTCTAGTCTTATAAATGTTGGTTTCCTTTTTTTTTCTCCTTTTGACTGGGTTTCTTTCATCTCTAGTCACAGTTTCCTGACATGAAAAGTCTCCACATTTTCCAGCCAGATGGAACAGTTTCGATGTTCACAGGGACAGCCACCAGTGAAAGGCCAAGTGGACAAGTAACAGAGGAAGATGAACATGCAATTAATAATAATAATAACAACAATCCCGTCTTAGGGCTTAAAAAGCTGAATTCAAAGATCAAATGCATTGTGAACATTCAGTCTGTCAGAAATGTGTCCATTCTGAATCCAGGGGAAATATTTATTTATTTATTTATTAAATTTCTATGACCGCCCATCTCCCTCTCAAGGGAGATCTCCCATCTCCTAAGCGGAGAGACAATACGCAGTGCAGTGTCTTTCGGTAAGCTGCTGACTTTAAAAACAGAGCTGGCTAGCTTGTATCAACACATGTAAACTAGCCAACTAACTCCCCTACAATCTCTGCCCATTGCCAGAGTCCATTTCCATTCAGAGCTTTTTTTTTAAAAAATCAGATAACAACATAGGGAAGGAAAAAAATGAAGACAATGCTATGTTTCTGTCATTCACAGCATATAAATCACTAAATAATTCTGTCAACTTTTATTGGAGGAAGAATAAACCCACGAGTAGAAAGAATTTCTCACTATGGAATTATATGAAAATTACTGTGTTTTATGACATTATATGAATTCTAATTATAGTTATATACATCCTAATTTCTGATAAATAAAGCAGTACATCCATTTTTTTCTTTGTCTTTTTTGGATAAAAAAGTGGTACCCCCTACAATGAAATTGTGTGTAAGAGTTCAATTTCAAAACTCCTAGAGGAGGAGGAGAAGCTGGAGGAAAAGAACTCCAGCTGAATTTGGGAGTGTGATGTTTTCTATTCAAACATCATTTAAAATAGCTACCTTGCTATCACATGATGGATAGAAAAGACAGAAGGTGAGAAATAACATGAGGCCCTCATGAGAGGAAACAAGGAAATATTTTTTTCTTCTATCCCAAACTGTAGCATAATATGAAAATGATCCTCTGTAGTTGTCAATGTAGCTCACCCACATCATATACAATAGACTTATTGTCAATTTGTGAGCTGCTATATAACAGGAAAACATATATAATAAGCAGATGCAGAAGCATCCATTAATTTAAGCTCTTGGAGGTCTGTTTTGTTCCTATGGGATGGACAGGCAAGCTAAAGTGTCATTCACATTCTTCCATTTTAAGTCATAATTAAATTGGCTGCATACTAAGAGTGCCTAAAAAATTTAAGAATTTAAAAAAAAATAGGATGGAGGAAATCAGTTTACTAAAAGATTCCACCCATGATCTCCAGATCCAGATGCTATAACAGGAACATTTTCCAAAAAGGAACTGAATCAACAGATGTATATAAACACTGAGCCCATGGTAACGAGCTATTTTTGCACTAGCCCAACATTTAGCTGCTCTGCTATGGGCTGAGTTGGTCACATAACTGGTAATGCTATAGGCCAGCACATGGCTGAAAGTCAGGAAAGACTGATCAAAAAGTCAGGATTCCTCATGATGCTGCACATGGCTCTAAAGCACATTTTGGACATGTATTAAAAATTGTGAACTTCAGTTTAGATCCATTAGAAGGACAAAAATTATCACAATGTCTCCATAGAAATGTTTCATGCAAACATGTTCAAAATATTGCTGAGGCTTAGAAAAGATGCAGAACAGCAGAACCAATATCAAGGAATTACAGCAGTTTCATTATGAAGATAGGTTATAAAGCTTTGGGGTCTTTTTATGGGGGAACAAGGAGGAGCTAAGGGGGAACTTAATAGAAGAGTCTAAAACTATACATTGCGTAGAGAAAGTTGTCAGGGAGTTGTTTCTTTTCTTCACTCATAATTCTAAAATCCAAGGTCTCAATGAAGCTGAATAGAGAAAAATTCAGGACAGATAGAGATAAGAACTAACAAATACTGTATGATTCAAATAAGGAACTTGCTTCCACAATATGTGATCAAAAGACAAATTCTATACTATACTCACATCTGGTTTGTTGACCTTCCATTGGCATCTAGTTATCATAGCAAGAACAACAAATGGACTTTTTATGTTCTACTGATGTATCTAATTGATAACTTTCTTAATGAGATATACTTAATCCTCGTTCCCACAAAATAATGAATAATTGAGATGCTTCTGCCTCACAAGCTTTTCTCCCAAACATTTAAGAGGAAGTTCTCATTTTTAAAACGGAACAATCACAATATGGTGATTCCACATCCATGCAACATAAGGAAAAATTGCCCATTGCTGATGGTACAAGACAGCAAAAGATTTGCGGCACTATTACATATCTGTGATCTTCAGTTAAGTTACAGGTAAAAAGGACATAGAAGAGGATAATTATTTAAAATTGACATTATTAATTTTGTGTCAAAAATTGTGAGTTTTAGTTCTGAAATAACAAAATTATTTATTCATATTTTAACTCTTTAGTTCAATGTTGGAAAATGGAACTGAAAAATAAGGGAGGAAAGGCAAGGAGCATGAGATGCATATGAAAATATATTTTAAATATTTCCTATTAAAATATGATACTTCTATCTCATTTATAAGCTAAGTACAAAATTTGAAAGATATATGAAAAAAATACCTTTTCCTTTTCTTGAGGAAATTATAGTGAACTATTACATATTTAATGGCATACCCATTAGGAAAAGTTGATTTGGGAAATCTTTATGCTAAACTTTAGAAAGTGACTATATAAATATTGTTCAACGGTGACCTAATTAGAATAATCTGCATGCTAATGAGAATTTGAATGAGATAAACAATGACATGCTGATAATAACCTTACTTTTCAAGATAAGCTAATTCTATTTTGTCACAATTTCCTTTAAAAAAATAAATGTAAACCAGAGCAATTTACTTAGCAAAATCTATAGCTTTTAATTTTTGAATCCATTATATGAAAAATCAAAATTGCTCTTGATTCTTAGATCAATTTGCAGAAAGGGAAGGAAAAATATGCTTGCATAATTATTAACAAGGTAAAAATCATTTTCTATATTTTAACAGTTCTGCATATATTATTCCTGAAATATTGATGCAAACTAATTGTTTGGGGATTTGGTTTTAATCCTTCTTAATATTTCAGATATCTAATAGCCAGAAACATTAAAAATATGAACACTGCAGGAAAAAAAATGTGACCCTTTGGAATCTGGATAATCTTTCCCATGGTCCAGGTGGATCCCTAATACATATACTTGCTCTCAATCCGTGGCCTCAATTCATCTACAGCTAAAACACTATGGAACATCTTGCCCCCAGAGTTGAGACAGATCCCCTCCCTCCCGACCTTTAGAAAAGAACTGAAGACCTGGTTCTGCCGCCTGGCATGGGAGGGAGGAAACGATAGTTCCTCATGGGGGTGGTTAATCCCGTAATTTTATAATGCCCTTCTTTTATTAATACTATCTCCCACTTGGATTGTTATTTTATTTTATTTTATAATATATTAATTGTATAAATTGTTAGTTTATATATTTTATATTTTATGCTTTTATCTAATTTTATTTATTGTAAACCGCCCAGAGTTCCCCGTTGGGGGAGATGGGCGGTTATATAAATTAAATAAATAAAATAAATAAATAATAATAATAAAAGATATGCAGGTGAATTTAGGTTTGGAAAGCTGGAATATAAAATATATAAACCTAACAACTGTTGCAAATATGAGGGAAAAATGCATAGGATGACTTTAGAAGGTCTAGTGAGTATCATGGCTACAATCGTTGTACCATAACATCAGTAACAGGGCAGTATACTGGGCGAATCATGACATGAACATCGTGAGGGCCACTCAGAATGCCAGGCTTTTAGCCTAATCTTGCAGCTAGGATATAACAGAAAGTGTTGAATTTTCCTTCCCAGCCATTCAAACTTTTGACCTGTGACCTCAAAAACTGAGTGAAGTTATTCTGGGTAGATCCGGGAAAACAATGGAAAATTAAAACTGTTTTTCTGTAATAGTAGATTCTGATACTGACCTGTATATTTTGGTATTATGTTCCTTAGGCAGATCCTTCCCAAGTTCTATTCTTCCCCAACAAGCCAGGATTATTAATTTTTTCCTAACCTTTTCACTTCTCTTTTCCTAAGGTCTGTATTTGCTGTATGTTTTCAGTATATACAAATATTAAATGAAATAAATACATAATATTTGTCTATTTGATTCCCACTTGACTGATTTTTTTTTGGCTGTTGCTTTTCCCATTTCTTAGTAATGTCATGGCATTTTCCAGGTTTTTAATTTTTTTCCTCCAGATCTCTACTGGGAGAGTAGCATTGGCCACTTCCTCTTAAAGATATTGAGTAAAAAACTAGACCCAAAGCACAGAATTATTCAGAGGATTCAGTGATCAAAAGCTCATAACAAATTGCTTTGGCTTTTTTCCCAGTGAAACCTTGTTAAAAATCCTAGAATTTCCCCAGTCCCAGTGCCAAGACAGATAATTTTCACCTCACTATAAATTTTCATTACTCTGCATGAACGTGTTCCATGCAGGTCCCGGGGGGTACCTATCCTCTGTATCTTCTATTCCCAGTTGACTGTAGAGTCACCAACCTGTAAGTTTCTTGCAAATATCATAGTAACTCATGTGGAAATATCAGCTTTCATCAAGCATGAAAAAATGCTTTTGAATTCTTCACGTTTATAGAGGAAAGCTTGAAAATATAATACATTTTAATCTAGAAGCCAAAATAACTCTAAATTTATAACTATTTTATGGTTTTCAAGTCTAACTTATAATTTTAGTTTCTGAGGTTTTGATTTTTCATTATTTTATTTTGCTTGTAATTTGGAATTGGCATCTCTTAAAGAGTGGAAAAATGAACTGAGTTGTTTCACAAGGATCCAATCAGTTTAATGGACTTAATTCACATCTCTACTGGTTTATTGACTTCTTTCAATCGTTTTTGCTTCCACAGTCCAAACCACAGGATTTTACCTCATTTCACATTAAAATAACACAAAACCATAAGCTTTTAGTAGAAAACCATTGGAATGCCAAAATGCACCGAATATCAGCCATTTCTGTCCATTTGAGGCCCAGAAACTGGTTAAGAAAAACCATAACTCACTGGTAGCACACATACTTTGTATGAAAAAAGGTCAAGATTCAATCTTTTAAGATTCTTCTGAGAAAATGCAAACTATTAGAGTCTGCAGTATTTTTGTCTTATATAATGAAGCTGGTGAAGCATCAAGTCACTGCTAAATAACCAACTACAATTGGCTGAGAAACAACAAACAGTTTACAATGATTTATTGAAAGTCTTACGCTAAAATGTCTTCCTCTTCAAGACCATTAATCTCTCTTTCATATAAAGGTGAAACTGTGCTTTGGTTTATTTTCCTGAAGTTAAGTCACTCTACAGTAAGACTGTGCTGTTAACAATTACAATATGCCTAGAAGAAAAAAATAATAATGTCCTGGAGACATAATTGTGGCATGCAATTCAAACAAGTGAAAGGCCACCAAGACAGACCGCAACAAACTTTTATTTATCTTCAAGGTAACTTAAAAGGTCAGCACAGAACGCTGACATTAATAGGCCTTTACAAAAATGAGCTGTCTGGGCTGTTATCCTGAGAAGCATGCTTATGTTTAAAGCTATGCTATATCCAGGGCAAGCTACTCATAATAAGGATTGGTCACAAGAGCATATCATGGTATTAGTCCACTATATCTGCTGGTTGCTCATAATGTTGCAGGTACAATTCAAGGAGCCATTTTTAACCCATAAACTCATACTGTAAGTGCTTATATGGGTACATTCAGGACTGGCATTTTCCACAGAACTCATTGGAATTGTTAGACAAGTTCTTTGTACTACTTACTGTAGGCCAAGTAAGTAAAATGCACAGAATGCTCTGGAGTAAGGGATATGCCATGGATTTAGCTGGAACCCAGATCTTGAATCTTGAAGTGACTTAGAACTCACACAGAGACACACACAGTGGAACAGAGCAGATGGGTCTCGATTCATTTAACAAAATATCATCCTAGTTTTCTCTCCAAAAGAGTTTTAAAAACAACCAAGCAAGAGGCAATATCAAAAGAAACAAAAAAGCTGTTGTTATTTATGGAGATCATAACTTTATGATGGGGATGAAGGAAAACTATTCTAACATTGCCATCAGAGTGAGGGCTACAAGCAGTCAGAGGCATCCCAGAATTACACCATCAACATTTAGCAAAAATAGACATTTTTCAGTGGTGCAGTTGTAGGTAGGTAGGTAGGTAGGTAGGTAGGTAGGTAGGTAGGTGGCAAACTGCATTAATGTCCACATTTTAAAAGACCTCTCTGCCAATAGCCTCAAATTGCATGTCCAGAATTTGGCAGTTTGCTGCTGTAACTTGATGAGACAAGTTCAGGCCATTGTGGGTAGTAAAGGGGTTTAAGGCTAGAAATGGGAACAATTTGCTCCTCAGAGGCTTTCTACTCCCATTTTTTTTAATTTTTATTTTATTGCTTAAAATACACAACACAAAGATAGATACTGTACATTTACAAAGATTTACAACACATAAACAACCTACTTACATATAACAACAAACAAAGTTATACATAGAACAATTAATTTAAAAAAGACTTCCTGTTTCTTTTACGAAGAAACCTTTTAACATTTATTTAATATTTACTATATTTCTATTATATTTCTCCATCCCTTTAATGTTTCTTTATTGTATTTATACTTTATCTCTTTGCATAATTCACTTTTTTTCCTTCCACATGTAGTTTATTTATTACATATATTTAATATTCCTTTTAAGCTTGTTCATGCATATTTAACGTTTGTTTTCTTTATAATATTTTCCTTTTGATTTTCCCAGTTTTACAATGGTAATTTTATATTGTAGTCCTTTCGTAGAAATTCTAAAAAGGGATTCCATATTAGTTCACAATCTCCAATTTCTTTGCATTTTATTAAAGTTGTTAATCTGTCCATCTGTGC
The DNA here is from genome assembly GCA_023362775.1 of Charina bottae. Taxonomy (NCBI): domain Eukaryota; kingdom Metazoa; phylum Chordata; class Lepidosauria; order Squamata; family Charinaidae; genus Charina; species Charina bottae. The sequence goes on along the minus strand of JALMGJ010000004.1, from coordinate 32,221,461 downwards.
TATTTCCATTGCTTTAATCGTCCATTCTTCTGTTGATGGGATGTAATCTTTCCAGTGTTTCGCAAATGTTATCCTTGCTGCTGTAATCAGATGATGTAGTAGTTTTTTGCGATCCTTATTTATCTTTATGTCCATGAGGCCCAATAGGTATAATTCTGGTTTTTTTTCCATATTGATTTTTATTATTTTACAAATACTACCATGAATTTTTCCCAGTATTTTTTAGTTTTTTTGCAAGTCCACCATAGATGGTAATCGGAGCCCACCTTTATATTACATTTCCAACATACATTTGATCTTAAACACTTCATTTTATACAATCTCTCTGGAGGCAAATACCATCTAAAAATCATTTTATAACTATTTTCTCTTAAATTATTACTTAAGGAGAATTTAATATTTTTCATCCAGATAGTTTGCCAATCCTCATAACTGATCTCTCTACCCAAATTTTCTTCCCATTTTGTCATGTAATTTTTGGTTTTTATATTACTAGTTTTTAAATCTAATAATTTTTTATACAATTTGGATATTAGATTATCATTCTCATTCCATAATATATTGTCCCAATTATCTGTTGAATTCACAAATTTAAATGTCTTTCGGTCTAATTTAAATTGTTCTTTTAATTGTAGATATTTAAACCAATGACATTCAAAACCTTCCCTTTCTAGTTCTTCCCTTGTTTTGAATTCATAATTGTTTCCATTAAATTTAAGTAGGGTTTTGTATCTTAACCATTTTTTATCTTTTGGATTCTCTATTCTGACATTTGCCTCCTGAGGAGATGTCCACAATGGAAGTGCAGGTAGTAAAGAATTTTTGTATCTGTTCCATATTTTTAGTATTGATTTCCTAATTATATGATTACTAAATGCCTTATTGATTTTACTTTTGTTATACCACATATACCCATGCCATCCAAATCTATTATCATGACCTTCTAAATTTAATATATTTGTGTTTTCCAATTTTATCCATTCTTTCAACCAGATCAAACCGCAAGTTTCGTAATATAATTTTAAATTTGGTAATCCCAATCCTCCTCTTTCTTTAATATCTTGTAAATATCTTAATTTTATTCTGGGTTTTTTCCCTTGCCATATAAATTTTGTTATATCTCTTTGCCAATTTGAAAAGGTTTGGTCCGTTATTTCTATGGGTATTGTCTGGAACAGACACAAAATTCTAGGTAGTACATTGATTTTTATTGTTGCAATCCTACCTAATAATGATAGTTGTAGAAATTCCCACTTTTCTAAATCTTTTTTGATTTCTTTCCATACTTTGATATAGTTATTTTTAAATAAATCTATATTTTTGGCTGTTATCTGTACTCCTAGATATTTAATTTGTTTCACATTTTGAAATCCTGTTTTATATTCCAGTTTCATTCTCTCTTCTGTTTATCATATTTAGATTTATCATTTTAGTCTTTTGTTTATTTATTTTGAAACCTGCCACATCTCCAAATTCTTGTAACTTTTTGTTTAAGTTTTCTATTGAGTCTAATGGGTTTTGTATTGTTATCACCAAATCATCAGCAAATGCTTTTAATTTATATGTTTCTTTTTTAATTTTTATTCCTTCAATATTGTCATCATTTGTATTTTTTCCCAATAAACCATCCAGTACTAATATAAATATTAATGGAGACAGTGGGCATCCCTGACGTGTACCTTTTTCTATGTTAATTTCTTGCGTTTCTTCTTCGTTCACTATAACATTGGCTTTCTGTATTTTGTAAATAGCTTGAATTGCTTTTATAAAATTATCTCCAAAGTTTATATATTCTAAAGTTTTAATTATATAATCCCAATTTACATTATCAAATGCTTTTTCAGCGTCTAAGAATAATAACATTATAGGTTTTTCATTGTGTACGTTTGCATATTCTATTAAGTTTATTACTGTCCACAAATTTTCTTTAATTTGTCTGTTTGGCATAAATCCATTTTGGTCACAATTTATCAAACTTTGTAAAAAAAATTAATCTTTCAGCCAATATAATACTGAATAATTTATAATCATTGTTTAGTAAAGAGATTGGTCTATAATTCTGGCATTTTGTTAAGTCCTGGTTTTCCTTTGGAATTAAGGCAATCTTAGCCTCTGTCCATGTTTGTGGTATCTTATTTCCTCCTAGAATCGAATTAAAAAGTATTTTGAGTGGTTCTATCAATTGTTCTTTGAAATGTTTATAATATCCCGCCGAGAGTCCATCTGCTCCTGGAGTTTTACCTATTTTCAATCTATTAATTGCATCTATTATTTCTTGAGTTGTGATCAAATTGTTTGTTATATCCCTTTGTTCATTGGTTAATTTTTTTAGGTTACATTCCTGTATATATTGTTCAATTTTTTCCAATGATATTTTCTGTTTTTTATATAATTCTGTATAGTAGACATGGAAGGCATTTTTAATTTGGTCATTTTGAATTAGGTCCACATCATTTTCTCTAATTTTAGAAATTATTCTTTTTTCTCTTTCTTTTCTTAATTTGTATGCCAACCATCTGCCTGGCTTATTTGCATGTTCAAAATTTTTCTGTCTAATATATTTTAATTTTTTATCAATATCTTCTGTCGTCAAAATTTGGACTTGAAGTTGTAGTAATTTCATCTGTTTTAAAGTTTCCTCTTTATTATTATTGTTTTGCAGTTCTCTTTCTTTTTCTTTAATTTGATCCATGATTATCTGTAATTTTTTAGTGTTATTTTTTTTATAGCTATATACTGATATAAAATGTCCTCTCATGTAGGCCTTACTCTCATCCCATATTGTTTCTAATTTTACTTCTGTGCCTGAATTCCAAAGGAAAAATTCTTGCAATTTTTTTTAAGTTCCTCTAAGTTTTGCTTATTTTTGAAAATATTTTCATTTAGTCTCCATCTAAAATTTCTAGAATTTATTTCAAAATCATTTGCACTGGGTTGTGATCCGATAAAGTTTTTGCCAAAATTGTAGATTGTTTAATTTTATTTTCCAAGTTTTTTGATAACCATATCGTGTCTATTCTTGAAAATGATTTATGTCTGTTTGAATAGAATGTAAATTCTTTTGTGTTTCCATTTATGCTTCTCCATGCATCTATGAGGGATAGAAAAAAATTCTTTTGGCAATTTACCTTGATATTTGTTAATTTGACATTGTGATTTCTTATCTAATTTTGGGTCAACTACTCCGTTTAAATCCCCCATCACTATCCAATTATTTTGTGTGTGCTCTACACAAATGTTTGATAATCCTTTATAGAATTTTTTTTTATTTTTATTTGGAGCATATATGCCAATAAGTAGCATTTTAGAATTTTGAATTTCGATTTCAATAATAATATATCTCCCATTTTCATCTTTTTGAATTAATTTAGGTTTTAAATATGATTCTATGTATATTACCACTCCATTTTTTTTCATTTGCTGCAGTAAATTCTAATCCTAATTTTTTATTAATTAGATATTTTGTATCTGTTTTTTGAATGTGAGTTTCCTGGAGGCATGCAATGTCAAGTTTTAGTTTATTTAGTATTTGGAATATACATTTTCTTTTAACAGGAGAGTTGGCTCCATTAATGTTCCAAGTAATAGCTCTAAGTTCATTCATTTACCAAGAGTGAAGTAAATTCTTTAGTGTTGGAGGCTCCTCCTTCTTTTTGATATTGAATTTTACCCTCTCCTCCTTGTCTCTGTTCCTTAGGCTGAGCTATTTCTTTTTCAAATCTTTTCAAAAAATCTTTTGCTTTTAATATTGAGTTTAGTATATATCTTTGACCTTTGAATGTCAAGCTCAACCCTTCTGGTATTTCCCACCTGAAGTTAATATTATTTTTTCCTAAAAGATCCATCAGAAATCTATACTCTTTTCTCTTCTTTAAAATTTTAACCGGGATTTCTTTGAAAATAGTAATGTCTTTCCCTTCTATTTCAATTTTTTTCTTATAGGATGCTTGTATTATTATATTTCTTATCTTTTTTTTTTTTGAGAATTCTATCAAAATATCTCTTGGTTTATTATACATAGTTGCATAATTAGAATTTATCCTAAACATTCTTTCAGTTTCGTCTTCTAAGCTTTCCTCTTCCCATTCAATTATGTTAGCTAACATTGGTATAATTATTTCTCTCACATTGCTTTCCTTTTCCTCAGGTACCCCTCTCAGTCTTATACAATGTTCTTTTTCTTTTAATTCCAATAATGTTATACATTCTTCTTCTTTATCTAAATTTTCTTCACAACTTTCTATCTGTTTCTTAACTTCATAAATATCTTCTTTTATTTTTTTTCTATCTTACCCAGCTTCTGTTCTAATCTTTTTTCTAAACCATCTAATTTTTCTTCTAACACTTTCTTTACTGTTTGAGTAATTGTCTGGGTAGTTTTAACTGTAAAGTCTTCAAACAAAGATTTTAGCCATCCGCCTTCCCCAGTCTCTGATCCTCTTCTACCTTGTATTATTTGTCTTCTGGTATTAACACTCATTTTACAAACCTTATGTCTTATTTATTAGCTTGTAACAAAAAGAAAGGTTCTTAAAAATTTTCTTATCTTACAGTATAATATACTTATCTAAATATGGTGATAATATATTTCAAACAATAATATAGCAAATAGTAATTCTTGTACTTTATACTTTGTACAGCAAAGTATTTCCTTCACTGTTATACTTTGTACAGCAAAGTATTTCCTTCACTGTAAGGAAATTATATATGTTCTCACCAACATCCTCTGCTTTGCTTCTTCGTTCAGAAACAATTGCTTTTTTATTTGTTAGTTTTTAAAATTATTTTGATGAAGTGGTCAGCGACACTTGTCTATTTCCAAGAATTTCTCTCTGCAGCTCCGACTTTCGCTTTCAGCTTTCTGGCTTGTTCTTCTCAGCGAGTCAATGAAAACACTTAGACAAACAACACTTGACTCGCTCCTCTTTTTTAAGCCTTCCAAAGCCGCCGAAAGTTTTATTTTCTGAAAGAGCCAAATCTCCCGCTCTTTCTACTGCCACTTTTAGCTCGGGTCTGCACGTTTTTGGATTTCTTCACGGAGCCTCCTCTACTTTGCTCCAGCCGCCGTCCATCTTCACAGGAAGTCTCCTTTCTACTCCCATTTCAACCCTTAATCTTCTCCTCCACCAAAAACCTTTTAAAATGGGACAAAAATGGCCTTCCTCTTTCTGTGTCATCATTATCCAGTTATTGGCAATTCCAACTCTGGGAAAGTTGTCCAACCATGACATAACAGCTGTGCAAGATTTTCTTTGGTTAGAAAAGGTTAATTTTAAAGTTAGAAAGGATAATTTTAAAACTAAAGAAGTGCACCTTGAAGATTTAGGAAACATCCTCATGAGATCTTCTGATCCTTCTGTTTCTCACCTTTTTTTGCAACAGCATGACTCAATTCAGGAGAAAATTATTTACAGACCTCCCCCAAATATTTCTCCTAATTTAAAATCCCTCCATAAGAAGGGACCAGCTATACAATGGATGAACAGCTTTTAGTTACATTGTAATGTCAGTCAAAATAAGAGGTTTCCATTAGCTCACATTTTAGATAATGTAATTGGACTGTTTATCAAGAGCCAGTTTGGTGTAGTGGTTCAGGCCTCAGGCTAGAAACTGGGATACAATGAGTTCTAGTCCTGTCTTCGGCATGAAGCCAGCTGGGTGAACTTGGGCCAGTCACTCTCTCTCTCAGCCCTAGGAAGGAGGCAATGGCAAACCACTTCCAAAATTTTGCCAAGAAAACTGCAGGGACTTCTCTAGGCAGTCACCAGGAGTCAACAATGACTTGAACGCACCCCCCAAAATCAGACTGTTTATGAGACCCCGGGTCTTCAGAGGTTGGGGAATTATAATTTCAATCTCAACCATATCTCATGGCAAATGGTCAATATAATGGGAGTTGTAGCATGACAAGTTTTGGAGACCTAGGCTTGGGAAAGTCTACTCTAAGGAGCAAAGGCAAAATCAGTAAGAAGCTGATATTTTATCATTATATTTATACTGGAAACATTCCCATAGATTCTCCAGGTCACGAGCTTGCTGGATTTCTTGCAGCCGATTTGTAAGATAATCCACAGTAAGGTCTTGGGGCCTCAACGTCTGAGTTGCCTCGATGAGCATGTCAAAGCTCTTGTCCAAGCTTGACAGGATGACACAAGCTCTCTGGGTATCAGGGATCACAACATCCCGCTCCTCAAGATCAAGAAACAAAGTCTTGAGTTTATGGAGGTGGGTCATCACATTTCCACCGGGCTGCAGCTTCAGGTTGTAAAGCTGACGTGAAAGACCAACAATGGCAGCAGAGGTTTGCTTGGAATAAAGGGCTTTGAGAGCCTCCAAACATGCATGTGCAGTGTCTAGATTGCTGATATGCAGTAGCTGCGATGATTCCAGTCCCAGAATCAAATTGCCATAAGCACGATCCAAACACAACTGCACTTCATCAGTAACGGACCAGCTGCAGGTGCGTCTTTCACATACTTCCACAAACCTTCTTTTAGGAAGAAAGACTTGATCTTCACACACCAGGTCCGATAGTTTGTGCCATTAACAATAACAATAAAAAAGAAGAAAGTCTAAAAATTAGCAAAACCTGGCTACCAGTTCTGAAAAACACAGCCTGCAAAAGGTCAACGAACTCAGCTCAACTACCAGGACATGGGAATACTTCTAACAATGAACATGCTAATCACGCTCAGCAGCCACTCGTTAACATTTCAACACACACAAAAAAAACCCCACCTAATCTCCTATAATTTAGCTCTATAAATAGAAAACAAACATTGCCAAACATTGCCATTCTACCTGAGCACAGAAAGAATGCTTCTGTCTGTGCTCCTGCCCTCTGAAGATGCTGGCCACAGATGCTGGCGAAATGTTAGGAACCACAACTTCCAGAACACGGCCACATAGCCTGGAAGACCCACAACAACCATTCTTAAAATTAATTCCTGAGTCCATTGTTCACAAATATCCTTCAAAACTTCCAACATATTGCTTTACTTCTCTGCTGGAACTCAGCACATGTCACATTAGCCACCGAGGAACTGCTGAAGATGCTTCCCATAGTTAGTGAATCTTATTCTCAGGGCCGCAACTAGGGGGGGCAAGTGGGGCATGTGCCCCGGGCACCACACTGGGGGGGGCACCAAAGTGCCTCTTTTGACTGCCAGCCCTGAGGGAGGCCCGTGCTCCTGTCACCACTGCCGCCACCTGCAAACAAGCCCGCCAAGGTGTTGAGTGGCTGGGCTCATCCACTCCCCCGGGGCTGGCCGCAGGCTCCAGGGTGGCCACAGGTCCATGCCCCCCGGCACCGCTCCAGACCATCCCACTTGGGAGTGCAGCGACGGGCAGCTCACTCCACCCAGCCTGGATGGGCAGATGGGAGTGCAGCGGGTCCTTCCCCCAGAGCCAGGGACACGAGAGAGATCGCAGCCAGGAGCGGGGTGCTTGTCCCAGGGAACCCCGCACTGCTTCGTGGAGGGGGGTCTGTGTTGGGGGTGTGGGGGGGGACTTGACCCTGTGGGGTGGTCCAAAATCCATGTTTGCCCTGGGTGACACAGACCCTAGTTGCGGGCCTGCTCATTCTCATGTATTTGCACACCATCAAATTGGAATTGGGATATGAATTCTCCAAGCCCATTTTCTGATCATGGGTCACTCTCTAATTCTCAATTTAATTTATTTCCTAGGATTGATGTGAGGATAAAGTATGAACATATATTAGGTTTACCACATTTAGGGTGCAAACATTTGGATGAGATATAGATTGCAATGAGGAATTAGATGTTTCTTTACTACTTTGTTCCCATCTAGTGGTCATGCAACAAAGTTCCCATCTAGTGGTCATGCAAGAAAGAAGATTCTCCAACTCTTTTGCAAGTCCAGTTTTCTTTGATATATTAGAATTGGTATATTAGAATTCTAGAACTTAGTGTTTCCTCGTGTCCTGCACAGTTCCTTACATAGTAACTTTATCATCCAATTTAACATTTCTATAGCTCTACCCTGCAGAATGTTCATATCTGAATGTTGCTGGGTTTTTTAAAATGAAAACTCCAGCATTTGTATTTCCTTTTGTGGGTGAATATAACACTGCTATTTCTTACAACCAATTTGTCTTCCCACTGTTAAGATTTCTTCAGAAATTGATTGTATGTCCTACAGCCTCAGAACAAGTAAAACGTACTCAGTAATAATGACACAGTTGCCACATTTCTCAGAACTTAGTGATTTTTGTATAACATTTATTGTACATTTTAAAATACCTGAGTATTGTAAGATGTGTTGCTGGTGGAGAGATTTTTTTTCAAAAAGGGAGAATTCATTATGGTTAAGTATAAGTATGACACATGTGATCAATGCTCTGGAGGGACAGTGGTTTATATACTGCATTGCACTGCTCTAGAAGACTAAAATGCTCTTGGCAATTGTAATGGGATACTGAACTGCTATGTTGGATGTCAGATTTTCAGTAAGAGGTATGGATTGCTTGCAGGGTCACTTCTGTCTTAGCTGTCATGCAGAACAACAACAGAAGGAGGAGAAATTATATATACTTCGATACCTCAATCATTGTTTTCTTCCAGGAAGATTCATTGCTTGAAGCAAGGGGTATTTGTACTGTGTATAGTCTAGTGCTATAGTGTGCCAACTGGGACCAAGGGTTTTCTGTCTTTCATCTCTCCATCTCATAAGTAGTTGACCTTTTATTTATTTATTGTGCTATTTATACCCCACCTATCCCCTCCCTAACGGAGGACTCTAGGCGGCTTACATACATATACATATACATTTTTACCATTATACAATGTCACCAACTATAGAGTGTAATTAACATGCGCACCAGGAGAGGGGGTAAGGGAACCGGCTCTTCTAAGGCTCTGGACTACAATTCCCAGGATACCTTGAGCCGACTGCTGACGTCCTGTTGATGTCACTTCCGGGTCTGTCCTCACCATCGCCATTCAATCTTTCCTCCGATCTTTCCTCCGGTGGAACCGGCTCCCGACAGGACGCCAGCAAATTCTCCCACTTAAGGTGGATACCCATTTATCTACTTGCTAAGCTTTCGAACTGTTGGGTTGACAGGAGCTGGAACAAGCAACGAGAGCTCACCTCGAAGCGCGGGGTTCGAACTGCCGACCTTCTGATCGGCAGTCTACAGCTCAGCAGTTTAACCTGCTGCGCCACCGCGACCTTGTTGACTTACAAAGCTATGGGGCCACCAATATGTCCTCTTAAGGCCCATCTGTTGCCATGCATACAACATGCCCTGCCCATTCTTATTTCTTCTTTTGTGCTATTTTGAGGACATCTTCAGATAATAAAGGATTAAATAAGATGATAGAACTGAATGGTGACAAAAGGCAATACACTTGGTTATGAGATTCAAATATGACATTTTGCATTAAAAATTAAAACTCCAGATGAAACGATTTCTATTTCTTAACTGATCACATTATCTTGACATAGGAATAATGTTCTCCATGGCCCTGAGATTGGGAAGTAGAATGGCACTGCATTTGGATCTTATCTATTGTCCAGAAAACCTAGAAGCACTGGGATATTTCCCTCATCCCATCCTGAGCTAGAAAAAGAAATCACGTAAATGGGACCTAATCTAATTCCTTATTTCAGCTAGAGATAAAGCACCTGTACAAAGCTTGATTTACTTCTTCCAGCCCTGTAACTGAAGAGCTGAAGGAAAGCATTCTCTGATATCTTTCATTGCCCAAGAGATCAACAGTCACTCGGGGGGGGGGGGGGCAATAACTTCTGCCAATCAGATGAACATCACTGAAAGGAGGAAACCAACTTGCACCTCCCATAAGCCAGAAGAGGTATTTTACAGAGCTTGTTTCACCTTCCTGGCCAATTTTCCTGGGCTGGAGTGCTGGAGAGCAGTACTTTCTGGTACTTTAATTGGCCAAAAAGCTAGGGTAAATCTGAAATGTCAAGTCGTGTCAGAGAGAGAGAGAGAGGGAGGGAGGGAGAGATAAAGTGTAAGAAGCTTATTTTATTCTCCTGGTCCATAGATAGAGAAGGAGTCTGTGACCCATTGCCTTCAAAGATATACCCTATGATAAAGAAAGATAAACCTGACCCCATACATTGGCCTGAGACCAGTTGGAGAGAAGATTCCCGTCATCTTTTTGTTTTCACTTAGTCTTAGAACTAACATTTGGATTCACCTCTCAAGAGTCCCATTTATGTCACTTGTGGCTTCTCCCATATAAGACAAGGTTTCTAACTCTTGTTCCCTTAGACAGACATCCAGCCATTGGCCTCAGTCATAAACAAGGTCCTCCCAGACAAGTTTTAAGCACCTATGGATCTTGCCTATTCTTCTGGCAAATTATTATCATGAAATATTCACCTGTGCTTTGAGATGAGATTTTTATTAAAGTGGATAATAAAATGTAAGCTTAGGAATTTACAAAAACAAACAAGCCAACATTTCAACCCATATGAAATTTTATATTGAATCATGTAAAAAGCAAATGTTTGCAGAGAGTAACCCCCCTCTCAACTCCCTATATTTATTGAAGTGTTATGTTTCATCTTTAGAACTTTATATCTAACAATATAATCTCAAAGCCTCCCTAGACAAAAGCACCACAAAATTGTTTCATGTACCCAAAAAAATTAAATTGAAGGATGGATCATGAAAATGATTAAATTTGATTCCTGCCTTAAATCAACACTCCTCAATTCTAGCTTATTTGCATTCCCTTTATTAGATTACATTTCACTTTTCATCTGGCTTGAACATAAATATAAGAAAGAAAATGTTTCTGCTAACTACACATCCAGGATTCTTTTCTACAAAAGAAGTATGATTCTATAAAGAGCAAAAGAACATGAGTGATGCAGAGACATGGTGGAAACAAAGGTGGTCAGAAATTTATGGAGAGCTATAGTGACCAGTGTTGTGAACTACATGTTTTTGGAACATGGAATATACGAACACTGCAAGACAATATGGATAGTGAACGACCTGAACGTAGGACTGCCATTATTGCAAGGGAGCTGAGACGTTTTAATATCGATATAGCAGCACTCCAAGAAACTCGAAGAGCAGGAGAAGGACAGTTGAAGGATGGACTTTGAAGAAGCACGAGTACAGGGCGAAAAGGAGAAAAGAGCTAAAAGGAAGGCACGTCAGGCAAACCTTCATCATGACCGTCTCCCACCCGGAAACCTATGCCCTCATTGTGGGAGGTTGTGCGGATCCAGAATTGGCCTTTATAGCCACTTACGGATTCACCGTTAAAATTTTACCTTTGGAAGACAATCTTACTCGGCTACGAGTGATCGCCAATGAATGAATGAAAGTTGTGAACTAGGACTTAGCTATATTTCCTTTCCTTCTACAGTATTTATCCCAGAACTTTATTTCCTTGACTTACTATTTCTCACTCCTTTTCTTCTCTTTACATAACATTGCTTACCCAGAAAAGGGAAAGTCTGATGGAGAATGTACCAGTGTATGTCCTTTGATCACACAATCATCACATCCACTCCATACCAGGAGTTTCACTAACTCTTCATATAGTGAGAAGCCTCTGGATGACAGTAGCAGCTCTGCTATGGCCAGTAGAAAATCCCATACAACTTTACTTCATCGCTGTTAGATTGTTCACTTGCTCACCTCCAGTGCTTCCAGTGCCTTGTCTTTTCTTGTCTTTTCTTTTCTTTTCTTTTCTTTTCTTTTCTTTTCTTTTCTTTTCTCTTTATTTAGCAACCCGCCAAACAAGCAGTTATCTGTAGCTAAGCTGGATGCTGCCAGAATATGAATAAAAATACTTCCCATTAGGAAATCACATTCCTCTAGAGGAGGCTCTAGTGCTAGGAAGGGTGGATAGAAAGAGAAGAAGAGGATGACCAGCAGCAAGGTGGATGGACTCAGTGACAGTGGCAATGGGTGCACCATTAGAAGACCTGAAAGACCAGATTAGGGACAGATCGTCATGGAGGAAATCTATCTATGTGGTCTTGATGAGTCAAAAAGATTTGATGGCACATAAATCATCACGAAAACACATTGCAGCTTTTTAAAAGAGATATTCAAGACCTTTGGGTAGAAAACTTAGCAGCTGTCAGAGTTATTTATAAAAAATTAATAAAGGCGGGATAGAAAATAAATAAATAAAATAAAATAAATTTCTACAGTAACCTAGAGGTTTCCAAGTGAAGTCTTCTTTGGGGCTTCTATATAAAGCAGTGATGATGGACACTCCTCCACTGCTCTGTCAGGCAAATGTTTATTCCAGATTTAATGATCTCATAGGGAACTTCTTTTTTACTGGTTGAAATAGGCAGTGCTTAGTGGACTATTGCTCCAAATGTCACTTATAGACAGGTTGCAACTACCAACCATAGGAGCATATTATTAAACAAGATACTTCCTTAAATGTCAAAGCAATCCTTTCCACCTACCCTAGCTAGAAATAGAAGATGCCAGTTTTTCTTGGCCTCATAATCTCATTCATAATGCTGTAGAATCAAAGTGGAAAATCCCCCATGGATTTTTTTCTGGTTGTGGTGTGAGCTTCAAATGAGATTTGGCCCTAGAGTTGTGTATTGTTAATATATATATATATGCTTTTTTTCTACATCCAATAAACTTGCGAAGGAGAGACAGACTCTTTTGCTCAAGACTATAAAGACTGTCAGGTGAAACTTTCTTGTATCTCTTTCTTTCTTTGAAAAGAAAACGCACTTGTACCTTAGGCAGCTTAGTTGACAGAGGTCTGAATATTGCAACTATCTGAAAAAAAGAGCCTTGGGAGGAGAACCCAAAGTGATGCTGCTTGATAAGCTAAAACTTTTCAGCTGGCTCAGCTTCATGCATATTTCTAAACGATGGTATTACAAATATGCTGGATCCTTCTCTTTCTCTTATGGCTACTACTCACTCCCAACTAAGCCCTGCTAGCTCCAGCTCTTGCCAACCTAGCAATTCGAAAGCATGAAAATGCAAGTAGATGAATAGGTACCACTTCGGTGGGTAGGTAACAGCGTTCCGCGCACGTCATGCCGGCCACATGACCGCGCAAGTGTCTTTGGACAACGCTGGCTCTTCGTCTAACAAACGGAGATGAGCACCGGCCCCTAGAGTCAGACACGACTGCACAAATGTGCGGGGGGAACCTTTACCTTTACCTTACATAAATTCTCACTCAGTTTTTACTCTCACAGGTTCAACTTTTGCTATAAAGCTTTATAATTCTAAGCACTTGTTGAAAGCAGGTCATATCCTAAGAACATAAGCAGTGCCCTGCTGGATTGGACTCTTGGCCCATCTAGTCCAAGGGCCTGTTCTCACAGGGGTCAACCAACTGCACAAGGAATCCCACTAGTCTCCCAGCAGATGGCCTTTAGAGACAGTCACCCTGCCATCAAGGCTAATAGCCATTGATCCCCATGATATCACCTGCAGGTTATGTTTCACCAGCTATTATACGTAGATTAGCAATGATTAGCATTTTCCTTTTTCAAAAAGTCACAGAAGGCTCTCCTACTGGTACCATCACAACCAGACACTTATTTAGTTTATTTAAAAAGTTAAAAGAAGCTCATATTCCGTAAGAAAAGGAAAGCATAAAAATCCCATTTCAACACATCAAAACCGTAACAACCAATTTCTACCAAAATATTGTTCTTCAATATCTAATCCGGAAAAGAATTAATTTCTAAAGAATCTGTATTGACCTGTTTCCTTCTCTAACCAGGTTCCCAAAAGGGAGTTAATAAATACATAACTTCTAGAAAACTGAAAACATCTGTTTTAACCAACAACCATCTTATTGCAAATAGTTACCATTATATTCACAAACTACCAAGAAAACCAACAACTTCATTTGAATTGAAATTTATTATCCAGAACTCCCACAAATATGTCTTCAAGCCCACAAGGAATATGTTCCTCATTTGAGTTGTACATTAAATATAGACTCCTCTCTGAAAATGTCAGCAGTAAGACTCATAATCCTTTTCTGGAAAGTTTATTGTCAAATAGAGTTTTGCAGGAAAGCTGTCTGTGGTATGGATGCTGTTCATATTGAATGTGGAGCCACAAAGCAGCTGTGGCTCCACATTCAATATGAACAGCATCCATACCACAGATTTACAACTTCCCGTTTTCCAACTGCGTATGCTCATGTAAGGACAGAATTTGAAAAGATGGGGCAAAGATACTCTTGGTTTCAGTGCAATTTTGAACTCCTACTCAGACCTGGAGCCTGGTGAAGAGCTCCCTAAGCCAAGAACATTAATGTTTTCACAAGATGCAGGATGCCCCTTAAAGCTGAAGATGTTGTGAATCATTCCTATTCCTTAATCTTCCCAGATGCCAGTATGAAATGAAATATTTGTTCCCCCCTACCCCTGTTAAATAAAGAATTTGAAGAAGAAGTAGTATGAGCACTGAGGATAAAGTTCATATAGAGGGAGGAGGAGTTTCATGCAGAATGAGAATGAAGGCAGTGTAACGGTTAGGTTGTTGGAACTGGACTTGAGAAAACCAAGCTCAAGTCCTCAATCACAGAGCTCATTGGGGCAAGACTAGTACTGTACATGATCTCATGGCCAAAGCCCAAGAACTTGGTGCAATTGAGGTAAATGCATCATAAAGGGAGCCAGTATTCTGACTGTGCAGAGCTGGAAAAAGGAAGCATTAAAGCTACAGTACCCTGTGATCCATTCTAACTGGATTCTGCAATGTTTCAGAACTTTCTGCATTTACACTTAACATCTAAATTGCCCATTGACTTTTCACAAATTACACAATGAATTAATGACAATTGACACATCGAACAAGCAAAACAGTGCATTGCAAAATTATTTTCTCAATTATCAGGGTGAGTTGTTTTTTTTAAAAAAATTGATTGTATGAATACAAAATTAAAGAGGAAGGACACACATTTCATTCAACTAACATTTGCAATGTTTTTAAGTTCAGGTAAGAGTTCCTGTCATAGTTGGTTATAACACCTTCCTAGTAGCTATTTTTAAATATACTATCACATGGAACTTTTCTTTAACCAGTGGTGCTATTTTCCCCCCACAAAAAGATATCAGGGACCATTCAGCCATTGTGCTATAGTAAAATATTTTTATATTCCTTGACATCCTTTGCAATGGAAAAGAAATGAATCCCATCATAAAGGAGACACTTATTTCTCTTTCTTTCTCATTTTACCTCTTTCCTTTTTTGCTAAAAGAAAATGTACAACATAACCATTGAAACTGTTTTATTATGCTATGAAGTCCATCACAATCCTCAAAAAGAAGTTTTTAATAGTACAGATATTTAAGCTAAGCCTCCCATTGAGGCCATAGCCTAAGCAGGTTGGGATATGGTACTTGGAGGCTGATTATCAACCACAACTTTACATCATTTCTTACATGACTGCCTTCATGGCAGCAGTTCAGGTTTTCATCACTGTGGGCAAAAATCATAAGAGTAATTCCAGGGTCTTAAAGACCCAACATGTGGCAAATCATTGTGTGAATTGTTTGTCTGTACTGGCCAGATTTATCGTATGTATATGGGGTCTGGTAGGAAGAAGCATTGTGACTATGTTTTTATTTTAATCAGAATAAGACAATTAACAAATTTTAGAGCCTAGATTTTGATAACAGAGACTTTCATAGGGCACAGTATAAATTGCCAGCTATGGATATGGTCTTGGGACTTGAAGTGGTTGGATCTGCCACAAACTGAGGAGAAACATGTTTAACTTTGTACTGTGAAATGTTTCATCTGCTAATTTCAGCCTATCAAGCTGCTGTGGTGAGACACAAAGATCAAGCCAGGCCATTTCCTCCTTCATCTGTTTGCAGATTTATTTAAGACTGTCTATCTTTAGAGACAAACCACATTTCTGGAGGATGTTGTGGTACATAAGTCTGTTCTGTTTGTGGTCTGGAAATAAATGAGAACAAGATTAGTCAAGCTTTCTGAGCCTCACACCCTGCAGAATAGCACTACTACTCCCATCAACCCTGAGCATTGGTCACACTAACTGAGACTGTTATAGGGTGGCAGTGTGAAACATCTGAAAGATGCAAAATTGGACAGGCTAACTTACAGACTTATCCCACAAAAAGTGTTGACGCTTAATAAGTGACCTGCCAACTATCATTTAATTTTCTCTTTACACCTTTAATTTTTCTTGCTTGTATAATGATTCCCCACTAATTTGCACAAATGACTACCCAGTTAAAATAAATTAATTTTTCCTCAAGTTGGAATAGTCATATGCATTGGAAACAAGTTCATTAAGTCAGTGACCTTTTAAAATGAATGTTGGTTGATAACACAAAACATACCATCACCTTAAGGCAGGAGCAGAGGGAATAGTATTTACTTGCACACTGGCTTCTGATATTGCTATTCGTGGAAAAAGGAGAGAAGGACAGCTCACCCCAAGAGCTTAAGGAGGCAGCAATAACTTTTTAATGGTTCTGAGTCTTGTAAAAAGCACAATTTAATTTGCTTCTGGTAAGTTTATAACAACAGTAGAATCCCACTGTGGGCCTCTATTTAATTTCATATTCAGTTATACTAGAGTTTCAACTCCACATTTTCTTCAGCAGGGATTTTCTAGCTGCACAATCATGAAACTTACTGTATATACTTCCAAGATATCTTTCATTTTGTGCATTAAAAATGGAGTGGGGGAGTATTAAACACTGCAGCTGTTTTAACCATTTCCTTTCCCAATTGTATCTCCAATCAAACTGCATCCTGTGGCTCCTACCTGCTTAAACTAAGCAGACTCTTAGCAGTTCTCTTGCAAGATTAGAAAGAGACAGAAAGACAGACAACCTCCAGGGAAAATAATCATTGCTCTAATAGTGACTTTTAAAGTACACAGAATTTCTATAAAATCAAAACATTGCTATTTGGGTAAGCTAGAATCTCATTTATTTACATCAATAAAATATGCACCTTAGGACATGCTGGGTCACAGTTGAGTAATGTATTGCATTTTTCACTGTTTTTAGAAGGAATGAGTAATGACAGTGGAAAAGCTTAGGTTCATTCAAGAAAAACAAATTTGGAGCCCTGCAAGTCTTTATTTAAAGGCAGCTTGTGATATGGCTTGACAGTTGCTTTGTTTGGACAAGTGTCATAGTTTTATTTCATTGACCAAATTTTCCAAAGCCAAACAGGGCCATCATTATTTTGGATAGCCATTGGTTAAATGATACCATCAGCACCCAAACAATGGAGACTAACTATAGAACTGAAGGGAGAACTTCCTAAAAGTAAATATTATGGGATATAAACAGTACAGTGTATCTGCCCAAGGTGGCAAAAGTGTAACTAAAAGATCTAAGATGTGATTCCTCAAGTTTGCCTTGTCCCTGAAACAAAGTCAGTCCTTCACAATGCACCTTTTTTGTTCCTAATTCTTTGGTCTGCTTCTCAAACTTAAATTAAAGGGAGATGTTTCTTTATCTAGTTTGTACATCTCACTGTTGGAGGAAACTTCTGAGAGTGCCTTGGACTGCAAGAAGATCAAACCAGTCCATACTCCAGGAAATAAAGCCAGACTGCTCACTTGAGGGAATGATATTAAAGGCAAAACTGAAGTACTTTGGCCACATAATGAGAAGAGAGGATACCCTGGAGAAGAAGCTGATGCTAGGGAAAGTGGAAGGCAAAAGGAAGAGGGGCCGACCAAGGGCAAGATGGATGGATGATATTCTGGAGGTGACAGACTTAACCATGGGGGAGCTGGGGATGGTGACAGCCGACAGGAAGCTCTGGCGTGGGCTGGTCCATGAAGTCACGAAGAGTCGGAAGCGACTGAACGAATAAACAACAACAAAACATCTCACACAAATATGTGATTTGAGATGAGCTTCCCTTCTCTGAAATTTGCAGTGCAGTTCTATAAACATATTTTTAAACACATAGACAAATATCCATACATGAGAATTTGGCACCCAAAGTTGCATCTGTTTATGAAAATAATGTACCACCATTAGACTAAGGAAGTCTATTTGCAACAGTTGTGTATATTGGGGAAATTGTAAAAAATGTATTTATTAACAAAATATGCATTGAAATGGGTAAAAAGAATCTCATACTGATTAAAAACAAAAACAAAATTAATGCAGAAATGGAATGGAATGTAACAAAAGTTGGAAATATTAGAAATCAAAATGAATTGGTTGTCCATCCCTAGTAGAACAAACCTAAACAAACACCAATACAATATTCTACAACAAATTGATCATGTTTGAAATAAATTTTATATCCCTATAAAATGAGGGGCTACTAGTCATGATGTCTGTAGGTCTTCTCCAACATCTGAAAACCATTTGTTGGGAAACAAAGCATGAAAGTGCCATTTTATTTGTCAACTTGCCATCTATTTTGTCTGGTTTCAGTCTAGTTTTCCATTCTCTGAAGGTTCTTTTAATATTTTAAATAATATTTTCATCTGCCTTACTAGATGAAAAAGCACAAACATCTCAATTCTTCTCTTCAACTATCATTAGCATTTCTCTCTCAAATTATATTGTTTTCTCTTTCCTTCTTCCTTCTTTACTTTTTTCTAAGTTAGCAGTAGGCAACCGGGATCCTTCACATGAAATACCACCAGCCTCCATGATCCCTTGCCTACTTGTGCTGCTTGGAGCTGATGGGAACTGAAAACCAAACCAACTTGTCTAATCTTTCTTACAATATTTTTCCTAGTAATATTTCCAATATTACAAATATTGATCAATAAATATGCTCAGTCATCCTTTCCCCCCATTTTAGATCATTGCGTGTAGTTTTTTTTAAGTGAAGATTTGTGATATTTTGGGGATTCACCTGTACATTCTACCAGCTCTTTGTCTTGCAATTATTCTGTTATGCCTCCATTCCTTTTACCACCCACCACCTGAATTTTCAATGGCAGGATGGTAATATTAAATATACAGCATAGTGAAAGCAAAAGCAGGAACAGAATAAGGCAAAAAGCAGTTGTTCAACCAGGTCAGCCCAATCATACCTTACATGCATCTACAACAGGGCATGCTATTCCAAACAGCTGTCAAATTAACTCTAGTTTCTCAAATGCAATTGTCATTCTGTAATAAAGATCTTCTGTGCTGCCAAAAATCAGTGCCTCATTAATCCAAGATTCAATAAGACGTGAAGTTGGGCTTCCCACAAAGTGAAGACTAAATGTTTCTCCATTGAAGAAATAATTTGTAACCAAGTCGCCTCATATTTCCCACAGGCCTATTTAGCTTTAACACTAAGAGCATAAGAAAAAGGCCACAATACAAAATTGTACAAGGATTTATTTCCTTCCCAAATGCAGTTACAATAGGGCCATTTTATAGTCCGTGTATTAAAACAGCTCCCAGACAACTATAGATTCACTAAACTATTCCTCTTTCAATGTATTGTCGAAGGCTTTCACGGCTGGAGTTCAATGGCTGTTGTGGGTCTTCCGGGCTGTGTGGCCGTGTTCTGGAAGTTGTGGTTCCTAACGTTTCGCCAGCATCTGTGGCCAGCATCTTCAGAGGGCAGGAGCACAGATAGAGGCAAAATCTCTGTGCCCAGGTAGAGTGGCAATGTTCTATTTATAGAGCTAAATTATAGGAGATTAGGTGGGGTTTTTTGTTGTGTTGAAATGTTAACGAGTGGCTGATGAGCGTGATTAGCATGTTCATTGTGAGAAGTATTCCCATGTCCTGGTGGTTGGACTGAGTTCGTTGACCTTTTGCAGGCTGTGTTTTTCAGGACTGGTAGCCAGGTTTTGCTAATTTTTAAACTTTCTTCTTTTTTATTGTAACTGTGCTGGTGTTTGTGAACTTCAATGGCTTCTCTGTATAATCTGGTGTAGTGGCTTTTGGTGTTGTCCAGTATTTCTGTGTTTTCAAATAGGATTTTGTGTCCCGTTTGCTTGAGAGCATGTTCAGCTACTGAAGATTTTTCCGGTTGCTGTAGTCTGCAGTGTCTTTCATGTTCTTTTATCCTGGTGTGAATGCTTCGTTTTGTGGTTCCGATGTATACTTGTCCACAGCTGCATGGTATGCGGTATACTCCTGCAGCGGTGTGGGGGTCCCTTTTGTCTTTTGCTGATTTTAGCATTTGTTGTATTTTTCTGGTGGGTCTGAAGACTGTTTGAAAGTTGTGTTTTTCCATCAGTTTTCCCATGCGGTCAGTGACTCCTTTGATGTAGGGCAGGAATACTTTGTTTGTGGGGGGCTGTTTTTCTTCAGTTGGATGTTGTTTTCTTGGTTTGATGGCTCTTTTTATATCATTCTTGGAATAGCCATTTGCCTGTAGGACCCAATTCAGATGGTTAAGTTCATTGTTGAGAAATTGGGTTTCACAGTTTCGATTAGCACGATC
Source organism: Charina bottae (assembly GCA_023362775.1). Classification (NCBI taxonomy): domain Eukaryota; kingdom Metazoa; phylum Chordata; class Lepidosauria; order Squamata; family Charinaidae; genus Charina; species Charina bottae. The sequence goes on along the minus strand of JALMGJ010000004.1, from coordinate 32,201,087 downwards.
CACCAAGGTTTTGATCATGCCTCTCTTTTGTCATGGGTGGTGATTGGAATTTTTGTGTAGAACTTCCAGAACACGGCCACACAGCCCGGAAGACCCACAACAGCCATTATTCCTCTTTCATTTAAGAGTATCAGCATCCAATATAATATTCTGCTCAGATCTAGTCAAAGTACAGAAATAGGTAAGTACTTACATTTGAGACAAAGTAGTTGGTAGATTGGCAGGACAGTAATGATGACCTCACTTACTAAAGCAGATTATGAGGTCATTTGTCATATCCCTCATCTACTACCGTACAGTACTAACTTATTCTTTACCTTCTGCTGAAATCTGTTTTAATCATTTCCTCAGATGAAGGAATGGATGTGGTTGTATGTGAATAGCTAAAATAGAAGATATTTTTATCTGAAAAGCCAAAATATATAGAGCATTGATGAAGATGGATTTGTAAGAATGAAGATGATATAGGAGGTTACCACTTTCAGTCTATCATCAATTAATGTGGTGTATGCCTAAACATGAACTAAAAATAAATATACATCTTCTATTTATTATATTATTTTATATTTTGTATTTTGTATTTTGTATTTTATATTTTATATTTTATATTTTATATTTTATATTTTATATTTTATATTTTATATTTTATATTTTATATTTTATATTTTATATTTTATATTTTATATTTTATATTTTATATTGCCACCCAACTCACACATGGTGACTCCGGGTGGCTTACAGCTTAAATACATTCTTATTCATAAATTATATACCATCAATCAACCAACCAATCAATCATTCAACCAAATGTTTGTAAAATGGAAGGATAGAAGTCAAGATAAAAATGGGACCAAATGGTATATACTAGTAACATTTAGTTTTCTAAATGTTTCTGTTATTTTCTCCATCCAAATAGAAGTTAACTCCTGAAGGGCTTAATTGCTTTGTGTTAGGAAGTTAACTAGTGAAAACTAACAAAATGGTTCAACTTAGTCTGTTAAACAAGTGTGACAAGAGCTTTGGTGGCTGGGGACCATACTTAATATTTGGAAGAGAGTAGTGTACTGTACATTGAAGTGATGCAAAGTATCAGGCCTGTCCTGCCCTGAACATCACCTCGAATCTTTAGACATGGGCTATGAGTATTTCTGTTGGAAAAGTAATATATATAAAAAATTGAATATTCCATTTCCTTGGCAAAGCTAATGTATGTGATTAAGTTTTCGCATAATTGTCCAAGACACTGGAGATATATGATATGATTTCTTGCATTGGCCCCAGGGATTACTTCCACAATTTATTTCAAACATGTAATCTTAAAGAAAAACAGCAAGGAACTTTGTTGGCCATCAGTAATGGAAGCTAATGGTGATAGATTGGTCAGCCTGGCAAATAAACATTCTCTTGTGAAAAGTTTTTTCTTTCTTCTACGGGTCCCTCTAGCACAGAGCTATTAAGTCCTGGCTTACAAATCCATTGACACAAACACACACACTTAGATACATTATTTGAACTAATACCACTCTGTTGTTGCTATGCAAACTTAGTGATTGCAGAACACATTATCCAATGATTGCAGAATTTATTATCAAATGACTGACAAAATAGGCTGTGTCTTTTCATTTTTCTTCTCATTACTATGTAGCATTAACTCATCGGTTCTAGGTTAATGTTAAGGCTACTTAAATGAAGGCGGCCATAATGTCTGATTTCCTTTGGATGAATTTCGGTACTGTCCAATTACAGGCAGAACAGGGCAACTGTTTTCAAGTATAATTGAAGGATTCAGCCTTTCTTCATTTTTTATGTTGGGATAGAAATGTCTGTGAATGTGATATGGAATACAAGTAATTTTAAAATTAATACCTGGAAATGGCCAGATATATGAACTGTTACCAGCTTATTCTTCTTTCTTTCTTTTGCTGAAAGAAGTAAACGACATATTCTTGAATATATTACATTTTTGTTTGAAAACATAGTCCATTTATTACTAAAGCTCAGGGATTTCTTGTGCCTCGGTAATGAGAAATATTAATCAGATGTTTCTGTGGATAGTTCTGAAGAGAGAGCTCCACTTATACACCAGGAAAGTCAGATAACAATGTCAAGATGTGTAAACAACAATTCCTCCTTCAACTCAAACAAACATAATGTAGTTTGAGATAATCTACTAGTATTGTAATGCATAAATCTTCAGTTATGATTAGTGTGGAATTCCCCAATACCATTATAGAATCCTCAAACTAAATAAAATATGGAAAGCATGGGCAGCCAAAGAAATTGCAAAAAGCTAGGGAGTTATGTAACAGGAAAAAAACAAACCTGCACCTTCACCACCATGCAACAAAAGGAGAAATGTGAAGCATTTAGAACCATATTCTAAAACACACTAAGAAGCTGTGAAATAAGTAAGAAATCCTCTTTGCAGGAAAGTAAATTGGAAGACAGATTTTAAAACTGTAATAACTCTTAACTTTTGTATACATAGAGTAGCTACTACAAGAAATGTTGGAACAATACTCATTTTCACCTGGATAGTCATTTAGCTAGAAGTGCATATATGCCATGCAACACAAAGACCATGATTAAAGGGAAACACTGTCAAGTGGACACAAAAGTCATGTCAGAAGTCACAAGAGTATCTAGTTAAATCTTCAGCTTCTGCATTTCAATCATGGGGATTTTTTTCTACTTGCAGAAGGGATTGAGATCAAATGGAGGCCACCCCAAAAGAAGCAGCACAGAGGTTATATGTATATATTTCTTTTTTTATTGTTACAGAACCTGTTCAAGCGGAGATAACTGAAGATACAAGGGACTAGAAAGGAAAATCATCTGTTCATCCTCTTGCAACAAGGACATCCCATGAACAGATGGATTATCATAATGATGGTGCTGACAGTGATGATGATATTCCATATTATTCATACTAGCTATAAAAGTACCATTTCTCAACATGTTACGTTCTAAATGTGTGGGGTCTGGGAATCCCAAATAACCAGGGAGCTCTGCTGAATGCTGTCAATTCTAGGAGTTGCAGTCTCAACAGATCTGGAGTATGCCATCTGCATTTGGAGTATTAGACTATTCTAAATATATAGACACTATATTGTCCTAATCAGAGAAGACTCACTGAAATTATGACTGATTCACATTTGATTGATTTCAGTGGGTCTGTGCCAACTTCTGGATCCAGTCCTAGCATTTTATTTGGAATAGTTCTTAAAACTGCAGAGACCATAAATTTACATTTAATTCAATTGATAACCTTTGTAATAAGTAACTAATTAAGCAATATGTTCCACCTAGCCTTGCATAACTGCCTCACAATGTATGTATAAACAATAATGAAAAACCAGTGAGTTCCAGCATAGTGAGAGTAAAAAATGGAGAGCAATCATTTATGCAAGAAAATAAAGCATCATAATGTATGATCCCGAATGGGATCACAGGATGAAGGATATTTTTCTTCATTAAATCATCTAAGTGTCCCAGATGTATTAATGTATTTTGAAAACTGGGTTCAATGAATTTTACCAAGAATTTTAGAAAATATATTCAAAGAAGAAAGCACAACAAATATAAATCAAATTCCAAGAGTTCTGTAGTAATAGATTTTGCAAAACGTATGCAAAGAAAACATGTGAAATGAATAATAACCATACAAGTAATACAAATATATCCATACATATACATATACATATACATATACATATACATATACTGTACATATGTATAATGAATAAGTAAATCAAATACAGGTTAAAATATTTCTGAGGTCTAAATATAGCTAGACTAACAAAATCAAATCACTTTTATCATCTTTTGGTAATACCATTGTGCTTAGATTTTCTTGCTAGGTAACTTGACATTTAAATGAATAAAGTCTCAAATTAGATTTTTTTTTCTTGTTTCTTGTTTCTGAAGTCCAATACACAGATTTCATTGAATCTGGTGAAGTCTAAAGACATTGATCTGCCTAAGAAAGTACAAGTTGTCCTCAACTCTGCTAGAAACTTAGTGCTGCACTATTCAGAGATAACATTTCCTGCAATTATTTGTTCTTCTTCATGGATAGCATAAGACAGTTTTGCTTGCTTACTTAGTTACTTATTTAAACAATTTAGAAGCCACCTGACTCCTAATGACTCTGTGTCACTCACAGCTAAAAAAGCAAGAACAATACCATGAAAAATCATGGCACAGCTAATGGCAATAGCTTCCAATGCCATGCAATATCAGTTTAGGTCTAAAGCTGTACCATAAGGGTCATGGAAATCATATGCTCTGTTTTTAACCTGTATGGACAGTTAAAAATGTCCATACAGACTGCACAGTTATATTACATGTTACACAAGCAGCCTCCCGTTCCTATGGTTTTGGGGTCAGAAATAAGCCCCAAAGATAAGCTCAACCTAGTTAAGATTTTATACCAGAAATGGCAGACATGTGGCTCTTCAGTGTTCTTGAACCCCAACTCCCAATGGCTTTAAACAGTGTGGTCAACAATGTGATATGCTAAGAGTTGCGGTCCTGTAATATCTGGAAGGGAGCTAGAAGGGAGAGTTTTCTACCATTTTTCTGTCTTTGCATGTATTTGGAGCTAAAAAAAATACTGTTGGAAAATTGAACAGCCAGATGGCCTTTTGAGATCCATATGGCCATGTTGTGAATCTGGCTCTTTTGTCAGTCCCTGAGTTAGGATGGAGGATCTGCTCACCACTTGTAGTTTTTGGTGGGAAATATGTTTGAGTCATTTCCCTCCCTGATATGTACCATGGATTCTTTTGGTTTTGTCTGTTTTTAGCTGATATTTATCTGATATTAACCCTATGGTGGAAGCCTCCTAGAGTCACCCTGGTAGAGGTCACATACAAGGTGACCAATAAACAAACAAATCATCCTATGTTTAAAACCTGGTTTGACAAATAGACAAATAGGCAAATAAACCTATGTTGAAAACCTAACCTTTCCTGTCCATGGCCTAATTACACAGGCATACTTTAACAAGTACCTACCACTCTGGAACTGCACATTTGGGCTTTAAAATATAGGAACAAAACTCTTGTTTTGGTCAGACAGCTTTATACGTAACTTTCTTAATGTAGCAAGGGTTCTGATTTGAACACATTCTTCTGAGATTAGAAATTAATCTTCTCTATGTATGTTCTACAATTAGGAGTCCTATAGAGGCTGGCAGGCTTGGACAGATAGGAAAGCTAACTCTCTCAAGTTATTAAAAAGGAGAGCTTAGATCATTGATGCAAGTGAAACCACTTTCAGAGGAGAGCTTTAGCAAGAGAGGTTTGACTGAAGAGCTTTGCACAAGCTTTAGGGATTTATACGTGCCATTCATCATATTCAGTGCCTACCAAAGCCTATTCCTTTTCTCTCAGAAAAGTAAATTGGAAGATTCCCCCTTTTCAATCCTGTTTTCTACGTAATAAAGTGCAAAACGTTCATCTCCTTTTGCTAGTTTGGAGGTTCCATTTTACAGCTGGTTGAGGATGAGTACCTCTTAAGCTTCTTTCAGGTGTTCTATGGATCTATTATCTTCAGTTTTCACAGCTTCAAGAAATTATCCATTAGCTTCCAGAAGATCTCAGCTCACTCAGGAGACAGCAACCAGTTTTCACCTTCTGGGGAAGGTGTTTCAAAAGGAACCAGTCCACCTTGATGAGATCTTGTGGTCTTGGAATCCTGCTTCTGCTGTGTCTAAGAAGCACAAGACTATTTCTGAAAACTTACAGCTACACATTCCAGTAAACATACTTCATATTCAAAGAGGTGAAAACATTATCATTTTATCTACTCAGAATCGTGTTTTTCCAATTACCTCTATGTTTTCATCCAGCCATAGGCAAACAAACAAACAACAACAGATATACATTTGATAACCATCTAATACTTTACATACATGGAATTAAAGCTGCTTAACCCGTGCATGAACAAATCCAAAGAAGGTATACCCACTACCTCTCTGGGAAGTGGTTCTTCTCTTGAATTACCCTACTGCTAGACAGTTGTTTTTTTTAATATTTTTATTTATTTATTTATTATTTCAATTTATTCCCCGCCCATCTCCCTTGCAAGGGACTCCAAATATTCAGCTTGAACCTGTCTTCCTGATCTATGTGCTGCATAATTCAGTTCTGGCAACATGAACAACAACACTTGCTGCAGGAGGACTAGAAATACAGAAAACAATGGCAAAAAGAAAAGTGGGGATAAATCCATGTGCAATAATCTATTCAGATTTATGCTTGTTGCTCTATTGCTTCCTCCCCTTAGACAGAATGTCTTCTACTTTCTCTGAGTTCTTTTTTCCTTTATTCTTGTTCTGTGGAAAGAAGGAGGAACAAAGGATTCCCTTCTTCCTTCTTCTGAAGATTTGAAAAAAAAGTTCTACCTATTCCCCAGTGTGTTACTTTTCACCCTCAAATCAAAACAAGATGATGTTCCATGCAGTTCCTCTGTCTTTCAATGTCAGTCCTTTATCCTTCTGTCCCACCAAGAATATATATATTTTACAGTTATCACACACATTCTAAGGTACCTGACAAGCAAGAAACAGATGAAAAACTCAAGCCACATTTCTTGTTCCTGAGGGGGAAAAAAAGAGAATTATGCTTGTGCAATGGAACATTATTTTTCAGAGAGAGTTGAACAAAATATGGGTGCTTTATTGTCATTAATGGGCTACAGAGAACTTCTGGATTTCAAATGTAGGCATATTAAGTCACGGTAAACTAAAGCAGTGCAAGATGTGCCCCAATTTTTTACTTCAATATTAGCCAACTGTGGATATATCAGGGAATGTATTTAGCTTTCAGTGCCCATTTTGAACATTGTGACGTTAAAAATGTGGAATGCTGAGCATTGTTTCTTAATTATGCTTATTTATTTGATTAATTTCACAAGTTTAACAATATAGTCACAACCACATGGTAGAGACTAAAGGGGATGGTCTTGACAGAAGAGGGAAGATCCATTACCAAAGCAACAAGGAGGGAAACATTGCTTAAGCCCAAACAATGAAGGAGGAATACGAAAACATCTGACACCTTCCTAATTCACATCAGTATAAGAGGGGAAGGAGGTAACCCATAATCAAACTTGCAAGATTATATTACTATAGCCAAACTTATTAAAACTAAATCAATGGAGTTGATTTCTTGGTGTGACCTACATCTTGGGGCTGACACACATGGAAATCTAGTTGCCATTAAAAAGAAAAAAAGGCTGCCATTGCCCTGGGCTGGAAGCCTTGGACATAATTCAGAATACAGCAGGCAGGCTGCTCTGTAGTGCTGGTTATAGAGACCATGTTTCTGCAACAGCTTTTCTAATTTTCTGTTTCCAGTTACAAGTGAAAGTACTTGATATGCCAGGTAATTTGGGGTTAAGGTGTTTGCAAGAACACGTTTTCCCAGATGTCTCTGATTGGATTTGAAGAACACGGGAAGGCTCATTCTGTCTGAGGATGTTTAGTTGGCTCTTGGCAGAAGACCTCTTGGTAGGGGTCCCTGGTTCTGGAATTTCCTGCTAAGGAAGATTGACAATGATTCCTATGAAGACTTTGAGTCTTAATTTCGGTTAATGGAATAGGGGGCTGGACTCAGTGGGCTAAATGATCCCTTCTTGGTCTGTGATTATAAAAGGGAAAGTTCTACTAAGTGGTAATAGAAGTGTCTCCAGAAGGAGGCAAAATCCAAGATGGTGGGTGCAATTGGATGATCAAGCCCCTCCCCCTTTGTGCATGCACTGATGTTGCATGCATGTGCAAAGAGGTGGTCTTCGACTGCACTGTTGCTTCTACTCTATTGACCTTGTGCCCCACCCCAACACCCCTAGCTGGAAAAATCTTAAAGTTTGCAAATCTGAAGCAAAACACACACAGTCTCAGACTCTAAGATGGGAAGAGAGGAACACATCCATACACCAGGCAAATGAGGACATGAAACACCATGTTTGACCATTTTGACCTACCATGTGGGTCAAACAAAATAAATGGTTCATCTATAACATTCACTCATCTCATGATAAATAAATCATGGCCCACTGAAAGTCTCCCCATAGATTTAACTAGAGTTCCAAAAGCTTTTCTCTAGTCAGCTGCTGCAGTAGACAAAATTGATGAACATTTCATATTTTAATGTAGTCTTCAGTTATCTGTTAGGTATGCATGTAAGTTTATTATTCTAATAATTTTGCAAACCTATGTGGCAAAAGAAAAAGGTCTTAATTGTGATGAGGTCCTTGAAGCAGAAGCTAAGCTTTTCTTTCTCTTTCCATAGCGTTACCCAAAATTTGCCTCTCTCACTGCCCTGGTCATCCTTTATTGCAAATAAAAATGCTCCTTGACAGAAAATAACAATTTCTATGTAATTAGTAGCTCACCACTTCACTGCACTTTATAATTTGCAATGCTGGCTAACTGTGCACTCCTGCATGTGATGACAAACTGTATATAATTATGAGGAATATTTTCCTTCTCAATTCTTTTAGGCTTTGTGGTGTGTGGTGCATATCAATATATGCAGTACAAATTAGTTCACAATCTTGTGCTGCAAATTGAATCCATGCTGTATTTAAGAACATTAGTTACAAAAAGATCCATTAGAAAGAAGATGTTTTCTCTAAGGCAGCAAATCATCCAGGACCTATAACTCTCAGGAATGTGCATCATTCTTATTTTCAATGCAAATGAATATGATTTTCATGAAATTGATGTGCATTGTGTAATTGTATATTTAATGAGTATTAATCACTTATTCTTTGAAAAAAATATAGAATAGTTAGGTCATGTTTTTACATAATGTAATGTAATGTTTTATGTTGTATCATGTTATGATGTTATATTATGTTTCCATCTTTATTCAGCAAACAGCATGAGCTCTCAGCCTAACATAGTTTGGAGACTATAGCATATTAAAGATTTTTTATTTATGAGATTTATAGAGCACCCCAATCTGTTACAACTCTCTGAGTCAAGCACAGGGTCAGTTTTTCATAATCCAAGATAGAAAAGAAATGACTTTGTCAGTTTTTAATTCCTTAATAAATTAATCCCCCAAGTTCTTTACTGGTGGTACCAGAAAATTTTGTTTACATGTATTCCCAGGTTATTTTCCCAAAGAGATATGGTAGACTCTTTCATACTAATATTCCCACTGTAAGCATATTTTCTCTGAAGTAAATCTTATTGATTTTATTTACATTAATTTAGGTGATGCAATTTATTTTTACATGCAAAATATTGCAACAGCTAAATTCCAATTACTAGAAGTAAAAAGAGCATCCAAACATGGTAGGGATTGCATGAAAACATTTCTCTGATGCACAAGTTAAGTTGACAGAATATATTGTTTCTATATTTATCTGAACCTCTACTTTGCCACCTTGTAATCAGTCCAGAATCATTTCGTACCCTTTACAAGCTGTTGTATCCCTTATGAGTGAATGTGTTTTAACTAAAACTGGTATCTTTTCTGGTGAAATGGCCACAAGGAAACAAAAACATTGCATTTTCAATGTATTTCTATTGCAACCAGCAATATATAATATGGCATCCTCTTGGAAATGGACATTCTTGTTGACCTAAAATCACTACATAAAATAAATTAGATTAAAGACAGTCTAAAGCACTTTTAGGCAATGGTAGGAAAATAAATAAAATTGAAATAATTATCAATAGTGGCAACACAAATAAGAGTCACCTGCTTCTTGCTAAACAGTTTCATCCAGATAGGCACAAAGGTGTAAGAAGGATGCCTTTTAGCGTCCTTATCTTTTAATATATAATATCACTGTTGTGGATTCTGTTTATCTTCCACAGAATTATTTCCTCCTTCCACTAGATCTCAAAAAATTGGTCTGTGTGTGTGTGTGTGTGTGTGTGTGTGTGAAAACTGTCAAAAACTGTCATATGCAAAATGGGTACAGTTTCTAAACCCAATTTCAGATCACAATGATTTATTTTAGAAAATAAAATTCATGCTGTTTGCTGAATATCCTGCCTGATTCCAACAACCTCAGGCAGTTCACCTAAAAAGATCTCAATCAGTTCAAACCATATACATAATTAGAACAGCAGACAAGGACAGGTGTTATAGATCCCCAAACCTGACAAAATCATTTTATTCAGGTATATTACATAAAGCAGTTTTTAAAAAAAGATTTCTATTCACGTTCCAGCAGAAATTCCATCTGCTCTTCCTCAGAAAATGGGTTTTTCCTCATGGCTGAGTTAGAATGCTATCCATAGTCCTGGACAGGCAGAAGCTTATACTAGCATAAAAAGTGCTGTTCCCACTGTCAGAGGGGATGTTGGTTTACCAGGCATTTTAACAAGATGGATTAGTGGATTCCTCAAAATTTGGTTCCATCCCCTCTACCAACATTACCAGCCAGTGGGAAAGCAGCATCAGTCACTCTTCTTAATGTGGGAGGTGATTTGGTACAGGAGTTTTGTTCAGGTGAATTCAAATGAAGCCTGACAAGTAGCAATTCCTCAAATTTTGTCTCATTCTTCTCTACCATAATCACAATCAGTCACTCTTCTTAATGTGGGAGATGATTTGATTTGTAAATTGATAGATATAATAACCTTTTATGCTACCCTACACCCATCTAATGGTCCTACCCCTTATTTTAGATTCTTTTAGATTCTTGCTTTTTAGATATACCTTTAGTTTTTAATTTATGTATCTTTTATATCTTCTAGCTTTTTATAATATTTTTTACTCTTGATATATCTTTTATGCATTTTTAATGAGTGTACCCCACCCACCTTATGACCGTAATAAAGATATGATTTCATTTTTTTGTCAAGATATTTTAAGTGGTTTGCCATTGCCTTCTTTCTAGGGCTGAGAGAGAATGACTGGCCCAAAATCACCCAGCTGACTTCATACCTAAAGAAGGACTAGAATTCACCATCTCCTGATTTCTACCCATTATCTTAATCAATACATCAAACTGGGTCTCCTTGAATTCATAATACCTTAATTAATTAAGGTACTATGTATTAAGTAATTAAGTATAGTAATTATAGTATTATGTAGTAATACATGTAGTATATGTATTATGTAGTAATTAAGTAATAGTAATAGAATAGTAATTAATTAAGTAATTAACTATAGTAATTAATTAAGATCCCTGGTTAACCAATGCTGGAAGTGCTGAAACATCAAATGATGGGGAAATAGCACATGATTTTTTATTTCCAACCATAGTTTCCCCTCATCCATGGATATGCCTGTGTTAAAACACTCTAAAAAGATGAGCAATTAGATGGCTGTGGGGAGTGAGTTACTTAATATAGGCCTTCCCACTGGATTCACTCTATGGTCTGCTAGACTTAAAACAGACTTCCAGAGACCAAGTTACCTAGTTGATTGTACAGTTACAGTGTGTAGCTGTACACACTACATAAAACTCACAGCCCTAAAAGTTCAAACTATGTCAAGGAAGTAATGAATGGAAGATAAGGATCAAATCCACTGGCACAGAGGTTCTGGGTATACTGCCAATCCCATACGAAAATTTGCCTCATTATTATTTGTTTCACTTCATTTTTGTGGGAAAATATCCTGAAGTTATTGGACTCAAGTCCTCTAAATGCTGATGAGGGCAAAATTATGGTTTTGCTATTATGTTCCCCATATCACTCAGTGTGTGGTTTCTTTTGCCAGAGCAGCATTAAAATTACAGGCCAACTACTGAAGGTTATGACAATCAGATGGAAAAGAGAGTCCCAGACTTATCATGGTGAATAGTCTTTGTATTCTATTAATATTAGCTTGACTGTTTGCATGTCACTTAGTGTAAATTTTGTGTAATGACCTTTGGCTTCACATCTTCATAAAATGAAATTTGAGAAAAGATTTGGCTTATTATATACACCTACACCAGTGTTTCACAAACTTGGCAACTTTAAGATGTGTGGACTTCAACTCCCAGAATTCCCCAGCCAGCTTCTGACCTACACTAACAATGAACCAAAACAAAGCTATGCCTTTCTGTTTAGTAACTAAAGGAGTGCAGCAAGTTCTCCTGTGGTGTGATCTCCTCTGAGTGAAGTGTTGGAAGTGCTGAATAAAAACATTTTTGCCTCTTTCTCTGTAAAAAAATAGTATAGATGTTGAGTGAAATATTCAAATGTACTATAGGCAATATACAGAACTTTATCACTTTATCATACATTCTTTCACTTGTTCTTCTTCTGTTCTCAATAGGCATTCTGACATATTTTGATATATTAGTATTCAAAGAAACTAGAAGAAAATATGTACCAAGAAACAGAATGTAGTAGGTTTAAGACTGTAATTAAATGTAGAGCCTATGAGTAGATAGCCCATCATTCTCTACAGTACCTCTCCCAGGCCCCAACCAACTTTTTGTCTGTATTTACCATCCAGTCTGGTGAAGACTTCTGGAGAACACAAAACCTTGCACACTGCTTTGCAAATCTGACTTGTGGTAATCATGGTATTGCCCTAAATATCCTGAGTCTTTCGAGATCAACTGTTACATTTCATGATACAAATGCCAAGGTATCATAATCTGAATCACTGAAGGAAGGCAAGAAATAGGTTACCTAGTTGATTGAATAAGTAATTGCATTTCATGCAAGTTGATGATTCTACATTCTGGGCAAAACATTCTAGCATATATATCTGAAATACTCCTCACTTCTTTCAGGTTGCCAGATAGATTGCTGCATACAAATGCTTCTGGCAAACTGTCTGAAGATCTCTGGCACATTGTGTGCTTAACTACCTATAGAGCATAATCCCTGCAACTGCTGTGCTCTAAATCTTCCTATTTTGAAAGCTGCTGTTGGTGTGATGGATGTAGCCTAAGCAATGAATGAGAAATGCTGGTACTATTACAGTAACACTGTTGTGTACCTAGGTACATGTGTGCATGTGGGGAGGTATTTGGGGATGTGGAGTCATTGGCCACTAAAGTCAGACAGATAGACAGATGAGGGAGAAAGATTTCTTCAAGTAGAAACTATTGTGCTATACCTCTTTACCTGAAAGTTGCAACTGGATTTTTCTTGATATCTTCAGGTCTATTTCTATCTTCCTTAAACCAAGAGGGTTCAACAGTATTAACACAAAATTGATGTAACACTACCACCTTCAGCTCAAGATAACACAGCATGTATTTGAACTAGAAATTATTTGGAAAGAGACTAAAAAATTATTTATTTATTTATTTATTTATCCTATTTCTTTAATGCCCATCTCGTATACAATGACTGGGTGGTTTACAGACAATTAAAAATAAAAGAATAACATATTGCTAAAACAATACAAATATAAATATAAGTGCAAAATATAAAATTCAAGATGGTGGATAATGATCTTATTATCATTGGCCCCATCAAGGTGCCAACCACCCCCAGGATTGGCTATCCCCCTCCCACCCCAAGCAAGGTGGCACAACCAGGTCTTAATCCCCTTCCGGAAGGCCAGGAGAGTGGGGGCCTGCCTTACCTCCGGGGGTAAACTTATTTGGGATGCAACATCCTTTATATAAATCAGTCTTCCCCAACCTGGTGGGTTCCAGTTGTCTTGGGACTACAATTCCCAGCACTGCCTAGCCAGCAGTAACTTTGGCAAGGCTCATATAAATCTATATGGTATGGCCACATTTGAAATACAGTGTACCATAAACCTGGGATGGTGGGATCTGTTTGCTTCTGTTTCTATATTGTCCATTTTCCAAGCACACACCATTATTATTATTATTATTATTATTATTATTATTATTATTAGTTTAACCTTTTTTTGTGAAAACACATTTGTATGCATGGAATTTTATGCATCTCTTTGTATGTAGGAAAACCTGCACACATTCTTGTATGCCTTTTCCCTTAACAAAGTCATATTTTGCAAGAAATCTCCTAGAATACATACCTTTTAGCATTCCGTTTTAATCAAGTATTCATTTTTATACACAATGTTCATTAAATCTCATGGTGTAGAACATTTCTGTCTTTCTTGCACAGCCATGGAGGAGGAGATAATGGTTCCAGTGTGGGAAATAATTGGCAACCACTCAAATAGTAGGCATCTGTTTGACACCTTCTCTCATTCTATGGTGGGGGCTGCATCAACACGGCAGGACTCTGGAGAGCATGTAGCCCTTGCTGCTTCCTTGTTGTTTCTGCTATTGGGCATTCAGTTTGCATTCTATGAGCCTCCCTTCACCTATTTTGAGAATGCTGCTTAAGAAATGCTGCTTAAGAAGCCTTCAATGAATGTCAGATCATGCAACACTTAGAAAGCCCATTTGGGGAGAACAGGCTATTGAATCAGTATTGTCTTTGCTTTATGCTTATGGTTAGTGGGTTTTCAGCATCATAAAAGTTCCATTCATCAACCCTTGCACTAACTCCTTTGGGGGAAATCTGTGATTGCCATGGTGTCCCCTCCCTTTGTTTAGCAAAATACTCTCTTTTTCTACAGTTCAGTAGCAGCATTAGAGTACTGGGCAGTCGGAGCACTATCAGGGAAGAGATGTGAAGACTGCTTCTGACTTTTGCTAGTACACGCAAGCATTGTGATTTGTTATAGTTCACATTTGAGGGTCAGTTGTGTGTCAGGAGGGTTCTTCCAATGGAGTGTTCCATAATCTGTGCATTGTTTAAAACCTTCAGCAGGATGTCGGCATGGGTAGTGCTGGGCAGTTGTACCTTCTGTGGATGGTTTTGTTCACTGGAGCCATGGGTTCATATGAATGTGCATAGACATTATAATGTACAGAGAAGGAAAAAATAGCATAAAGCAATGAATATTCTGAAATATATGGCAGATTAATTTAAAGCATATTATAACAGGTGACAGCACCCAGTCATCAGAAATGAAAAGCAGAACCAGACCTGGTTAATGCTTGGTTGGAAAACACCAGGTCTGTGGGCTAGACCAGGAATTAAAAAAACAAAACAAAACAAACAAACTTTTAAAATGTTAATCCTTTTGTTGGGTTTAATCCTGCCAAAATTAAGCACTTTCAAATTCCATTGATGAATGGCACAACCAATCACCTGGCATTGTGTACAGGAACATCTGCACAGTGTATAGGCTATCACTATCGCAACACACTACTTTGTCGCTGGCAGTGTCTCAGTGTGTCGCCAGACGACCTGGAAGCGCTGATTGAGGGGGAACCAGAAGAAGAGGCACCCCCACCAATCAGCACATGCCAAAGGAGGGTAGAAAGGTGGGCCGAGCAGCGCAGACGCCCGCTGCCGCTGAAGAGTCCCCATTGGAGTCCTGTTGCCAGTAAGCGCCACTGCCTCTCCGCCCCATGATTGAGCCAGCTCCCGCCACACGGCCCCGCACTGTGGCTATGCTGCCCTGCCCTGCCCTGCCTTGCCCTGCCCTGCCCTGCCCTGCCCTGCCCGTCGCATGGGCCGGGGGCAGGGTTTGCAGGAGGGAGCCATTTGTGTGGGCCGGGGGTGGGGTTTGCAGGCAGGATCCAATCGCATGGGCCGGGGGGCGGGGTTTGCAGGCAGGAGCCAATCGCATGGGCCGGGGGGCGGGGTTTGCAGGCAGGAGCCAATCGTATGGGCCGGGGGGCGGGGTTTGCAGGCAGGAGCCAATCGCATGGGCCGGGGGGCGGGGTTTGCAGGCGGGAGGCAGTTGCGTGGGCTGGGGGTGGGGAGCCCTGTTATTACTGTGTTGTGAAATGATGCATGTCTAAAAGGTGTGTCACCAACATGAAAAGTTTGGAAAGCTCTGCATTAATCCTTTTGTTGGGTTTAATCCTGCCAAAGTTAAGCACTTTCAAATTCCATTGATTTTCAGCAGTTGAGAATCATGGGCTTAACTCTCACATTTATAAGACTTTGAGTAGACCTATATTCCTAGGTTAGCCGCATATTGCTCATCTCAGATAAATTGCAACATTAAAGTGCACAACTTTAGCAGGCGTATCCCTTCTTCATTAGGTGACTAAATACTAATAATTATTTGCTTGGTAGATGTAAATTACTACATTTCAGGCAGGGTGCTATTTGGGGAAAATTTAATTGTTTGTTTTCTTTTGTTGCTGTTACCCATACATATGTGGGAAGCAGATCTATAATTAAACTAGGAATCCAAATATACCAAAAGTGGATGTATGGAGAATTGTGGTTCTGAGATGCTTACATTTGACATTAATTATAGTAAGAACTATAGAATGTTTAATAAAGTTACTACAAATCCCATCTATCTACAAAACCCATATATCTAAAGCAGAATGGCTTGTGCTAAAAGTTTCTAAAAAAGTTCTTTTATTAATACAAGTGAATAGAATCAATGCAAAGAGTAAACTAAGAATTTTCCCATGCAAACATATTTTAAAACCTGCGGGACTCTCAAGCACCCCTCATCCACCCCTCCCCTCCTGACTCACTCCCCATAACTTTACAATGCCAGTCTTTGATGTCTCCAGATGGATGGCCTTGGAGCCTTGCTCCTCTCTCCCTAAGGCCTGCATGCCATTCCTATCTCTAACGGTCGCTCTACTGTCTGGCACGCAGTCTATCTAATTACTACAGCCTTCACACTAACTAGTTACTACAAACCTCATCTATCTAAAGCAGAATGGTAGGACATTAGTGGCTAGTCACTACAAATCCCATTTATCTACAAACCCCATCTAACTAAAGCAGAATGGCTTGTGCTAAAAGTTTCTACATCAATATCTAAGGAGTGAGTCGTCACAGTTTGGCTCAACCCTTCAGTGATTTTCCTATGTACTGTATGTATGTATGTATGTATGTATGTATGTATGTATGTATGTAACAAAAAGTTTGGAACGGCGTATATATTACAACAATAAAAAGGTAAAGGTTCCCCCCGCACATTTGTGCAGTCGTGTCCGACTCTAGGGGCCGGTGCTCATCTCCGTTTGTTAGCCGAAGAGCCAGCGTTGTCCGAAGACGCTTCCGCGGTCATGTGGCCGGCATGACGAGCACGGAACGCTGTTACCTACCCACCGAAGTGGTACCTATTCATCTACTTGCATTTGCATGCTTTCGAATTGCTAGGTTGGCAAGAGCTGGAGCTAGTGCGGGAGCTCACTCCGCACGCAGGGCTAGGGATTTGAACCTCCGAACGTGCGATCTTCACATTCATTCACATTCACATTCATATTCCAACAATATATTTACCTATATTAGAATATTGGGAAAGATCCAATAGTAAAAAGTACCAAATCCAGTCAGAACTATTGTTGTTGTTGCTGTTGTTGTTGTTATTGTTGTTGTTATTATTATTATTGCAAATTTGGTTAGGGGAGGTAAAGCATGATATCATTTGGTACACCATCTGTAGCTGTTACAACAATTTGATGCATTGGTCTAAACAGTAAAGCAGTTTAAATTGCTCAGGAGCAGGAACAAAAAACAAGTTGGTCTTTTATAATGGAAAAATACATTTCTACAAAAACACAAATGTATATTACCAAGGTAAAAGACATTTTCAAGTCAAAGATGTTCTATATTCATAAGACATAGTATACTGGAAGAAATTGAAAGTGTGTCAACAACCCCACCATTTTGTCAGAGACCAGAATATTTGCAAAAGTGTGGTATTATTGTGCTGCTGTTATCTGTACTGTGTTAAATCTATGATTTCCCCAGACAAATGATATGGCAAACAGAGTAACTGAAATATTAGAGAAGGTTCTTAAGTAGTAAGAGGGAATCTTAAAATGTCAGATTAGGACAACACAGATTTGTATCATTACTTTTGAGGTTAAAGAATTAAGAGGAATAAGGTTATCTGTCTCACTTCTAATGCAGGAAGCCTGGAAGCAAATTACCTATCACACTATTACTAGGAGAGAAAATAATCCTCAACTGAAGACCTCTCCAAAATTATGATAAAGTTGTACAGCTTTTAATTAATCTTACATGTAGGTAATTTATTTTATCATTTGTTAAAATGGAGTGTGGGTGCCTGCAGCAACGACAAGGTCACATATTATCAAGGAGAGTGACTGTGAGCCAGTAATACATAAACCAAGTAACATTGCAAATGTATCTGTATCACATAAAGGGGAAGTCTGATCAGAAACCCACCATTTTTATTTTTGTTTTATTTCTATTTATTTTCATTTTTCTTGTCATTTGGGTTGGTCATTTTACAGGGGAGAGATAGAAGATGATGATAGATAGATAGATAGATAGATAGATAGATAGATAGATAGATAGATAGATAGATGATAGATAGATAATGGTGTGGGATAATGCTAGCTTATGGGCAAGGCGCATAGTAATCAGACAGAGTGCAGTGTTTAGGGCTAAATTACTATGCGCCTTGCCCCATAAGCCAGCATTATCCCACACCATTATCTATCTATCATTTTTTGCATTATTGCAAAAAGGAAAAACAAACCATAAGCAGAGTTTCATTCCTTGGTTCCTTTGGTAGATATGAAGGATGCCATGGCCACAGACACAGCCAGGCATAGTTATGCACAGGAACAGATCACATACAGGAACATGGCAACAAGACCAGACAGAAGTCAAGAAGCATAGACCCATAGTTCACAGCTGTGATATACACTTGTTTCAGCTTTCTGATTGGAGGGATCTTAGGTGTGACACACACCAGGCCTAAAGCATAGGCCATAGCAGTGCTGCATCTAAGCAAGCATGTGATTCCCCCCCTCTCTTGCTCTACACATAGCGTGGCTTCCCACAGAGGAACTCAGGAGACATTATTCCCATGGGAATGTGTAGGCACTAGCCATAACAATACACACGTGGTAGTTGTTATCAGGCCACCTGCACTTCACGTCACCACGAGAACAGAGCAGAGTAATAGTAAACAGAAAGTATACAGTGAAGAAAGCGATTTGTTTTTTTTTTACACAGAAACCCCGACAGATGGATGGATGATGGATGATGGATGGTAAGATTTTACTTACTTACAAGTTTGATGCAATTCTGGTAGGAAGCAAAAGGTGTGAGCAAATAAAAAAAATTTAAAAAATGGTTGTGAGCAAGGGAGAAAAGCAGTTCTGGAAAGTCTTGAGAGGAGATTTAATCTCAGGATAGCAAGTGTTTTAGAACACTTTGAGTCCTGAATGGCTAAGTGTAAGGAAACCTTCCTGTGTTGTAGGTCTTTATTCTCCTTTGACATTATTTTGTAAAATTGGCAGCAATGAGTCAAATGCTTCAGGATCTATTTCTCATGCCTGGATTTATTCATAGATAACCCCTAGAGTCAGACACGACTGTGTGAGGGAACCTTTACCTTTTAGTACTAAATTATATCGCTGCAAAATTTAGCCTCTCAGACAAATGACAAAGAAGTAAATAAATTTTGATTGTAGCTGTGGCTTCCTATTCTTGAATGTTCCTCCATGAAAAAGCATTCCCTGTGCAAATCTGATTGGTCTGAGAGAAGACATCTAGTTAGCCTACTACTTGACAGTATTTTTTACCAGTTTTTATGTGCCAGAAAGTTTTTCACCAAAGAGTAACCAATATTGTGAGCTTTCAACTACAGACTGAAATGGTATAATCTGAAACAACTTTATCAAGTTTTGTAATAATTTTGGCTTAATATGGCCTTCAATACACAAAAAAGATGGAAAGTGGAGACCCTCTGCAATTGTTGTCCAACCACCTTCTCAACCGCCACAAAGGAAAGGTTGGAAACTGGATGGTGACTGACCAGAATGGAAGGGTCTAGCAATGGCCTTTTCAATGTTGTCCAGACCACCCCTTCCTTCAGGGGGTGCATAGACCCAACCACAGGTCACTTCTTGGGCTGTCTTGACAATTCAGGAGGGGCCTAGATCTAACAAGAAGTGGCCTAACTCACACATTGGAGGACCTTGTCCACTTCATTGGGAGTTATAAAATCAAATTCAGTGCAGATAACATCACAAGATTTACTTGGACTTGTTCAGTCAGAGTCCAATTACTATATGTATATGTATATGTATATGTATATGTATATGTATATGTATATGTATATGTATATGTATATGTATATGTATGTATTTATTAAATTTCTATGACCGCCCATCTCTCCCTCAAGGAGGGACTCTGGGCGGTTTACAAACAAACAACATCATTAAAATACAAGAAATATAACAATAAAAGTATAAATACAATAAAAATATAAATACAATAATATCCAAGTGGCAGGTGGTTCTTACAGTGATGCTAAAAATATTTAAAATATTTAAGGCAGCTCTAAGAAATCAGCCATCCCCAAGTGTGACCACTTTCCTTCTTGTCCCACCCGAGATCACGGAGCCAAGTTTTTAATTTTTTCCTGAAGTCCAGGAGTGAAGGGGCCTGTCTTATCTGGGGGGGGGGGGGAGGATGTTCCATAGGGCAGGCACCACTGCAGAGAAGGCTTGCCTCCAAGACCCTGCTAGATGGTATTCTTTCATAGAGGGGGTCCGCAGCATGCCTTCTCTGCAAGATCAGGTGGGACGGGGCGATGTAATGGGGATGAGGCGGTCCCTCAGATAACCTGGGCCCATGCCATGTAGGGCTTTAAAGGTAATAACCAACACCTTGAACTGGACCCAGAAGCAAACTGGCACCCAATGCAACTCATGAAGCAGAGGTGTTATGTTTGTTGTTCTTGGTGCACCAAAAACTGCCCGCGTGGCCACATCCGCACCAGCTGTAGCTTCTGGATATTCTTAAAGGGTAGCCCCATGTAGAGTGTGTTACAGTAATCTATATGGGAGACAATCAGGGCATGAGTGACCATTCGAAGGGCCTCTCGGTCTAGGAAAGGATGTAACTGGCACACAACACGAAGTTGAGCAAAGGCCCTCCTGGCTACGACTGCCACCTGCTCTTTGAGCAGGAGTCGTGAGTCCAAGAGGACCTCCAAGTTATGCACCGGGTCTGTCTGGGGTAGTGCAACCCCATCCAGAACTAAAGATGACAAATTCCCAGAAACTGAGGGGCCATTAATCCACAGCCATTCCATCTTACCAGGGTTCAGCTGAAGCCTGTTTTTCCCCATCCAGACCCCTACAGCCCCCAGGCACTTGGACAGGGTGGTCACTGCATCACTTACTTCACCCAGGATGGAGATGTATAACTGGGTATCATCCACATATTGATGATACCTCAACCTGTGGTGACGGATCTCACCCAGTGGTTTCATGTAGATGTTAAAAAGGAGCGGCGAGAGTACCAAGCCCTGTGGGACCCTGGAAAGAAGCACCCATGGGCTGGATCTCTCGCTCCCTATCAACACCGACTGGGACCGGCCCTGGAGGAAGGAGTTGAAGCAGCGCAGAACCACACTGCCCACCCCCAACTCCCTGAGCCGTCCCAGAAGGATACCATGGTCGACGGTACCGAGCGCCGCTGAGAGGTCAAAAGCGAGAATGGATGCACTGCCTCCATCTCGCTCCTGCCAAAGATCATCCATAAGCACGACCAATGCAGTTTCCGTCCCATGACTCAGCCTGAAACCTGACTGAAAGGGTTCCAGATAATCCATTTCATCCAGAATCCTCTGGAGCTGCAACACCACCACCTTCTCAACCACCTTCCCCAAAAAGGGGAGGTGGGAGAATGGGTGAAAATTATCCAGTATAGTGGGGTCCAGCGATGGCTTCTTGCGGAGGGGGTGCACCAGCGCTTCCTTGAAAGCTGCCAGAAACACCCCCTCTCTCAAGGATGTATTTACCATTGCTTGGACCCAGCCACAAGTCACCTCCCGAGCTGCTTTCACCAGGCAGGAGGGACAAGGATCTAATTGGCAGGTGGTGGCATTTACAGTCCGGAGGACTCTGTCCACTTCCTCAGGACCAACAGGGTCAAACCGCGCCCAGATAACAAGGTGAGTACATTCCCTGGGTGTCTCCCCAGACTCTGCCTCATGCTCAGAGTCCAATTTGGAGTGGATCCGAGCGATTTTATGCTGCAGATGCCCAGAAAATTCCTCGGTCTGACCCTGTAGATGAGTTTCTGACTCCTCTTTCCCCATAAGGGATCGGTTAATCTTAAACAAGGTTGCTGGGCGGCATTCCGCGGATGCAATAAGAGTGGTGAAATATTGACGTTTCGCTGCTCTTACTGCCACAAGGTAGGCCTTAACAGTGGCTCTAGCTTGTGTTTGGTTGGATTCAGTCTTTGTCTTCCTCCAGCAGCACTCTAGGCATCTCTTAATCCTCTTCAGAACCCTTAGCTCTCCTGTGAACCACAGGGAGTATTGGGTTCGCTGGGACAAGAGAGGCCACACAGGTGCGATCTTGTCCTAGGCCCCGGCCGCCTCCCTATTCCAGGCAGCAGCCGGGGCCTCTGATGGACCATACAGCAGATCCTCGGGTATAATCCCCAGCTCCCTCTGGAACCCTTCTGGGTCCATTACTGTATATGTACTGTATATGGTAAGTTTATTAAGAATTATAATTACAACAGTAAAAACTAATACAAATTGAAAAAAAATCAGTTCGCCATTTCTTCCCCATAAGTCTCAGTCAGAGTCCAATTCCAAGTGAATCCAAGCAATTTTGTCCACCAGATAGCATGAGTACTCCTCACTGTGGCCCTGTAGATGTTCAAGGGACCTGTCCCTCCACAGCAGGGAATGGGTTACCGTAAGCAGGGCCTCCTAGCAGCAATCGACAGACACAATGGCAGCAGAGAAATAATGACATTTCTCTGTCTTTATCACCACAATGTAGGACTGAATATGGGCTCTTACTCATGTCCATTGCAATCCACTCTTTCTCTTCCTCCAACAGTGTTCTAAGCATCTCTTCTTCTACTTCATCTTCCAGGGCTCCTCAGAGAACCAGAGAGAGGCCACAGGGGAGCAATCCATTCTGAGGCCTGTTATCTGCCTATTCTAGGCTACAATCTCTTGCTCTTTTTGCCTGATTACAGGATGGTGCTTTACTCCTTTGCTTTTTAATCTGATGCTCATCTTGGGCATGGCTCTTCAGCCCTTTGACTGGTGACTGGGATGTTAGTAATGATTCTATTCCTAGCCAGTTTTTCCCTCCTGAAGCAGTTCCTCTTTCATCTTCTTTGATGAGATCAGGAAAAGGAGAATTTGAAAGATTGCCTATCCCTGTAAATATCTGTAATGGTATGTGAGAAAGACATCGAGAGACGGGGCGAAGAGATGTTGCCTAGGGAATGGTCAGATAAGAAAGGGCATATCCCACAGCTGCATAGTGGGTGGAGCAAGAGGCTCAGAAGGAACCCTCCCTAACTTCTCAGACAGTAAAGGGGACAGCGGAAGATTTTTACTTTCAGACTTGCAAGATTCTGTTAATGTAGCCTTACAATAAAGTAGAATTAGTATGTCTTTTTGTGTTTCCTGTCTGGTCCACCTGGGAAGGCTGACAGTATTAGACACTTTTCCACTCCTTCGTTAGGTACACTGGTTTTTTAAAAATGTAATTCTTGTTTCGGTTACCTCTTGATAGAATATTACAGTGCACACCAGGTCTGAAAATCCAAGGAGTCCTGATTTGCTTCTGTAGTGATTTCAGGATTTTAGCTTTGGCAGAAAAGACAAGTTAAGGATCAGCTGCTCCAATATGAACCTATGCTGGAATTGCACTCAGCTTCCAACCCCCTCCTTCTACTCTGTATGATGGAAAATTGAACAGAGCCTTTTCCAAAGTGGCATCCAGATTATGATAGCATCTTCAAGTAAGTGGTCCCCACCCCCAGCACCACTATCTGATTAGGATTTATCATTTTCTTGCATAACAGATTGATATTTTATTGCCGATTATACCATTGTGAACTGATTTTCTTTTCTTTCCTTTTTTAAAATTGTAAACTGCCTTGAATCTATTTTGGTAGGAAAAAAAGAATGTCAGTTTTCCTGAACACAACTTAAGAGACCTCTATGTGCTTTCAATTCCATGAGTAAGCACATGATGGGGAAAACAAAATTGCATCCTTTGACTCTATTGTCTTTTCAGTGGGAAGTGAAAATAGGAATTTACAGTATATGTGAACAATGACACTACGTTCTTCCACACTATTGAAAGTTAGTTATGTACGGATGTATGTATGCAGTCGCAGAGATCAATATGTAGGACTTGGGTAACTTCTTCTTTTGTTTGCTACTTGAGTCACTCAAGATTGCATGGCAAGATTACAATTTGAGTTATATTATCCCACCATCCACTGATTCTGCACCCGTTGCGTTCATGAACAGTTCTGAGCTATAGAGAGAATTTCTCCTCTGGGGGAAATAATACACTTCAAACATTCCTAATGTTACTATGGTTCTCTTTCTGGTTTTTGCAGATAGATAGTTTGCCATCAACACCCCAGGCTCTGTAGCCACCACTGCCTTTCTACCCAGTGAGGATTTGGAACAATGCCACCTTTTGTTCTTCTCTTATTTGCCTGTGGGCCTACAAATATTAGCTCAATGAGCTTCCTCTGCTGAGCTCAATTCTCACCAATATTCTCATTATCAAAGTCCATAGGGGGTACATGCCAGATGCCGGAAGCCATTTCTGTTCTTTTGTTCGTTTGTTTCAGTGGTTAACTCTGCTTTTCTTCTGAGATTGTGTTGGATCCCTGGGTTTTCCACAAACAATGCCTACACTGTCTTGGCTTTTACTTAATTGAAAATGAACTTACTTTACAAATAGTTAATGATGATTGTTATTGCCCTCTCTGGCCACATTAGGGAAATCACACCACCTGGTTTACTCTACAATGTCAGATTTAAAGCAGAACATGGGCCAAAATGTAAAGCTTTTACTGGGGAAGTGACTGAAAGTCACACAGCATGTGTGTGCTTGCCATTTGCACATGATGTTCACACATTTCCCATCAATGACCAAGTCAAAACACTGGATCAGGGCCTTGAAAGTTTTGAGTTAGCTCTGTTGAAGTTGCCCTCAAGAGTCCATTCATGCATTTCTGGCTGCTACATGCAAACACAAACCTCCCACATTCTCTCTCTCCTGGCTTCCTTCTCCTTGTGTTCTTACTTTTGTCTTTCTCTCCCCAACTAAGATTCCTTTCTCTTTCTCTTTCTTTTTTTCTCTCTCTCTCCCTCTTTTCTGTTCTCCTACAAATCAGCAACATTGAACTCTTATTTTGAAGAACACGAAGATGTGCTTCAGAACAAAGGCATTGTATGCTCAGCATCTCAGTTTCCCCAAAGGGTTTCTAGACTCATGGGGGTGTGTGAAAAAAGAAGTGGGGCAGAAAGGGACTACTACTGCTAAATAGATTTCTTTTTTTAGAAGATGTATGGAACTGAATCAGGGGGTCTCCAGGGGCTTGGGACAGATGTCCTGTCCTAGCAGCATGACTGCATTGGATCAGCACATTAGGTAGATGAAACCTTACCTGGTGCACATAGAATGCTTACAGAAATAAAAGATTTATCTGTATAAAACAAGCTTTTATATTGCAAAATGAAACTGAAGAGTATATAAACCTAATTGAAATCAAATGCACCTCCATGTTTCACTTGAACAAGTATGAAACCAACTAAATAGTATCTTGAGAGTGGGAATTAACAAACATAGTACCCCAGTGCTGTTATTTGGCACTGAATTAGGGCAAAACAATATAGAAAGCACTTATTTGGCAAATAAACCAATAATATGTTGCAGTAATAGGAAACTGAGCTATCAAGCTCACCTATATGTGGGTCCAAGCAATGCTGAAGCACACTAGTAGTAATTAATCACCATAGAAAGACAAAGAGATATTTCAGAGTTCTGGTTAATAAGAAAAGTGTTGAAATGAAGTAATCACTTTACTTAAATTTAAAGTGTTAACTTATTCTATTGCATAAAAGCTCTTACCCAAAGTACATGGATAGTAAATTGTACTTTGGTTAAACAGTAGTGTACAAAACAGTTGATTGCTTTGCTTCAAGCTGATAATACACAATGGAAGGATGGAAATATGTGCATCAGAAGAACACAAATACTTTCATATTCCTATTTACATAGAGAAGTGACTAGTGCATGATATATGAGTTTTAATTGCATTTTAACATAGTGGTATTGTATCGATGGTGCCAATTTCAATGCCCTTGTTCACATTCCTTTAACAGCAATTTCATTTAAACCAGGAATGCACAGTTTGAAGCCTCAAATAGCCTCTACAAAAGTGGCTGCTGAATAGTCTTTTTAAGAGAAAATTATGTAATATATGGCAGTAATCAGAGTAACAGTCATGAAATGAAATGAATTTTCTCTTAGCTGGGTGGAAACATTTAGCTGCCCTGGGTGCTGTTGGAAAGCTAAGCAGGGTTGGACCTGATTAGTACTTGGATGGAAGATCATCAGGAAATCCCACAGCTGTAAGCAAAACTGTTGTTGTTAGTTGCCGTCGAGTTGCTCATGGCGACCCTACGTATAATAGAACGAAATGCTAAACGGTCTTGTGCCAATTGCCTGACTGTTCCAATGTTTGCATCCATTGTTGCGGTAATTGTATCAATCGATCGCATTGAAGGTCTTCCTCTTTTCGGCTGGCCCTCAACTTTACCAAACATGATGTCCTTTTCAAGCGATCGGTCTTTCCTGACAATGTGCCCAAAGTATGAGAGTCTAAGTCTAGTTATCCTCACCTCTAGTGAACATTTTGGTTGCATTTCTTCTAAAACTGATTTGTTTGTTCTTCTGGCAGTCCAGGGTATTTTTAGTAATCTTTGCCAGCACCACAATTTGAATGCATGAATTCTTCTTCTACCTTCCTTTTTTAATGTCCAAGTTTCACAGGCATATGTGGCAATTGAGAAAACCATAGCATGAGTCAGACGCATCTTTGTTTTTAAACTGACTTCTTTACTTCTGAAAACTTTGTAAAGGTCTTGGATGGCAGATTTTCCCAGCGCAATATGTCGTTTGATTTCTTGGTTACTACTTCCCTTGGCATTGATCATTGATCCGAGTAGAATGAAATCATTGATGACTTCAATTTCTTCTCCGTTTATTGTGACATTACTTATTGGTCCATTTGTGAGAATCTTCGTCTTCTTCACATTTAGGTGTAGTCTGTATTGCTGACTACAATCTTTCATCTTCATCAGCAAGTACTTCAAGTCTTCTTCATTACCAGCAATGTGTCATCTGCATATCGCAGGTTGTTAATGAGTCTTCCACCAATTCTGATACCTTGCTCTTCTTCATACATTTCTGCTTCTCGAATTATTTGTTCAGTGTACACATTGAATAAGTAGGGTGTAAGTATACAACCTTTCTGCATACCTTTTCCAACTTTGAACCACTCGGTATCACCATTTTCTGTTCTAACAATCTTGATCCATGTACAGGTTCTGCATGAGTACAATTAAGTGCTCTGGAATTCCCATTCTTCATAATATTAACCATAACTTGTTATGGTCCACACAGTCAAACACCTTTGCATAATCAATGAAGCAGAGGTAAACATCTTTCTGGTATTCTTTACATTCAGCCAAGATCCATCTGACATCAGCAATGAAATCTCTCGTGCCGCGTCTTCTAAACCCAGCTTGGGCTTCTGGTAGATCTGTCGATGTAAGGCTGCAAACGTTTGCAAAACTAGGCAGTTTAAAAAACATTCCAGAAGAAGGACAGGCTCATGTCCAACATTTTTTGCCCACCACAGACATAATCAGTTGGTACCGGTATCTTTTGTGATTATGGTATGTTAAAATATAGTACTAGTACATAAATTTGCAGAGGTCACTGTCAACCATCAATTAATAAAGCTAACCTTAACCCATTTGATGGGGGGAAAAGCACAAGACAACCAAAACAAACCAATGCAATTGATGGGTGGGCAAAAAAGGAACAAGAACCAAAGGCTATGGCATCCCCATATCACTGTCAACAAAACTAAATGGAGGTGTCCATGAAATCATCAGGAGTTCAGCTTGACTCAGAGGAATGCTTAGCTCTACTTAATTTTATTTTTTATCCTGGACGAGTCTACGTGGAGTGCAACTCTGTGTGCAAACCTCAGTCTGAAAAAAGATGTGATCCACCTAAACAAATTTGGAGAAGAGTGTTGAGCACGTGGTGGGAGGCCCATAGAGGAAATAGCTTATCTGGTCCCTTTTCAATCAGGCTTGGTGGGAAGGAGTTGGAATTGGTGGTTCCAATGGATTACTTTAATGGGGGTAATGCATCCCTCTTGGTGGCTCTTGATAACATTGACCATAGCAGCCTTCTGGGTTATCTGTAGGGTTGGGGATTTATGGCATTGTTTTACAATGGTTCCATTCCTACTTCAGTGAGCAGTTCCAGTCAGTGGTGGAGGAGAGATCAGGCCAGTATCTGCTCCCTTACTGTTTCATCTATGTTAATCTGCTGCTGAAGTCATCAGAGTGTGACACCATCAATATACTGATGATATTCAGGCCCAGCTGGAATGCTGTTGACATCCTGCCCTGGTGCCTAGAGGCTGTCAGGATTTATACAGGACAAAACAGGCTAAAGCTAAATCCAAGCAAGATGGCTCATCACAGTTCTCTGTCAGCTCCAGTGTTGTCCAGTGAAGGGGTGGCAATTGTCCACTCACAAATTGATATCTTTCTGGACCTGTGGCTACTTCTGGATGGACAGTGGAGAATGTGAGGAGGGTTTCTCCCCAGTTTCATTTGATGTGGGAGCATCTGACTACAGTGACTCATGCCCTCATCAGTTTATGGTTAAAGTTCTTGAGTGTGGTCTACTTGGGGTTGCCTTTGCAGACCATCTGGAAACTACAGGTACTGCAACATGGACCAAACTATCCTGGACAATTTCCATCCAGTTTCCAACCACCCCTTTCTGGGGAAGGTGGTAGAGAGGGTGATCTGGCTTCAGCTCCAGAGGACCCTGGAGGAAGCAGATTATTGAGACTATTTCAGTGGGGCTTCTGGATGGGTTTTGGTACAGAAACAGCATTCATCACACTTGTTAATGATTCATGACAGAGTTGAGATAAGGGTGGTGCATCCATCCAGGTGCTCATTGATCTCTTAGTAGCTTTCAGTAACATCAACCACAGTATCCTATTGGGACATCTTCAGGGTCTGGGAGTAGGAGGCACTATTTTGTGGTGGTTCTCCTTTCTCTATGGCCAGTTCTAATTGGTGTTGACAGGGGATGAGAGGTCGTACCTCACCCTCACTTGTGGGGTGTCACAGGGCTTGACTCTCCCCTCTTGTTTAACATTTACATGAAACTGCTAGGGGAGGTCATCCATCAGTTTGGGATCAGGTATCAATATGCTGATCATACCCAATTATACATCTTGACCCCAGGCTGACCAAATAATGCTCTCAAAGTCCTGACCCAGTGCCTGGAGGCTGTGCAGGCCTGGATGGGGAGGAACAGGCTCAGCCATAATTCTGACAAAAGCAAGTAACTTTGTTTGACCCCTCTGGTTCCATGGACCTTCCATCTTTGATCTTTACTGGGGTTGCACTTCCCACACAAGACAAGTGTACAATCTGGGGTCAATTGTACAAGTATACAATCTTGGACTCATAGCTACTGCTCGATTGGATAATTGTCATGCACTCAACATGGGGCTGTCCTTGAAGACCACTAGAAAGCTACAGCTGGTCCAGAATACAGGGGCACAGGCATTAATGGGCAAGTCATGGCATGCATGGGTGTCCCTGCTGCTTCATGAGCTGCACTGGTGGCCAGTTGGTTTCCAGGTCCAATTCAAGGTGCTAGTTATCACCTATAAAGCTCTGCATGGCATAGGACCAGGTTACTTGATGGACTGCCAGTTTCCATATGTTTCTGCCCATTTCAGTGAGGTCAGCTAGAATAGGCACACTCCAGGTCCCATCAGTTAAGTAATGTCATCTCCCAGGATCTAGGAAGTGTGCCTTCTCAGTCATGGCTCCTGCCTTGTGGAAAGATATCCCCCAGAGAGTCATACTGCTGCCACCCAACATTGTGCAAACTGCTAAAGCTTTCATTGTTCTCTCAGGCCTTGGTTTAGGATGGTGGTTGAGTTCCTTTGTTTGTTTGTTTGTTTTTTGCTATTTGGTCTTTTTGGCTTTGTCTTCTAATCAGGTGTCAGTGATTATCTATCCAAGGAGGTCCTCCCAGAGAAGCAGCTGATGGTGCCCCATTTTTGTGAGATGAGGAAGGCTGAGATGAGACAGCAGTTGGACACTCAGTGGAACAAAATAATTTTAAAAATTGGCTTAGATTTTGGAAGGAAACTGAATTTCAGAATTTCTAGTTAACACAACTCAGGGTTCTTACTTCTCTTCCCTGCTTTCGCAAACGGCTAATTTGAAAATGCTGCAGCAACGACAATTCATTTGAGTTAAATATAAATCAGTGTAATATGCTGTACACTGTTTGTCAATGCTGATGCCTCTCCCAGCTGCAGGCCAGACCATCTCCAGATTGTTTAGCAAAAGGAAAGTTACAGAGATTTAGAGTTGACAGGTTCAGTTGGCTTAAGCTTTATAAGAACAGACAGATCCAATCTGGGTTATTTATTCAAGCTTCCACATCTTGCCGATTATGTTATTTGTTTGTTAGTTTTTTCTCTCTGACCCATTTCATGGGTGGAAAAGAATCTAGACGGATGTTCCAGGAGATGCCTACTCAGGCTGACTCGGCTTTTAGAATTCATTTAGCGAGCCATCCCATGCCCGTGCCAACTCTTAGTGATCATCAAGCAGCTTGTGCGTGTTAGTTGCAGCACCTTGATGCTTATGTAACTTTCCAAGGAGGCTGGTTTCTCTGAACAAATTGTTTAATCTGTTTCTTTTGAGACACAGCTGCCAAATCAAACAATACTGTGCTGCGGAGCTGCCTGGAAGGAAAAGACAGTGTGGGGATATCAAAAGCCCAAAGCCCAAGTGAGGGAGGAAGATGTACAATGGCTCTGTTCTTTCTCATTGTCACGTCATGGCCCAAGCTGAAATAGACCATGTCCAGACAAATGATTCCCTTTCTGAGGGTAAGGAAGATAGCAAAAGAAGTTTTACTTCTATCTTTTAGATAGATAATACAATATGCTGTGTTGTAAATATTTGACACCAGCCTTTTCCAAGGCAGACTAGGCAAGGATCCAGAGCACAGGTGGTGATGCTGGCCTTTCCCATCATTTTGTTCCTAACCTTAGATGGTCAGTTGGAATTGATCCAAATGAATATGGATCTTCTCCTTTTTTTTAAGTTAAGCATTATACATTTTATTTCAATATTCTTATTTTTAATCCTGCATCTGGACTTTATCCTTAATAGAAATGACTCGCACAGGATCAATTCCTACCTGGAAGCTGGAAATGGTAATGTCAGTCCCTGGAGAGGAACTATCCTCTGTTAGCATCCTTGCAGCATCCACCACCCCACTACCAGAGACTGTCAGTGGAGCTGAACTAATTTTGTTGCAACTGTTTATCTTCAATTATGCTGTCTGTTTTTCCTTATGCAAACCCTGTTACTTAATTAATATGGCAAAATGAAATTAAACCTGGTAGAAAGCTACAGAATAAAGGATGAAGTAACTGAGTCGGTGGTCCCTTCCCCACACAAGAAACACACCAATCTAAGGCTGGCACAATTAAAGATTGTGCATTGCTACAAGTTAATCAGCTTTGGCTCCAGTTTCAAAGGGAACACTGCAGTGACATTTTTAGAATCTTTCTTCTAGAGCTCTAGGGTAGGTGGTTTCTCATTGGAGGAAACCATCACCTCATCCTGCTTCCTGGTGTCCTGGATTTCTCCTTCCCACCAGCAGTCAAGGCACTGTGGAACTTTGGTGCTTCCCCTCATAGCTTCTTGGTGCTCTGAACTGCATATAATGGCCTACTTTTCTTGTTGTGTTAATTCCAGTATAAAGAATTGTCTGCCTTTGAGGGGGCTTCACCATTGCCCAGTTGATAAAAGGACTGGCTAGCTAAGAGAGATCCTGTTGAGACTACTCAGTGAAGGAATCTATTCATTAAAGTTAATATGATTATTAAAGCAGCAGCCTTTTTCTGAGCTTGCACAGAAGTCTGGAAAAGCTGCTTTAATTAATAACATGCCTGGCTTGTGCATGGTTTGAAGTACTTCTTTCAAATCTTTTTTAAAGCGTGTGTAGTCCTACAAGCATGTGTAAATCATATGTGAAGGCTATTGTATCTGGGATGCAAAAGTCTGAAAAATAACCAGATAGTGGAAATGAAAGTTTTCTTTTTCTCTTTGCTGTCATCTACTGGTCATCTGGATTTTTGCAGTCCAAATCAGGTACCCCTACTATGTGTGCAAAGGTTCCACCTTGCAGGCATCTGTACTATATGAATGGATAGTTTTTGGAGACTGATATTATTTAAGCAAGGGTGGCAGGGAATTGTATTTATGGAGTGTCCCTATGTGGGCAGCATATTTGACAAATCTAATAGCTCAATCCATGCATGTTTTCCCAGGAATGCATTGCCAGGAGTTTAACTGGATGGTTCGAGACCCGAGTGCCGCATGACAGAGTGAGCTCCTGCACTCGCCCCAGCTCTTGCCAACCTAGCAATTTGAAAGCATGCAAATGCAAGTAGATAAATAGGTACCACTTCCGTGGGATGGTAACAGTGTTCCGCACGCATCATGCCGGCCACGTGACCGCGGAAGCGTCTTCGGACAGCGTTGGCTCTTTGGCTAAGAAACAGAGATGAGCACCCCCCCCTAGAGTCGGACATGACTGTGCAGGGGATAACCTTGACCTTGACCTTACTTTCAAGAACACACTGAAAGTTCCAGCAGCATTCACTGTAGCAACTTTTTTAAAGTGCCCCAGTTTCTTTTTAAATTGCCCGAAGTCCAGCAATGACTTGCCACTATTTGAAAAGACAGGATTCAAGAAGTAGCTGAAATAGAAATAAGATGCAAGGGGACATACTGCATAAACCTGCCATCCTCCTGCCTGTGCTGGAGAAGTGCACTGCAAAGCTCATAGCTCAAGGCCAGTTTCCCATTTCTGTTTTAACTGCAAGTCAGATGTAGCAACTTTGTGGGGATAAGTCCTTCACCGTTAAAACTAACATGCTTGGTCATGCTGTTCCAGTAGGCAGCAGAAGTGTAAATTGCAAAAATAAAAACACTGCATTTTGATAAACAAACTCTCCTGCTGGAGTTCTGACATGGATAGGAAGGAGTTTCTGAAATGGAATGAGTTTTCTCTTCTCTCTCCCCACCCTTTTTCTTCTTCTGCCACACTTTGCAGAAGGCAGAGCAGCTTTCTTTGGCAATTGTGGATGATGCGGAAAAACAGGCTTCCTCTGGTGATATTCAACAGTCTATGGAAGCAGATGATATGAGACCCATGAGCATTAGGAGAGAAAAGGAAGAGCAAATCAGATCTCCCACTTCAAAGGCATAGCAATCCTACCTCAACCATAAGAATTTGTGGGGAAACAAATAAAGACCTTCCCTGGAAAACTAGCTCTGCAAGAGAGCTATTCAGTATGAGTTCTGGCCATTTTCTGCCCCTGGAAGCCTTCCCATTTATTTTAATTATGGCTTGTGACTTTCTCACATCGGTGTGTCTCTCAACAACAGGGAGACAATAATGAATAATTCTATAAAAAGGCAGTTAGCTGATTTTCTCACAACAGGATTGAATTAGTGAAAGCTGAAGATGTGAATGATGGTGATGGTTTATACATGCGGCCCACTCTTATCTTGCCCAAGGTGACCAATCAAACTTGTTTCAAGCAAGATATGGGCTACATCTAGGAATATGGAGCAGACTTCCACCAAAACAATCATTTCTGGCCTCATTCTCCTCCCTGAACACTAGACTCACCTCTGACACTCCATAACAGATTTTGGCATTTGTGCAGAAAGCCCAGGAGAGGTGAAATCCATTTTTTTATGTTTATATTTTTTTAAAAAAATAGAATTTTTTTTCAAAAATTAGTGTAAGTAATCCAAAAATCCCTTTTTCAGTAGGGGGATGCAAGTCCATGCACCTCTAAATGTAGGCTGAAATCAATATTTCTCAGAAGTCTGTGAAATATACAGCTTTTTCCATACTGCCCCATGTTTATCATCGTTCCACGGGATCATGGGGAATGGTCAACACAAAAATATTGAGAGACACACTTTGGAGTATATCGTTCAAAATTGTTTTCCTTTTTTGGCTGGGAGAAGAAGAAAGAAATCTCAAAAAATGTTCCCAGGAAAGTGCCTTGAGAAAAATCTGCTATGCATAGACCCAATTAATGATTCATTTAATTTTTGTTGTTGTTGTTCAGTCGTTTAGTCGTGTCCGACTCTTCGTGATGGAGGATTTTAATTTGTAAAAAAATAAAAAAACTAAATTATATTACATAATGTGTACCTAGTGTCTACAATGTTATGCTGTCATTTTACATGCTTCAGTGTGTTTCTGCACCTTCAGTCAAATGTGTAGTGGCTGCTTGGAGGTTTAGTGTTGTATGAGTTAATGGAAATGGTAAGCAGTTCATAAAGTTATCAACATGTTCTTGCTTCCCAAATCACTAGTAAAAGTTAATACATGCAAATTATTCAAATGTACACATGCAAGCATGCCCATGCAAACAATAAATATTTACTAGCCTTTCTTCCATCATTTTAGGGAATTGGTATATCCTTTGTATAGCAAAACTTACTATTTGAACTACCAGTCAATGAAATATATAGTGACTAATGCGAAGAGAGGACTCACTGGAAAAGACCCTGATGCTGGGAAAGACTGAAGGCAAAAGGAGAAGGGGACAGCAGAGGATGAGATGGTTAGATAGCATCACCGATGTAATGAACATGAAATTGAGTAAACTCCGAGAGACAGTGGAGGACAGGAAGGCCTGGCGTGCTATGGTCCATGAGGTCACGAAGAGTCGGACACGACTAAACGACTGAACAACAACAACAATAGGCAGCTGTATCTCACAAGGTCTTGAATCAGCAATGAGAGTGAAAATAAAAGAAATCTGGCTCCTTGTGAAATCTGTTCTCTTTTCTCTATTTTTCATGGGAAAAGTGTGCTTTTAAATCTACTTACAAAATAATGATAGGAACTGGGAAAGCCTGAAGGTTTCCATGTTAGAAGAGTATTTACTTAAGCAGATCATTGAAGCATGAAGGTTTTTCTTTTGCTGTCTTCCTCTCCCTCTGTCCCCTTCATATGAATTGACTTCAGAGTAGAACCATCCCACTCATATTCTCGGCAGTGCTGAAACTGTCATGTGGGCACTGCCTTTGAGGTAGTTAAAAATGGAGTTGATTTGGAACCCTTCTTGCTCAAGAAATATTCATGCATCAAACAGAAGGCACAATTGATACTTCTCTGACGTTTTCCCATAATTTGATTCTACCAATATTATGAAGTAACTGCTTATAGTCCAGGAATGCAGCATACAGGACAGACTTCCACATTGCTACTTATTTCTACACCAAATGACTTAATGCAGATCTCTCCTGTATTGTGTTTCTGCCTTCTCTAAAGTCTATCTGTTTGGGTGCAATAATCTTTTCTGCCTCAATCCTGTCTGCAACTTTTCAGTATAAGTGTCTTGCATCTATCTTACTAAAGGTACTTAATAAACTGATGGGCTGGTAATGATCAGACAGATCTTTCCTGCTTTCTTCTTAAAGATTAACACAAGTATAGCCAGATACCTATCTTTAGGAAGCCTGGCTGTTTCATCTATAAAAGTAAATAATGAGGCCAAAATAGATCAAATGGATGTATGTAAGCCGCCTAGAGTCCTCCGTTAGGGAGGGGATAGGCAGGGTATAAATATAATAAATAAAATAATAAAATAAATCTACTCCTAGTACCTTTCCAGATTGGAACTGATCAGTCAATTTGGCAATTCCTGAGACTGAAACCAGTGGCAGAGTGAGGTCTAAAATCCTTTTCTGATGTGGCAGCCATTTCAGCCTCTTCATCATAAAACTCATGGGGAAAAAGATCTTCCATCTTGTGGGAATGTGACATTCCAAGTATGAAGGTGCTGCGTACAAGATTGCTTCAGAAAGTGGAAGTATCATTCGATTTAGCTGCTACCAGCAGCTGAATTCACTCCACCATTTTATTATCACTGTTACACTGCTGGGACTGGTTCTACTTTGAAAAGTAGGTTCTACTCTGGAAACTTCAGCTGATCCAAAATAATATGGACAGACTATTGACCCAAGCTGGTTATAGGGAAAATATCTTCTTTATAAAAGTAGCTCCACTAACCCATCGAGGGACTATTCAAATATGGTTATAATACCTAATACTGTATATGGCACAATCGAGACTATTTCAAATACTAATTGAAATTAAAGAGCTTTGAGAAAAGTTCTTCTTTTTATCCTATCACCATCAAGGATGCATAGAATTGTCAGATTTACAATTTTCTTTTTGTTTCTATCAACATTCCATACAAGTGAGAGCTTCTCAGTTTGTATTTAAATATTGTGAACTTCAGTAATAACTGATGCATATTCTAGTGCATTTAAGACACAGTCTTGCCAATAAAATGAGATATACTTCTGTACAGATGAAACTGGTAAAACCACTAATTCTAGCTGTGCATTGACTCTGTTATCCACATCTACATGGGAAACAATCATATGAGGACAAGATTGTTCCAAATACTTTGGATTATAAACCCTATAATCATATAGTGATTTATGGAATGTATTCCAAAACATAAGGAAGACACTGGGTAAACTATCCCTTCCTGTGGCTACTTCTCTATTGGATTTTTTTAAAATCCAAATCCGTGTCCGATTCTTGAACACTGCCTGGACAAGTCCCAGCAGTTTTCTTGGCAAGATTTTTCAGAAGTGGTTTGCCATTGCCTCCTTCCTAGGGCTTAGAGAAAGTGACTGGTGGGACTAAAACTCAAGGTCTCACGATTTCTAGCATGGTGCCTTAACCACTACTCCAAACTGGCTCTCATTTTTGTGTACTATATATATTTTATACATCAAGTCAATTTCCTCATCCAGGATCCAATTCTTGCATGACCATGATTTTTTCATTAACTGACTTGGCAGTCAATAGCACCATGTTAAGATTAGGATGTCTACTATCACAGAGATAGAAGAAAGGGAAGAAACGACCATGGTTCATCCTTCCACTCCTCTCCTGTAACAAGCAGTCTACTTGGGTCTGCTTACAATATCTACATTCTACTTATAGGTCTTTGCTGATGACAAACAACTGTTCAATATGTAATGCTTTCAACTATTAAGAGCAATTGCATACATTATTTAGTTATAATCCATACAGAAGAAATGTAATGCAGCCCTTTACTATAATAATCATACAATAGATGGTGACTCAAGATTAGGAAAAGTAATGAATGAAGTGAAATTAGAGATTCGGGGTTTCCAGGTGTATCACTCTAGCTCAATCTTCCTAATCTTGGGTTCTCCAGGAGAATTCTGAGTTATAATCCCATCCTTGTAAGAACTCACTCTGGGTTGTGCTTGGCAAGCTGGCATCATCTTGTCCAGGAAGAGTGGGACCAATTTCTGGCAGTGATCCTGCTTTGTATGCACAAGTTCCTCCCCATCTGAAAATTCATTTGTGATCTCCTAGGGGGTCGTGACCCAGAGTTTCAGAACACCTGCCTTACTGTGACCTAGTCAATTTTGATTACCAGTTGAATGTTCAAAAATTTTGGACCCACAGAAAATACTACAAAACTCAAAAATAGAAGAGAGAGTATCTGGACAATTAAATTGAAGTACTAAAGAGGTAAAATTTGCACAAAATTAAAAGGTGAAGCTGAAATTGTGCATATAAGAAATGCCATTGGAATAGGCATAGCAAACTCACTTTTCTCTACTATGTATCTCATTTTGCGTATGTTTCTCAGAAGTAGATGACACTTACAAAAGCAAAAGGATATTAGAAAGGATATTACAAGACAAAGGACATTAGAAAGACACACCCACCAAGGAAGACAGCACAATTGAGTATTCAGTTCCTACCGAAGTTACAGAGCCAAAGCGGGCTCAGTAATCTAAATAACCAAGTTTATGTTCCTGAGACAATGGGTAGTGATAGTGCCTTAAGCCACTAGTGTGGCAATGGCTCCATCGTATTTTAATATAATTCAGAACTGGACCCCTGTATTAGGAGGGGAAGCTATGTTCACTATCCCATTCTACAACCCACATGGATGAGTGAGATGAACATTTTTTAGTGTATAGTAGCTTCTGCCTTGACTACTAAATAGAAAGAATTTGGTGTGCAATCTTCCTTTAAAAAAAAGCAAAATTTGTCATCCTCTCCATTTCAAAATGATATCTTCTGATGCTTCTCCTCCCATTACTATATGTCTATCTGCGAAACCTGCATTTAAGTGGAAGAAAATTGCTCTCCGTGAAACATGCACTTAAGTGAAAGAAAATGACTCATGCTGCAATCTTTTTATTGATTATTCATAGTGCAGGTGGGGAAAAATCTATTGATAGCACCATCATCACTTCCTGCTTGCCCACAGAGGATTATGTATTTGGATATAAACACTGGGAAACGAATATTTTATTAGTACCATATGAGTCTTGGTATTTGTTCCTACGTTTCTCTTGGACCATCAGTGGGCAAGAGGTTATTAGGCAACATTAATAATTTATTGTCTATTTGCACATGAAAATACATCCACGTTTGCCAAACAAAGTGGCTAAAAACCTTCACTGCTTGAAGCAGAGGGTGATCGTTTTAATCCCTCTGCACAACTTGGAAACCTTCTTAAAAGGCCCCTGAAATTATTGAACCTCCTAAGTTACTCAAAAGATAAAGAAGTAGCTAAAAGTCGTTTGCCCACAACTGTGCAGCTAAATTCTCATTTAAACTGAATTTTCACGAAGAAGATTGAGCAATAAATGAATAATGATGTATGTATGAGAAGGTAAGACGATGTTGCCTTCATCATAATGTTCATAACAATAACAGTCTTTTCATCACTAGCTAATAATTTCCACATGGTATTATACAATAAAATAGCAAATCATCAAACCTCTAATACTAAAATACTATTTTTCTGCCTAAGGAGTGCATTAGTAGCCCTGTGGCTTCCCTCTCTTTGTTAATATCCAGGACACACACAAATTATATTTCACATACTGAATGTAGAATGAGTAGCCATAACAACAATTGGTAAATGTTTCTTTTTATCTGTGTTTTAGCTGTACAGTACAGTGCAGCACAGACAGTTCTTTTAAATGTGAGCAATGCATTATGGAAGATATGACTAATCTAGAGAATTTCCATTTGAAAGCAAAATGAGTAATAATTGATTGGCTTAGCTCCAAAGTCACAGTGGGGTTCAAAAAGCTTGTAAGTGCCCTCATAAAAATAGAAGCTGTATCAACCAATTGAATTTAATTATATATGAAGGTGATGAAGGAGCTAAACAGCCTGTAATTGGCGTCCAATTACTCAGCTGGTCTTCCATAAAATTAATTCATCTGAAAGTTTGCCATTGTCCCATGCTCCAGGCCTGCTGCTGCTTTAATTAGTTAACACTAAGGAATCTTGAAACATTAAATTATTTTGTCTTTATTGCCAATTATGGGTTAAGGAAAACTGTGTATAAAATATTAACATCTGCTTCGAGCACTGCTTTAAGAGGGCAAAGGAAAAACAACAGCTTTTTTTAAAAAAAAACCCTAAGAAACATGCTTTAAAACAAAAGAAAAAGAAAGAAATACTCCTTGTTGTTTATTGCTGATAAAAATAAATATGGGCTCCTCCAAAACACATTTTGTAGATTTGAGGGTGACACTTGGTATGGTGATGGTGTATCTGTCATTTGGTCATCTTGCAGGTGGGTGGGGAGAGGAGATTAGGGAAAAAGAGAGAGAAATGATGAATGGTTAATTGAAAGCTTGTCTAAACTCAGTGGAATAGAAATTCTCACATCTATTTTTTCTCTCAAATTATTTTTTATAGCATTACTGAATAACTTCACGTGTTTCCTTCAAGTTGCCAAAAACAACAGGAAGATTTTTAAAAATTTGAAAGCATGTAACAAATAAGTTCACTGTATAAAAAACTAAGCCTTGATTTTAATGATATACAGTATTTCCAATACTTGATGGCTTTTCACAGCCAGTTAGGAGGTAAAGGTGAGTTTTTACCTACAGTTTACTTTTTCCTTCCCTTGACATCAATTCCATTCTGAATGAACATTTCCTACAGTAGCTCTAGAATTCATTGAACTTTACTACTAATTTTTCTTTGTGAGGTAACTAGAGAGCAATTAGCTCAAAGTAACCCAGGGAGTTCCTGGATTAAGTGTGAATTTGAAGCTAGTGTCCCTAATCCAAGCTTAAAACAAGTTTGGGGGGGGGGTAATATTATTGTCCTACCAGAAAGTGTACCATTAGAAAATTATGTTAGTAATTCCCATATGCTTCTTGTCAGGAAACAGTATATTTCTCTTATTGTCAATGACTGAAGTCAATTATTATGGACTGAATAATTGAAAGATGATTGACTAGACTTAATACAACCTCCAATATAGTTTGATATCTTCATTTTTTCCTCTAAAGGTGTTTCAGCTGTATAGAAAAGGCTATTAAAGAGAATGGTTCCTCAACATTATTGATAGTAAGATATGGGAGGATACGGAATAAACAAAGTTAGCACTCTCCACGTAAAGGGGAGAAAGATATTATGCTTCAGTTTAGTTGACTTTTAGTACTTCGGATAACACAAGTGAATTTAATATCCATGTCATCATAAAAGCTTTCCTATTTAAAGGAAATAGCCATGTTTTTGCCGAGGAGAAAAGAAACACTAATAATTATTTCCTATTTATTAGGCATATAGGAGTAATTCATTTCCTTGGAAATTTACATTACTTTTAACCAAAGTACATGCTGCCAGCTACCAACATAATTCTTGACAGTTCAGTACAAGGAGTGGCTAGAACACACATGTCGATTCAGAAAATGAAAAGTTAGATGTTAGTTGGGTAGAGAGCTAAGTTCATAACTGAGTTTATTTGAGCAAACACAGCAGTTGACTGGCAACCAGTTGTCAAGAAGATTGTGTGAACCTATAGCAACACATTGGCCCATTCTTTGCTAGGGCAAGAAAACCTAGTGGCTTTTTGAAATTACAAAATTATCCAGCCCAAGTCTGACAGAGTTAATGAAAGATGAGGAGTACCTTTTCCACTCATCAACAATGTCAATGGGAAAATGTCTAGATGGGAGGAATTACAAAATACATAGCTTTAAAATAAATCACAGAAGCTCAACAACCACACACTTAGTATCTTTACTAAACTGAGAGTGAAGAACATAAAGAGCAATAGGATTTAAAGAAACAATTTTGGTACTTCACAGCTCAGGAGTCATTAATAGAAGTCCTCACTTCTTTTCCAATTGTTTGCTGTTTTTTCCTCCTGTTAGGACAGAATTAGGATACTTACAGCCTCTAGATGTTATTGAAATACAACATCCAAAAGTCCCAGAAGACCTAACTAATGGTGAGGGATGCCCAGAGCTCTAATGCATCAACATCTGGAGAG
This sequence comes from Charina bottae, assembly GCA_023362775.1. Classification (NCBI taxonomy): domain Eukaryota; kingdom Metazoa; phylum Chordata; class Lepidosauria; order Squamata; family Charinaidae; genus Charina; species Charina bottae. The sequence continues at coordinate 32,159,647 of JALMGJ010000004.1, read as the reverse complement.
CCACAGGTTTCCATAGCTACATTACAAGGATGGGAGATGTTTTGAAATCTTCAGCTACTATGGAACAAAAACCCTGAAGAAAACTCATTTGGCAGAACATTCAGTTTGGGAGATGCATAGAGCTTGGCATCCTGAAGGATGAAGTGAGGGAACACAAGCATTTTGCATCATAGTTCATAGATATACACATTTGAGGAATAGACTGTATTGCAAACAAGAATCACAAACAATTGAAAAATGAAGGGTTTATTGCAGCTTTCCAGAACCTGGAGTTCTACAGATGTATCAGACACTGAGGGCTATAAACACTATCTAAGGATAATGAATTTGCAAGCTAGGGATTATGGGAAATGAAGCTCAATACATATGAAGGGCCCCAGGCTAAAGTCCATTATACAGAGAGAAATTACTAAACATAGTATATAATATATTTTTAAAATTGTGGCAACTATGTAGGAAGCTATATAAGTCACATGGAGATTTTCTTCAGGAATTGTATACACTTGTGAAGCATTATCACAGGAAGTCAACTCTTTTGTGTAATTATTATTAAACAATATTTTTTTCAGATTTTTTTCTTTCTCTATCTTTAGTAGAGCTTATAATTATAAAATCTGTCTTATTAAATTTGCTGGCAAGATAGTGCAACACTCAAACATTAGGATAACATTGCTTTGGTACATTAGGTTAGTAAAATGATTGTTGTGGCCAATTTGAAGCATTTTTGTGCTGACACAGTTCCATTGGTTTATGTTGTAAAAATTGGAGCATTTCTGCCTCTCCTTAGTTTATGCTATCCCCCAAGTCCAAAATAGAAAAAAACACAGTACTTCTGGGGAGTTATTAGTTCTTAATGCCAACATTGTAGCTAGGGGTTAATTTTTAAGTATTATACCATGTCAAATATATGCTGGGTAAATATTTCTGGTAGAATATTTCTTTTTTTTTGAAGGGCATGTTTTATTTTATTTTCAAGATATATTTAAAATACAAAAAAGAAAAAACTATAGAATAGATAGAAAACAGAACTAAAGAAAAAAGAACAAACTATAAAGATGTGAATAGAAAGAGAGAAGAGAAAAGGTGATTTCTGACTATTTCCGATACAGATATAAGATTAAATACAAATCTAATATCTTACAATTAATTAACCTATCATAACATTATTTCTATTATCTGGTAGAATATTTCTGATGGGCTTTGTTTTTCATCTTCAGTGTACTATTGTGCATTAATAATTCTGTTTTCCATTACATGGATCTGAAAACTTTAAGTGATACAATACCACTATACCGTATATTGAATTAGTAAACAGGATGGATATTAAAAGGCAATGATATTAGATAGATATCAAGTACACATCTCAAAGGGGGCGTGATGGCTCAGTAGTTAAGATGCCAGGCTTGTTGATTGGAAGGTCGGTGGTTCGAGACCCGAGCGCCGCATAACGGAGTGAGCTCCCACACTCAGAAACTGGGAAACTGAATTTGAGTCTTGCTTTAGGCGCAAAGCCACCTGGGTGATTTGGGGCTATCACTCTCTCAGCTATAGGAAGAAATCAGTGGCAAACAAACTTCCAAAAATTGTATGGATTTGTCCAAGCAGTTGCTAGGAGTCAAGAATGACTTGAAAACACTAAACAAGCAAGCAAGCAAGCAAATAAATAAACAAACAAACTGCTAACTTTTTTTCATCTTAAATCATGAAACATGGTCCACATGTAGCCCTCAACTAATGTTATGGAGCCTCAGCCTAATTTGAAAATATTTCTTTGGGGGAAGTAATCTGGCTATTGTCTAGAAGCCTGTTATCTGAGAAGGAAGAGGAGAAAGGGATTGCCAGGAAAAGGAGAAAAGTGAATGGGAGTGCTAGAACAAAAGAGGGTGGGTAGCCTTGACCACTTTGGACTCTGATCCAACCCACCACTTTCCTTGGTGATTCTCAAGTCATTTTCCTCTTGTAATAATATCCTCCTCTAACAGGAAAGAAAATGGCTTATCTTATGAAAGTTGATATGTATTACAAGAGAGCTAAGTTATATAGGATCCATTTTAAATGTTTATATATACAGTCCCAAAACCCTGAAGCAGGTGCTTCTAAGGGTCATTTCATAGACAGTATATCCAGTTTTAATAACCTAAAATATTTACATCCAGTTTTAAAAACATATCCAAGTACAGAGATAAATTGGACTTCATAAAATGAGCTGTCATAATATGGTGAGATGCTGCATTGCACACTTGCAATTCTTTTAAAAATCATTCTCTATTATATACTTCCCATTCTGATTTCAGAAGAATTAATTAAAAAAAAACATAAACTGTTCATGATATTGTATCACATGAGCTCTTTCAAATCTATGGAACTAGTCCTGAAAGATACTGGTAAAGCTTTATCGCATCAACTGACTTATTTAGCCAGTTATTAAATAATTTTTGGGAAATGCACAACAGTGGACTAAATTGCTGGATGTTCTATCAATGGGATTTCAGATTATTCTACTTTGTAATTAAAGTAAAAGTATCAAAATACCACAGTGCTTCAGCCATTGTTAACAATAGCTAAAAACATATGACAAGTTATCAGAAGAGAATTCAACCACAGCTTGTTTAGGATGATATTTTAAAAAGCAACATATTGCTATAATACCTAAATGATCTTATAATCAGTAATCTTTTGGAACAATAATTTCCAGCACATAGTACAAATGGGTATGCATGTGCAAGTGCATGCAGATTGGCATTCTTTACCAAAAATAATTTCATTTGATCTGATTCCAATGAATTGTCAAATTGAAGTTCACTGGCAATATTGTAGTTTTCAGTGGAAATGCTCTGAAATATTATTTCATAAATACACACACACACACACATTCTTTAGGTAAAAGTATGTATGTATGTATGTATGTATGTATGTATGTATGTATGTATATATATATATATATATTGTATATAGTATGTATATATATATATATATATATATATATATATATTGTATATAGTATGTGTATGTATGTATGTATGTATGTATACTGTATATATACAGTATATATTTCATTCATTCTACAATATGCATGTTGAATATTTGATACTGCTTCTGATGATGATTGTAATTTTTCTCTGTTTATTCTAAGAAAATAAACCCAGCAGTTCATCCAGGCATCTTTATTAGTCTTATGGATTGTGTTTTGTTAAAGATTGTGTTTTGTTATCTGCCTTTCATCGAAGGAAAAGCTGCATCAATTCAGGTTTTCTCTGCTACAACAAAGGATGTTATATAAATTTAATTAAATAAATAAATGTTTGCTTTTAACAGCTCTAACAGAAGTAATAGTCGAGAAATGTGATTACTTTCACTGAATCCCTAAAATAGAATGAAAAATAAAAGATACTTACCTTGGGTGCAGCTTCATGATGGCCATCAAATTTTAAGTTAACTTCTTAATGTGCAAAAAGTATGGATTATCCCCCCCCCATCCTACAAATGATTCATCGCTCAAGGCCCTGCTATGAACTCTTCAACTCCAACGTTCACACTGTGGATTACAGCCTGTGACTCCTGCATAGCTTTCAAATTAAGTTTAGCTTTTGCGTATCTTTTCTCCTGGAAAAGCAAAGGTCTTCTCCCATCCTGGATTGGAGACATTAAGTACAAAAAAAAATACTGGAGAAGTGGTAGGGTAGAATTAGTTGGTCAAATGCTTATTCCTAGCTATTGCTACTGATAAGAGATCCTGAATTCATTAACCTCATTTAGGGAGATCTGAGGATCTGAATTCCATAGCCGTTGGGAAATGCCTTCTTTCCTGAAATATACAAAGAAACCCATTTTCTCTTGCTGAGACTGTACTTTGGAACACCCTCACCCCAGAAATTCAAATAGCTTTATTGACTTTTTGGTAAACAACTGAAAATAGTTATTTAGGATAATATTTCAGTTATAAAGTATCTCCATCAACAATTTTGTTTTCATTACCACAAAAGTTTTCATGAATTCTGTTGTATTTGGGATTTTTTATTATTATTCATTTATTTTTAAAAAAAATAATAAATAAAAAATGATAAAACAAATTCTGAAAAGATTAATATCATGAAAGATCAACACTTTAAAATCCCACTGTTTTTTAATTTGGGAAAAATGAAACACTCTGGTTGCACTATGCCCCAATTTATCAAATATGTTGAGAGATACTGCTAGCAACCGGCTGCATTACTTTCATTAGCAATTCTCATTCAGAAATGTGTGATATGACCTAAAGTTCCAACTTGGATAGAATTCTAAAATATTCTATAAATAAGCCATATTTTTTAACTGCTATATATTTTCATCTCACATTTTCTTATTTATTTATCCACAGTTTATATGATTTCTTTCTTTTTTTATAAGAATTTTATTAGATTTAAGACAAAGATAAAAACTACAAAAAAGAAAAAAACTACAAACAGAAAAAAGAGAAAACTAAAAAAAGTATTAAAACACAAGAGAATTTTTTTTTTACAATTACAAGAAGAGGTGATTTCTGACTTTTAACAGCAATAATATACAACAAATTTTCCATAATCAATCCCTTACTCTATATTAAACCAAAATCACATTATTTCTATAAATCATTCCTTTGGCACATTATAAAAATCACTAAATACAGTTGCTCCATCCCCTTATGTTAAAAGAAAAAGAAGAAATATATATATATATGTATTTACTGTATATACTGTATATCTCCTAATCAACTTCCCCCCCCAAAGATAACATTTATTTATTTCCTTCCTACTACTATTCTATACATTTCTGTCTACATAATAAAAATCAAACTAAAAAGCAATTGTCTGCCATTATAATTAATAATACAACAGTTATAATAATCTTAATCATATTAAGCCTAAAACCAAGCATTTATTATTATACCTTATTAATCTTAATCCAAATAATTAAAGATGTATGAAGTCAAACAAGCCCTAGAAGCAATCCAAATAAATATTATTAAACCCTTACCCCACTTCAAAATAAACCAGAACATTTACATATCCCCACAATTGTCAGGGAGATAACTGGTGGAGGGGGCCCTCTCCAGGGAGACAAATGCATGTGCAGTACGGAGTCTCTTTGGTTCCCTCCTAAGAGAGTCAAGAAAGCACCGCCTTAGTTTTATGGGCCTTTTCCCTTAGCGTTTGCTAATTTATTTCAGTTTAGCTGGATTCTGTCTAGCAGAGTAGAACAATAAACACTAGAGCTTCTACACTTTGTCTCAGCATGGTTCTTTCACTCTTAGTCAGGACAACAATACACACAGAGCTTTTTTCATAAAAAAATCAAACAGCCCAACTGCCCCCCTTAAAAACTCCAACTTCTCAACAGAAAGCCTCCCATACATAATAACCCCGTCTTTTCCATAACATTTCATCAGAAAATCAATTTCACTTATGACTTGCAACTCGATCTGTCCCTTTAATTTCTTCAACTCGACTATCCAATCTTCATCTAGAATTTCAACAGAAGCCCCGATCTCACTATTAGAAGAAACATGTCTGTCATTGTTAAGCTCTTCAATTTCTTCCACAACATCCCTAACCGGATGACACATTTTAGACCTCATATTTTCCACAATGTCCTAAATACCTTGCATAAAAACTTGACAGGAATCAAAAAGAATCTGTTTAAGGTCTCGATGAAAATCCGAGAGCGTCTGATTGAAATCCTCCATGTCTCATGGAGTAATTTATGGCGCCCCCTAGGTACTTAACCAGCGAAAGTGGGAGGTAATAGAAAAATTCTGAAATGTGTTTACAGAAGTGAAAGTATTTTGAAGTAATTTTGAAGAAACATTATAACAACAGATTAAATATAGCTGGGAAAGATATAATTGTTTTAAAAGAAATACCTCTGAGATTACTAAGGAAAAGAAAGGATTATTCCTTCTTCATTGATATATTAAAGCAAAATAATATACTATTTAGATGGGAAAGATTAGAAGGAGTATCCTTTATATTTAAAGGGCAAAGATTTAAGATAACTTCCATCTTAAAAGCAAAAGCATTCTTGGAGAAACACATGACAGATATGAGTGATTCATCTAAGGACTTGGATTTTGGATAGAAATACACTCATTGATGTAAAATATATTACAAACACAAATTTCATTTAACCCAGAAATATTTTTACTTGGACTATTAGATGTACAAATAGAAAAACATTTTATTAGAATTCATTGGCGATCACTCGTAGCCGAGTAAGATTGTCTTCCAAAGGTAAAATTTTAACGGTGAATCCGTAAGTGGCTATAAAGGCCAATTCTGGATCCGCACAACCTCCCACAATGAGGGCATCCGTTTCCGGGTGGGAGACGGTCATGATGAGGGTTTGCCTGACGTGCCTTCCTTTTAGCTCTCTTCTCCTTTTCGCCCTGTACTCGTGCTTCTTCAAAGTCCATAGCGCCATTAATAAAGGCTGACCTCCAATTGAAACGCTCATGAGTTAGGGCTTCCCAGTTCTCAATGCTGATATTACATTTTTTTAAATTAGCTTTGAGAGTATCTTTGAATCTCTTTTGCTGTCCACCAATATTCCGTTTTCCATTCTTAAGTTGGGAGTAAAGTAGCTGCTTTGGAAGACGATGGTCAGGCATTCGAACAACATGACCAGTCCAGCGAAGTTGATGTTGGATGATCATTGTTTCAATGCTGGTGGTTTTCGCTTCTTCTAATACGCTAACATTAGTCCGCCTATCTTCCCAAGTAATTTGCAGAATTTTTCGGAGGCAGCGTTGATGGAATCTTTCAAGAAGTTGGAGGTGGCGTTTGTAGAGGGTCCATGTTTCACAGGCGTACAGAAGGGTTGGTAGTACAATGGCTTTGTAAACAAGCATTTTGGTCTCCCTGCGAATGTCCCAATCCTCAAACACTCTACGCTTCATTCGGGAGAAAGCTACACTCGCAGAGCTCAGGCGATGCTGAATTTCAGCGTCGATGTCGGCTTTTGTTGATAGATGGCTGCCGAGATAAGAAAAGTGGTCGACATTTTCTAGTGACACACCTTTAAGCTGGATTGATGGCGCTGCAGAGGGATTGGTTCGAACTTGCTGGTAAAGCACTTTGGTTTTTTTAATGTTAATCGAGAGGCCGAGCTTTTCATATGCTTCTGCAAAGATGTTTAGGATAGTTTGAAGATCTTCCTCGGAGTGTGCACAGACTACGTTATCATCAGCATATTGAAGTTCTATAACAGAAGTTGCAATTACCTTATTTTTTGCTTTCAGCCTACTAAGATTAAAAAGCTTTCCATCTGTTCGATATATAATTTCTACACCAGTAGGAAGTTTCTCTTCAACAAGGTGCATAATCATAGCGATGAAGATAGCGAATAAGGTTGGAGCAATAACACATCCCTGTTTAACGCCGGATTCCACTTTAAATGGATCGCTTTGAGAGCCATTGTTATTCAGGATTGTTGCCATCATGTCGTCATGGAGTAACCGCAAGATGTTCACAAATTTATCAGGGCATCCGATTTTCAGAAGGATGGTCCAGAGAGCAGTACGATTTACAGTATCAAAAGCTTTAGTCAGATCAATAAACGCCATGTACAGAGGGCGGTTTTGCTCCTTGCATTTTTCTTGAAGCTGTCGTGCAGTGAAGATCATATCCACTGTTCCCCTGGAAGGGCGGAAGCCATTTTGCGTTTCAGGGAGGATGTCTTCTGATACAGATAGGAGACGGTTTGCAATGATCTTTGCCAGGATTTTGCCTGCTGTGGCTAGAAGGGAGATGCCTCGGTAGTTTCCACAGTCTGTTCTATCACCCTTTTTAAAGAGAGTGATAATTATGGCATCCCTAAAGTCTGCTGGAATCTCCTCCCTCATCCAGATTTTTTCGATGAGCTTATGAAGTTGTTGTGTAAGTTCAGGCCCGCCTTCTTTAAAGACTTCAGCAGGAATCCCATCAGGTCCACTAGCTTTGTTATTTTTCATTTGTTTAGTGGCTTTACTGACTTCCTCCAAACTAGGGGGTACTGCAAGCTCATTTCTTATTTGTTTTTGTGGGATTTGCAAGAAGACTTCGTCAGCCACAGTAGAGTGACGATTAAGGAGATTGTAGTAATGCTCTTTCCAGCGCAGTGCAATAGACTCTTTGTCCTTTAGATGCTCACGATGCACGGGGCTTTTTTAATGCCATTAGAATTATATAATATATGATTACAGCAGCAAGATTTTTTTTATGTACAAAATTGGAAAAATCAAATGTTACCAAAAATTATTGGATATGGCAGAAAATGATAAATTGACATGTTTATTAAAGGAAAATTCAAATCGCTATTATTTTAAAGAGTGGAAACCATTGATGGACTATTTGCAAAATGCAGGTAGAGCAAAGCTTGTATGGGGTTTTGATGATTAGATTATATTGTATAATAAAATATACTAGACAAGAAATGTATATGACAATTACATTAAATGCTAGCATGTAAGAAAAATCTTTTTTATGTATTCCTATGACCATAGATAGATCGGAAGTTGACTAATTTCTACACTTTTTTCTTTCTTTCTTTGATTTGTTTTTCTATTTCTGTTTCGTTTCTAACTTTTAACTATGTATATTTCAAAATATTAATAAAAAGTATATAAAAAGAAGTGAAAGTATGATAACAGGCACTTCCCCAGGGAAAGTAGCAACAGAAAGCTCAAAGTTCAAAACAGCAGATTCAACGTGTAGGAAAATGCTAAAATCTTCAAATTTAGTACAAAAATAATAGCAGAGAGATGATTATGTACTCTCAACCTTCCTTAATATTTGGATGGAAAGCAAAATCCAAAACTTAAAAAGAATTTTTTAAAAGAAATTTATCACAAAAATAATGATAAGCACTAAGAGGACGTGTTTCTCCTTGCTGTAGAAAGCCTCTCTTAGGGTACACATACTTAAAAGAAAAATAAATTGGGTGATTTAGAAATGGGGTGGTTGGTCTTAATGTCCCTTTAAGGCTACAGCATGGCTTGGAAATGATGATGCCCCAGCCTCCCGGCTGCTCTTACCAGTCGATCGCGAACGCTGTTTGCAATTTTCTGGCTGCAAGCAGCCTTTCTGAGAACAAATGGGGTGATTCCGAGTGTTTTCCTTTCTCCGGAAAAACACTCCTTGGCTTCAGGAAAAACCTGCCTGAGCCCAAAAAATTGCCGTGTTGTCAGTTCTGCTCGCAGAGCCCACAAGCACAGCTGTTCAGACCGCCATGTTCCCACCGGAAGCCTATATGATTTCTTTCTAATAAGATAACTTACAGTGTGTCTCTAACAAATATTTTTGGATTTTTATTCCTAACAGGTTAAAAAATTCAGTTCCACACTATATAGCAAATTTTCATATCTATGTATCTATCGATACACACACATGAGCAAATGAACACATGCACTGTACATTCAACTGAATTAGCTCTCAAATAAGCCAGTACAGGATTACAACTATACTTATATTTGGGTTCCTTAATATCAAATATGAATGATGTTCTGTTGACATAAATGAGAGTTAAGTTCAACAAAAATAGATTTAATCTAATTCATAACCTTATTTTAAAATTCAAAATGCAAAACATATTCTCTGTAGGACTATATAGGTCATGAACGAAATAAGGATATTACATAATATTTATTATATTATATTATTGTTGTGATTACTTGTAATATGTACTTTAAAAGAGTAAAAAATAAATACTTTAAAAATATTTTTATTGATAAAAATTCAACCCTCCAATTTAAAATAAAGAATGTACTATTTTTTAAAAAAGAAAATGATACTGCCCATTTTGGCAAAACAAAGTATGAATATTACATTGCTGGGATGTAAGTCATGCTAAGAAAGATAAGTAATATATTGAGCTAAAAATATTTTGAGAAGAAATATATTCCTACTCATATATGATCTGAGGAGAAATATGGTAACAATCTTATCACTGACAATTTGTATTAAGTTCTGTGGGTGCCTTACGGATTGTACTGTTATTGTATGAATCCCAAAACAGGGAGCTGCAAACAGTAAGCTTTTACATATCCCCTTATTTTTTTTTATTTCTGAACACATCCTGAGAAATGATAAACATGTGCGCACATTTGAGGATTGAAAGTGAACCGGTATTTTATCTCTATCATTTTTTCCAACCTATTACACAAAAGCAGCAGTGTGTTCTTACGCTAATTTGCAAGTTTATTCATACAGTCACTGTTGACCCAGCAGTGACTCCTGGTTTGCTATAAAGTAGTGGCCCCATGATCTTGTTTATTATAGCGCTGGGCTACAACTGGTTTAGTAAATGGAACTAAGGATAGCATCAAACTCACACCTTCCCTTCTAGTGCCCTGTTTTCCCATTCCTAGCTTTTTCCAAACTGATTTTCTTTGAGATATTATGAGAGATCCTTCAGAGGGACTCAGGAGTTATCAAAATCAAATATAATTTCTAATTTTTAATATTCAGTAGATTGCATTATTGAACACTTGTCCTTCAGTGACTCCAAATGTTGGGGGTGGTTGGGGGAGAGTAAAAGGAATCTTTCTCAAGTGTCCAAAACGTTTTGTAATATTCTGTGTCTTTTATTACAGGGGATAGTAGTTTGCCCCTGGCAGAAATGGAAATATTAATTGAATTGATTTCAATTAATATTGAAATATAAACTAAACCATGGGCTTTGGAAGGTTTTGGAAGGTTTTATGCTCTTACATGCTGCTTATTAATATGGTTTGGTGCTTTATTGTTTTGTACTGCTGATTTAGTGCCTTAAATAACTTTGTGAGTTATTTGTAACTCTGGCAATTAGCTAGATTAGAAATACAATTAATCAGTGCAGCTACTGACACTTTTTCAGAAATGAGGATCCTTTAAGCTCAAACCTACCTCTGCCCCCAACCCCAAACGCCTCTGAACATGATTCATATAAGATGCCGGACTTAAGAGTTTTTAGAACTGTAGTCTCTAAACAATCTTACAATTCCTTGTTCCCTCAAGTTGTTGCAGTTAAAGACATCTTTCAAAACCTAACTGCAATTTCTCTGACTTTCCAAACAGAAATTATTTTGGTTTTACTGTAAGGCTTGAGTCATTAAAAATTCAGATTGAGGAGAAACTCCAAATTACTTTCACCTTTCACTTCAACCCCAAACCATCAACATCCAGTGATGTATAGAGTTACTAGATGTAAAGTGTGCAGATAGTTTTGTTCACATCTCCAAGTCATTGGGTATTTTGTCGAAAGCATACTCACAAATTTTATTTGGACTTTTTACATGGGGTGAAATGTTGGTGAATATTTTTTCACAACTATCAAACAGATCGAAAACCTTTGCTCTTTCAAGTGATTGTAGATATGACTATTAATAGTATGTTAAAATCTGACATTTGATACCCTAACATTCTTCCCTTGTGAAAGAGTCACCTACATGATATTATTATTGCTGCTGTTATTATTTTAAACTGTCGTGAGACGGTAAAGAATTGCTGCTGCTGCTGCTGTTGCTGCTCTTTTTATTTCTGTTGCGCACATTTTATTTCTCCTCAGTTCCCCTAGAACTCTCTGACCTTAACAAGCCCAAGTGAGAAGTAGCTCATGATATCTTCCCTTGGGATTTATCTGAAGCTTGGGAAACCAGGGAGTCCAGAAAGATTTGAAAGATAGATCTCACATGCATTCCTTCTCTTTGTTCACTTTGCAACAGAGGTGAGTGCAGAATCTCATATCCACTTAGGAGAATTTCAATGAAAATTTTATATTTTGAATACGACAATTTTGAAAGCAAGCTCTGAGTCTTAACAAGAATGTTGGGGTGCAGAAGACATATTTGGCAAAGCAGTATTCATATTCTGAAAACAATTCTCTCTGAAAAAGAACCAAAATGCAATTAGATATTTACTCTGAACCTTCCTCAGCATTGAGAGAAGTACACTTAAAGCCTCGCAAAGAATATTCTTTATGATATGTTTAAAGATCCAGCTGCTCCCATCCTGGAGAACCTCAACCAGTAGAGCAAAGAATAATATTGGACAAATAATCTCATCTGGTCTGAAGATAGTTCCTTGGTTACATAAGCGAGAGACAACTAGGGACACTGAAAGGTGACTTAAACAGGACCAGCTCCCTAAGGTTTCAGGTAAGAATTTTTTTCCAATCTTATCTGGGGATGCCAGGAACTTGGAACCATGTGCTCTATTGCTGAACCACCGCTGATTAGGTTAGCCAAGCGATATTAGCAGCAGCATTCTCACAAGCCATGCCAACTGTACCCATAGACACAACTGACTATTAATCTTCAATGAGTATAAGGTTCCCATTCCTGTTTTGTAATCCATTAAGTGAATTGATGTTTAAAAGACTGTCAGTTCAGTTGAAGGTAATGTAGAAAATTATACATAGTGTAGATTAATATTTGATTTTTTGCAGCATGGCATTGAATGGATAATATTGCATATTTTGCCAGATACAGAGCTATGCTCATTTCTTGTTGCTGTCATTTGATTAGCAAATGGGACAGAAAGGGGGAGGGAATTTAGTCATTACCTTATTTATCTGACATACTCATATACACTTTTAATTCCTAGCCATATGCTCTGCTAGAGCATCTGTTAATGTATGGGCTTTAAAATGCACACACACAAAAGTCTTTTTTTTAGATACATAGCATCCTTCAAAATTTCAGATCACACATAAGCTCTAGATTCTAGTTGATAACCATATTTCTATTCCATAACCTGTTTTAATTTTTTTCCTTCATATGTCAGTGTTCATTCAATGATTCATATTTTTGCAATTATAAATTTATTAGATAGGAGCTAGTGTCTTATGTGTCTTACATTGTCAATTGTTTTCAACTGTTTACTCTATCCTCCTCCTCCTCCTCATCATCATCATCATCATCATCATCATCCTATTATGCTCTTATATGGCATAAGAGTTGCAATACAAAGGACTGAAAGAATATTCTTAGATTTAAATGACTTAATCCTGAAGATAGAGATTGTAATGTCATTCAGTAGTTCACTACAGTGGGCTACTTTGTGGGACCTTAGACTTGGGAGGAGTAATATGAGAATTCTTTACACATGTAGGTGCTCTTCGTGTAATCACTGACACCAAGCCTGATCATGTAGAATTTGTAACCTTGTTGCCTGTATCACAAATTATGCGAACATACTGTATGCAGGTAAAAGAAGGGTCACTTCCCTTTCTAACTGCACATGGAAGTTGCATACAGTCCTTTATGAGAGAGAAACAAAACATTTGGAAATCGTATGTCCAGGAATAACTTAAGGGTGACCCATGAACTATAAGTAAATAAGTGAGAACTTCTTAATTGTATTGTTATACCTAATCTCCAGCCTAGTATTCTACAAGGTCTTTGCAATCAAATTACTTGCTGGCTGGAGAATTCTGGGAATTGAAGTCCACACATCTTAAAGTTCCCAAGGTTAAGAAACACTGGCATAGAGGCACTAAGTGTATGACTTTGGGAAAGGGGTTACTCAGGGTCTCACAGACCAGATGGGCCAGACCTTTTACTTCTCTGACTTACAAATCTGATTTACCAGTATCTTATGGATACTGATTCTTTATGGGTCTGGAAAGCCAAATATTTCTATACAAAGCTTGTGCATTCCTGCCATCTAAAAATTTCATCATGTATTCCTGTGTCTTAATTTTTAAATAGTTCCCCAGTAGGTCCTACGGGGTCCTATCACAACTCTGATACAAAATTCAGGTTTCCAAGATAATTTTAGCTTTGGAAAGATACACTGGCTTGCAAAATCAGGTTCAGTGCTCCGAAAAGCCAGGTTCCAATCTGGCATTTAATACTTTGACAGACTTCCCACTGACATCCAGGACAGCTTGGCTGAACAAAAGCTGCCAGTTTGAGTCTCCACCTCACCACTGCAGCTCAGTAGGGGGTATTTTAATTCAGAGGCTCCTTTGCTAATTGAACAAACTGAAACCCATAATGAGGCATGGGCAAGACGAGTGTAGTACACTTACAAGGACACTATTCATTTTTTTTAAGAGGCCACATTTTGAAATCCCATTGCATTGATCTTCTCCACCCCCACTCCACCCCACTCTACTCAAAACAGTTGGTCTATGCAATCATTCTCCCATCACCTTTGGATGCTATTAAATAGGGCATGGCAGTGGGACTGAACTTTTCCTCCTTTTCAGGATTCCAGAATGATCCTGATTGACACATCCGTGTTATGGCACTATATTATCCTCCTTTCTAGTACTAATTTCATGCACCAGAACACAGGGTGAGCCTGGGCTATGTGGTTGCTCAGTATGCTTGGTCAAGGTGGCAGAATTTAATCTTGCAAAGCTCACCCAATCAAGGCATACCAGCTGCTCTGTCTAAGTAAATCAGATAACAGTAAGAGATCTAAAGAGGGAAAGAGGCAGGAGTGATTGAGACTGTTCCATCTGCTCAAGCCCGCACCACCAATTCTGAAGTACAATGATAATGCAACAATATTAAAACATAATTAAAGCCAGTTGATTCTGGGTTCCTTTTTCTTATTATGGTTCCCCCTTTTTCTCTTCTCCTGTGGGTTTTTTTTTTTTTTTTGAAACACACACATACACAGATTGCTGGTAGGGACATAGCAGGAACTGGAAGGAAGTTCAAATGCAGGTCAGTATGCAGTCTAACAGGACTAAGACTTCTGCCTCTTCGTCTTAAATTAGAAGAACTGTAAAAATCAATGTAATGTGATGCAAAATCACAGGTTGGAGCCTGATACAGAAGCAATGTGTAGAAAAAAGCACTGGGTGTGGTCTTCCATAGCTGGTGAATTTCTGAAAACAATGGCAGAAGCTTGGGAAAATGAAGTTAGAAGGACAACTTCCCCATTTTTTTGTTTTTAAAAGGGTAACATTGAGAGGTTGCACAACATGAGTTATAAAATGTTGTATTATCACGTGCAGTGGGCTAGGATATTTCAGCTCCCAATATGAAATTATTCAAGCCATTTATAATGTTGAAATGTTCAAAGAAATGTATGTGTTTCACACTATGATTAAAATGGTAGCAATATTAATTAATGTATTGTTGTTTTAAAGTGCATCTGATATTCTTTCACATCAAAGGGGAAAAAAAATTCTATTCAAATCCGAGAACAGCAACTAATGCAAATACCACTATACATGCAAAGTCATAAACACCAGAAATAGCCAATGGTAATAAAATCTCAACATTAAAAATCAAATATCTAACTGCATTGCCCAAGAATCTCAAGATGTTAGTACGGTATAGCAAGATGCTGTTGGAAATTTTCAAAGTTTAGAAAAACCATAGAGGAGGATTTTTTTAAAAAAAAAAAGACTATTAATAAATTAATTTGGAAGAATATATTCTAAAACTCTGGATTGTTTTATCAAGAAGCCTGACATTTTGGAGGTATAACCCTGCCACATTAGGAAAAAAAATGCTAGCTATAAAAATGGCACTTAATGCTGTTCATATTTGTCACAAGCCAGCTAATGATGAGAAATTTAAGAACATAGCTGACAGTCTGCCCTTCAGTCATACGGAGAATGCCAACTATATATCCCCAGAAGCAGTAACACACCAAATCCTTCCAGAGTAATTTATTCCAAGTCTTAATGTCAGACATTAAAGTTTCTAAGGCTGCAGTGTTACACCCACTTACCTAGGAATAAGCTGCATTGAATTCAGAGGGCTTTACTTTGGGAGAAGCAAAGAATTCAGCTGAAAGAAGCATTATCATCATAGCGTGTTAGTGTAAAATAACGTTTCCCCAGAAAATGGCACTGTCAGGAGTAAATCTATTCTTCCATTCATCTAGAAAGCCTCTTAAACTATACATAGAATAATGTTCTATCTCTATCTATCTATCTATCTATCTATCTATCTATCTATCTATCTATCTATCATCTATCTATCTATCATCTATCTACAGTATCTATCTATCTATCCATCCATCCATCCATCCATCCATCCATCTATCTATCATCTATCCATCCATCCATCCATCCATCCATCCATCCATCTATCTATCATCTATCCATCCATCCATCCATCCATCCATCCATCCATCATCTATCCATCCATCCATCCATCCATCCATCCATCCATCCATCCATCCATCTATCTATCATCCATCCATCCATCCATCCATCCATCCATCCATCCATCCATCCATCCATCTTTCCATTATGTTTGAATGGAAAAGATGCTAAAGTGAGCCTGTCTGCCTTTTCTCACTTGAAATGGCATTGATATAATACAATGTTTGTAAAAACTAAATTTTGTAGCATGCAGATGATATGTATCACATTTATCTCTTTGCACATAATTTGAGAGACTTAAATATGTCAGGGCACAAATGTCACATTGCCACACTATTCATAGGATGTTTCTTATCAAATGCTACCAAAGATGTTTCCAAAAAGGGTTTATTGAGCATTCAGTAATTATTCATTATTGAATAAGATCTTAGTCATGCTCTTTTTTCCTGGGATGCAGGCTACAACATCTTCCTTCTGCAATTTCCCAGGATCTCCTTATCATTTGTTCATCTTCTGTTCCAAATCACAGGAAAACCATTAAGGAAGACAAGATCGAATAGCTTTCGAGTGGTTGTTTTAGGAGCCATTTATTTAAAAGCATTCTTGGTATCCAATTTGTCTTCCACAACATAGAAGACATTCCTTTGATGCTATTTGATTGGGGGGGGACTTTTAACAAACTAAAAATGGTGAACATTTACTAATAGCAACATTCAGCCAAAATAGATATCAAAGATTAAAAGGAGCAAGGAAAAACAGTCCTTCCAACATGATCTTCCTCTGCAAAGCACTTCTCTTCCATCTCTCTGCTATTGTTTAATACCCTGGATTCAAAGACTCTGGTTTAGTTCTCAGTTATTTACTACCACTTATAATGTATATCCTCTTTTTTTAAAAAAAGTAAGATTTCAACATAGATACTTTTTTTTGCATCAGCTCAGCTGCAGCTAGTTCTGACATGTATTAAAATCCAAAGCAATTTGTTAAAGAGACAGGTACGTAGGGTCTTTCATCTGATATTACAGTAACACTTCGACCAAGAACGTCTCAAAGATTGCTTGGCAGTAGTACAAAGTAGGTACACCTGGAGCTAACAAAAGAAGTTCAACTCATTCAGAAACGATGTCGAGGAAAAGAAAACGGACCCTCTGGTAGAACAAAAGTTAAATTATGTGTGAATTAGATCATCAATTTCCTTGGCTGTGGGCCAGAAAAAGAAAAACTCTCACTTGAGCAGCAGCCCCATAGATGCAAACAGAAAGGGGGAAACAGCAGAAACAACTCCAAAGTGCCTTTCTGGAGGTAACGGAGCTCAGAGCTTACATAAAACATAATATGACTTAAGGATAGCAGAATCCAGGAGGAATCTAGGAGGTTTAATGCTCTTAGGGAACCAGACATAACAGACAGTGAAGAAATTAAACAGTTGCAAAATGAATTCTTGATTCATTTGTCTGTAGCAGGGCTTTCCAAAGTGCTGCCGCTGGCGACACACCAGCGGCAGTGGCGGCGCGCGTGCGCATGGCGACGGCACAGGGGGGCGTGCGGTGGCACGCACACGGCGACGGCGCGGGAGGGCGTGCGGCGGTGCGCGCACGGCGATGGCGTGGGGGGGCGTGCGGTGGCGTGCGCGCACAGTGGTGGCGCGGGGGGCGTGTGGCGGCGCGCGCGTGCATGGTATCCGCTGTGCACGCACGCGCCGCCGCTTCCAGGTGGTGTGGCGACACACCACGCTGTGTGTGGCGACACACTTTTGTGTCACGACACACAGTTTGGAAAGCTCTGGTCTGTAGGATTCTTATCAGAACAGGCATCCTTCTATAGTAGGATCTGTTGCAGTCAAGAGCCCTATTCCACAATGTAAGTGAGGGTGATTCTACTCACAGCAAGGTTGGCTTACCCCTACTCTGAAGTGAGTGAAATAATGCTTGTGACCATCAATCTCTCCCTCCAGTACAAATGCGCTCTTTGACTCCCTGATTGTACACTTATGTAAGGAAAGATAATTTCACTGGCCAAGAGAAAAACATTTTCTCCTATTGGGTTGGGAGATTTCAGTTTTTACGAATACAAATTTTTAGTTCGTATTGGTTTTCCCATAATTTAAATGCATGGACATTCCTCATATGCAGGAAGTCAAAGGTCCTGGTCTTCTTTGCCCTTATATTACACCAGAAAAACACTAAACAGGGAACAATTTTAGAAGTACACTACTCCAGCATTCAATTTAAATCACACATTTTGGGGCGGGGGGGGAAATGATCTGCAAAAACAAAAGTTCACATCTGGAGACTGAAAACTGCAGACGAATAATGATGACAACCCTGCTTTCAACGAAGGCGGGAAAGCTCATTATGACTTAATGAAAAAATAAATGTCTCCCTTTTGTGGATTTCAGTTTTGTTTTAATTATTGACCACTCTAATTATTACCAAACCAATCTCCGAATGGCTTGAACTGTGCATGATGGATTCTAGAAATCCCTTTCCAGACCTGTAAATGTTGATTTAGTTTGCCCTGGCTTTCTTTATGACAGCACTGACAGAGGGGAAATAAATGTGGCTGAGAGCATGTCGAGCAGATCAGAATGAACTTGATGAACTTTCGGTGTCAACAAGCTGAATATATATTCACACTTTCCTGATTGTTTTCCTTTAGAGTACTGAGCACTTAGCAGTGCCCCCTTCCACAATCCCACATACAACTCATGTAATTCTTTCTACAGTCAATGACCCAAACCAACATACTTGAAAACAGGAAAAAAACATCGTAGATAACCAAAAGGTATAGGCAGATACATGCATAGAAAGATATTGAAGTTACTCAAATTGCTAAGCAATTGATTATCCCTTTGTTTCAACTGAGACCAAGCTGACCCAGGTGACAACCCCAAGCCCCTCCCTGGGGGCCTTAACCAACCAGAAGGGACATATAACTGAGATCCAGGTGGTTGCACTAATAGCCTCAAGAACCTTGCCCACTTCCTCTGGATTAATATGATCAAACTATCATCCCAGACATCTCTTTGCTGTTGATTCCAGGGCACTGAAGCTTGGAAGGATATGTCCAAACATTTAAAGACCTTTATCTTTAATTATTGGGTCAATTCTAAAAACATTAATATTAAAGCAACATTGAATAACAGTCCTTATTCTAACCCCTAACTCACATATATTATTGACCCAATCCACCTAAAAATGGGCAGTATCTAACTCCCATTAAAAGGATCTGGCTTCAATGTCATCATGCTCATGATTTAATGAAACAAAGTTATCAGAATATACATATATGTATATTTTATATATTATTATGACGATTGTTTTTAATCTGTTTTAACTTGTTAGCTGTGTTGTAAACCACCCAGAGTCCCTCCTTTGGGGGGAGATGGGCGGTGGCAAAATTTGAAAAATAAATAAATAAATAAATAAAATCAACATATATTTTGGACTTGTGCATTGTCTGGACAGAGTTCCAGTATTTTGTCAGTACTTTGTAAAAATCAAAATCCAGTCAGATTTGATTGGCTTCCTAAATATTAATTTTGTCTGGCATTTGTCCTAGTTGTTGCAAAATATATATCTATAGGAACACCACCAAGCCCTGAATTATATGAGTAATACGTTGCTGACTGGCAAGAAGACATAAGAATTTTACAGAAATTTCAGATATCACAAATTTGACAGCATATAATTTCTTCTAACCATTCAGGTCTAGACGGGAAAAGGAAGCCATCAGACTGATAACTATAAGCAAATACACTCAGAAAAGTGACTATCCTGAACCTCATTACACACCCACACACATACATTCATACACCTAACCACACAGAGATTATGATTATGCAGTGGCCTACACTATATTGTTACAACTAAGTTGTTTGTTCACCTTTAAAGGCATAATGTTGCCTTAATACATGCAGTACAGACAAGAAAACAAGAAGACAAGAAAAGAAAAGAAAACAAGCCTGGGGCATGGTGGTTCAGTGGGTAAGATGCCAGGCTTGTCGATCAGAAGATCGCAAGTTTGGAGGTTCGAATCCCTAGCCCTGCGTGCGGAGTGAGCTCCTGCACTAGCCCCAGCTCTTGCCAACCTAGCAATTCGAAAGCATGCAAATGCAAGTAGATGAATAGGTACCACTTTGGTGGGTAGGTAACAGCGTTCCGCGTGCGTCATGCCGGCCACATGACCGTGGAAGCGTCTTCGGACAATGCTGGCTCTTCGGCTAACAAACGAAGATGAGGCCCCTAGAGTCGGACACGACTGCACAAATGTGCGGGGGGAACCTTTACCTTTTTTACAGACAAGATGCACACACTACCACTATTTCTACAATTCCTATGGATTTGGAGAACGGAGAGAAGAAATTCCCACTAAAATAAACAAATAAATAGGTGCAACAAATTACTAGGAGGGATTCATGATAGTTAGCTACTAAAAGTTCCTAGCCAACGTACTGTCCCCCAGTCCTTAAGCTAATAGAAAACTATATCATCATGGCATTTGCTGTTCCCTGTCATGCCACAGGCACAATGCCTGGAATTGGTGCTGCTGACTAGAGCTAGACTTGGGAGTTTTGAGCAAAAGGGGTTCAACACAGGTTAAGGACTACTCTAGAAGATCACTAAACCTATGTTATAAAGGAACCTATCAACTGACTATTTTGGATGGAGGTTTATCAGTATTCCAGAAAAGCATTCAAGCTACATTTAAAAGGCAAGCACACAGCAGATGAGAGGTGTGGGAAGGACTGTGCCATGAAAGAGAAGCATTTCTCTTTTTCTTACTTTATCCTGAGTTCCCCTTGCTCCCACTGCTGATCAGCTGGTGTCCAGACTGATCCAGACTCCAATGTGGGGATCAGCTCAGAGACCTGGCAGGCACAGGGAAACAGCTTGGTTTGAAAAGGCAAATTATCCATCTGCCCAAAGCAGAACAGCCCTAGAAAATAGAGCCAAGAGACTAGAGGTGAGGGTATTTGCCCAAACCAGTAAAGTATCCAGGAGGTTTTGGACTGATCTTACCCCCAGGGATCATCTCACTGCACCACTGACAATGGAGTGCATCTCATTGTGTCCACAGTAATGCCTACATTGGAATCTCTCTCTCTCTCCCGGATCTATGCTATGTAGCATATCGGGCAGTAAGGGTTTTCCAGCTCTTTCAGCCTTGGGCGATTGTTTCGGTGTCTTTCCATGTGATATGCAATGCCTTCAGGTCTTCTATCAGCGTTCTTTGCCATGTTATTCAAGGGCGTCCTTTAGCGCCATTGTCATTTAGCGTTAGGAGGGATCCAACTCATTGCCACTTTAGGGATCTGATTGTTCTCCATGCGGAAGATATGGCCAGCCAGTTGAAGTCTTTTACATGCAACGATGTTATGGAGTTTACATGAGTTGCTCCTACAGAGCACCTCTTCATTTGTGATGTGATCAAAATATCGAATCTTTAGAATTCGACGGAGGCATCTCTGTTGAAAGACGTCAAGACTCTTGTTGATACTTGCTGATGCCTTCCAAGTCTCGCTGGCATGAGTAACTGTCAGGATCATGATAGAATTGAACAGATGAAACTTGATCTTCAATGATATGGACAACGAGGACCAGAACTTATTCATCCTCTGAAAAATGGCTATCGCCTTCCCAATGCGGCACTTAACATCCACCTCTGCATCTCCATTCCGGGTGATCACACTACCCAGACAGGTGAACCTCTCCACTTCTTCTAACTGCTGCAGTCCGAGTACAATTCTCCATGCTGGGTCCATGGAGCTCACATGCATGATCTTTGATTTTTTGGCACTTATCCTAAGACCAACTTTATTTGCCTCGTCTTCCAAGACAGTCGTGGCATGTTGTAATTTTAGTTCGTCTTCCTCAAGCAAGGCGATATCGTCGGCGAAATCCAAGTCGCCAAGGTGACTTTGATCATTCCAATAGATACCTGTCCCATTGCGTACTTCAGCTCACCACGTGACATAATCAAGGGCCACAAGGAAGAGAAGTGGAATAAAGGGGAAAATATTACTTTTACACTGATAAAGCTAAGGATGATTAAGGTTATCTCAGGTATGGCTTGGGGATCAGATAAAGACAACCTCATGAGAACATAGCAGATAAAAGAGGTTGCCAGGGCATGCTTCTGCCACACTTAGATGCAAGTGGGGAAAGATTATAAATCAGAGAGTGAAACCAAGATTAGAAGTCAAAAAACCCTGTGGTCACACTATGTTTTAATTTTATAACACAAAAATGCAACAAGGCAGAGAGCAAAACTGGGATCACTTTGGTCATCCTTTTCTGTTGATGCAACTGTCATCATCTCACCAAATGTCTCATCTGTCTTTAATTTATTCAGCTTACTAAATGCAATGATCCTTCACAAAGTGAATGTCTAACTTTAGCATTCACAATGAAAGGCAATTTTCTCATTTGTGTGAGACTGAGGCTTTACTTTATTGTTTTTCCTTCATTGCAACGTGAAGGGCTTCCTTCCTCATCTTTCTCAGAAGAAAGAATAAAAGTACTGTCTTGTAAATTTGCCCTCTATGCCCCTCAAGCTAAAACAATGACCATGCATCTACAGTATATCTAGGTTTAAAGCATTAACATCTCTCACTGAAGCAGACTATTAGTCACTCTTGCAAGTATTTTGCTATTTCTTTAGCACTTAATATTGACTATACAAAGAGCCAAGTATATAAAAAGTCCTACTGAACAAAATGTACCCTGTTTGTGAAATGGAAGAGTATGCACAAGACTAGTTTATTTTATTTATTTACAGGATTTATATGGCAGCCTATCTCATATAATGTTTCTGGGTGGCTCACAACAATCCATAAAAACATGGCTAAAAACGAAAGTACCCTTCCCCCCAGGCGCCAGACCAAACATCCCCCCAGATCAATCCCCTATCCTAGCCCAATGCTTGGGGGAATAGCCAGGTCTTCACAGCCCTCCAGAAGGCTAAAAGGGTAGGGATCCCTCAGATCTCAAGTGGGAGGCTGATCCAAAGGACTGGGGTGGTCGCCAAGAAGGCATGCCTCTGAGATCCCATCAGGTGGCAACATTGAAGGAAGGGGACCTGGAGCACACCCACCCTATCTAACCTGGTAGGATGGGAAGATATCCTCAGGGAGAGGTGGTCCTGCCAGTAACCTTGCCCTGTGCCATTTAGGGCTTTAAAGATCATAACCAGCACCGTGAATTGCACCCAGAAAGCAACTGAAAGCCAGTGCAGCTCACACAGCAGTGGTGTTACTCAGGTGAGTAAGTTTACCTTCTCTACCACCAAGGGAAATAATTTTATTCCTGTTAAGTTGTGTAGTCTTATTCCCTACATTTCTTGCCCTTTCTCATCTACAGATTTGAACACAATTTCTTCCTATCTGCACATTTAATCAACCAATTCTAATTTAAGTTCTCTTCCTTGGCAACTCAAGAGCTTGTCTTTCCCTTTCCTCTAATCTATTACACTTCCTATTTATCTGATGCATTATGAGGTGACCTGCACAAAGGTATTTCATTTAAGATTAAATGGCCAAGATGCATCTTGCGATGTATTATGACCACTATAGTTCTATAGTGAAAAAGATGGATGGATGATAGACAGATATAAAAATCTGATATCATGCTTTTTGCATACTATCCAGAAAAACAAGGTCTCAAATGAACTTCATCAAGAATATTCTAGCTCTTAGGCTTGGAAAAATGATTGGTAATTGTAACCACAAGTTAACATCCAGATTTTCACTTGACATAAAGTAGCTACATGATTTAATCATGGCAGAACTAACAACACACAACTTCATATGCACTTAAACTTCCAGCTTCTTCTCATTTCTTTAAAGATACATGAAATGCACTATTCAGAACTTGGATACTGTCAATATTCTTATGTAGTTTCCATAATTCTTGGGGTGTCTTATCTTCCATTTTAATGCACAAGCTAGAACAACTAAGATTCTTACCAACACTTCTTTATGAAACAACAAATGTAAACTCTCACTTTTAACCAGATAGGCTGGATCAGAATGAAAACAGACATTCCCATTTCCTTTAGACAGCAGGGTAGGATCACTGGGGCATACAAAGAAATATGGTGATTTCCTTGCTCACTATGAAGGTTGAGGATGTCCCATTATTCGTTTATTAATTTCCAGCAATTATGTTGTTGTTGTTGTTCAGTCGTTCAGTCGTGTCCGACTCTTCGTGACCTCATGGACCATAGCACGCCAGGCCTTCCTGTCCTCCACTGTCTCTCGGAGTTTACTCAAATTCATGTTCATTACATCAGTGATGCTATCTAACCATCTCATCCTCTGCCGTCCCCTTCTCCTTTTGCCCTCAGTCTTTCCCAGCATCAGGGTCTTTTCCAGTGAGTCCTCTCTTCTCATTAGGTGGCCAAAGTATTTGAGCTTCAGCTTCAGCATCTGTCCTTCCAATGAGCAGTCAGGGTTGATTTCCTTTAGGATTGACTGGTTTGACCTCCTTGCAGTCCAAGGGACTCTCAAGAGTCTTCTCCAGCACCACAGCTCGAAAGCATCAATTCTTCGGCGCTCAGCCTTCCTTATGGTCCAACTCTCACAGCCATACATTGCTACTGGAAAAACCATAGCTTTAACTATACGGACCTTTGTCGGCAAGGTGATGTCTCTGCTTTTTAATATGCTGTCTAGGTTTGCCATAGCTTTCCTTCCAAGGAGCAAGCGTCTTTTAATTTCATGGCTGCAGTCACCGTCTGCGGTGATCTTGGAGCCCAAGAAAATAAAATCTGTCACTGCTTCCATTTCTTCCCCTTCTATTTGCCAGGAAGTGATGGGACCAGATGCCATGATCTGGGTTTTTTTAATGTTGAGTTTCAAGCCAGCTTTTGCACTCTCCTCTTTCACCCTCATCAAGAGGCTCTTTAGTTCCTCTTCACTTTCTGCCATTAGGGTGGTATCGTCTGCATATCTGAGGTTGTTGATATTTTTCCCGGCAATCTTAACTCCGGCTTGTGATTCATCCAGCCCGGCATTTCTCATGATGTACTCTGCATATAAGTTAAATAAGCAGGGTGATAATATACAGCCTTGTCGTACTCCTTTCCCAATTTTGAACCAGTCGGTTGTTCCATGTCCGGTTCTAACTGTTGCTTCTTGACCCACATACAGGTTTCTCAGGAGACAGGTAAGGTGGTCTGGTACTCCCATCTCTTTAAGAATTTGCCACAGTTTGTTGTGATCCACACAATCAAAGGCTTTAGCGTAGTCAATGAAGCAGAAGTAGATGTTTTTCTGGAACTCTCTTGCTTTTTCCATGATCCAGCGAATGTTGGCAATCTGATCTCTAGTTCCTCTGCCTCTTCGAAACCCAGCTTGCACTTCTGGTAGTTCTCGGTTCACATGCTGCTGAAGCCTAGCTTGTAGGATTTTGAGCATAACCTTGCTGGCATGTGAAATGAGCGCAATTGTACGGTAGTTTGAACATTCTTTGGCATTGCCTTTCTTTGGAATTGGAACGTAAACTGACCTTTTCCAATCCTGTGGCCACTGTTGAGTTTTCCAAATTTGTTGGCATATTGAGTGCAGCACTTTAACAGCATCATCTTTTAGGATTTTAAATAGCTCAGCTGGGATACTGTCTTCTCCGCTAGCTTTGTTGTTAGTAATGCTTCCTAAGGCCCACTTGACTTCACTCTCTAGGATGTCCGGCTCAAGGTCAGTGACCACACCATCGTATTTATCAGGGATATTAAGATCTTTCTTGTATAGTTCTTCTGTGTATTCTTGCCACCTCTTCTTAATCTCTTCTGCTTCTGTTAGGTCCCTGCCTTTTTTGTCCTTTATCATGCCCATCTTTGCACAAAACGTTCCCTTGATATCTCCGATTTTCTTGAAGAGATCTCTAGTCTTCCCCATTCTATTGTTTTCCTCGATTTCTTTGCATTGTTCATTTAAGAAGGCCTTCTTATCTCTCCTTGCTATTCTCTGGAATTCTGCATTCAGTTGTTTATATCTTTCCCTTTCTCCCTTGCCTTTTGCTTCCCTTCTTTCCTCAGCTATTTGTAAAGCCTCATCAGTCAGCCACTTTGCTTTCTTGCATTTCTTTTTCTTTGGGATGGTTTTAGTTGCTGCCTCCTGTACAATGTTACGAACCTCCATCCATAGTTCTTCAGGCACTCTGTCTACCAGATCTAATCCTTTAAATCTATTCCTCACTTCCACTGTATATTCATAAGGGATATGATTTAGGTCATACCTGATTGGTCTAGTGGTTTTCTCTACATTCTTCAATTTAAGCCTAAATTTTGCAATAAGAAGCTCATGATCTGAGCCACAGTCAGCTCTAGGTCTTGTTTTTGCTGATTGTATAGAGCTTCTCCATCTTTGGCTGCAAAGTATATAATCAATCTGATTTCGGTATTGACCATCTGGTGATGTCCATGTGTAGAGTCGTCTCTTGTGTTGTTGGAAAAGAGTGTTTGCTATGACCAGCGTGTTCTCTTGACAAAACTCTATTAGCCTTTGCCCTGCTTCATTTTGTACTCCGAGGCCGAACTTGCCTGTTATTCCGGTTATTTTTTGACTTCCTACCTTAGCATTCCAGTCCCCTATGATGAAAAGGACATCTTTTTTTGGTGTTAGTTCTAGAAGGTGTTGTAGGTCTTCATAGAACCGGTCAACTTCAGCTTCTTTGGCATCAGTGGTTGGGGCATAGACTTGGATCACTGTGATGTTGAATGGTTTGCCTTGGATTCGAACTGAAAGCATTCTGTCGTTTTTGAGGTTGTACCCCAGTACTGCCTTTCCCACTCTTTTATTGACTATGAGAGCTACTCCATTTCTTCTAAGGGATTCTTGCCCACAGTAGTATATATAATGGTCTCCTGAATTAAATTCGCCCATTCCTGTCCATTTTAGTTCGCTGATTCCCAATATGTCGATGTTCAATCTTGTCATCTCATGTTTGACCACATCCAGCTTACCTTGATTCATAGTTCTTACATTCCAGGTTCCTATGCAATATTGTTCTTTACAGCATCGGACTTTCCTTCCACTTCCAGACACATCCACAACTGAGCGTCCTTTCGGCTTTGGCCCAGCCGTTTCACACTTTCTGGAGCTACTCGGAATTGCCCTCCGCTCTTCCCCAGTAGCATTTTGGACACCTTCCGACCTGAGGGGCTCATCTTCCGGCGTCATATCTTTTAGCCTTTTGATACTGTCCATGGGTTTTCTTGGCAAGGATACTGGAGTGGTTTGCCATTTCCTCCTCCAGTGGACCACGTTTTGTCAGAACTCTCCATCATGACCTGTTCTTCTTGACCTGACTTCATTGAGTTACGCAAGCCCCTTCGCCACGACAAGGCAGTGATCCATGAAGGGGAGCAATTATGTACTGCCATATTATTTTAAAAAAAGATGATTTACAAAAACAACCATAAACATGGTAAAAAAAAACCCTCTTATTAACTATAATAAGAATAAAGTCAAGTCAAGTTAAAATAAAGAGAACAACCACATTATAGGATGTTAGTCCCCAAAAGCTTGCTGGACCAGATAAGTTTTAACAGCTTTCCTGAATATGACCAACTGGGACCATCTGGATCTCAGCATGGAGCTTGTTTCAAAGTGTTGGAGCATCAACAGAAAGGTTCTGCTTCCAGGCACCCACTTCCTTCACCTGCTGGGCTGAGAGTACCCATACTGTTCCCTCTTGGGCAGAATGAACAGGCCAGCCAGAATCAATCTGGAAGAAGGCCCATGATTACATTATAGGTACAGAATTTGGAACAGCATTATGCAAGCACAAAAACAGATTACTCCACTCTTTCAGTTCACACCCATTAAAGATGATTAGGATGGTTAAAACAGCAACAGAACTTCAAGTTGAATATCAGGGTTACCTCATGAACTTTGACAGAATGCTATAAAAGCCATTGTGAACAAAACTAGTCCTACTGACATCCAAGTTATCTTTGATCAGCCTTTAAGATGTGGATACAAATACAAATAGCAAAGGCATCTGAGGCAATTACAGGATCTTATCGCCATTTGGGTCTCTTCAGCAACAATGGTAATAAGCTCAACTGTGCTATTTTTCCCCAGGCAAAATTAGAAATTCTGTAATATATGCTGAAACACCAAAAACTTCCCTATCACCAACAGTGAATGCATTATATAAAGCAATGAGCCAAGTCCTCCACTGTCCTGCCTGCAAAGCTAGAAGATTTTGTCAGCAGAGAACATAATATTTAGTATCTAGTTTTGTTATTTTACAAACTACAATAACTTCAGTGACTCTTGTGAATTTTAGATATCATTATCTTCATTCTCATTTCTTTTAACATTTTATTTTATTTTCTACATGAACAAGGAATCCCTATTTTCCATCTCTCTCTCTCATCTTCTGTATAAAATTCATGTTAAAGAAAATACATGTAATAAAATATTCCTACTACAGAGAAGAAATTCACACATTTGACATCCTCTCTGGTGCATTGCAATGGGCTGTGTACAACTCAGATAATCTGTTCAGATTTTTTTAACATAATAATTTATAAAATGTAGTTATTTAGCACTGTACTCTGATTAAGAACAAGATAAGTAGTTCCTCCCCATAATGTTATAGTCTAAAAGACATAACACATAAATGAAAATAAGATGGGTATAAAAAAGGAAAAGTAGTAAGCTGCCACCCTTTTTTAAAAAAAAAATTCTTAGAGTAATATTGCCAAGGATGTTCATCCGGTGAAATGATGAAATGAATTTCCTTTCCTCTTCAGCCCTCACAGGTTGGAATGCATTCTTGATCCAATTTTGGGGG
Source organism: Charina bottae (assembly GCA_023362775.1). Taxonomy (NCBI): domain Eukaryota; kingdom Metazoa; phylum Chordata; class Lepidosauria; order Squamata; family Charinaidae; genus Charina; species Charina bottae. Next base: position 32,130,797 of record JALMGJ010000004.1, on the reverse strand, counting down.
AATGAAGTACATGCTTTATGTATCACTGAGGTAACCTATAATTCTTTGTTCAGTTTTTGATCTACAGCATGTCATTTGTCACTAGAATGACGTTACAAGAATGTCTCGAAATTCTGTGCAAATAATGTATGACAGAAGGCCACCTCCATGAACAGGTAGTATTGCTTGTATATCTCAGATACTTCTGAGGCCTCGTCTTCACTTGTGCCTAGAACCAACATATAGCTCTGTAGCATCTTCTTTATGCTGTATCTCCATGGCATTGCCTTAATCTCACCACAGCCCATTTCCAAATGAGCCTACAGTTATCTTTAGTTCTGTTTTGCACTGGTGTTTTTCCTCTTAAACAGGCAGCAAGTCCTGGTTCTTTTAGGTATATAAAATTTAGCGTGTTCTGCTCATCATCATGCTGGTGTCTTTAATGGATGGGATCAGCATGGTGTCTATGGGTTGTTGCAGGTAATTAGAGCCACACCATCCATCCAGTCCCTTTGCAGTGTCATCCAGTGCAGCAAAGCGTGCTAAACCCACATTCAAAAGAAGATCAGCTATTAGCTCACTGGCACTGGAGAGGTGGCAGCTCAGTGCAGGAGGAGACCCAGCTCTCTCTGCCACTTCTTTGTGGCAGAGAGAGCTACCCATACAGCCAGTTAGCTGGACTTGTTTGGAGTGCACCAGTATAAAGTATGCCCAACCAAGAGTAAGTCTAACTATCTGTCAAAACTCACCTCCTGCACAAGCCCCATTTCATATTAAAGAGATTGATGGAGGTTAAGGGGGGAGGGAAACAAAGCTGGAAGAATCCACCAATCCCCTTCCTCAACATGCCTTGCAAACTAAATTAAGACTCACAATCAGCTGGCAACAAACACTAGAGGCACCTTATTTAGCAGATTAATCTATTGCCTGTGCCAATCTGAGATCAGGAGCAGTGGTGTGAGCTAATTAAGTCCTGGATAATTTTTGCTCCAAAGGAAACTCTGCAAAGACAGTTTGCAAAATGTCCTTTGGTGCCTTGCTATTATCCACCCCAGTCATTCTGAGAGACATCTTAGTTACTCCTTCCATTCAGTGGGATGGCTGGTTAGATTCTTTCATTTTTCCCCTCCTACAAAAAAAGCAAATACAGCAATGAAGAATGAGAGCAGGGATGGGATGTTGGCTCATGTGGCATTGGTGAGCTGGAGAAAGCGTGACAACACAAAGCTGCTGCTGAGGATTTGGAGAGCAAGTCTGGTGGCTGTGAAGAAGTGGAAAATCTCTTAGGATTGCTCTCTCAGGATTATTTTCTAGAGCTGTCCTGAGAATAGGAAAGTAGAAAGCCCCACTGTATGCAAAGTTCCACTTCTGATACTTTTCTGGATCAAACCCAGGATACATTCATGAAGAAATTCTAAAGTCATGAAGAAATTCTTCAGTGCTGGCTGAGGAATTCTGGGAGTTGAAGTCCACACATCTTAAAGTTGCCAAGTTTGAAAAATACTGATCTAGAGGGAAGAAACCTGTGTCATCCAGAAATATAATAAATTTAAAGAAAACAAAACCTTGGTGTTGATGATTGAGTGTGCCCCATTATCACCAAAAAATTAAGTATTAGTTGAAAATTAAGAAATGGAAAATAGTGTGTGGATGGAGTGGAATGTAGAATATGGAATGTCTTTCTGAACCTTTTTCAAGGTTCTTTCCCACATTTAGGATGTGTTGGACTTCAGTGTCTGTGTGTTGTCTGTGCATTACGGGGGTGGGGGGTGAAGTCCAACATGTTTCCTTGGGAAAGGCTAACTTAGATTAACTCCTCAGGCAGAAATGGAGTTGGGGATACACTTGCTAATGTACCATTTTTCAGTGCATTAAAAAAAAAAGTAAATTCATCATTATCAACAACATACTTCATCTGCATTTACTTTCCAACACAGAAATTACAGAAGACATCCTCCATCTATTGACTAGTAAATAAAAGCCAACCGTTTTGTTTCTGTAAAAAAGGGTAAAGAGAGGGGATCAACAGGGGTTCTCTTACCATAGCAACCTAAATTCTGGAAGAATAATTGTTTCCAGTCTTGGAAACTATACATTATCCACACATCAAATAAACTTGGCATTTCCTTTCTCACTAGATGCTTTCCTACATATTCTTTATTTGGGTTGGCATTATGTGCTATTTATAGGACTAACATTTAACATATTCAACTTAGCACTAAGTAAGAGAAAGGGGTGAGATTTAGAATTTATTTTAAAAACTCATTCAATTTTTTCAAGGCAAAGATAAAATTAATATTGCTCTCTGTTGGTTTAAAGATAACTTTTTATGAACTTTTCTCCTTTACATATAAACTTTTATTTACAGTAAACTGGGATCTACTGATGGAAATCCAATTCTTACTTTATTTTGTCTGTATACATACACATCATGTACAGATAATAAAACTATCTATCTATTGGTCTATCACTGTCGAAACTCTTGGCCCTTGAAGCAATATATAAATGAGGATTTTATGGCCACTAGAAATCAGACATTAGTCTGATTAATAGGTCCCCAATCCTTGCATATCTAACCTTAGAGAGCCAAGGAAGTCTAAAGCTTCCCAGGTTTGATCTTCCTTAACAAAGGAGTACTTATAATCTCCACACTTGCCAGATCACCATCCATCAAGAGATGAAGCTAATGGTCACCCTGCGCCATCTTCCCACCCCACAGCCTTGGTTGCAGCTGCCTTTGAATCTGGCAAAGAGCACTTCCATAGACATTGTTTCCATTTCCCAATCCTCTTAAAGTATGTTAAATTCTTGTAGCAGTTATAAAATAGTATTTCACCTTGGTCTTTATAAATGAATTTTTGATGCTTGGTTTTAAGGAGCCATTCGTTCAAACTGTGATCTTGTCAGGTGGAAACCCTTGATTTGAAAATGGACAATTGTTGTCCCTAATATCAATTAAGGATATATTCCAAGTTTGTCTTGGAAACAAATGTATGATGTTAAATGCATGATCTGTAAGCAGAGATGATATTTTCAGACCACCTTGCTCTCAATAACCCAAACCTTTATCCAGACTGAAGAAGTTAGTTGCCATTTTAGTGGGAGTGGAGAGGTACTGGTGAACGTAAGTGGGCAGTGGTATTCACTGTATCAATCAGTTAAGGATTCTGCACTCTCACCAGTTGTACACAACAAATGCATACCCGATTTAGCTCTCTAGTTTGCAGTTCAAGGATCACCTTCTCCAACTACCTGTCATTGACAATCCTTACCTAAGGAGATAATTCAGGATGGATGGTTCAGAGGAAGAATAGAACTACTGAAGCACAAGCTGAAAACACTTCAGGTTGCCTACACACGTGCATGTGCACACACACACAATGCCCACATTCACACCTTGTTAATATGTTAGCACTTTTTCTCTATTGCAATCAATATTAATATAAAAGACATGGGATAATTATTGCACAGAAGCTGAAAATTCCTTGCAGAGCATTTTCTCTCGCTAACTATACAGTCTGTCAAATATGTATGGGTGAATAATTTTTATAGGAAGCAGCTTAAGGCAAGCTTTTAAAAAATTAAATAAGGATTACAGCCCACCCTCTTCTCACTCACACTTATGGGAAGACTGTCAGGCTTTCAATTTCCTTTACATCTGACCAGAATTAAAATAAATCGTCTTCATATAATTATTGAGGTTTCCTTTGTGTGGAATATGATTATAGGCTTGCCATGAATTAGATGGGCTCTAATACAGGGAAACTATGAAGGTTCTAGATGAGCTCTGATCTATCACTGAAACTCCACTGGCTACACAAAGGTGTCCACATTTATTTTATTTATTTATCAATTTTTTTATCACCGCCCATCTCCCCATCAAGGAGGGACCCTGGACGGTTTACAATAAATTTTCATGGAGAAATCAACATCATGCCATAAAGAAAAGAGGAAGCATTTTCTACCAAAGCCATTATGAACCCTGGGACAATGAAGTAGAGCTTTGGCTGGAATATTTCTTCACATCAGCTGTCTTCAGTGTCTCCAAACTTAACAAGGAAGTAGGGCCATCTTTGTTATTACTGCTATTACCTCTTTGCTTTCTTTGTTTTTCCCTCTGGTCAAAGGGGGATGAAAAAATAGTGGAAGGTATGTGCGGGGGGAACCTTTACCTTTTTACTACATGTTCATCTTTCTTTTGTCACTGTTCATTTCCTTGGACAGAGTAGATGAAAAGGTATCAACAGAAAGATGCAGCAACAAGGAAGCCCTGGAGCTCCTTGCTGAATTGTGTGCCTGGCAGATGTCCAGCAATGCAGATTCATCAAGTTATAGTTAGCAAAACTTCACCTTTCTGGATGAGTCACATACCCTTGACTCCTCAGTAAAATAGAACATAGGATATCACGCCTGATGATTGGGTAATAGAATGCATGGACAGAGATGAGATGAACTCTTTAGTCTTGACCGTGACATATGCAACTTCTCTGTATTAATGGGAAGGTCTGTAATGAAGCCATACTTGTGGCCTATCCAGCCAAAGATCACATCCAGTCCAGACTCACTGCAGACCTCTCCAGGGAAAAGGAGGAGTGGCCAAGACCAAAGCAATTCTTCAATACCTTTGTGACTTCAGCATCTAAGCTAAGCTAGAGAAATGCACCTTAGAGGGGATTTCCCTTAAATGGGATTCTTTTTTTCAACTCAAACCAGTATTCACCTCTCAGCCCATACTCTGTCATCCAGATCTCACCTATATCTTTGTTGTTCACACTGATGCTTTTAATTTCAACTTGGGAGTTGTACTTCTACAATATGCTCCAGAGATTGAGGAGGAGAAGAGATGAAATACTCCTCTCTTGTTATCTTCAGTCAAGTGGAGAGAGGGAAGGGGAGGCCTGAAATAGGGACAATCTTATCAGCTCCAGCCAACATAGAAATGTTGCCTTCCAAGCACAGATGACCAGAACAACGGAGGGAGAGAGAACCACCAGACTTAGAGAAAAGAGAGAAGGAGGTGATAAAATCAAAAACCTGGCTACTTATTGGTTGAGTGAGAAAGGGAGAAGGAAAAAAACTCTTAACTTAGTGTAAATTGAGGAGCATAGATCTATGTAAGGGCTTTTATTCTAGGTTCTACAGGAGGGGGGCATAAATCCTCTGTTTAGTGGACTGTTTAGAATGAATGAATAACTTTATTACGGTCTTTGACCAGCCTTTACAATAAAAGAAAATAGTTTAATTCAACAATTCATTGTCAGGAAAAAGGAAAACAATAAAATAGTAAAACAATATATCTAATTAAAAAATTTGCATAATTGTATAGCTTGATAAAAATATTTGGCCACCAGGTATGTGAGTGTAGAATCAGCATCCCTTAAAAAGAAATAAATGTAAAATCTATCAGTATGACCCACAAATTTAGAAATGATTGGGGAGATCACAGCACATCTTGGGGCATCATAAAAAGGACACCATATGAAGACATGGGCAAGAGTTTCTACCTCCATGGATCCACAAGGGCAAAGTCTCTGTGAATAAGGAGTCCCATGAAATCTTCCTGCCAGCAGTGCTGAAGGGAGGGCATCAAAGCAAGCTCTGGAAAAGGCCCATCTATATTTGCTTAAGGAGAGTTTGTATAGATACCCTGCAGTAGAGGGTTTGTGGCTATCTAGATTTGGTGATAGAATTTGGGAGCACTGGTAATATCATTTTGGCGATCAATGTCCCTAATTCTTTCTTTTACTACTGATTTGGCCTTCTCCAAAGTTAGTTGGCCTAAATATTCAGGAGAGAGGCCAAGACTGCAAAGCTCTTTTGTACAAGTGCGGTGCCAATGAGATTGGTAGCTGTCTGACAACAGCAAAGGCATCAGGCCTGTAGGATCAAACATAATTTTGAGTCCTGAAGTTAAAATCCTGATCCAGGCCTGAGCCTTAATACTTGGCACATTAGCTTCAAGCCTCAAAATTGCATTGGGGGTGCATTTTGGGGTACCAAACAAAGACCTAAGGAAATTTGATTGGATGGTTTCATAAGCCCTTAGGTTTGTGTATGGGCCACGTTGTCGACTGTTTTGGCCATAAATGGACTGTTTAGAAGAAAGGGTGTCTGTTAAACCTGAAAGAGTGGCTGCTAAATCCAAAAGTGTTCTTCTCCTTCCCCAATGTTAGTTACAAGCAGTAACTAACATTACTTACATTAAGACAGATGTAGTGGTTGGTTCCCAAACTGGTAAGGATACAATTTCTTGTATCATTACCATCCTTATATTATATTATATAGCATATTAGAAGAAGCGAATTCGAATGCCTGACCATCGTCTTCCAAAGCAGCTACTTTACTCCCAACTTAAGAATGGAAAACGGAATATTGGTGGACAGCAAAAGAGATTCAAAGATACTCTCAAAGCTAATTTAAAAAAATGTAATATCAGCATTGAGAACTGGGAAGCCCTAACTCATGAGCGTTTCAATTGGAGGTCAGCCTTTATTAATGGCGCTATGGACTTTGAAGAAGCACGAGTACAGGGCGAAAGGGAGAAAAGAGCTAAAAGGAAGGCACGTCAGGCAAACCCTCATCATGACCGTCTCCCACCCAGAAACCTATGCCCTCATTGTGGGAGGTTGTGATGATCCAGAATTGGTGGCTGTTGTGGGTCTTCCGGGCTGTGTGGCCATGTTCTGGAAGTTGTGGGTCTTCCGGCCACACAGCCCGGAAGACCCACAACAGCCATAGAACTCCGGCCGTGAAAGCCTTCGACAATACATCCAGAATTGGCCTTTATAGCCACTTACGGATCCACTGTTAAAATTTTACCTTTGGAAAACAATCTTACTCGGCTACGAGTGATCGCCAATGATGACAATGATTATATGTCTCAAAAGGTAAGAGGAAAATGAAAGAAAAAACACACTAGTTCCTTCCAGGCGTAAAGTCTGTATAGCATTCTATTTCTACAACAGTGTAATTTAGATAGTCTTGATGAATCTAAAGAAAGTTTGAATCAATTCTAAATGAAATACCATAATCAGAAGGAAACTAATGGAACATCTACTGGGGTAACTTACCTGGTTTGTCAAGAAACATATGTTTGCTAACTATCACAGTGGAGAAGATGGTAATATTAATATCTCTGTAAGGTTTAGGGTACTATATACTGTTCATTTTCTCAAACTTTCAGGACAAAAAAGACTGTGGCATACATGCTTTTAGGAGAATGGTTTTAAGCTTTTCTCTTTGATCCAGAAATGGACTGTTCTTCTGGAGACTGAGACCATTATTAGAGGTCTATAGAGATCTTGATTCAAAGAGTAAAATGTGATTTGGGGTTGCAGAAGCATACACACACCACCTGCAAGGAACACCTTAAAGTATATTTTCTTAAACTTGCTCAGCTGCCCTCCAAAGAGGACACCTGACCCTGGGAAAGGACCACTTTTTCTTCCTTACAAGGGAAAGTGCATGTTCACAGGCAGTCACAGTTATATTGTGCTCTTTTAACCCAGATCAATGTCCAGCCCTAAAAAGCTATGCTTGATAAATATGGCAAGGTCCTCAATGTCCCTCACTCACAAAGATATACATTGCTCAGCCAAAGAGGCAAAACAATGTTACTTGCTCATGTGTTTTTATGCAGAATCCTTTCAGAAGCACTTTGCAGTTTTGTCTAGGATGTCTTGCAAAATCACTTAGCTTGCCTGTATTAATGGTATCTGGGAATGTATGAACACCTAATTCCTTAAAACAAGACCTGGCAGATACATTCAAGGTCTTTTTTATATCAAATGTTCATATGAGCTATTTAAATACAGTGCTATGGGGATATAAAATGCTTGTCTCAGCCCATGAATACCTTGCTTCCATCTATCTATAAAACGTAAAGAAACATTCCAGTCCGAAGGGTATCACTCTGTTTCAAAAAATAGGGCACGTCCCTGCACATAAAGAAGTATAGGAGCAGAGCCATCCCAGCGCCTTCCAATTTCCAGCCCTTTGTATCTGAAATAATGCAGGTGCTTCAGTAATAGTCTCTCCTGACAAAATATTGGAGCAAAATAAATCCCAAAGCTGCCATATAGTTAATTTAATTTTATAATCTCCATTTGGAACAGTCTAACAAACTCACTTAATAATGTTCATTTTTCACATGCTGGCATATCCTCACTTTCATAAAAAACTAATGGGCAATGGAAACAGTCATGCCCAGATCAGATTTTAAAACAGTAAGAACATTAGGAACACAATGAAGAAATGCAAACTTCATAAATACTGCTTACAGAATTAATGGAGAGTGCCACATTTACTTCATTAGAATAATCAATTCAACCCCTCGAATATATTATTTCTGGTTTATGTTATGCATTTACATTTCATTGTATTACTAAATATGCAACCAACATAACCTGAGATAAATACAGGGGGCCTCATTGGACAACTTCAACAAAGATGATCTATCATTTTGGCAAATAACAGTTATTCTTAATTTACTTAAGCAAACACTTCTCATTTTGTATTACATTAGGTATATGTGAAACAATTCGCAGGCCTAATGCCTACTGACAATATTAAACAGATCCAGCTATTAACTCAGCCAAAAATTCCAAGGACTGCAGAAAAAAGTAGGTCAGAATGTACTGTAATAGTGACATTGAACTTTTCAACTGGGAATAATTAGGTTTTATATCAAGTGTGCAGTGACCTAGTCTAGTCTGAAATGAAGTAGAATAAAAAAAAGACTTTGGCTTTATTTGTCATTATTTATAAGCTATTTTCCTCATCCTTTTTTTAATTGCCTACAACTTAAGAATTAATCATTGTTCACCTATACAGTAGGGAGCAGTTTGAAGTTGTGTGGAACATAATGATAGTTTAGCATGTCATAAAAATCAGTGAGAGGATAGAATGAACAAGGGGGCAACCTTCCTTTCCCCACAAACTGTATAAATTCTACATTCAGTCACTGCTATTTTCCCATTCTTACTATTGTATGGAATGTGGAAATGTAGATTATAATTAGAATTTCTCCCAAAATTTAATTATTACCTATTCCTTATACAAAATGAAGCAGATCTATGCCTCTGAAATAATGTATATTTAGAACTTATACACTACATTTTACATTGGAGGTCTCAGCAATTTAAATGCATCACAATATGGACAGTATTTTCCTGAGTGAGCAAATAGGGAGAATTAACAGGAGTTTGTCAGAGCAAGTCAACAGGAGAAAGAGAGGAAAGTGAAGAAAGAAACTTGGTTCTGAGGGATTGTGTGCTGTGATGAGAAAAATGAAAAAGTCATCTTCTGAATAGCTGCTGACTGCAAGGGCTGTGTTCTAAGAGTTGCTGATTGCCCACTGTTGGTGACTAGTGACTACTTCCTGCTGAGTAAGCAGAGATTGTAAAAAGAATATATAGCAGCCAGATTTCAGAACATAACTTCCCTGAGTGAGCAAGCAGAAAGAGTTAACAAAGAACTTTGGCAAAGGAATTTAAGGGGGAGTCCCTGAAAATATTCAACAGTGAGTTGTTGGCTAACTTGACTCCCTTTCAAGAGAACAAGAAGAAATAAAAGCCTCTTAACTGGTGTATATAAGAAGTAAAAATGAAGATCAACAGACAGGATTCTGCAGTAGTGAGCTGCTTAAAAACAATCGGCCATGTATAAGCAGCAAATGGAAGCTCATAGAAGTCCTTGATGAAAAAAGTCAAAAGATTGGAGTAGCAAATCAGCTGATGAGGAAGGATAAGGATTTATCAGTTCAAAGAAACAAGGTGCTACTTCAGAAACTGACATCGTAAGCAACTCACATTCAAACATAGGAGAAAGCCCACTGGATGAAAATAACAATCAGAATCAAGTGATACAGAAGGAATTTTACACCATGCTGATGAAAAAGATTCTGAGAATTCAGGGAAAGAAAAAGAGATATTGAATAATGGGAGATAGGACAGTTGACCTCTAACGGACAGAGTATAGCCATTGATATCATCAGTCCATAAATATATGGGTTAAACTTTTGGTGATCTCAGATCTGCAACTGTACCATATACAAAGTCAAAGGAAAGAGTCATGGCAATTGGTAATTCACCATAAAAAGAATCCTAATAAATGTTTGCCAACCAGACCCATTGGCTCATAAAATCAGAGTCTGATTGAATGTTTTACAAAAAGTCCTAACAGTACAGGAGTTTGACAGGGAAACCAATTTTCCAGAGAGGTGATGGATATGTTCCACCAGGAGCTAGATTCCTATCTGCCTAGGATGCTTAAATTTGTATTTCTGCACCAAGCAGGCAGCTGGATTCAGTGACTTAAGGGGCCCTTTCCAACTCTATGATTCTATGAGGGATGTGCAAAGCTTAGTAATTTGGAAACAGGTCTTTCCAGAGAACTGCTCAGTGCCAAACTTCTCTGCAACATGTCCTTCCAGGAAAGCTTCAGTGGTTTCCAGAATGAAATCTTCTGAATTGGAAGTGGTTTGAGATGTCCTGAGGGAGGTCTTAAAACAGGACTGTTTTAAATCTTAAAACAGGACTGTTTTCTCCAAAATGCCATGTCTAGGACAGATCAAACTACTTCCAGTTCAGAGGATTTCATTCCAGAATCTACCAAACCATGTTTGGAAAGGCATGATCCAGAAGAGGCTTGGCATAAAAATTCTGTTGCTGGATTGTCACTTTTCCTTAATGTATACATTCTTGTGTAAATTTGAAAGTATGAAATGCATGCTTGCATTAAAGTATAATTAAGTTCTCCCATATCTCCAGGCTGGAATTAGGAATAATTCCATGCCAGGATGATATAAGTCAGCCAAGGAGATTTGTCTGTCAATATCTGTAGTCTTCACTTCACTCTTACACAATATAGTAAGAGAAATATTAGATTAGTAATATTACTAGTCCATTGGTATTATAAAAATTCCCATGGGGGCACGGATACATTTTTGAGGGCACTTTTGAGGGCACCAGATTAGAGGTGCTTTACATGTAGCCACAGAGTAAAACTACTTTTTTTCTGCTCCTGACACCCTCTAGGTGTTTGTTTATTTATTTGACAGCAGACAGTCAATTCAAAGGACACAATAGGTTGTACTTGTGTCCTTTAGGCTGTTCCCTCCCAACTGCTCTGAATATCGTTCTGAGTCCCATTAGATACAATCAAAATATCCTAGGTCTTTTCCTGAAATTATTCATCTCCCCAAGGTGAATCTTAAATCTTTTTATTTGCGAGTGCTGCCAGTTCAATAAAAAGCATGCCATCTGCTCCGATCATGGGCTCACCGAGGGGGATTTGCAGATCTGATGTATCCTGAGAACTGGGAGTTTACTCTTCATCTTAGAGTGCTGCCTGTGCAGAAGCGTGCAAGCAACAGAGGACTGAAACCTTCCATTCTTAAATAGATCCTCATTCCCAGTTTGTGAAGGACACCCCTCTCCAGGCTTGCAACAAGACACACATAACTCAGTTCATATGCCAGTTCACAAGAACTGAACCTGGAAAGGCTGGCTTACATATTAACAGTCACATCCTGACCATAATCAAGCTTTGGTTGGCCTTTCCCCTTGCTTAGTTGAAAATGCAGGGAGGGAGATCAGTCTTTTGGGCAGATCCATGAGATGGAGAGAGTCAGAGTTGCTCACTCACTCACTCCTGATGGAACTAGCCAGCTCTATTGGTTAGGGGCACCCTGCTGCCCTTGGCTATGACCTTGGTTGGTCTTACAATGGTGGGTAAATGTTGTTAGCTCTCTCCTTGTCCTAGTATCAAAGGTAAAAAGAAAATAAGGAATGGATTGGTTTGAAAGTATCTTCATGGTCTCCTCCCCCTCCTCCTCCACAGAAGGTATATCAACGCCCTGGTGGACCAATGTCCAAAACTGACAGACTGAATCCAGCTCAATGGGTCATACAAATAAGGCAAGCTTGCTCTAATTAGAATGTCCTCTCTGAAATTGAAGCTCCCTTAGGAAATCTGATTTCTCCTCACTGTTCCTCCTACTTCACCTTAATCTCCTCTTCCTTAATTATTGTTGAGGTTTTATAAATTGAAGGCATTTTCAATTTAACATATTTAGTCTTTCATGAAGTACTGCCTTTATACAGCATTTAAACACACACATACCAGACACACAGAGAGACACACAAAGGGATCTAGTAGTGACATCTAAGACAAAAAGAAAGGCATCTAATCTAATAAATAACACTAAAATGGAATAAAGCAGACAATACTCAACCCTAAAATAGAAAATAACCCTATCATCTGATATGATAAATTGTCCTGGTATAGTTGGAGATTGAGTGGATTAAACATATGCAGGCAAAATAACCCTCCTTCTCAGAAAATCGTTTCTCCACCCTCACCCATGGCTTGCCATTGCAGTCATCAGCTTCTGATTTATTAATTTTTCATTGCCACTCTGGGGCCACTCAAAGTTTGTGACTTTTTTGAAGGGCTGGTTTTATCAACAGCTGTCTTGAGATTTGGTTGGTGAGGCTAACCATTTAAAGCAGTATCAGGAAAGATGGAGTATAAACAAAATTAATGCTATCAAGATTGCTTATCCTTACTTATGGGAAATAAGGAGGAGGAGGAGGATGCTCACACATCAAACTACACTCCCTTAATTATATTCACCATAAAAATTACCATATACTCTACTGAACCAGACAACTGGGCTGGTATTGTTTTTATCCTAACCAGAAGTAGCTCTGATGAGTTTCAGGTAGGGTACCTCTCTGAAGATAGCAAGGAGAATCTGAAAATGTCCATGCATAATTCATATATTGAACTATGGTCTTTGAGTCTTGCCAAAAGCATTGAGTGACTCCAACATGAAGTCCTTTGCCCATAGTAGCTGTAGAGTACTTTATTTATATGAGATCAATAGGCATTTTCAGAAAGCTGTACAGTGATACCATGTTTCAAGAAAGGCACTTTAAGAAAGGTACTGTTGGCATGTCAACAGACGTTCCTGTTAATAACAGAAGCTTTTCTTGAAATACCAGAAATGGAGCAGCAGGAAGAGTCAACATTAACTTCACTTTCCACTCACTCCCCTATCATTCCAGATCTGCTATACAACAAAAACATGTGCATTTAAATTGCATCCACATAGCTATATCTACTTTGGTCTCCTGGGAATTTGCAGTTTGCTCGTTTACATCACCAGAGATTGTTTAAAACACTGCAGGAAAAGGAGTCTAAAACTAGTTTGATAGACATCCTTTCCAGCACCCATTGTGTGCTTATAGATGCCCAATCCTCCATCTTCAGGTTAAGGCTACTTGACATATCTCCATCTTGTCTGCCTGTGTATTCTCAATGTTTATATCCCACTTTCATACTACATTTGATCAATTTGCACTAGGATGACTCCTTGTTTCTGTGGTGGTCACCAAGCTTCTCTATTGTGCCTTCCATGAAATACCATACTCGAAAATGATCTAGGGGAAAGATGGAAACAATAGCTGGCCAAATGCAATTTGAAATTTCTTAAGAAACATGTTTACCAATATTATGATAGAACAATGGAAGAATATGTGGAACAGAGGTATGAAATTTACTTTGAATTATAATTTGAAAGAGAATTTTTATAAAATGATGTACCGTTGGTATTTAACTCCTGATAAGCTGTCTAAAATGTATAATGGGGTATCAAATGTTTGCTGGAAATGTTTACAAGAGGAAGGAACATTCCATCATTTATGGTGGACTTGTGGAAAAGCTAAGAAATTCTGGAACCAAATATGTATTATTATTCAAAAGATTCTTAAAGTGGACTTACAATTGAAACCGGAGCTGTTTCTCTTGGGTCTGATGGACCAAAAGCTTGAGAAGCAACATGGAACTCTGTTCTTAGATATGATAACAGCAGCAAGACTCTTATATGCTCAAAGATGGAAGGATGCACAAATTCCCTCAATGGAGGACTGGATGATTAAGTTAATAGAATTGGCACAAATGGCTAAATTGACAGCATTGATAAGAAAAAATACTGTAACTGGATTTGTTTCTATCTGGAAGCCACTTTTGGACTATTTGCTTGTAAAGCAAAAAGAATTTTTTTAAAAAAACTTTATTAATTTTCAGAGTACAACTAAATAGAAAATACAGAAAAGCTAGAAAATAGAACTAAAGAAAAAAGAAAAAACGATAAAAGTGCAAATAGACAGAATTGAAATAGACAGAATAGACATTGAGAAACCAAACAACTTTTGTACAGGAGGATGGCCCAACACAGGAGAAGTAACACCACAGGACCAGAGTCAGCAGTTTATCTTCATCTAAAGGAAAAGGGACACTCATTTGAGGACATTAATGTTCACATTTTAAACAGAGAAGATAGGTGGTTTGAGAGAGGGGTCAAGGAATCCATTTATGCCAACTTGGAAAATCCTTCCTTGAATAGAGGTGGGGGCCTCAGGCACAATCTTTCCCCCATCTTCCTCCCTGCTTTGTCTTCTGTGCCTAGGAAGATTAAGACCATTTCACAAGCTCAACAGCAGCATGGTGATCTTAACGATCCTCCTTTAGATGATAAAAGGACTTAAAATAACATCTCAATATAACCATGACCTAGCCCCAGGTGTAAGGTCACACAGCTACCTAGAAACATATTTAGGATTCCCTTACTAACTTTGCTCAGACTGAAGAAGCTCCTTGGATAAGGAGCGAAACGTTTCCACTGAGGAAATAGAAATCCAGTTGACATGATTCAAGCTACAGACAAATAGACAGAAAACAAAAACAGAAAAGTGATGTCCGACTTCTCCAATACAGATATAGGTAAATTTACAAATATAATCTCTTACCATTAGTTATCCCATAGTAACATTATTTCTATTAAAACAAACCATTTATTCATTAAAACCCAAAATCAAAGCTTCATTTTTTTCCACCACAAGCAAGTAATCTAGAAGTGGTTGCCAAACATTTACAAATCCAGAAACAGAGTGTTCTCTAATTAATGCTGTTAATTTAGCCATTTGGGCCAGATCCATTAATTTAACAATCCATTCTTCAACTGTAGGTATCTGTGGATCTTTCCATCGCTGTGCACATAAAAGTCTTGCAGCTGTGATCATATACAGTATAAAAGCAAAATTCCATATTTTTTCTCCAACTCCTTCTCCATCAATCCCAAAAGAAACAGTTCTGGCTTTTTTAGTATATTCACTTTTAAAATCTTTTGGATAATAATACATATTTGATTCCAACATTTTTTAGCCTTTTCACAAGTCCATCAGAGATGATAAAAGGTTCCTTCTACCTGTGAACACTTCCAACAAACATTTGTTACACCATTATACATTTTTGATAACTTATCAGGAGTTAAATACCAACAATACATCATCTTATAAAAATTCTCTTTTAAGTTATAATTCAAGGTGAATTTCAAACCTTTATTCCACATATTTTCCCATTGCTCCAGCATAATGCAAAAAACCAAAGTTCTGATTTTGGGTTTTGAGATTTAAATGGTTTAATTTTAGAGAAATAATGTTACTAAATGTTTAATTAATAATAAGAGATTAACTTTTATGTACCTTTATATCTGTGCTGGAGGAGGTCAGAAGCCATTTGTCTTATATGTTTTTCTGTCTATTCCTGCACTGTTTTAGTTTTTTCTGTTTCTTTTTTAGACTTGTATTCTATCTGTCTTCTATTCTGTTTTGTTGTTTATTCGTTCAGTCGCTTCCGACTCTTTGTGACTTCATGGACCAGCCCACGCCAGAGCTTCCTGTCGGCAGACACCATCCCCAGCTCCCCCATGGTTGAGTCCGTCACCTCCAGAATATCATCCATCCATCTTGCCCTTGGTCAGCCCCTCTTCCTTTTGCCTTCGACTTTCCCTAGCATCAGCTTCTTCTCCAGGGTATCCTGTCTTCTCATTATGTGGCCAAAGTACTTCAGTTTTGCCTTTAATATCATTCCCTCAAGTGAGCAGTCTGGCTTTATTTCCTGGAGTATGGACTGGATTGATCTTCTTGCAGTCCAAGGCACTCTCAGAATTTTCCTCCAACACCACAGTTCAAAAGCATCTATCTTCCTTCACTCAGCCTTCCTTATGGTCCAGCTCTCGCAGCCATAGGTTACTACAGTGTTCTATTCTGTACTTTGTTTTTTAATTATATCTTGAAAAACTAATAAAGCTTAAAAAAAAATGAGGAGTGCTTATAAGTTAAATCTGGACAGGAGGAAAAGACATCAGTTAAATAAGACAGGAAAAAATAGTGCAGAGATCACAATCTCATAAACAAGAAACTTTTCCAGTTAGGTTCTTATAGTCTCTCAGTTAACTTTTAGAATTGCCAACTTTTTTATTGGGTCATCACATATTTAAGAGTGACTTGAATTACTAGGCCATAGCCTTTGTCTCCTTTTCACTAGCACCCCCTCCAAAAATAAAAAAGCTGATTTCCTCAAAATGTTGCTATTAAAGAGACATAAGAAGGCAGTCTTCCCATTTGAGTGGTTTTTTTCTTTTCTTTTTTCTTTTTTCTTTTTTCTTTTTTCTTTTTTCTTTTTTCTTTTTTCTTTTTTCTTTTTTCTTTTTTCTTTTTTCTTTTTTCTTTTTTCTTTTCTTGCCTATAATAGAAAAATTGGTTGGGATAAAAGAGAGGACTTTTTCAATGGCTGCACCAACATTATGGAACATCTTGTCCTCTGAAGCTAAAGTAGACTACTTTCTAAATGACTTTTACTTGTGAATGAATATTTCTTTTTAGTTGCTGCAGGCTTTTGATTTGCTAGACAGATAATATTTTAAGGAAGCTTGTTTTTCCATGTTGTGGTCTGATATGGTTTAATTTTGATAATGTGATTTTTACTAATGCAATCTGCCTTGAAAAGTGCCTATGGTTTAGAAAGGTAAGAATTGAATTAATTTTGAACAGTTGATAACAACCATATTAAATCTCAAGTAAGATGGGTGGTGACGAAATTTGAAATATAAATAAATAAAAAATAAATAAAACAACCATATTAAATCTAAAAAAGAAAAAGAAACGTGTTTACCCCGCTTGCAGAAGCAATGAATGGAGTTGAGTGAACATTCCAAGCTGAACTGCACCTAACAACAGTTGCTGGGTTTGCTAAATCATCACATCATTAAATTAGCAGATGCATATTTAATGGAGTTCATATAAAAATTATAACTGGTTGTTCTTCTAATCCTTCTTCATCCTTCCACACCCCAAAATGATTCCAGAATAGGTGATTGTTTTCCAACACGGTTGAGTGGTATACCATCCCAGGTATACCATCCCAGGTATACCATCCTAGGTATGATCCCCAGAATTTCCAAAGACATGGCTCAGCTAGATAACCTATTTAAAAAAAGTTTTTCACTGGGCTTTATCAAAACTGGTTCTCATATTGAATTTTGATGTGCATTTCTCCTAATTCATACTTTTCATGAAATGTGCACTTTTGTCAAGCAATTCTTCTGTAGAAAAAATATAATTTACAGGTGTGCAGCCTTTTCTCTAGTATAGATGGCCCTCATTATTTGCAGGGGTTCTGTTCCAGCCTACAACAAAACCAAAGGTTGTGAGATATTAAGCATATGGCAATTGGAGAATTAGGATCTGCAGCCTTAGAAAATAACCAAAAAGGTGCTCCAAAGTTTGGAGGGTGTGTAATGGGAAGACTGACTGGGGCTGAGAAGGCTGGTGAGGAGGGAGGAAAGCAGGAGGTCACTGTGCAGCAGAAACATCATGGCTGAGATCACTGCAGGTTGCTGGGAAGATGGGGCGATGAATACCCAATGGATACCTTCTGTATGTATATAATGGTGGTTCAGAACCAAGCTCCAAAAATCTTTGCAGTCTAATCTGTATTTACCAACCACGGCTATACAAGATCAAGGACACCATGCATAAGGTGTCAAGAACATGAAGCATCATTGCTAATCCAGGAATGGCTGCAACTGGTGCACCAACCATCAATGGACAAAGGCCCTCCTGGCCACAGCTTCTACCTGCTGTTCCCAGTGAGAGGTGAAAATCCAGGAGGACTTCTAAGTTGCACACAGCTCTTTATATGATCAGTGGTATCAAAGGCTGTCCAGGGATCCAGCAGGACTAATAGGTTCATGTTCCCCCTAACTAGGCCCTATCACAGGTCACTGATTAGACCTGTAGTTTCCTCCCATTCCCAGGGCTGAATCTTGACTGAAAAGGGTTCTGATAATCTGTTTCTTCCAAGGTCCTTTGCAGCTACTGCCCAACCTTTCAGTGACCTTCCTTAACAAGATAGCTGTCTAATATAGCTGGCCCCTTAAGAGGATATACCAATGCCCTCTTCAAGGACAACTTAAACAACTCTCTTCCTGCAATGAGGCATCCTCAAAAGCCTAGAGCCAGTCTCATGTCCATTCCCTGGCCTTATGTACAAGCCAGGTGGGGCAGGGGTCAAACCTACAGGTGACAGAGCTCTTCTCACTAAGGGCCCTATCCACACTCTTAGTGTGAGGGATGTAAACCTGACCTTGGGCACAGGGAAGGACTTCTTAAAGGGGGGGGCGGCTTTCAGAAAATATGACACAGCCCTGAGAAAAAAGAGACCACGAGAAAGAAGCTCAGAATAACTCTACCTTGGTTTGAGTGGTATAAGATGGAACAGAGAGAACGTCTGCCAGGCTTTCAAGATTCTGTTATTCTACTTGACAACAATAAAGAGCCCTCCTGGAATTCCTACTGCATCCTTGCCTACCTCAAAGGCTGACCCTCAGGATCAACAGATTCAAGATTCAGATTCAGATAACATTGCAAGTTGCCATCCTTGGCACTTCCCTAGACTCTATCCACTTCCCTTGACCTTCCAAGTCCAAGCAAATGCAAGTGGTTTTATCCGTAAAGTGTTCCACTAAGATTTTACAGAGTCTAATAAGTATTCTTCCAAAGAGCACTGGGTGGCATCCCACTGACACAATAAGGTCAGAGAAGTCGTTCCACTTAAAGCTCTTAATACCACAGTGCAGGGCTGAAGTTGGGCTTGCACCCATGTCCACTCAGATTTGCTTGTGGTCTTCCACTAGCATTCCTTCAGGCATTATGAGATTGATCTAAGGAGTTACTACTTGTCTGAAGAAATTATTAGGCTTGGCGTATAAATAAATAGACTTCGCCCATCATACTAAGCCACAATTTTGCATGTTTAGCTTCAGCTTAACACTAGGTGTGAATCCCGCCACAATGTGTTCTGCTGTAATTCTCCTGTGCTCTCTTGTACCCAAGTCGCAAAAGCAGATCCACCAAATCATTATCAAGAACACAAAAGCCAGAGACATGCCTGCACAATTTCTTGCACACACATAGGCTTTGCTAGATCACTGGCTTTGCTGAGTTTCTTGTTGTTTCCTTCAATTTATCATGATGGTGTTAAGTGATCATAATGAAAGTAGACACCAGAACCTTGAAGGCTTTGTCAAAAATGCTTTTGTCAGCTATGATAAATTTGAATCACATAATATTCACCAATTCTCAGGTGGTTTTATGTCAAGCACAATGTATTTATGAAACTTCTAAAATTGGGTCCATTCACTTTCAGTGACGTGCATTCTAAAACATCTCTTTGTATGTAAGATTCTGTTATCAGATGTGGGTGAAATGAACAATATGCAAGTCCAGACAAAGCACCCCCACATGTTTGCTGAGGAGGAAGCAGACTGCCATTGGCATGAAGTGAACTTTATTTGCCCTTACATTAAAAAAAATTAAAAGGGAAAGCACATAACAAATATCTATGTGGATTTTTATCATCTAATGATATACTAGAAGAGGTCAACCATTTAGCAACAGTAGGACAAAAGATTTAAAATATAAAGAATTGCTTTCATAACATAATTAATTGGGTTGACCTTTGATGCTGTGTAGGTGCCATGAAGGAACACTAAACAGTATTTGTCAGTGCTGCAATAGATGTTGTGAATAAAATAACAAGTGCTTGAAAATGTTGGGGCACAGTAATAATAATAATAATAATAATAATAATAATAATAATAATAATAATAATTCTGAAGGACAGTGAAGAAGATGCACTGAAGCTAGTACACCATGAAGGCTTACTGAATGCCAAAGAGACCAAACTGGCGTATAAGAAAGACCAAATGAAGAATAGAAAAGAGACATGGCAAGGCAAAGTATTACATGGCCAGTACATAAAAAAACTAACAAGCAAAGCAGGTAACAACAAGACCTGGCAATGGCTAAGAGTGGGAAAGTTGAAGAAAGAGACAGAGGGGCCAATTCTGGTTGCACAAGACCAAGCCTTAACAACAAATGCATATAAAGCCAGAATTGAGAAGACAGCAACAGACAGCAAATGCCGCCTCTGCAAAGAAGCTGAAGAAACAGTGGACCACCTAGTTAGCTGCTGCAAGAAGATTGCACAGACTGATTACAAACAACGGCATGACAAAGTAGCAACAATGGTGCATTGGAATATCTTCAAGTAATACCACTTGTCTGCAAGCAAAAACTGGTGGGACCACAAAATAGACCAAGTAATAATAGAAAATGAAGAAGCTAAAGTGCTCTGGGACTTTAGAATTCAAACAGACAAGCATCTGCCACAGAACACCCCAGATTTAACCATTGTTGATAAGAAAGACAAAAAAGTCTGGATAGTGGACATTGCAATACCTGTAGATAACAGAATAGAAGAGAAAGAACTGGAGAAAATCACAAAATATAAAGACCTGCAAATAGAACAACTGTGGCAAAAGAAAGCAAAGGTAATACCAATAGTAATAGGTGCCTTAGGTGCAATTCCAAAACATCTGGAGCACCACTTGAAGACCATCGGCATTGACAAAATCACCAGCAGTCAATTGCAAAAGGCAGCTTTACTTGGAACAGCTTACATCCTGCGACGATACCTTTAATATTATTAAACAGCAACATCTGCCTATCCCAGGTCCTTGGGAAGGACTCGATAGGTGGACAAAAATGCCAAATCCAGTCTAAACATCTGGCTGACTGTGCAATCAACCATAATAAAATAAAAGGAAATACTATCAGCTGCCATTATCATCAGACACACAAAAATATTATGCCAAGATTATGGATGCCAACTGTTGAGCACAGCAGCATAATGTCATGTGGTACATCACCTTCAAATTGATTAAGAATATGAACTACCAGTTCTTAAATAACCTCTGAACTATCTAAAATAATAACTAAAAATAAGACTTTGCTTTTCAAAACCCTCACCTTTCCTTTTTCTCTTCTTGAGGTCCGATAGGGTTGGCTTGAGGTCTACTTCTGCTGCTTTGACATGTGAAACTGTCAGTCAGTGCTGGCCTTGTAGGTCAAATGGTTGTCCAAATGAAGCTCCTATTAGGGCAAAACTTCAAAAAGCTAGAAGCTGGTGACAATACAAGGTACCTCCAAAATTATAAAGGGTTTACGTTGCTAAAGATGCCATTCTTACTGCAAATTTCAGTTCCACCTCCTTTTTTTAGATCCAGGACATGTGTGGAAGTGAAGTCACTGCTAGCTATATGTCTGTGAAGGTTCTCAGTCATCCAGGTGGAATTGTCTGTAGCTTGAATCATGTCAACTGGATTTCTATTTTCTCAGTGGAAACGTTTCTCTCCTTATCCAAGGAGCTTCTTCAGACTGAAGAAGCTCCTTGGATAAGGAGCGAAACGTTTCCACTGAGAAAATAGAAATCCAGTTGACATGATTCAAGCTACAGTCACTGCTAGCTAGTGATGGAATGTTCCTCATCCCCCACAGCTTTATGTTTGGGGCAGCTCATGTCCATAAATAAAAGAACACCAATTCATAGTCTTGTAATTATACTGTAGTCTTATGTGTATACAAATTCATTCATATGAATGAAATTACTCTTTTGTCCATTAGTGTTTTTTGTTCTTCAAGCCACCAGTGAAAATCAGAATCAATGACTCAACATACTCCTCAAAGGAGTATTTTTAATTCTTCCAATCAAAAGAAAAGTTACAGCTAGATTATTTGACTTGCATCAAACCCTCAGCTGCTATCTCTTTCCAGACACTTGTTTTTCCTTGAAGGTAAAATACAGAATTTATGATAACTCAAGATAAAAGCTGTAGATCCTCACTGCACAAACTGTCACCATTATCCTCATTTACATTAGTGGAAGAAACCACTCTGTTCAGACAACCCACAATTGTTCATGAAGCTGCATCCTTTTCTAAAATAGTTAAGAAAGCCAGCTTGTCAGCAATTCTAACAAGAATATGGAGAACTTTGGACTTTATTTTATTTCACTCTTTGGTGGTGTGCAAATTAGAATGTGAATTGTTCTTATCCTATGTTTCGGCCATCTAAATGGAGCACAAAGAACCAAGTGAGAAAATCCACTTAGTGATATTGGATCAAATGAGAAGTAGAGCTGGTCATGTTGCTCAACTTCAGATTTTACTTCAATTTCTTGTTTAAAAAGTTACCTACTCTCTTATTCATCAGTTATGTGGATCTGAATCTCATTTTTACAGCCCTCCATTATTTCATCCACATGGCAGGGGGGGGGAAAGCTTAGAATGGATATATAACTTTTTTTTAAAAAAAAAAAAAGGACAAATCCACATTCATAACCTACAGTAAAAGATTCACTCAAGGAGAAAAGATAATGATGACAAAAATGCAGATGTTCAGTGCTTAAAGGATTAAGGAGAAATGTATCAATCCCAGCCCTTTAAACACATAATAGCTATGTCTGCTAAAAACTCAATCATATCAGATTGCAATATCTGTGGACTAGATGAGAATTTTCTACTCTGCTGAACCAAAGCTTTACACTTTCATTAGCTCACATTCTCTGCCATGACACGAGTGCCCTCTCATCAGATGGAAAGCTGAGCTGAGTGGTGCCGACAGGAAGAGGCAGATAAAAGGAAACTGATGAAAGTGCTAAATGTTTGCCTTGTGGATAAACACCGTAAGCAGCTCTAACTGACCACCATTTTCTCTTCTCAATGGACAAAGGAACTAGGTCTGTGGCTCAGGTTCCTGTTTATATACAGGAAGGGGGTTCAGATGTAACTAACTAAATGTTACTTTTCCAAATGTGCTTTTCAGGAAATCAAAAGGTGGATTTTATATCCAAAAGGTAATTTGCTGCTTCTATTGGAGCTACTGAAAAACTTTGCAAAGAGACATGAAAATTACAACATAGCCTGTAGATCGATATTCCTCTTCATTATATTCCCAATCATTACATAGGATTTAAGCAAAACACTCCCCCAAAATTGAACCAGGAAGGAGGGAGGGAATGTGGAAAGAATATCAATATGTCAATTTCCTCATTTCTGTCACTGTTTGTGAGGTGGGCAACCATCTACATTAACTGAAATAAATAAAACAACCATAAATAAATAAAATGATGCAATAAAATGTAGGTAATGGTAATTTTCAGACTTATTTATATTTTCTGGTAACATCTGCCACAAATTTAGAAAAGTGTTGTGATTAAGACTGCAGTCCTTTTCCGAACTTTTCTGGGAGTAAGTTCACATGCTTTTCCAGAAATATATTTCTATTAGGACATTACCCTGCTGACAGATATAAATATAGATATAGAAATATATAAATCTAGAACATATATGGAGTTGCGTTTGTTTTCCTGCTGCATATCCTCTCACATACCTCTCTGGAGAGATCTGTGTATCAGGAATGACATTGGAAAAATTAGGGTTTTTTTTGGGGGGGGAGAATGGCAGGATTGGGGAAGCAAGAGTGTTGTTACAGATGTTAAATACAATATTCTGTAACTGTTGTTTTCTATCAGCAAATCTTTACTGATACATTGTTTCCTTCATATATTCACAAATGAGAAAACAATAACAGAAATGCATTAAACAGTTAGGAGTCAAAAGTTACCTATGCTCCACTGATCTGGGAAGTAAATCAAATTAACAAGATGTATAGACTGCTTCATTTTAGATAATTTCAATCAATCATAGCAACTGCTTCCTCTCTGAGGTTGAACTTTTTACCTTTTAATCATTCCTATGTCTGCCTGGATTATAGAACATTGGAACAGTACTTTTCACACTGAAGTCTGAATGGGGGAAAAAACAATTATATACTGCTCATCATATTTCTGACTCTTCAAATTTATTTGTTTGCCTCTTTGTCATATACATTTTAGGTATGATGTGTGACCGTGACAGAAATGGCTGAAAATGAAGCACAAAACATGAATCAACTAAAGAGAAACTAGGACATAATGAGAAAAATAAAAGGATAATGAGATAGGCAAGTTTTGGAAATACCTGCATTTCCATTTCTCCTTGAGGTTCAGCCTTATGACAGTTTCCCCCCTTTTTTTCTTCAGAGTTCACCATAAATCTGTGACCCATCAAATTACAATTTTTGCAGGAGGGCAGCCATCTTGAAAACATCACACCCAGAGGTGTCAATAAAAATCAAATCACTGCATTATTACCACCTTTTCCCTGGGAAATGTTCTGAAAAGACATTCCTTTCAGAGGTATTGTTACCCTTCTATCCAAACATAGATTCAGAAAAGAATCTATGGAAAGAAAGTTTCAAGTGACTACATGTTTGATTTAGGAAGAGTTTGCTCATGGTCCATGTGAATTCTGACATAATAATAAACGTAGGGCAAATGCTGCTTTTAATGCAATCTGTCATTTTTACTGTGCCTTCATACATGTTATACTGTGGTACCTACCCTAGTGTCACTTGTAATAACAAGATTTGTAGGGGCGCGGTAGCTCAGCGGGTTAAACCGCTGGGCTGTTAGATTGCTGACCATAAGGTCGGCGGTTCGAATCCGCGTGGCGAGGTGAGCTCTCATCACTTGCCCCAGCTTCTGCCAACCCAGCAGTTCGAAAGCTAATTGCGAGTAGATAAATGGGTACCACTCCACGTGGGTCAATTTGCTGGCGTCCTGGTGGGGGTCGCCTCTGGAGAGAAGAAGACCTCGCGAATGGCGGCGGAAACGGAGAGCGGAGAACGGAGACGACGGATCCCGTCTCAACATCCAGGACGTCAGCAGCCGACTCTGAAGCAAGGTATGCTGGGACATGTAGTCCAATACTTCAAGAGTCGGTTCCCTTACCCCTTTCCTAAAGCGCGCGGTTGTAACATTGTATGTATATATATATATATATATATATATATATATATATATATGAATTGTTAGTAATTGGATGTGTGATATTGTAAGCCGTCTAGAGTCCTCCAATAGGGAGGGGATAGGCGGGGTATAAATATGAATAATAAATAAATAAATAACACCAACTGAAGTATAAATACTGTCACAAAAATCTGACTGAAGGCTTTCCTGAGACCATGCCATAATTTAAAGTACCCTTTCTATTTACCGTTTATGCATAGCAGCTTTCAGAAGTCCAGTTACTGATACATATGAGAAAATTGCTAATCTATTTACGGGAAGAAATCAAGATGTTTATTTGCCAAGTTGGGAGGCAAACAACAATAATAATGATGATGCATGTTTAATCTTAAATTCAAATTGTTGCGGAAATGCTATGACTTGGAAAGATCTCTGATTTCAAAAGAAGCCCATTAAGCATTGTGTGTTTGTATAAAGTTCAAACAGGCAAGATGAATCTAAGGTAGGAAAAAAAGAGATTGGAGAGTCTTCTGCTTGGAGAAGCAACAGTTCTACTGGGAAGCAATCTTCCCCCCATGGCTACATGTGCTAAATTAAGAAGTAGGGAAGTTCATCCAAAGTGCACAGATTATCGTTTTCAATAGGCCCAAAAATGACTCTGAGGCATGAATGAGCTTGTCAGTTTTTCTCTGCCTCTTCAGCAAATGATGGATTCACTCTGTGCCTGTGCTCTAACCCACGAGATCCACCAAGCTTTGTCAGTTATTCTTCATTCTCAGTCAAGCTGAAATGCAGGCTGTAGTTAAACAAATCTGCTTTTATGGAGCAAAGCATGGTGAAACAGAGCTGATTACTGCCTGACACATTGCATTAGGCTGTGGTGTAAAGCAAGGTTGATAATAACTATATTGTTTTGGTGTCTGGGCCTGGTCCGAGCTGCATCTCTCAAATCACACACATATGCCAATTTCCCCGCTTTCTGATTCAGGAAAACATACTTTGTGTGTAAGGTATTTTATTATGTGCAATGCATTTTATTAAACAGAACTGATCAGGTATCAAAATGTCACTTAAAGGCAAGCTGAAGAAAGAGTGAACTTCATTGCACCCCCAAAATGGCTAGCTGTCTGTCTGGCTCCAGTTGAACAATAACGTTACTGCCACTATTCTACCTAAATTTATAGGGCTAGTTCCCACAAGGATGATGATGATGATGATGATGATGATGATGATGATGACGACGACATTGAATGGAAAGTTACAGAATAACATGTGATAAAAACTGTTGGAAAATTACTCTGGGTGATTTACACTTTAGTTCGTACCCACCCAACACCCAATCTATCCCTATATCCAGATAAAAGCAAACACACGCACCACTCAGTTCAGTTAGCAAAATATAGCTTGATATTGATTTACTAAACATCAGGAAACATTAAAAAAAATAACTGGCAAAAACAGGATAAAAGCCAGGCAGAAGCAGGGAGAAAAGGCATAACTATGCAAGAATTTCCATTACCTGTCTCTCTATATCAAAAAGAAGCAATGCTGTGGGTGATTAGGATGGAGATTCCCAAAGGAAGTAGCCTTTGGGTGTTCCAGCTTTAACCATTTTATGCCCATAAGGGAAGCAGAATAAAGATGGAACATAGGACACCAGGTGATCCTGCCTCTACTCAGCACCATGAAGAAAGCAATTTGATGGATCGAGTGATGAAACAACAACAAAAGACAACCTCAGCTAAACAGTGTAGGAATAATTTAAGAAGCAGGATGACAACAGCATCTTTGTATGTTTCATTGTAGAATGGGAGACTATTTTTTAAAAGATTCTACAGTTCTGTTTCTTAGCACTCTTCAGGAATATGGATTAGAAAGGAAGAAGGGGATTCAGAAGTTGTGGGGATCCATGTGGCACCTTTGGGCAACCTCTTAAATCAAACACATTGTTTTCCTGGGATCCCACAGCAGCCGGTGAGCCAGGAAATGATGCCACTTCTTAAGGGTTATATGAATGTCCGGATGTGCTCCCAATCACCTTTCACCTTTCAATCCACATCACCGCCCAGTCTTACCATTTAAAGCCACAACTGAGTAAAAGTTGTTTTGAGTGCATAAACATCCACAATAGGAAAATCAAAATGAGATGCGTGATATTCTTAATTGGACATATAATAAATTAACCTCCAAACTTCCAAGACTTGCAGGGCAGCTCAAGGAAGAAAAAAGTGCTACATGCTGAGATGCTACTAACTGTAAGCAAATGTCTGATACTGTATTGTGGTATAGGCTATGTCATCTTTCCTTCCAGTCAATAAAGAGAAGGAAGCCATACTTACTCAGGGAAGACATTGGCTTCTTAATTATATATGGACATAATCCCTCTGTTTTCCTATTGGAGTCTAATTAATTATCACACGTATCCCCTATATCTAGCATTAAGTAATCAGAATAGATTTTAAGCCCAAACGGAGCACAAGTGAAGAGACCGAGGGACGTAGGGCTAGCCCTTGAGCTGTTATCTAAATTAGGTAACATCCAGTTCCCTAACATTAACACTAGTCTTTCATTCTACTGTTCAAAAGTGGGGACTAATAGGTTTTTTTTTTGTGGGGGGGGGGAATGGAAGGATCCTACCTTTGAAGGACCTCTGCTTGCATCCTGGTTCTGTTGATGCACAGTTTTACCCTGGGTTGTGGGTACCCACAGTGACTGAACACCAGAAGGAAAACTCTGGTCCTGTGGAGAGACAACCAGGACTAGAAGTTCTCCCCCACCATTTGGGGGGAAAGCTTCTATATAGTGCCTCAACTTCCTTAGCCAAGTGTTTTCATCCTGTCCAACCCCTCTGTCTCCTGGTTTGACTCCAGCCATCCAGCCCTGGTCTGCCCAAGCCACTGTTTCTGCTCCTTCTCCTGGGTCTTGCCTAGCAGGAAATTGGACTAGCCTTATACCTTGGTCACAGTAGTGCATGTGACAATAGGGGCTATGGTATCTGACATGGAGGAGGCAGCTGACTGTTGTGTAGGAAGCTGACACCTGGAGAAAAGCAGCCAAGGCCTGCTGCTGAAGACTGTGACCTCTCTGGCCAATCTCAGCCTCCTGAACCGCTGTCTCTTTCTCAGAGTAAGACGAAGATTCACCCACACTGGGCTAATAACAGCAGCCCACTGGCCATCCTACTTCAAAACCTAATATTATTGCCAGAATTAGAGCTGGGTGGGTAGCAATGGCTTAAGACAAGGATGGATAATCTGTGGCTTAAAACATACACGGACTATGTACTCCTTCCCTCAAACTCCATTTTTCCACCTGTACCACCAACAGTAGGTTTTTCAACATGTTGAAGTGCAAACACTGTAACGTAAAATAGACTTGAGGCATTTTTAAAAAATAATTTCCTCCCCAAAACCTGGGGGGAAGTGGGGAGAGAGAGAGAGAGAAAGAGATTGAATAAATATCAGGTATGAGCTCCACCCATTTTGCATCATTGCCCAGTCCACTGTGATCCTAAGTCCCTCTCCCCCCCAAATCACCGAGTACACCTAAATCCATCAAAAAGTTGCCGGCCCTAAGTTACTGGTAGCCGAAGGCTTTTATCTTCTAATGTGACCTGAGAGATGGGTTGAGCCATGCAAATATGGTAACTCTTGGGTGGACAGAAAGAGGTTGTGTTAAGCCTACCTACAGTGAAGACATGATTTCCAGTTCAGGGGGTGGTGTGGTGGGGAGAACAGTTCTCTTTCAGGCCCAGTTCTAATGCAGAGGCATTAAATCAGATGAAATGAACTTAATAAATTACAGGTAGTCCTCAGTTAATGACTATTTGTTCAGTGACCATTCAAAGTTTTGATGGTGCTGAACGAGTGGTACCTACAACCGGTCCTCAAAGTTGCAGCCATCCCAGCACCCCCGCAGTCACGAGATCATGATTCAGGTGCTTAGCAACTGGCTTGCACTTACGATAGTTGCAGCGTCCCATGGTCACGTGATCGCCATTTGTAACCTTCCCTGCCAGCTTCCCACAAGCAAAGTCAATGGGGAAACCAGCAGGGAAGGTAGCAAGACATTTTGATAAGTCACTCCCACTCCCAACGCTTTTTCTCCCTAGAAGCCCCCAGGCGGCAGGGCGAGTGCAGACCCTGGGCAGGCAGGCAGCCACCTGCCTGGCCGCACTTGCCACATTCACACCATGCATCCCCTGGCCTTGCCACACTCGCACCAGAGCACCCCCCTGCCCTGCCCAGCAGCACTCCATAGCACTCACTCACCCACCCACCAGCCTGCTTGCAAGCTGCCTAAGGAAAGATTTGTGGTGACCAGGACTTGAGACTTCCTGCCAGCTTCCCCATTGACTTTGCTTCTTGGAGGCCGGCAGGAACTCACAAGTCCCATCACATGAGGTCCTCGCTTAACCACCCGCGATCCTTGCTTAACAATGGCAACAGAGACTGCTGGGATTGCCATCACTAAGCGATGCAGTCACGTGACATTGTGCTTTATGACCGCACTGCTTAGCGATGGAAATTCCTGTCCCACTTACCGTTGTTAAGCAAGGACTACCTGTAAAAATAGCTGGACTGTATTTGCAGATCCAGTGCCTATATATTTGCCTTTGCAAAGTTGCAACATGTGAATATTGAGTGTAAAGGTACCACATTCATTTGCCAATCTCCTTTGGTTCACTCCACACAAGGGCACCCACGAGACAGTAGCCTTTGTGATTGTATTGCAGAAAATATGTGTCAGGATGCAGTGACCCAGAGCTGAGTTATAACAAGAGCTTCAGCAAACCTAGCCAACAACCTCTCATCACCCATGTAGTAACAAAGAACAGCATGTCATAGAAAGGACCTTCAGAGAAAGATGGGTGACAGTTAAGGATGGCCATTTGAGACACCTCATTCTGTTCTCTATCTGGAATCTTTCCAGCGCGCCAATGCTCTATTGAATTGAGTCATACCAATTCTATTTACCATATAAAATTATAGCTCTCATATAGGTCAGTTTTGTGACTCCCATTTTCACTGGGTTTTCTTTTGCAATATGCTTCTCTCTTATTCCAACACCCACATTATTATGTTTTCAAAGCTTGTTCTCAAAACTCACTCTCTTCTCATGTGGCATCTGTTTGCTATACTTTACGCCTGCCAGAAGAGCTGTCCTACAAACACACATCTGATATCCTCTTCTGTCAATTACTTCCAGCTGACAGTACCGGGTGTCAGACCCAATCTTTCTGATCATCAAATAATGGCATTGGTATAAGTCCCATTGACCTCAGTATGATAAAGGACAATGGGTCAAAAGAGATTCTTATGAACTGAAAAGATAATTTGCCTGGACTCAGCTGTGTTTCCAATCATGTTGGAAACATTTGCTTCCCTCTTCACCCTGTATCCTGAAAAGCAATCCAAGTCACTGCATTGAGATTTTAATTGCTATTCTTACAATCTTGAATACAACCACAACAATTGTTTCCATTTTGACTGAATCTGACCACCTTTTAGCCTTAGCTTCATAACCATAGTAATGATTTTAGCATAGGTGGCATCTGAAGTTAGGAAAAGCAACTTCATATGAAAAATCTGCCTAATTAGCCAATCATTCAGCTATCAAAAACACTACCATTATTCCTAAAATATTGAGGATGATATACGTCAGCCCTGCTGCTCAATAGTAAACAGTCTACAAAAATAGTGCATCGAGAAATTACCTGGATTTCATACCAAATATTTTTAAGCAATATCACTAAAAAAAGAGATACATTGATATCTGCACAAAATTTGCAAAGTATTATTGTGCATCTCTAAATCACAATTTGTTGTGCCAAAGGACCATCTAAAATTTATAAAATATTTAGCATTTAATTCCATCCTAAGAATTTGTGTAAAAATGCATACAAAAACATTTAATGTAACATGAAATATAATGGAACTACATTTAATGCCCATGCTTCAAGAGAAAATACCACAAGAAAGTGTTGGGAGAAGCCATATAGAATACAGTATAATCCTTCATCTGAAAATCTACTGTTATTTATTTCCTTGCATTAGAAAATCTTGTCATCAAAATGCAGATTGAGGAGAAAGAATAGAACTATACTTCAAACCAAAGTTGCTGCTTTTTTATATCACAAAGTTCCCTTTTAATACAGAAGGGTGGCATATCTGATTACTGCGTGCTGAAAAGCTCTCAAATATCAACTATTTTATGAAAAAAATATTCTTACATTCAAGAAGAATTTTTACATAAGATTTCCGATTTATATTCACTGAACATCCTTGGGCAGCAAGATGTGTGCAAATGCTTGGCGTGACTACAGAGAATTTCTTCTCATGCAACGTGGCTGCTTAAGAATGTTTTATGCAAGCTGAATTGGGCCCCACATGCCATTAGCAAGATAGATCATATAGTCATTTTCATGTTACTTCAGCATCAGTGGATTGTAGTGACTTCAGGGAAAATGAGAGCAGAGATTTACACACACACACAAAATTTAAATCCACATCTACGTACCTCCTCCATCATAGAAATGCTGTTTAAAACCATGCCCTAATTCATTCAATATATTAAATGCCTCCCATAGTAGGGGCCCTTCATATTTTAAATTTCAGCAGTAATTATATTTATTTATTTATTTATTTATTTATTTATTCATTCATTTATTTATTCATTCATTCATTCATTCATTCATTCAATTTATCCCCGCCCATCTCCCCGAATAGGGGACTCTGTTTATGTGGATCACTTAAATTTTTCATAGTGAGTGTCTTCCATCCTTCCACTCTGTTAGATCCAAGCCACAAATGCAATGCAAAAGATGGCCATCTTTTAACCTCCCAGAGATAATTTCCCTACTGTATTTGATTACAAGCCCATTTTTCTGCTGTCTGCCATTTTTCTGCATTATTGTTCCTTGCTTAATAGTCACCTGCCTTGCCACTGCTTTGATAAATTAAACAAAGGCAAGTTAGGGCATATGATAAAAGCCGTGTTGTGCCATTGTGATGTGAGCTTTTGTACGTGCATCACGACATCACACACCCACAGGAAAGGGCATTGCGCCGGCAAGATGCTGCTTCTATCGATTTGATGAAAGCTTCAGATCCTGCAGGTGCCTCTCAAATCAAGGACAAGACTGAACCAGATTAGTAATTATTGCTTCCCAAAGATTTTCTCTTCCCTTATTTGGATTTTTTTTAAAAGGCCAGATATCTACTTCGGTAGTTTGGGTATGTATTTTTTTATAACTGCTCCCCTGAGCTGAAATTCATTGTAGTGGCCCCCAAATGTCCTGATGGTTTGAAACGTTTCAGGAGTTAGACTCGGACTTGAACTTTGTTGAAGGGTAAATGGGCCGATGTGTGATTACAATGTGTTGCTTTTACTGATTTATGTTTATTTATCGCAGAGATATTTTAAAGCTTTCAGTTGCCTTAAAATTGTGGAGAAGCAGAATATGCTAATAAATTCTTCAGTGGTGAATTCGTGCTGAGAACCACCAGCAATGGCGGTTACAGATAAACATTCATCTAAGGAGCAGCCTTCCCCAAATGTAGTCAACTGAAAAGCTACACAACATTTTGGGGAGGAAATCGAAAAGCACAGGAGGGAAACTGAGATTGCCTGCCCAGAATGCAGAACAGGTGAACTTTTATACGGAGATGAAAATACAGTGCAACAATGTCTAGCAATCCAACTTTTACAGAAATACTTGATTATATTGGTTCCATTGCATTTCTTTCAAGCAAGCTTCTTAATCCTTATTTATTTGAATAACCTTTTTTCTTTCTTTTTCTTTTTTCTTTTATTATTCATGTAATCTGAATCAATTTTACACTGTCTGAATATTCTTGTTCCCAGGAGCATCCTTTTAGGGGTGGGGTATTTAAGAAGTCAACATAGCAGGTGTGATAAAACCCCTGCTCTTCTTCACGTCCATTAAGATACAAATAAAAAGGAACAGGGCTTTGCCCACACAGTTGGGGCTGTCATTTTGATTTTTTTTTTCTTTTTTGACCCTTCCAATGGATGCCCCTCTGGCTCCTTTCATTTTTCTTAGCCATCTGATCTGTTATAATTATTCTGTAACGTGTGCACTCTAACCATTTTTTTTCCTCATCTATAAAGACTTCCAGTTTTTAAATGGAGCCAAAAATAAATAAATAAATTTTGGGGAGGAGGAGTATTTATTTATGTATCTGATTTTACCTCTAATGTCCTGTATTGCACTGTCAATGTGAAACTATGACATTTATGTTGCCTTAAAAATTCAAATGGAGAATAAAGAAAATCAACTAACAATTGGCCCTGAGTCAGATCATCACACTGGTCATCATACTTCGAAGAGGCCTAATGAAATCTAAATTGTCTCATTGATTTCAATAAATGTACTACTCCTGGCAATCATATCTCAGGCTTGAACTCCACAGCTAACTGCTAATACACATTTGTTGGCTTTAATGTGGAACTGCAATTTCTACACATTTTAAAGTGAGCATGTAAAAATGGGACAGGTGTTTGCAATCACATTGATTAAACCAAGATAGTCATTAGGATCAGATCTGTAGTTGGCTGCAGCTCCAGATTCCTTAGCTAAAGTAGATTGATTTAGTGATGGTGACCACTTTGAAGAAGGCTTGTCCACAAACCTGCACATGGCTTGCCGCTGAATACTTGTTTATAAAACTTGTCTTTAAAAAAAATGTTTGGGGCTGAGTTTTTGCATCCCTTTTGTTATATATGTTGTGATTACCATCATTCTTACAAACAGGAAGGCAAAACTTGTTTTTGGAGCTCCTTTTTATAGTTTGTTTGGTTCATCAGTATTAATCAATCAATCAATCAATCAATCAATCAATCAATGAAGTTGCTGAGGTTGAGAAACAATGCACTAGAGGTTCAGTTCTGACCAGCCAGGTCCCATATCTACAGTTTAAAAGTATGAGAACCCTACAGACCAAAAGAACATTAAACATCCCAATTTTATTTTAGGTATTTTATTTTTTCTTACTCCACTGCTTAGGTTACATTAATGTCATTGTTTTATATAATGTGATAGGTTTGTTATCTGATTTGTTACCGCAATTAGAAAAAGGTTGCTGTTGTTAAAGTCAGCATTATTGATGTTTAGCTGCCTGTTTATACGTTTTTGATTAAAGTTTTGTACTTTATTCACTAGCTTGAGTACCATGTGATATAGAGTCAGGATATGCATTAATAATAATAATAACAACTGTGTTAATGCAACTATTTTTAATATTACTATGGCTGAGGAAGTGCTTTGAAAGAGATGCTTTGTAATGCATGAAAACACATATAAAGCATTTCAATTTGAATAATAAAATAAGCTAATGTTTTTTCTTGGTTCACTTGGTTGCTTCCCTTTTTTCCCCAGCAAAAAATAGCAGTAGAGATTTGTGTGTGTGTGTGAATGGAGAATTCCAGTGGCACAATTCACTCACTCTAAAACAGACACACATACACACTCCAAAGAGTAAAGCATGCACTCTATTCCCCATTAAAGGTTTAACTTTGGATGAATCACACCACGGTGGAACTAAAAGCATACATTGCTCCACATATTTAGGTGAATTTGAGTGTTTTATTTAACTTGTCAAAAAATGAATGAAAGCAATGTAAAATATGCAATATATTTAGGCATACTGTTTTAACCTAACCATTATATCTAGGGAATTCACAACATATATTGTTATGTTTAATACTTTTCTAATTATTATTATTATTATTATGCTTTAACACACACCCCAGGTATATGCCAACTTAGTTTTATATTAACATCCATGGCAAACATACACCAAAAGTCTCAGTTTTGAACTATGCATCTTTAAACAAAAATGGCTTTGCTGAAGAAATTTCCGAATTATCTGAAACATTACATTTCATTCCAAAATTATTTTCCTAGTTCCAAACCCCACATAAGATCTTTCAAACCATGCTAGATTCTGCAAACCCATCAACAGAGTATTGCAAACAGGTCTGACAAGATTTCAGAGGCAAAGAAGATTTGATATATTCTTACAAGGCTCCAGGCAAAAACATCTTAACAACGGAAAATTTTCACAAATAAAGTTTTTCTGTGTATTAAACAAGAACTCTCTTGCGTGTTCATGTTCTCTTGTTCTTCCTCTCCAGCGCTCTTTTTAGAAGTTCATGTCTAGGTCAAATCAAGTTCACTTACGTCTAACAGATTATTCTAGTTAAAAGGAATGGCAGAGATTAAAGTGTAGAGTGAAATACCTTCCCCTCTCCCATTGCTGCAGGATTTAATATTAAAGTCCGGTGACACAAATACATCTAGCCTTTAGTAGCTAACCTAGAGACCTGCAAGTGTTGAGCTGGAAGGGTGGTTTTGACTTTGCAGTATAAACAGAATTTTATCCACACATCAAAATTCTACCCACAGAGAACCCCTGGCATCGTTAATGATTATAATCGTCACATTTAATCATGAGAATGCAGTGACAGGCAAAGAAAGGTTAGACAAACTGACAGTTCAGGCTGTTTCCCCGGATTTGGGGCGGGGGGGGATGTTGTATGTGTTTTGTTTTAAAATGCACATAAATATGCACTTCCTTCCAAGAAGGGTATTTTTGCAGCTTTACACAAGGCATTCATAAAACCCCTCCTCCTTGCAAGAGCTGGTGAAGTGCATAATTAACCTTTAGATGACATAAAGGCTAGGACCTTAATGAGTTCTGTAAAACTGTTGCTTTGCTGATGCTGCTTTCAAAGATGAATTAAGCAAGGACCCCAAAAGGCCGACATATGCAGAGGAGAATACCATTTTATTTTATTTTATTTTATTTTATTTTATTTTATTATTTTATTTTATTTTATTTTATTTTATTTTATTTTATTTTATTTTATTTTATTTTATTTTATTTTATTTTATTTTATTTTATTTTATTATTTTTTATTTTATTTTATTATTTTATTATTTTATTTTGGTGCATGGCAAAGCTATTGATAGGAACTGTCTGGAGCAGAAGAGAAAAGGCAAATGGAACATTGGTGTGTATTCTCTCTCTTAATTTTTTTTTAAAAGAATAAAAGTGGCAAAGGCATTTCAACTTAAATTAGCATCATTGAGAAGGCATGTTATTCATATCTGTTCTTGTAAAATGCTGCTTATTTCCATTAAAAAAAAATCAAAGCTCTAATTCTACATTCAGTTCACTGGGAAGAAGCCCATTGAATTCAGTGAAAGTTAATTCTAAGGAAAATGATTTAGGTTTGCCCTCCAAACATGACAGACATATATCACCAGCTCCCAGAATCCCAGTACAACTATATGTACTGTATATACTGTATATACTGCTAGTATATATACAGTATATATACTGCTACGATAGATAGATAAATAGATAGATGATAGATGATAGATAGATAGATAGATAGATAGATAGATAGATAGAAGATAGATAGATAGATAGATAGATAGATAGATAGATAGATAGATAGATAAAGAAAGAGGATGTAAAACTTTTCATGAGAGAACTATGCTGTTGTTGTTTATTCGTTCAGTCGCTTCCGACTCTTCGTGACTTCGTGGACCAGCCCACACCAGAGCTTTCTGTCGGCCGTCACCATCCCCAGCTCCCCCAAGGTCGAGTCTGTCACCTCCAGAATATTTTCCATCCATCTTGCCCTTGGTCGGCCCCTCTTCCTTTTGCCTTCCACTTTCCCTAGCATCAGCTTCTTCTCCAGGGTATCCTGTCTTCCCATTATGTGGCCAAAGTACTTCAGTTTTGCCTTTAATATCATTCCCTCAAGTGAGCAGTCTGGCTTGATTTCCTGGAGTATGGACTGGTTTGATCTTCTTGCAGTCCAAGGCACTCTCAGAATTTTCCTCCAACACCACAGTTCAAAAGCATGTATCTTCCTTCCCTCAGCCTTCCTTATGGTCCAGCTCTCGCAGCCATAGGTTACTATGGGGAATACCATTGCTTTAACTGTGCCGATCTTTGTTGTCAGTGTGATGTCTCTGCTCTTAACTATTTTATCGAGATTTGTCATTGCTCTCCTCCCAAGAAGTAAATGTCTTCTGATTTCCTGGCTGCAGTCAACGTCTGCAGTAATCATGGCGCCTAGAAATACAAAGTCTGTCACTGCCTCCACGTTTTCTCCCTATTTGCCAGTTACCAGTCAAGCTGGTTGCCATAATCTTGGTTTTTTTGAGGTTTAACTGAAACCCAGCTTTTGTACTTTCTTCTTTCACCTTCATCATAAGGCTCCTCAGCTCCTGAATATTTGGGAAGCAACAAAAAAAATTGTTCTCACCAGGTGAAGTTAACTGAGATCCCATGATAGAATAAGTTCAATTCTACTCAAAGAAGGGGCACTCTTTAAACCTGCTAATAAAAGGAATGTGAAGAACTGGCACACAGTTATTAATCCAAGAACTCTCAATTACACGCCATCGGGTGAAGTAGAAGAGTAATTTATTAATACAGATGCTCAATTCCATTCAAAGATCAGTCTGAAGGAAAACGCGTGAAAACACTAAGATAAAATCCCCCGGAATCTCTAACCCCTCCTTCAAGGCTGCATTTCCTTCTCAACTTCTAAAAGTGAAATTCCCCCCCCCCCTTTCGCTAAGCCTAGCTAGCAGTAAAATTCCATTCTTCCTTCTAACGCAGAGCTTTCCAAATTCTGTGTCGCGACACAAAAGTGTGTTGCCACACACAGTCTGGTGTGTTGCCACACAACCCGGAAGCACTGATCATCATCAGCGCTTCTGGTTTTTCCCGCGGCGACACACCAACGGCGGCGTGCAAAAACCCGAAAGCGGCAGTAGCGCTTCTGGGTTTTTGCGCGCTGCCGCAACGGTGGCACTTCCGGGTTTTCCTGCGGCGACACACCAACGGCGGTTGGTGTGTTGCCGCGGGAAAACTTTGGAAAGCCCTGTTCTAACGGTTCTCTACTCCCTTTCCCACATTCCTTTCTACTGAACGCTGATAAACAATCCACGCTGACTTTGGAGGTGCTCAGGCCTCTCATCAACCATGCTTTTCCCATGCTCAGATTCTATTACTACAATTACTACAAAACCTATTACTACACTGACAGGATGTTCATCCTGACAAGGAATTTTTCCCTCTATTTTCCTTCCTTCCTTCCTTCCTTCCTTCCTTCCTTCCTTCCTTCCTTCCTTCCTTCCTTCCTTCCTTCCTTCCTCCCTCCCTCCCTCCCTCCCTCCCTCCCTCCCTCCCTTCCTTCCTTCTTCTCTTCTTCCTTCCCTCCTTGTTCCTCCCCCATTTTGGCACCAGAGCATTGAGGAGTTTTCAAGACAGCATGAGAAGTGCTAACTGAGTTGGCGAGGGGCACACTAGCCAAAAAAACCCTCCTTCCTTAAGTTTACAGGAGCTTTTCTATGTCCTTATGTTAACAGATGTTGTGGCGACCACAGGGGAGCAAAACAACAGGGCTTGCATTGCAATGCCATATGCCATTTTGACATTCCCACCCCTACCCCCATGGACACAGCTGTATGACTGTACTTTTGTGCATGGTTAGAGAATTGCACAGAAAAATTTGGAGAACTGCTAACTCTGAAGGATCCTGAGTTTTGGATTGTGCATGGCTTTAAATGAGATAAAATGCAAAGTAAACCTATTTCTCTCCCCATTCCTACTTGCTGACAACTTTGATCACTAGGAAATGGTGGGCTGGACCCTAATATAGAGCAGAGTTTCCTGATTCTTTGTCCTTTTGCAGCTTATGATATTTTCCTTTAATTTTCAAGACAATATCTGATATGCCCTTGTAGCACATATCTCTCCATTCAGCTCTTTACAGGTTCACACACAAAAGTTTTTTGTATATATGGTTTATGTCTAACAGGCCATCATGGTGAAAGCCAGTCACTGGTATTTGTTTTGAGACAAATGACATTTCAAACATGAAATTAATGATTAGAGAAGCAAAAAAAAACCCACAACCAAATGGCTATAACTCTTCCAAAGGAAGGACAGAGCAGACACAAACAAAGGAAATAAAAATAAGGTTCTAGCACTGATGGTCTGGTGTTAGACACAAGAGTGTTTTAGATTAACAGGTCCTCTCTCCTTTTCACACTAATAACTGAACATTGTCTGAAGTAAACGCACCATGAAATTTATTGATCGTGTTGCAAGACATGTCAGACATCGCGGAAGAGGGGAATGTGATCAGCTGTCATGGGGAAAGGACAGAGGAGAGCAAAGAGCTATTAAAAACTCAGAATAGGACCCAACTTTTCTCTCCGTAGCCATTTAATCCAATAATGCCTGGGATTTTCATTTTTACTCAGAGAAACCATGTAGAAATGGCTTATCAAGTGATAGGATCTCAAAAAGATTTTCAGCTGCAACCTTCAAGGATTAAGCAGCTTGAACTGTAGATTTAAGAAATAATGCTTGACAATTAGACAAGGTCAAGATTGCGAAGGGGGAGGTAATGAGCATGGGAGACAGACCGAAAATAAAACAAGCAGGACAAATAGCTGGGGCAAATGTCCTTGGCTTGACCCTTCCTGAACCAGTCAGCTCTGGCCATTAGCCATGCTGACTGAGGCTGATGAGAGTTGTAGTCCAACACATCTGGAAGGAACCAATTTAGAGCAGTGATGGAAAGGTTAATTTGGGTCTCTTCCAAAGCTACTTTCAGTCATGTATAAGCACAACAGTTTCTCTTCCTCAGGCTAGCATAATTCTTCTTGAGATAAAGGCAACATCAGAGCAGGCAGAAGTCAGGAGAGGAGGGGGGGCTATATTGTCTTAGACCTTTGATGTAACTGATTCGTGCAGGAGTTGATAAAAGAAAAATAGAAAACAGTTAATAAAGTCATGATCACCTCATTGTGGGCAGAAGCAAAACGGATATGCACCTAAACTTATTCTCTTTCAAAACATACATATTTTAAAATGTGCTTTGATCTGAGAACTGAATTAGAACTTGGGAAATAGGAAACCCAATACATAATGAATTTATTTCCTACCTATACTTTGACGAAATCTATGAGTGAGGTCAGCTGTTATCAGAATTTACAAAGATCAAATTTCTGAAACATCCTACATAGGCTGTAAGTTCCTGAGACAGTGAATTGGACAGTTTCCTCCACCTCATTTCCAATCTATATAAATTGTGTATAAATCAAGAGTAATTACAGTTTCATAAAACATTGCATCCTACTAGATCAAACTCTATGTTTCCATCTAGTCCAGTGTTTCTCAACCTTGGCAGCTTTAAGATGTGTGGACTTCAACTCCCAGAATTCCCCAGCCAGCATGAAGTCCACACATCTTAAAGCTGCCAAGGTTGAGAAAACACTGATCTAGGCAATACTAACACAGAGTCTCCCTTAGAAATCTTTCTCATCATTTGCTTGCAGGATTCCTTTTTAATAAAGACCTGATCTTGGGAATTTTTCAAACAAATTAAGGGATCTTCTAGTGAGTGATGCCTCCTTACCCAGGCTATATGACTTTGCACCCCTCTGAAGCTAAAAAAAAAAAACAATAAAGAGGGGTTAAAAAGGGAGACAGTTCTATGTGGTTCATCACAAAATGCAAAATGGGTCGATGGTACATGAGAACAAAAAAGGGCTTCATTTGAAGGGAAACAAGATGTTGGTTGAGTAGAAATGAAATAAAATAAAATCAACCAAAGTACACATATACTCTTTAGCCTTTCTGATATCTTGGAGCATTTCCCCCTTGGCACACTTTCCTTGTTGCCACACACACTGATCCCTCACAAGTGAATTTCAGACGAGCTTTCAATCATTTTTTCTTCTACTGGAAAGAGAACAATATGAACTGCTCTGAAGGTGCCTTCCTTTTCTTTCTGTTTTGTTCCTTCCTTTTGTTTAAAAGAAGGGGTGTGGTGGCTCAGCGGGTAAGATGCCAGGCTTGTCGATCGGAAGATCACAAGTTCGGAGGTTCGAATCCCTAGCCCTGCGTGCGGAGTGAGCTCCCGCACTTGCCCCAGCTCTTGCCTACCTAGCAATTCGAAAACATGCAAATGCAAGTAGATGAATAGGTACCACTTCGGTGGGAAGGTAACAGCGTTCCGCACGCATCATGCGGCCACATGACCGCGGAAGCATCTTCGGACAACGCTGGCTCTTCGGCCAACAAACGGAGATGAGCACCGGCCCCTAGAGTCGGACATGACTGCACAAATGTGCGGGGGGAACCTTTACCTTTTACTTTGTTTAAAAACTTCAATCTGCTTGGTGCTGAAAGACTAGCTTGGCAGCATTTTTGTAACCAGGTACTTTTCACAACAGCACTAACCATGGCTGAAATGGGGCTAGGGATGGGAGAGACTAATGGCTTGCTTGGCCCTAGAACAACTTTAAGATGTGTGGACTCCAACTCCCATAATTCCCCAGCCAGCATGCTGGCTGGGGAATTCTGGGAGTTGAAGTCCACACATCTTAATGTTGATAAGGTTGAGAAACACTGCCCTAGAGGATGAGTTGTTGGAATGACAGATACAGGTTTCTTTTCCCACTTTCTCAACATTTCTTTCAACAAAAGACATGTTCAGGCCAAAACGTACTTTCCAGCTGGTATTCCTACAACTCAACCTAATTTGTTCATTTTTATTTATTTGATTGAGTTTTCAACCACCTGTCACCAAAGTCTCTGGGTGGTGTAAACCAAAAAAACCTATTAAACATCTATTAATAATTTAAAATATATAAATATGTAAGGTATATAAATATGTAAGGTATATAAAAATTAAAATAGAAATAAATTATAATTTGGGAGAGATTTAAAACATAAAATAAAAACTTAAACTCTGCAGATCAGCTGAAAAGGATACGCTTTTAAAGCCTTCTTAATGATCAGTGCAGATGGCAGTTCTAAGGTTGTATGCGGAGATGAATTCCACAGCTTTGGTGTCACTGCACAAAAGGCTTGATCCCAGGGGAGCAGATGGACCACCAGAGGCAGGCCTCCCCAGATTAACTTAGCGGATGGTAGGAATCTTGTAGGAGAAGGAGGTGTTCTTCCAGGTGCCCCCAGTCCAGACCTGGGGTGGTACCTTCAAGTCAGTCTTGACTCCTGGCGACTGCCTGGACTAGTCCCTGCAGTTTTCTTGGCAAGATTTTGGAAGTGGTTTGCCCTTGCCTTCTTCTTCCTAGGGCTGAGAGAGCGCAACTGGCCCAAGGTCACCCAGCTGACTTGGTACCCTAAGGCAGGACTAGAACTCATGGTCTCCCAGTTTCTAGCCTGATGCCTTAACCAGTACACAAAACTGGCTCCCACAATTAAAAGAGTTACAGGGGGAAAAGAAAACATACCAGACGACATCCCTTCAGTTTTTCAGGAATTTCCAAAGTGATAGCAGATAGCATCTTCCTGGGTCTTCAGTTACATGGTGAGTTCATTTTAATAAACTTGTATGGTGCCTAGAGTCGTAGAAAGCTGGGCAACATTCAAGTTTGATAAAATTATTATTAAAATGTCTGGGGTGTGTGGCCACCTTTTTTCACATTAAGGATAGGTGTGTAGATAGCATAACATCTGGAGGTGGTCTGATGACATATCGTACAAAATGATTTGGT
Organism: Charina bottae; assembly: GCA_023362775.1. Lineage (NCBI taxonomy): Eukaryota > Metazoa > Chordata > Lepidosauria > Squamata > Charinaidae > Charina > Charina bottae. The sequence goes on along the minus strand of JALMGJ010000004.1, from coordinate 32,088,136 downwards.
CCCAATTCAGAGAAATGGCCATCTACCATAGTTATCCTAAATGAGAAATCATCTTTTGTTGCATTGTTTCTCATCCTCCTCTTTGTAGGTATTGGACTAGGGAGTACATGCTGTTCTTGTTATCTTAATTGTTACATGTTGTAAATACAGACAGAAGACTCAAAAGGGAAAATGATTATACAATAATAAGATACGATGTGTAAAACTTGCTAAGCAACTCTTTTTAAGCATGGATATGGAGGAATCTATCTTATTATATGTGCAAAGAGAGAAAAATGGACCACACCACTACACCTCCTTGACATTTCTTCCACAATGGCATTAGAGCACTCTTTTGTGTTATACCCAGAAACCAATTGGCAGGCAGTGTAAATACTTCAGAATGGGTATAATCTGATCTTTACAGGATATTCTGGAGAACAATCTGGCTACAGCATTTGGAACCATTTGAAGTTTTTGAGTGACCCCCAAAGGCGGCTCCACATACAGTACATTAGAAAAATCAAGTCTGGAGAGTAGGATGTATCATTAGAAACAGTTGTTATTGTCTATGAAGGGATGCAGCTGGCATATTGGCCAGTGTTGATAAAAAATATTCTGGCCATGAACTCCACCTGAAGAGTCAGGGAGAGATTCGTAGCTAGAATGTGACCCCTCAGATCTATCACAGTCCTAGAACTATAATCCCCTGGAGTTTCAATTTATTTCCCAGAAACCAGACCCTTATAATCTATATGTAAGCTTTCAGGGGAATCACACCATTGCCAGAGGATGTTAGCACAGAGAAATGGATTTGACTGTCCTTGGCTTAAAGAATGCATGTAGAGTTCTTGACTTCCTACCTCACCAGGACACCAATAAGAGCATATAAATAAACTAATATCTCTAGAGTATTTCTCATCTTTATATACTGTCCTGCCACAATTGTTCTGTTGCTATTTCTAGCATGCTAGGAAGGCTGAATTGCTTGGGCTAAAATATAAAAACAAATTGGATTGCAATCATATATTCACCACCGAAGAAAAGCTCCACTGAATTAAAGTCTATAGGGACAGGATTACATTGTTAGTGTGACTTTCTTTAGATATTTTTTTCTTTAAGCATCACTAAGAGTCAATGTGGTGGAATGGATGGGAGACTGGAGAAATTCAGATTTCCATTAATTCTCAGACATGATTAGTTAGGAATAATCATTCTCTTTCAGCCCAACCTACCAACCAGGGTCATCATTGTGGGAATAAAATGAAGGGAGATCCTCATGTTATCAACCTGAAGAAAAGGAAGGATATAATTGTAACAAAATAATTTCTCTTTTGCTTATTAATGTACTTTCTATATGAGACTTAATTAAATTGCAAATCTATACTTCTTAACCCAATTCTGTCTCCTCTCTTTTTTCCAAGCCAATAAACTCTTTCTCTCCTTAATTCTTTAAAGTTAAAGTTAAAACATCTTTTTAAAAAATGGGCTTTTCACTCTGTCCATTTGCGAAATATCCTTCCTGAATTAGGAAGGCCTTAAGCCGTTTATTTTTCTTTGACCAAACCATCCAGTCACTTCCTTTAATATCTGGCAACATTATGTAAGTGACATTTTTCCCAAACTGTTGCAATAATAATAAATACCCTATTTTTTATTTATTTTTTATTTATTTTATTTTATTTTTAAATAAATAAATACCCTATTTTTTAAAAGCCACATCTACCAAAAATCTGCACAAGACCCAAGCAACAGATTTAAACCAACTGTTATTTGGATTCATTTTAATGATATCCATGCCAGTACTTTTAAGTTATAGAAGAGGTCAGTAATGAATGTTATATGTATGTGTATACTCTGTCTTTTCCCTTATTATGATTTTGCACAATCCCAGCAAGAATTGCTTTCTCAAGTGCTGTCTGTTTAATGTACCATGATAACATGTGCTATATATGAAGAAAAAGCCATGCCATTAACTCTTTCCCACAATAGCTATTAAGTGAAAGAAAAAGTAAGATTTAAATCCCATGCTGATCCATAATCCAATTTTATCTGGCTGCACATTTGTGAATAAACTGACCTAATACAATATCCATTACCAACAGATTCCTTTGGGTGAGAAAGAAAGTCTAGCATCTTTGGAAACAACTTGGACAGTTGTGAGGTCAATATGAAATGTGTCTGAGGGTTCACTCTGAGCAGCTTGTCCTTTTCATGATTGGGAATCTAGACAAAATGGCAATCAGCAATGGATGTTGCTGAAATATCTTGGGATAATCATAATGAAATGAGGTTTCCAAATCCCAAATGCCTTGATCCTTTTTTTTTTGTCCATTGTCAACAGAGAAATCTGTAGATGAATGAATTCCCAGACAGTAAGTGCTGTTGAGACAAAAGAGCAAGCAGATGAAATCATCAGAGAGAAATGTCTCTGTTAAGGACAAGAAACTCAGTGTAGCAAATGTCAGGCTCTACATTCTATGCTATGAAGTCTGAAATTCAGAAGCTTTTTACTTTTATTTTTTACTTCACTTTTTTAGCTACTAGCAGAACACCATGCCCTTAATACCACTTTCTTGCTCTTTTGAACTTGATGTCCTTACTAGCCAGACCCTTGAAGTATCACTATCTAAGAGGCTCCTCAGCAGGATGTGGGCAAAAGTGTAAGGATGTGGTTGCCTGGGAATTGCCAGAGGAAAGCAGGCACATTATACCATTTAGGAAGCTCTTTAAAGACAACAGGAGTCGAAGAGAAGGTAACTGAACCAAAGCTAAGAAGTGGAAAAGTAGAGTATGCGATCATGCTGTGCTTAAAAATATGTCAACTTAGAACTCACTTCAGACCTGAATCTTTCTCTATGTCCTTATTGCCCAGGTATTTTGCTGATTTTATGTCGTGTATAGCAAAAAGAGAGGGGGGGGAGGGAAGAGGAATGCATGTCCCCCCTCTCCTTGTTTAGCCTCTGTTTTTTTTCCACACAATGGCTCTGTTCCTGTGCATACAACTGGGTCAATGGGAGGGAGGGTTAGTGTGTTGAGGGGATACACACACAAAAAAGAGTCAACTGACCCAGTTAGCAAATCCCCAGGGTTTACATTTAGCTCAAAACAAACCTAGCTGTACATAGGGATAAGCTAATTCTAGTCAGTGACTGCTAACTCAGTTAGTTTATTGGAGCATAGGGCCAAAGAGGAGAAAAGCAGAAATGTGGTAGCTAGCTCCACAACCTGTGTCATTTTCCACAGACTGGAGGACAAACATCTGCTGTATGACCTCTACAGATTCTTATAGACCTTCTGAACAATTTAGACCCTTGATAGTAACCCTTAAATTTTAAAACAATTTGTTGTTTACTCGTTCAGTCGTTTCCGACTCTTCGTGACCTCATGGACCAGTCCACGCCAGAGCTTTCTGTCGGCCGTCACCATCCCCAGCTCCCCAATGGTTGAGTCCGTCACCTCCAGAATACCATCCATCCATCTTGCCCTTGGTCGGCCCCTCTTCCTTTTGCCTTCCACTTTCCCGAGCATCAGCTTCTTCTCCAGGGTATCCTGTCTTCTCATTATGTGGCCAAAGTACTTCAGTTTTGCCTTTAATATCATTCCCTCAAGTGAGCAGTCTGGCTTGATTTCCTGGAGTATGGACTGGTTTGATCTTCTTGCAGTCCAAGGCACTCTCAGAATTTTCCTCCAACACCACAGTTCAAAAGCATCTATCTTCCTTCGCTCAGCCTTCCTTATGGTCCAGCTCTCGCAGCCATAGGTTACTACAGGGAATACCATTGCTTTAACTATGCGGACCTTTGTTGTCAGTGTGATGTCTCTGCTCTTAACTATTTTATCAAGATTTGCCATTGCTCTCCTCCCAAGAAGTAGACGTCTTCTGATTTCCTGGCTGCAGTCAGCGTCTGCAGTAATCTTTGCGCCTAGAAATACAAAGTCTGTCACTGCCTCCACTTTTTCTCCCTCTATTTGCCAGTCATCAATCAAGCTCGTTGCCATAATCGTGGTTTTTTTGAGGTTTAACTGCAACCCAGCTTTTGCACTTTCTTCTTTCACCTTCGTCATAAGGCTCCTCAACTCATCCTCGCTTTCAGCCATCAAAGTGGTATCATCTGCATATCTGAGATTGTTAATGTTTCTTCCAGCGATTTTAACTCCAGCCTTGGATTCCTCAAGCCCAGCATGTCGCATGATGTGTTCTGCGTACAGGTTGAATAGGTAGGGTGAGAGTATACAACCCTGCCGTACTCCTTTCCCAATCTTAAACCAGTCTGTTGTTCCGTGCTCTGTTCTTACCGTTGCTACTTGGTCGTTATACAGATTCCTCAGGAGGCAGACAAGATGACTTGGTATCCCCATACCACCAAGAATTTGCCACAATTTGTTATGATCCACACAGTCAAAGTCTTTAGAATAGTCAATAAAACAGAAATAGATGTTTTTCTGAAATTCCCTGGCTTTCTCCATTATCCAGCGGATATTGGCAATTTGGTCTCTAGTTCCTCTGCCTTTTCTAAACCCAGCTTGTACATCTGGCAATTCTCGCTCCATGAATTGCTGGAGTCTACCTTGCAAGATCTTGAGCATTACCTTACTGGCATGTGAAATAAGTGCCACTGTTCGATAGTTTGAACATTCTTTAGTGCTTCCCTTTTTTGGTATGGGGATATAAGTTGATTTTTTCCAATCTGATGGCCATTCTTGTGTTTTCCAAATTTGCTGGCATATGGCATGCATCACCTTGACAGCATCATCTTGCAAGATTTTAAACAGTTCAGCTGGGATACCATCGTCTCCTGCTGCCTTGTTATTAGCAATGCTTCTTAAGGCCCATTCAACCTCACTCTTCAGGATGTCTGGCTCTAACTCACTGACCACACCGTCAAAGCTATCTCCAATATTATTATCCTTCCTATACAGATCTTCCGTATATTCTTGCCACCTTTTCTTGATCTCTTCTGGTTCTGTTAGGTCCTTGCCATCTTTTTTTTTAACATACCCATTTTTGCCTGGAATTTACCTCCGATGTTTCTAATTTTCTGGAAGAGGTCTCTTGTCCTTCCTATTCTATTGTCTTCTTCCACTTCTGCACATTGCTTGTTTAAAAATAATTCCTTATCTCTTCTGGCTAACCTCTGGAATTTTGCATTTAATTGGGCATATCTCCCCCTGTCACTGTTGCCTTTTGCTTCCCTTCTTTCTTGGGCTACTTCCAGTGTCTCAGCAGACAGCCATCTTGCCTTCTTGGTTTTCTTTTTCTTTGGGACGTATTTTGTTGCCGCCTCCTGAACAATGTCGCGAACTTCTGTCCATAGTTCTTCCGGGACCCTATCTACTAAATCTAGTCCCTTAAATCTATTCTTCACCTCCAATGCATATTCCTTAGGAATATTAGTGAGCTCATATCTAAGTGATCTGTGGGTCTTCCCTATTCTTTTTAGTCTGATTCTAAATTTTGCAATAAGAAGTTCGTGATCTGAACTACAGTCAGCTCCAGGTCTTGTTTTTACCGACTGTATAGATGTCCGCCACCTTTGGCTGCAAAGGATGTAGTCAATCTGATTTCGGTGTCGACCATCTGGTGAAGTCCATGTATAAAGTCGTCTTTTAGGTTGTTGGAAGAGAGTGTTTGTTATGCACAGTGAGTTGTCTTGGCAAAATTCTATCAGCCTATGTCCTGCTTCATTTTGTTCTCCCAGACCATGCTTGCCTGTAATTCCAGGTGTCGTCTGACTACCCACCTTAGCATTCCAGTCTCCTGTAATGAAAATAACATCTCTTTTTGGTGTATTATCCAGTAGGTGCTGCAGATCCTCATAGAACTGATCTACTTCTGCTTCTTCAGCATCTGTGGTTGGGGCGTATATTTGGATCACTGTGGTGTTAAATGGCTTACCCTGAATTCGAATTGAGATCATTCTATCGTTTTTGGGATTGTATCCAAGCACTGCTTTAGCCACTTTATTATTAATTATGAAGGCTACTCCATTTCTTCTGTGGTCCTCTTGTCCACAGTAGTAGATCTGGTGGTCATCTGATGTGAAGTGGCCCATCCCAGTCCATTTCAGTTCACTGACACCTAAAATGTCTATATTTAATCTTGACATCTCACCAATAACCACATCCAATTTGCCCTGGCTCATAGATCTTACATTCCAGGTTCCTATGGTGTGTTGATCTTTAGAACATCGGATTCGTCGTTCACCACCAGCACCGTCGGCCGCTAGCCGTCCTTTCAGCTTTGAGCTAGCTGCGTCATCACATCTGGGGCTAGTTGAACGTATCCTCTGTTCCTCCCCAGTAGCATTTTGACCATCTTCCGACCTGGGAGTCCCATCTTCCAATGGTATACCGACATATCTTTGGTTGTACTGATCCATTTAGTTTTCATGGCAAGAATACTGGGGTGGGTTGCCATTACCTTCCCCAGGGATCGTATTTAGTCCCAGGGATCGTATTTAAAACAATACTTTATGTTTAAATAAACAGCATTATTTTAAAAAAAGATCAAACCAGAAAATGTCCTACCATCAGAATGGTAGTATTTAAACTGTGAACATTAATTCATTGAAAGATCTGGTTGGTTCAAGGGTGCTGTATGTAAAAAAGGCAGGATGAAATAATAATAATAATAATAATAATAATAATAATAATAATAATAAGTTCACACATACACACACCACACTCCAAAGCACATTTTCTCCATCAAATGCCAACTATGCTATAAAAGGAAATTTCCAATACCCTTATTTCTTTGTATTACTAGAAAAAAAAAGATCCTAAACTGGATGGAAATAATTTCTGGAGATGGTGGAGTAGAGAGGAATAGACATGAAATTCTGGTTAAGAGCTAACTAGCTTTTGCCATGCATGACTGGTAGTTGGTCTTACCTACTTTACACAGATCTACATTGTGTTACAATCATTCAGCTCTAAAATTGGCCAGAACAGCCACACAGAGATTTAGCCAAATGCAACTATTTAACTAGGCTGACCATATTTCCTTAAGGCAAAAACATCTCTGGACAAAGTGGGCATGCAGGTGCGCGCATGGGGGGCGGGGGGGCGGGGGGCGGGTGCAGGCATGTGTGTGGGGGCATGGGGGGCGTGTGTGCGGGGGCGTGTGGGTGTGCCATGCGGGCGTGCACACACGCTTGCAGGGGACGGGGGGCGAGCACGCGCACTTCACTGGGAAACTTTCAAAAATGGGACAAAATTGAAATTTTTACTATAATGACGGGACGCTCCAGAAATGGTGGAGATAACGGGACAGTCCCGTTCAAAACAGGACGTATGGTCAGCCTATATTTAACAGATTTGGAACACTGAAGCTAAGTATCAGTTAACAAAATAATAACCATGGTAATGATTTTGTTGAGATCGCTACACTATTGCTAATGACACAGAAGAGCTGTACTGGTAGATCCCAAACTACCTTTTGTCTACCCCTGGTCTTCCCTATCTTTCTGGTCTCAGCTTACACCAACAAAACACTCATCTGGAAAGAGCTGCACAAACAAATGTTCTGTCACAACATCCCACCAGGCCACTATTATACAATAAAGTCAGGCTGCTAGTCCATGTTTAAATAATGGGTATTGATTCCCTTGTTACTTACTGTCCTTGCTTTGAACTTCATTAATCAATGTAAGCTTCCTGAAATCCAATGTCTAAGTCTCAGAGAGGTGAACACAGACAAGAATTGTAGCCCAGAAAGCAAAACAACATTGTGCAATCCGTAATCTCCTTGGGCTGCAAACTTGTGTTGTTCCACTAAAGTGAAAGGAGAAGTATCTATTGTCTTTCATACAACTGGAGGCAGCTATTATGTATTCCAGTGCATGTTCTAGCAGGAACTTACACATGTCTCCTGTGATGCAGAATTCTCATTTTTTTCCATTTTCACAGATGTGAAATGACATATGCTTGACACAATAGACACAAATTCCACCTGAATTCTTTCACTAGTAATAATTTTTGCAGGCTGGCTGCTGTGAGGTTGACATTTAGACATTTGCAGTATGGAATAGAGCTCCAATAAAGTGAATATTTGCCCTGTAGTCCTTTGGGTAGCAATATGCATGAAGCTCAGAAATAAAAACAGTAGTGGCAGAACGGGAAGTTCAGAAGAACGAGATATGAGGAGGAAAAGACTCTGTGGCTTGTTAGAGAGACTGGGAGAAACAGTAGACCTTGTAGAATTCTCTAAGCTATCTCAACAAATTATAATGCTTCTATTAATTTGGAATGCATCGTTCATTACCAAAGCAAAGTCACATGAAATGCTTTGGTTAGGGTTCATATTAGTCTGTAAATTGCACACTAACACTATACAACCAGCTTTGAATATTTTGCTATCAGAAATGAAACAGCAAATGGTACCTCCTTCCTTACCCCAAAGAAGGGTGTTTTTGTCGAAGGCTTTCACGGCCGGAGTTCGATGGCTGTTGTGGGTCTTCCGGGCTGTTTTTCTTTATTCAAAGGTATCCACGGGGGCCATCAATGACATCAACATGGATGGCATGTTCATGCAACTGAAGTCTTACTCCTTTTAATGTGCATCACATGTCCACCAAAACAGATGGTATTTCGATTTCCCAGTCTCACCCACCATTTTGACATGTTGTTTTTAATTATTCATTTCTATTAATCATTTTTTTAAAAGAAAGAGAGAGAGAGAACAAATAGGCAAAGGAAAAAAATGATTGAGAGATATAGTATCAGTAAGTGGACAAAGTTACTGAGGTTGGACAGTTGGTGCTCAATATATCATTGATGGAAAATTTACCACAAATAAACGGAATGTATTAACTTACTTTTACAATAAGAAGAAGGATTTTAGAAATCTTTTTGAATCCCTGAACCGAGTGCCAAAGTCTCCACAATTTTGTTATTTAAGAATACAAAATACAAAAAAGATAGAAAGAACTACTAAAAGCATTAGTAAATATCTAACTTCCTATTTGTTGTACTCTGATATACAATATTATTATATTGTATTTAAGATTTATAGGTTTTTAATTTTAATATTATTATTGTAAACCGCCCAGAGTCTACTGCTGTAGAGATGGGCGGTGATAAATTTGACTAATAAAAAAAAAATGACTAATAAAAAAAATACAAGATCATTTTGACATTGTTGATGGTCCCCATGGATGCCCCTGTCCTTATTAAAATATTTATAGCCACCTAGCCTCCTAAAAACCTTAGGGTGGATTAGAATCCATAAAAGATAAAACAATAATGTGAAACAAAATAAATACTACTTTAAGTCTTAAACCAACAATATTTTTCATACAATCATTGAGCGAGACAGATTTTTAGAACCAGGCAAGTTCTCTTAGCACCTGAGGCACCAATTCTCAGAAGCACCTTTCATAATTCCTAAAATCAGCTCTATTTAGTGGTAAGGCTAGCCCTGTGATTGACCTAGTTAGAAGCTCTTGAAACTTGGGGAGATGGAGCAGTATCTGAATATATGAAGGGAACCATGTAGCTTGGTATGTCTTTCCTGGTAATGATCTTCCCACCATTTCTCTAATGATAAGATCAGTGTACCTCGGACTCCACTTTCATCCAGAATTTCATGTGAGAGGCTTTCATGTTATAGATCATAGCTTTACAAACTGTGTGTCGCGACACATTAGTGCATCGTGCTAAAACCCGGAAGTGCTGATGGCATGTCGCCGCCGCCCCTCTGGAGGCGGGTGTGGCGGTGGCGGTGGGCATGGTGGTGGCAGTGGCGGTGCACCTTCAGCGCTTCCGGGTTTTAGCGTGATGCACAAGGCCGCCACCGCTGCTGCACGCACCGCCATGCACGCTGCCACCAGGCACACCACCGTGGCACCGCCACCGCCGTTGGTGTGTCGCCAATGGCAGGACTTTGGAAAGCACTGTTATAGATTATTGCAATGCTAGGGACTTTGTATATTGACACAGGATTTATACGCCCTTTTCCAGATATTCCAGTGCTAATGGAAACTCATACACTGACAGAGCAGTGGGGTACCAAGGGCAGGGGGATGGGAGCGGTCCACCCCAGGTTCAGGCACTAAGGAGATGTATTGTCTGAGGAGGCTATCCAGTGGTGGGTATGGAGTTGAGTCACTGCTACTGGTGCACCAATCAGCTCTCTGGTAGTTGGCAGCACAGGCTATGACGATGAAGCAGGGCATCCTGGCAATGGTGTAGTTGGGCCAAGTTGGTGGTAAGTAAAACTACAAATTAATCAAGACAATCATAAATGGAATGGGAGAGATCCTGCCAATACACAACAGCCAGTTCAAGTGATGGTGGGGAAATTTACCTGGTGTGCCAAGGTGAGGGTGATGATGGATGATTATGATTCCCTATCTATTTCTGTGGATAGTAACTAAAGGTGATATAAAAAATAAGCCCCTGTGATTCAGTCACAATCAAAATTATCAGTTCAATTCTGAAAAGAAATCCAGTTTGATTCAGTGATGCAAATCAATTCAGAAAATTGATCCATTGAATCCAGACATTTGAACTGAATGATTAGATCAATGTGATTTGAATTACGTTTAAAACCAGATTTGAAAAAAGCTGTTCTGACATTGCCAAGTCAATTTAGAGGCATCAGACTGAATTTGATAAATTAAACAGATTTCCCAGTTTATGGTGGAAAGTCAATTCAATTTGGAGATTCAATCAAATTATTTGAACTGAATCTCTAAATTACATATTTGCACAAATGGACTTGATTCGTGAGCAGCAGTAAAATCTAAGGAAGTGCTGAGGATGGACTGGCATTCATGGTCACCTTCACCAAACTGGCTTGTTGACTGTTTCATAGGGCAAGTAAGGAATTCATATGAGCCACCGATGGCTATTATATTTAATTAACAGAGATGAAAATCTATATTCAAAGAAAAATTAACACAATAAGTCCAGTAAACCTCAGTGAAATGATATCATATATTGTTGACTATCTCTTTAAAACTGTCAGCTTCCAACATACTTAATGTGCTATGCAGTCTTATTTAATTAAATTGTTAGCAATGCATTTAGAAACAGGGAGATTTGAGAGGATGGGGAAAAATACTTAGACCTCAGAATTCTTACTGCTTCATCAGTTTATATTTTCTTGGTGCAGTCCTTTGTGAATTAATAGTATCACTCCTGGAGGCTGCAATACATTCCATTTCAGTTTTCCTGAAGGAATGTTTTGATGGTTTTCAAAACAGTATGAACTTCTGTATGTCTTGGGTAATGTGTTACTGGTTTTAAAACCAGGAGTTGTTAATGGATGCTCTCTGGTCCAGTTTACTTTTAAAAATAAAATAAAATAAAATAAAATAAAATAAAATAAAATAAAATAAAATAAAATAAAATAAAATAAAATAAAATAAAATAAAATAAAATAAAATAATAAAATAAAATAAATAAAAAAGTAAGTAAGTAAGTAAGTAAGTAAGTAAATACTTTCAAGATAGTTTTCTTTAAAAAAAATCAATTTCCTATGTTTATGTTCCGTTTCTGCTGTGGATTTTATACGTGTGCATGTGTGTCTTTGTGTATGTATGTGTGCCTATGTGTGTGTATATATATATATGGACTGGACTGGATTCAGCTTGTGGAGTGGACTTGTTTTTCCTCATTTTCCTGCAAAGTAAAGAATGTGGGAGATATATATATCCCATATTCTTTTTTTTGCAGGAAAATGAGGAAAAACAAGTCCAGTCCACAAGTTCAAATATTTACTGTATGTGAAACTGTACCTATCCATGTTTTACTAATTATTCATAGACTCTTTTATTAGTAGTAGTAATAGTAACGTAAATAAGATTATCATTCCCTCTGTTTCAAAATTCAGAGGTTGATGGATCCTTGGGCAGTAAGGATATTTTCTAAAGTGATGAACTATTGACGGTTTCCAAAATAGTTTGATCTTTCATATAAGGAGTTTTAAATACTAGCTTCCTGTTTGAGGAGAAGGAGGAAATGCTAAATCAGAAAATGGAAAGTAAAATGAAGTGGCTGGTATCATGAATAGGAACAATTTACACTACAACATTTGGGTGCAGGTCCTATTTCCTCCATGATCAGATGGGCTCTGTAACTCACTTCTATATGATGTTATATTTATAAGGTGATTTGATCACTTATGCAGACAGAACAGAAGCAGAGAATTTGTCGTTCTGCGGATGTCCCTGAACTACAGCTTCCATGAATTGCAGTCAGCATACTCAGTGGTGGTGGTGGTGGGGGGGGGGGGGTACTGGAACAGCTGAGTCTTATTTTTGCTTTTCATGATTGTACCTTTGCTTTGCTTTGCTTCTAACTCTGCCTACTCAGAAAATGTACAGAGTAGAAAAATGGAATACAAATTGAATAAAAATAAAGTATTTGCCTATGGGTGGCCATAGGCAAATGAAATAAGTAAGTGCCATAGATCATAATGAAAAATTTAGCAAGCCGCCGTAGTTAAAATCCCACTTATGAAATTTGGTCCCATCAATGCAGCAATAATGGAGGGTACAGTGATTGACAAGACTGTGTTAGCACAGAAACTTTTTTTTAATCCTCTGGCCTATTTCTAATGAACTAAACTTTTAAAGAACAAATGCACATGTGGAAACAGTGGGAGATAATTAGCTCTATTAAATGAGGCTGTTCATTGGATTCCACAATAATATCTTTCACAGCAGGAGAAAGAGTCTATTTATGTGTCAAGGATCCTTACCCGTGACATTTCCTAATTGCTTTTGGGGAGTTCTGTTAACTTACCTAAACATCAGGGGACACTGAACCTGGAGTTTACTATCAAGGCCTTGGTAAGAGGATGATGTGTGGAATGATGATTACGCAGTGTGGTGAATTTTTTTTCAGGAATCTTCTTTTCTTTTAATATCTGAATCATCAAGTGAGGGAATAAAATCCAATCACACATGTCTGTTAATTGATTACAGGCAGAAAGGAAGAGTTAAACAAAAAATTGAGAAGATTCTTAGTCATGTCATATTATTTCTTTGGCCAGAACATACATACATGAATACATACATATCCCACATGCTAGTCGCTTTTGGGGTAAACAATGTAATACAAAGTGGAGGTAAAGACGTCATAAGCAAAAAAAGAAAATTAAAGACAGGGCAAAAAAGAAATCTAACTAAATATAGATTATACCAATATTGTTCACCACATCACTCCCTTCTTCTCTATCTTTGAAAAACATCCTTGCTTTCAATATGCCTATACACTGATTCAGACATTGCCTTTTCCTTATTAAATTTCCTAGCTCTCTCTTTTTCAGGGTCTTATCAGTTCCATCCAGCCACGACTTTCTTGGTCTTCCCCTTCCTTTCGTCCCCTTCAGTCTTCCTTTATTTATTTATTTATATTTTGAATTTTGTCACCGCCCATCTCACTCAAAGAGTGACTCTGTGCGGTTTACAATAAAACTAAAAATAAATACAGATTAAAATACAATAAAAACAGTACTTCTTAAATAAAAATGTAAATGTAAATGTAAAATATAAAATATAAAATAATATAAAATCCAAGATGGAGATATTAAAAGTTCTTAATTTAAATTCATGAATTCACAGGGGCCTCTTCAGGGCACTAACCACCCCCAGGATTGATTACCCAATTTATGTATTTGTTTTGCAATTTGATCCTCATTCATTCTCTTTATATGACCAAACCATCTCAGAATACTTTTTTCATTCATCTTTGTGTTCACTCTATATTTCCTCTGCAACCATTCATTTTTGACTGTATGTCTTTTTGTTTTACCCAACACACCTTTTAAGTTACTCCTTCCCTTTTGTCAACCCTACTAGATAGACCAGACCAGGAAATCAACTCCACAGGAAGGCTAAAACTACTTTTATTGAGACAGGCTATCATATCATATCATATCATATCATATCATATCATATCATATCATATCATATCATATCATATCATATCATATCATCATAATATAATATAATATAGAATCTTGCAAGCCTGATTGTGCTGGACCTCCTCTTACAGTGAATCAGGTAGGCATCTCCCTGAGCCACTTCCAAGTGTTATCTCATTTCTCTGGACTCTGGATATTTCAGGCCCTCTTGCCTAGGTAATGGTTCTTGCATATTTCTGTCAAGGTCATATTCCTTCCTTGCTATACTTTTACATTCCATTTATTTTCTTGATATGCCCAACTCTCACTTCCATATAACAAACTGGGTATAAGCACACTCTTATATACAGCAAACTTTGCTTCTTTTGACAAGCACTGATTCCTCCCAATTGGTCTCATACTGTCGACTACCTTTCTACCAGCATTTGCACATCTTAAAATTTCTGCATCCCTTTTCCTGTTTTTAGTAAACATTCCCACCAGGTACATACATTCATCTACTTGCTCTAATGTTTCACCATTTATGTAGGACTGGCAATTTGTGTGCACAGTGTCATTTTTCAACACTAATTCTGACTTGGAGAAGTATCAGGCAGTGCTGTATCTTGGCACAACCACAATTTAATTTTCATACAAATCCTAAATACCCTGAAGTGTGATATTGGCTGTTGAATGGGCTTGTAACAGAACAAGTAAAAATATTTAAATATTTGGGCATTCCCACCTGACTTTCATTTTGCATAAGGCTCAGAAATCTTCAGTTCCTTTTTCATTCCAGGGGTACATCATGAGCAACTCAAGCTCATTTCCTATATAGTGGCCCATATGATGATTTTGCACCTTTGGAATCAAAACAGCCAAAATTTCTTAGAAACATCTTCCATACTGCCTGTTGTATTTCCAATAAGCTGGTCTTTTCAAGGTCATGACAGGGCTATGGTTAAGTATTTTCAGATTTCCTCCTCTCTCCTCTCCCCAGCCCTGTCCTCAGAAAAGAAAGTTGACTCCAGATGAAACAGATCCCTCCAACAAATACTGCATGTATAGTCGAAGGCTTTCACGGCCGGAATCCGATACTGCATGATTATGGTTTCTTTCAGGAAGCTTTGTTAGCAATGGGCTTCCATCAGCCAGGTTAAGCGAATGGGTCTTGGAAGGGTGATACTCCAGCCCTGACTCCCTAAATATGTCTTTTTAGGAAGCCCACTTTACAGTATTTATAAATCAAATTACATAGGCTAAATTTAGAAGAACCTTTTCATTCAATGGTTACCAATAGCTGTTCTGGAAGGGAAATGGAAGAATTTCCTGCATGCAGCCCAGTCTTGCCCATGTATAGCTGGAGTCACTGAATCCATGTCTCACTTTCTGTTTTATTCCCCACAGAATCCATCAAGAGTTAATTACCACTTAGTTCTATTTTTTTGTTTTTGTTGTCTGTGTTTCTCTAATGGTTTGTGGGAATGACCTTGGGAGACAGGGGGAAGAGCCACAGCCAGGGGAACAATCAGATAAGAGGCAGTTTAGCCCGTGGGAGGAATGTGGGTGTGACAAGCATCTCAGAACGGACCCTCCTAGTTTCTTGGGCTGTAAAAGCGATGGGGGAGAAATGTACTTTCAGACTTGCAATATTCTGTTAATGTAATGTTACAATAAAGTAGAATTAGTTAATCTGGGTGTGTTTCCTGTCTGGACTACCTTGCAAGGCTTTCACTCCATATTTTTGCTTCCTGTTTTATCATTTTTTATTATTGCTTTTATAGCAATTTTCTGTTGGATGATTGTAATGAAGAAATTGCATGATTTGCAACCTTCTTACCTCTATGCATATTAAAAATGTATTTCCCTTCTTCTCATTTTTTCATCAGTCATTCTCTTACATGCACTTTTTCCTCATCCATAGCCTCTTTCACTTCATCATTCTACCATGTATACATTTTCATACTACCCATTAGTGTAACTCCACATACTGCTGTGGCATACTTCTTTTTCTTTTTTTTTGGCCTGAGTAGTGGTAGGAAAACATAAGTCATGGATTATTTATTTTATTTATTTATTTATCATATTTATATCACCGCCCATCTCCCCCCACAGAGGGGACTCTATCATATACAAATAATGCTGAATTTATAAGAAATGCTAGAAACAGGAATTGAGCCTGCAGAGTAGCCTTTCCCAACCCTTTGCTCTCTAGATCTGTTGAAATAACTCCTGTTTTCCCTATTCAACTGAAAGCCAGTCAGTTGAAGACTGATGTACAAGTCATCCCTTTATACATAATGCATCTCTTTTCCATTGGATTATAACTAAGGATCTAAAACCTTTCTGTTTCATATCAGTTTTGCACATATTAAATCATAAATCTGTTTTGTGCAATTGCAAATTCAATCTTTAAATAGAAAATAATTTTATCAGCATGTTTACTTAAATTAGAAATTGTTGTATGCAACTTTCTCTTATCAAGTCATTTTCTAATTCAATTTTAGAGCTGAAAATTGTATTGCAGAATTCAGCCAAGTTTTTAACCTGGAGGACAATTATATTTCAGTATACATATTCATTCCTATATGTCATATTTTCTCTGCCCATGATTTACACAGTAAAAAATACAGTCTAGAAATGCTCAAGATGTTAACAACAGAAATAAGAGAATTTGAATATAGTTTACTCCATTCCAGTTCTAGAGCTCATACAAGCCTTGTCTTTGATAGTGTTGGCTAAATTTACTAGTGGTAATCTTAGCAACATGAGGGGTAGCCACTGGTTATGACAGAACACAAGGAAAAAATGAAGTAGTAATTTGTCACAGTGGCAGCCATATAACTCCTGTGACAACTCAATTCATAAGCTTCATTCTAGTTTCTTCTGCAGAGCACCTTCTTGCAAAATGATAGCCATGGAAGACAACATTGTCAGCATAGCACAAAGGAAAACAGCATACAGGAGGACATTTCAGTGAAGGTTGCTATGTGTGCTGATAACAGAGAGTAACTTATACTTTCCCCTGTTGCTCCTACAATATTTCTGCAGAAATAGTGATGACTCAATTCTTACAATGTTTCCAACTTTCACCTCATTGCCTTTGTAAAGGCTAACATTCATGCACAGAATATTTAGCATGGATATTGTCCAGAAAGAGCACCCAGCCTCTTTTTTGGAGTATAGCTCCAGCTAACAAGACAATAGAAATCTTTATGCACATATCTTCATTTTTTATATAGAAAAGAAGTTGTGGAACTGCAGATTTTTGCTGGGTATGCTACTCTCTTGTGCCATTTTACCAGTGCAAATCAACTCCTCTTCATCATGGGACACCAGGGAGAAACTTCTATATCTTTTTATTCTTCCTTTTTACATCCATACACTGATTTATACATTGCCTTTGGTTCTTTAAACTTTTAATCCTTTAATCTTTCTATTTTTGAGGATCAAATCAACTCTTTCCAGTCATGACTTGGTCTTTCCCTTTTATTCAGCCCATACACTCTTCATTCATATATTTATTTCCCATGTTTTCATTCAGTCTATTTGATCAAACCACCTAAACACATTTCTTCTGTACTAATCACTCACTTGTGCATTAAATCCAAGTTCATTCAGCATAAATTCATTTCTGACTCTTTCTCTTCTTTTTTACCACATGTATTTCTTATCTTTATGTTTTCTCCTGACATACCCAACTCTTACATACCTTGACAATTTGGGCTCTTATACTCAGCCATTTTTGTTTCTTTTGACTAATATTTATTCCTCACTTATTACCCACTACTTTCTCTCAGGATTTGCACTTCTTAAAATGTTGTCCAGTGCACATATTATCAAGGTACATACATTAATTTACTTGATCTAATTTTTAATCTATAACTTACAGTCATTCACTCCATTTTGTATGTCAAATCAATATATTGATTTTAAGAACCATACTCTTGGTTGCATCATACAATCTATCTAACTTTTGCTGCAGAACGTTTGGGTTCTCAGCCAACAAAAAGGCATTATCTGCATACATAAATACATCTACATTCTCATCTCCAAGCAACATACCTCTAAATCACCATAAGCATTATTTCTGTTTATCCATAAATACATGGAACAACCCAAGATATATTGCTCATTCTTTTCTTATTCCCTATTCAGTATTGCCATTCACTAAGCATTCCATTCATTCATACATGTCACGCACTAAGTCAACATTTTCATTGATGTTGAGGATGAAACCAAGATTTTTTCCAGGTTAGCCACAGATCTCTCAGACCCCATCTGTGTACATGTGAAGTTAGAGGTTTTCTGCCCAACGTGCCTCACTTTATACCCTTTAAAATTGAATACCAACTGCCATTCATCCAGTTTAATGATACCCTTATTGTGAGTTCTTCACAATAATCTTTGTTTTTCACCACCCTGAATAGTATGGTATCATCCACCAATTTTACCAGCTCACTGCTTACCCAATACGTCAAGCATTATCAACAAGTTTAAAAACACAGATCCCAGCACAGTTCCTCTTACATCCCTCCATTGGGAACACTATTTATTCTCACTGTTTGCTTTTCCTTTCTAATCACCAATCCATAATAGGATACACCCCCTTATTCTGCGATTGCTAAGTTTACTTAAGAGTTTTTGAAAGTCCAAATATACAGTGTCAACAGGGTCACCTCCATCAATGTGTCTGTTGATACCCTCAAAAAAAATTCTAATAGGTTGGTAAGTCAGGATTAACCTTTGCAGAGTCCATGTTGATTTTCCTCCAAGAAGGCTGGTTTATGTTCATCAGAGAGTTTTTTTTCCCCTACCAATTGTCATTTCCATCAACTTGCTCAGAACAGATATTAAGGTGATCAGGCTGTGATTTCCTGGATCTCCCTGGGTACTTTTAAAAAAACTTGGTGCCACGTTGGCTGCCTTCCAGTCATCTGGCATTGAGCTCAGTTGGAGGAAGGTCAGCAACTTCATTTCTGAGTTTTCTAGGAATTCTCAGGTGGATGGCATCAAGACCTTGTGATTTGTTATACACACTCTTTCAAAATCCTACAATAGTTTCTACTGTAACTTCAGTTTCCTTTAGTTCTTCAGGTCTTTCCTGAGACAGTCAATGGCAGTTCAGATATCTGTTCTATATCTTTGTAGGAAAAGTAGAGGCAAAGCATTTGTTCAATTTTTCTGCACTCTCTTTATCTCCTTGAGCATCCTTTTTATTCTTTTGCCATCTAAAGGTTCAATGCTTCCCTGCCTGGTTTTGAACTTTGTATATATATATTTAAAGTTCTGATAGATTCCCTTAAGGTGTTTTGCCATATGCTACTCAAATTCTTCTTTAAAAAGAAGCTTATTATCACCTTATACTTTTTTGGCCAGATTTTGTACTGAAGGAAGCCTTCTTAATTTTCACAGTTCCTGGATATACTGGCTTCTTCCTAGACTTGGCTGAACCCTGATGGAATATACAGTAGTCCAGCTGAACCTCAGTAACTGTGATTTTAAATAACTACCTGGAATTATGAAGGGATTTGACCCCCCTGACTCAATCATATCTCATTGATTTTCTTTGTTTCATCAGGTTTTTGTTTACTCATTATATTTATGTTCTGTCTTACAGCCTTGGTACAGACAAACCTAAAAACTATGCTCTTTTTCAATAGTCGTTGGTGTGATGATCTACTTGTGGTCTTTTTGTTTCTTTTCATGGACCCCCTTGTACCCACTTCCAATATTGGCCCTATCTAAAACATCTACACCCTTCTGAACCAGATGTTGCCCAGCAGCTGTTCCTTTCTCCTAGAACCAGATTAAAAATTCCCTGGCATATTTTTGATATTATGCCTCAGTAGATTGGTTCCTTTTTGGTTCAAGTAGAGCTTGTTTCTCTTGTACAGGTTTCACTTGTCCCAAAACAGTTCCTCTGTGCCTAACAAATCTAAATCTCTCCTCCAATCCCCCCATCTCATCCATACAGCAAGACAAGACTAGCTATTTGTTACATTTATATGCCATTTTTCCTCTAGGACAGAAGCAGGGAATCAGTTATTATTTTTCCAGTGACCAAGGGCTATTGGACAATGATGTAATAACAACATTAGAAGGGTGAAATGGAATTTTTGGTTGCCTTTTCATCAAGCATTCCATTGGAAGAGAATTATAATTCTCACCACCTAAGTACCTCCAAAATTGGTGGGAATCTCTTTTGCCCAGTGGTTTCTGCTGAATCAGAACTCAGAATTAATCTTAATAGAAGCTGTGAATAAGAGCTTTGCATGTTAAGAAAAGCTAACAATAACAAATTTATTCAGCTCTTTTAAATACAGTAGTTTCTTAAAACAAAATAGCCACAGTCAAAACTTCAAGAGATCAAAATACTGTCTTATTAACAAAGGCAATAAAGCAGACTAGATTGATACTTCTCCACAGTACAGTATATACTATACCATGATAGTATATATTGCTGATATTTACTTACTGTAAAGACCCATTAAGTTTATTTTTACATTATAATTGAGAATTGAAAATGTTAGAGTAAATTGTATTCAATTGTATTTATTTGAAATGTTCAGATAAGCAAGCAATATTATGGCTGTCTAATTTAGATGAAAGCAATAACTGCCCATCAAAATGCAATTGTAATAGTCTTCCTCCCTCTCCCCCTTGCCCAAACACTTTTAAAAATCTCTTAGGCCAGCATTTTACAACTGTCTTCATAAATTACATGTTTTCTTTTCCCTAGCAATATTAATCAAACCTTACAGCTATCTTTTGCAAAATTCAGCAATAAAATGGATCTGCAACCTGCAACGTTCCAGGGATCAACTTGTTTTTGACATTTCATTCACCTTTCCCTGGGCAAAGGCAATTCAGCATTCACTGTATATCTTCATTTGTCTTCTGAGTCTCAAAACATCAACAAGAAAACAGTGAGTCTCTCAGTGGTCTGAAATACATACACACTCTTATCTATCCAATCAGCAAGTAAGGGCAGCTCAGAGGCCTCTGTTTATAGAAACTGTATCTAAATTATCTACTTTCTGGTCATTTGATCTAGGCAACATATATGTTCTAAGGGGCCAAAGTAAAAAAGACCCCATTATTATGTTATGGAACCCCACCAGCCTTTGAAGCCATGGTCAACTCAGATATACATCATATTCCTACAAATATGGTATCTTCCACATTAGTAGAACTGGACTACAACTCCCCAAATATGCAGCCATTATAACCAAAATTCTGGGAGTTGCAGTCTATCACATTTTGAAGGCACCAGATTAGAAGAGTCTGACAGAAAAAAATACAGATATCTCAGTAAAATCAGTAGATTTGTATTTGCTTGCTTTTTCTCCTTCCTATTAAAAAATTCTCCCTTGTGACTGAAAGTTGGAAGGGAGATTTTTTTAATAGGAAGGAGAAAAAGCAAGCAAATACTAAGTTGGAGTAAAATGTCTGACAATCAAAACGTTTTGGATTCTGTGGATCAAGAACCTTTCCTGGGATGTCTGTTATCACCCAACATTTCCCTCTGCCACCCATTTCCAATGTTGCAGTTCCAATATTAGCAAAGAACCTCTATAGACATTTTAGTGATGGTTATGAGAAGGCAGCTAAGATTGGATCTCTCCACTTTGAGGGACTTCAGAGAATAACTAAACGAACCTGAATGACTGTAGAACATGTTCCTAGGGTCTAGAGCAGTGTTTCTCAACTTCAGCAACTTTAGGATGTGTGGACTTCAACTCTCAGAATTCCCCCGCCAGCATGCTGAATTCTGGGAGTTGAAGTCCACACATCCTAATGTTGCTAAGGTTGAAAAACACTGCTTTAGAGGATTGCAGTTTTAGAAATGCACATATTGAGAACAGAAGGGGAGAAAAAGTTTAAAAGCCCATTTTGAAATATTCATCTAAAACACAATCCCAATTAAGTCCCCTTTTTATCAGACATTGTGTTTCCTGTCCGCTCCTCCCTGTATACTTGTTGTCCTTTTTATACTGCAACGCAAAGGCTGGTCACATGCAAAGATTCAGTTCATTCTTCAGAAACAAGATGAAAGGTATATATGGATTACTCACTGTCCTGCATCTGGGGACAAATGCTACACTATCTCCATTGAAAATATTGTTTGCAAAATGTGTTCTGCTCATATTCACAAACACTTGTCATGCTATTGATTTTTCTTACCATCTTAAAAAGTGATGCGTGACCTGAGGTATCTGTTGTCTGCTCAATAGGTCACTACCATTTCAGTGAACATTACTTTAACATTATTTTGTAAGACTCATTAGAGAAACATTAAACACATTTGCCTCTATAAGGATCCTACAAATGCCCTGTGAAGCATGGAAGAAACAATGAACCTGACCTTTCTATGCAACTGGAACAAAAGTTTAGCAGCAATCATACTCTTAGGCCTACTTCTGTCCCAATTAATTATAGCCTTTCACTTGATAAACCCTCTTGCTTCTGTTGAAGGATTAATTAAATTGTGAGTGTGTTTTAAATATTTTACACACCTGTACACTCTGATCATTAACAAAACACTGCTTTTGTTTCATAAAAATAGATACTATTATCACCCCAAAGAGGCATGCAAATTAACTCAGCAACACTGAAAATTGAAATTGTACCAAATTACAGCATTTGATGAACAATAACATTTCCCTAACAGAAAACAAACAAGCAAACCATTTGAAAATCCATGATATTCAATAGTTCCAGTCCTACCTACCTACCTACCTACCTACCTACATTTTTAAAAAGAAAATCACAAATTCTAGGCTATAATATCAAACATAAGCTAAAATTAGTCAGGATTTCATAATATTTTAAAATAATTATATAACACTGGGCTGTAAAATGCTGCATACCTTAAAGTTTTAAGGCTGGATGTTATGTGCTGGTATATGAACTGGAAAAGTAGAAAGACTCTGACATACACTTGTCAGTGTGTACTTCAAATTGTTTTACTATTTATTTTACTTGGTTTCATTCTTTTATCTTGCTTTTCAGGGATTCTATCCCACTATGAGATCCTCTGGATCAGCGTTTCTCAACCTTGGCAACTTTTAAGCTAGGTGGACTTCAACTCCCAGAATTCTCTAGCCATTCCCTATGCTGGCTATGGAATTCTGGGATTTGAAGTCCACCTAGCTTAAAAGTTGCCAAGGTTGAGAAACCCTGCTCTGGATGGTAATCAGGCTATAAATATTTTAAATAAATAACTGCAGCTGTAGAATTTAAATGCTAAGTACATGAGATCTAGACAAAGCTGCTAACCTTTCAAAGAACTGAGCTTCTGGGAATGAAAAGAAATGGAGGTGAAAGCAATATATTGGCAAAAATCAGAAGTCTATGCATATTGTGGGCTGGATTGGGAAACACATATATGCCCAGGGGTCTTTCCCAGCTTATTCAAAAACTGCAACAGCTGCTTCTGGAAATTGTTTCAGTGGAAGACATCAAATTTCACAGAATGGTATAGAAATCTGTATTATGACAATAAATATTGCTCGGATACATAAATGGAGCTTTTGAACCTTTGCAAACCGCAGGACATCTGCTAAGGGACAGAGTGAAAACTCTGTTTTCATCTGCATGCAGACTATAGTGAGAAATTATCTCTCCAAGAAACTGCTAACTCCCCAGAACAGAACAGGGAATGATGGAACCTCATCCCTAGAACCTCGGGTAAAGACACAACTTTCCACATAGGAAAAGAAATGCAAGAAATGCTCCCAAACAAAGCCAGTAACCTATTTAATTCAACTTCTCTAAACCAGTGTTGCTTAACCTTGGCAACTTTAAGATGTGTGGACTTCAACTCCCAGAATTCCCCAGCCAGCATGTCTTAAAATCACCAAGGTTTAAAAAATACTGTTCTAAGCCACTCCATAATAATCAGAACATCCCATACAAAAGAAACACTCTATCCTAACCAGCAAAATTCTAATTCAATTCAAGCCATATACTGAGCTAAACAGAAGAATCAATTGTTTCATGGATCCTATCCTTCTACCCCATCAAATCCAAATGCAGAGAATAATTCTTTGACAACTTAGGCTCAAGGGTTTTTTACCTGCTTCCAGCATGATACTAGAAGGTGGGCCCAGTGCCCCACCTACAGGGCCATGCGGAGGAGTTTTCTGAGCATCTGCAGGAAAAAATTGCTTGGATTCATTCCGAGCTAGACTCCAAGCGTGAAGCATGATCTGGGGAGATGCCGAGGAAACATACTTACCCAGTTATCTGGGAACAGTTTGATCCTGTTGGACCTGAGGAAGTGGACAGGATCCTCCAGATTGTAAATGCCACCACCTGTCATCTAGATCCATGCCCCTCCTGGCTGGTGAAGGCAGCCCGGGAGGTGACGTGGTTGGGTCCAGGCGATGGTCAATACATCCTTGAGAGAGGGGACTTTCACTTCTGGGTGTTGGAGTGAGCAGAGCGACGAACCGAGGCTCTTAGCCCCGATTCTGCGGTTTTCCATTTGCAGCGATTGAAAAGAAAAAAAATCGCTGAAAATTCACCCTCGAAGAGAGGGTGAACAGAAGATTTCTCACAAGGGTCGCCGGATTCGCTGCTCTCTTCTGACCCCCATATTTCCACCACGGGGGAAGGGAGATTGAAGTGGCGAGAGGCGGCTGGAATTGACATGAAGCTCTGCAGAAGCCGCGAATCTGAATAAGATAAGTAGCTCCTCACCCAACCTTTTAGATGCACTTTTTAGTTTTAAATATTATTTGCCTTATTAAGCTCTAAGATTTATCTCTGGACTTAATATATAACTGCTGGTGGTTTACTCTTTCCTGTCAAGGACTGTTAAATGGTGGGAATGAAAAGCTAATTGACTTTGCCACAAATGAAAGTGATTTTCCTCTTACTTTTACTTTGATTTAAGTTTTCTACTTATGGGCAATTGAATACATTTTTATTTTGGAATTATCTTACTTTGGATTTTGATTTCATATGGAATAATTAACACCCTGCCTTTTATGCTTTTTTGGTGATTACTTCTGGGAAAGAATTTTCCTTTTTTATATATATAAGCCCTTTTTTAAATTTTTATGCTTTGTTTGGACTTTTTTATATAGAAACTTGACTCCTTGATATGTGCTTTGGGTGAAGACGTTACTTGGATTACTGCAGCCTTTCTTTATATATTTTATATAATTCTTTTTTTTCTTCAGTTACTTTTGGTTGGATTGAAGAGTTACAAGTGGGCGTGAGAAACCTTGGAACTGTTTATCCTTTCCATTATTATTTTGACTACAGTAGAAAAAAGTTACCATCTGTCTCTTTATCTTTTGTTTTTGAATTTACATGGATTTATATACTTAATGGATTACAAATGAATTATGATGACAATTATTTTTAAAGGACTGTTTTTACTTTTTGTAATTTTTTAGTCTCCCCCTTTTTTAAAATAATTACTGCCTCCCTTCCCTTTATTATTTTTCCCTCTCTTCTTTTCCTTCTCTCCTCCTTTTTTTTCTCTTACAGGAAAATTACCCATACTATGGCATCTATGGCACTGAGGAGGAGAGACAAAGATAAAGAAAAAGAGACTGGAAGAGCATCTACAGACTGCAACACCTGCACCATCAATGGAAACTCCATTATCAGAAATGAAAAAAATCCTCGAAGCAATTGCAGCATTAAATAAGGAAGTGGAGGATTCAACGGCTAATTTGGGTCAACAAAATAAGCAGTTGGAAGAACAAATTGCATCTTTAGATAAAAAGATGGATAAGAAGATGGAAGATATGAAAAAAGAAATAACCCAGGAGATAAAATATGAATTTAAAAAAGAAGTACAAACAGTTAGGGAAGTTGTGAACTCTCTGTCAGGAGAACTTAAAGATATGCAAGGTCAGATACAAAAATTAGAGACTAAATCAGAACATGCTACCAAAGAAATTGAACACAATTTAGATATTACAGCATTAGCAGAAATGAGAGAGAAGGAGCATATTTTGAGATTGAGAGCAGTTCCTGAACAAGCAAATGAAGATGTAAGAGAAAGGATTATTTCTGTATTGGCTAAATTTTTAGAGATAAAGGAACAAGACTTAGATTTGGAAATAGATAAAATTTTCAGAGTGAATTCACATTATGCTAGAGAAAATAAAGTTCCTAGAGACATATTGATATACTTTGTGAGAAAAGTTGTAAAAGAGCAAATTTTGAAGAAACATTATATTAGATTAAATATAGAAGGGAAAGAAGTAATTGTATTAAAAGAAATCCCTTTGAGAATACTAAGGAAAAGAAGAGATTACTCCTTCCTTACAGACAAATTAAAGCAACACAATATCCCATTTAGATGGGAGAAATTAGAAGGTGTATCTTTTACGTTCAAAGGGCAGAGGTTCAGAATAACTTCCATTTTAAAAGCAAAAGCATTCTTAGAAAAATATAAGACAGAAATGGGTGTGCCATCTGGAGATTTGGAAGAAGGAGGAGAGACATCAAAAGACAAAAAGAGGAGTGAAGACTTATCTGAGATGGGAGCTGCAGGTCTGGACTTGAAAAAGGGATTTTAACTATCAAAACATTTATGGATTATAAATATTTGACATGGAATATCAATGGCTATAATGCCCCACAGAAAAGAAGAAAGATTTTCCATTTTTTGAAAAAAATGAGATTGGACATAATTTGTTTACAAGAGACTCATATTTGTAAAAAAGATACTAAATATCTGATTCAAAAACAATTTGGAGAAGAATTCATTTTGGCTGGAAACAAAAAAAACGAAAGGGGTAGTTTTATATATACAACCAAAGTTAAACCCAAAATTGATATTAACTGATGATGAAGGTCATTATGTTGCAGTTGAAATTAATATACAAGGAACTAAAACACTGGTTGTTGGACTTTATGCACCGAATATGGACAAAGGAGTATTTTATAAAAATTTGATGGATAAACTTTTGGATCAAACCTATGAAAATTGGTGTCTTATGGGTGATTGGAATGGGGTAATCTACCCTAAGATGGATAGACATTCACAAAAAGAAGTGAAGTATACACAGGGAAAATTGCCACAAACATTTTTTGATTTAAAAGAGATGTTGGATTTACAAGACATTTGGAGACTTATGAATGGGACTTCCAGAGAATATACATATTATTCAGAGAGATTTAAATCATATTCCAGAATAGATATGATTTTGATATCTAAAAGTTTAATGATGGACACTAGTAAAGTTGAAATATTACCCAAGACTCTCTCAGATCATAATCCAGTAATGTTGACTGTTAAAGGAAAACAGAATGTATTCAGATGGAGATTGAATGAGTCAATATTTTGGAAAAATGATATAGTTGATGCATGTAAAACAAAATTAAGGGAATATTTTCAACTGAATTCAAACAAAGGCACCAACACTCAGATTGTATGGGATGCCAGCAAAGCATATACTGTATGAGGGGTTTCTTTATCCAATATAATGCTCAAATGAGGAGAAAGAAACAAGAGAGAATCCAATTGATTTTAGATGAAATTAAAAGTAAAGAGACATGTTTAAGAGATAAGCCAATGGATGATACTTTGCTTTGTTGTTTATTCGTTCAGTCGTTTCCGACTCTTCGTGACTTCATGGACCAGTCCACGCCAGAGCTTTCTGTCGGCTGTCACCATCCCCAGCAACCCAATGGTTGAGTCCGTCACCTCCAGAATACCATCCATCCATCTTGCCCTTGGTCACCCCTCTTCCTTTTGCCTTCCACTTTCCCTAGCATCAGCTTCTTCTCCAGGGTATCCTGTCTTCTCATTATGTGGCCAAAGTACTTCAGTTTTGCCTTTAATATCATTCCCTCAAGTGAGCAGTCTGGCTTGATTTCCTGGAGTATGGACTGGTTTGATCTTCTTGCAGTCCAAGGCACTCTCAGAATTTTCCTCCAACACCACAGTTCAAAAGCATCTATCTTCCTTCGCTCAGCCTTCCTTATGGTCCAGCTCTCGCAGCCATAGGTTACTACAGGGAATACCATTGCTTTAACTATGCGGACCTTTGTTGTCAGTGTGATGTCTCTGCTCTTAACTATTTTATCAAGATTTGCCATTGCTCTCCTCCCAAGAAGTAGACGTCTTCTGATTTCCTGGCTGCAGTCAACGTCTGCAGTAATCTTTGCGCCTAGAAATACAAAGTCTGTCACTGCCTCCACTTTTTCTCCCTCTATTATATCCCAGTCATCAATCAAGCTCGTTGCCATAATCTTGGTTTTTTTGAGGTTTAACTGCAACCCAGCTTTTGCACTTTCTTCTTTCACCTTCGTCATAAGGCTCCTCAACTCCTCCTCGCTTTCAGCCATCAAAGTGGTATCATCTGCGTATCTGAGATTGTTAATGTTTCTTCCAGCGATTTTAACTCCAGCCTTGCATTCATCAAGCCCAGCATGTCGCATGATGTGTTCTGCATACAGGTTGAATAGGTAGGGTGAGAGTATACAACCCTGCCGTACTCCTTTCCCAATCTTAAACCAGTCCGTTGTTCCGTGCTCTGTTCTTACCGTTGCTACTTGGTCGTTATACAGATTCCTCAGGAGGCAGACAAGATGACTTGGTATCCCCATACCACCAAGAACTTGCCACAATTTGTTATGATCCACACAGTCAAAGTCTTTAGAATAGTCAATAAAACAGAAATAGATGTTTTTCTGAAATTCCCTGGCTTTCTCCATTATCCAGCGGATATTGGCAATTTGGTCTCTAGTTCCTCTGCCTTTTCTAAACCCAGCTTGTACATCTGGCAATTCTTGCTCCATGAATTGCTGGAGTCTACCTTGCAAGATCTTGAGCATTACCTTACTGGCATGTGAAATAAGTGCCACTGTTCGATAGTTTGAACATTCTTTAGTGCTTTCCTTTTTTGGTATGGGGATATACAGTAAGTTGATTTTTTCCAATCTGATGGCCATTCTTGTGTTTTCCAAATTTGCTGGCATATGGCATGCATCACCTTGACAGCATCATCTTGCAAGATTTTAAACAGTTCAGCTGGGATACCATTGTCTCCTGCTGCCTTGTTATTAGCAATGCTTCTTAAGGCCCATTCAACCTCACTCTTCAGGATGTCTGGCTCTAACTCACTGACCACACTGTCAAAGCTATCTCCAATATTATTATCCTTCCTATACAGATCTTCCGTATATTCTTACCATCTTTTCTTGATCTCTTCTGCTTCTGTTAGGTCCTTACCATCTTTGTTTTTGATCATACCCATTTTTGCCTGGAATTTACCTCCAATGTTTCTAATTTTCTGGAAGAGGTCTCTTGTCCTTCCTATTCTATTGTCTTCTTCCACTTCCGCACATTGCTTGTTTAAAAATAATTCCTTATCTCTTCTGGCTAACCTCTGGAATTTTGCATTTAATTGGGCATATCTCCCCCTATCACTGTTGCCTTTTGCTTTCCTTCTTTCTTGGGCTACTTCCAGTGTCTCAGCAGACAGCCATCTTGCCTTCTTGGTTTTCTTTTTCTTTGGGATGTTTTTTGTTGCCGCCTCCTGAACAATGTTGCGAACTTCTGTCCATAGTTCTTCTGGGACCCTATCTACTAAATCTAGTCCCTTAAATCTATTCTTCACCTCCACTGCATATTCATTAGGAATGTTAGTGAGCTCATATCTAACTGATCTGTGGGTCTTCCCTATTCTCTTTAGTCTGATTCTAAATTGTGCAATAAGAAGTTCGTGATCTGAACTACAGTCAGCTCCAGGTCTTGTTTTTACCGACTGCATAGATGTCCACCACCTTTGGGTGCAAAGGATGTAGTCAATCTGATTTCGGTGTCGACCATCTGGTGAAGTCCATGTATAAAGTCGTCTTTTAGGTTGTCGGAAGAGAGTGTTTGTTATGCACAGTGAATTGTCTTGGCAAAATTCTATCAGCCTATGTCCCGCTTCATTTTGTTCTCCCAGACCATGCTTGCCTGTAATTCCAGGTGTCATTTGACTACCCACCTTAGCATTCCAGTCTTTTGTAATGAAAATAACATCTCTTTTTGGAGTAAAAAAACCCATCATCCTAGACAACAAATTATTTTCAGGAGACCTCTATTCAATTACATACTATATACATGGGGTTATATGCTCTACCTAGGGCTACCATTGAAGAGTATCCAGAAGGTGCAGCTGGTCCAGAATGCGGCCGTGCGGGCAATTTTAGATGCCCCAAGATTGGCACATGTAACACCGTTGCTACGAGAGCTGCATTGGGTCCCAGTTTGCTTCCGGGTCCAATTCAAGGTGTTGGTTATCACCTTTAAAGCCCTACATGGCATGGGTCCATCTGAGGAACCATCTCATCCCCATTACATCGACCCATCCCAACTGGTCATGCAGAGAGGGCATGTTACGGACCCCATCTACAAGAGAGTGCTGTCTGGCGGGGTCCAGGAAGCGGGCCTTCTCTGCAGTGGCCCCTGCCCTTTGGAACACTCTTCTCCCAGAGGTGAAGCAAGCCCCTTCTCTCCTGACCTTCCAAAAGAAGTTGAAGACCTGGCTCTGCCATCTCACTTGGGGCGGGAATGGGAGTAATCATTCTTGGGGATGGCTGGTGCCTTAAAGTGGACCTCTTATACACAGGAATTGAATTAGATCTGTTATTGCCATCTGGATTTTATTTTATATTTATATACTGTATTTATATTTATATTTTATGTATTGTGGTTTTATTGTATTGTATTTTATTGTATTTTAATTTTTTAGCTATATTGTAAATCACCCAGAGTCCCTCTTTCAGGGGGAGATGGGCGGTGGCTAAATTTGATAAATAAATAAATAAAAATAAATCCCTTTTTAGATAATCTCTGTCTTATTGTTATACTTATTTACATC
The DNA here is from genome assembly GCA_023362775.1 of Charina bottae. Lineage (NCBI taxonomy): Eukaryota > Metazoa > Chordata > Lepidosauria > Squamata > Charinaidae > Charina > Charina bottae. The sequence continues at coordinate 32,057,455 of JALMGJ010000004.1, read as the reverse complement.
TTCCCACCCTCTAACAGGAATGAAGCATACAGACTTATTTGGACTCCTTATATAGAGACTTTCAATTTAAGGATTTAAATTAAGAGTTTTCTCCAATTACCATAATTACCCAACAAAGTGAAGGAGGGGAACATAATTTGGGATAGATTGTACTACATCCTACCTTAACTATTACATTCAAGACATGGGGAGTTTTGAATATAGTTTTTCTTGTAGCTCCCAGCAATAATAGCTACAGTCAAAAGTAAGCTTTTCAGCTTTGACAGAGTTATATCTAAGTCCTCTCTCAGAGGTCACTGAAGTTCCCACTTCTATATATACTATGAAAATTATTTGGAATGCTCTGCTAGTCAATTGTTCCCTGGTCCTTGAATAGAGAGGAGGTCATATTATGTCTCCAGTGAAATAGTTCCTTTGGTTTATAGTTTCTCAATACAGCTCCAAATACTATACTGCTTTACAGAAAAACTATTCAAGAAATGGTTTGTGTTTATTATTTCAATAATAATGAATGCACTCTTCCATCTCTTGGTAGAGCTAACAGAAAACCACACTTAGCTATAATACACAAGTTAAAAAAACCTATATATAAACAGCAGTCAAAATCAACTCAAAAAGCCTGAAGACAAATGTCTTGACTCATTTCTTAAGGTAGAGGGAGAATAAGAAATATAAACTAGGAAAGTGGATAATGATTACTTTTGATGTCAAATCACACTTTAGGAACAGAATTGATTACATGGATTCCAATAAGGCAAGTTACATAGTGATCTGAACAAAGCTTGAGTACATTCTGGGCATATAGATGGTTGCTTGATTTATTTTTTTGTCATGGAACTTTAAAATGATAAACCCAAAGATCTTGAATGATTACCTTTGCTGTATAATATTAGAACTAGGCCAGATTTTATTTGTTTGGTTTAATTAATAAGGTTATAATTTGTGGGTCTCTTTGGAATAAAGCTAGATGCAGTGAAGTAGAAGATAAATCACTTGCCTATTTTTTATTCTCTACATTAATTATAATATCAGCATGAGCTGCATTTCTCTAGAATGTGATTTCCCTTCTATCAATCTTAGATACTGTCCCAGTTATGAGAACATCAAAATAAAGCATTTTTCTAGAATTCATTCATTCAGTGAAATACAAATTTAGAATTCAGTGAGGAACTAGGTTGAACCAAATTTAAGTGTAATATTATTAGATATTAAATGGAAAACTCAGAATTTTGAATTGGACAATTTTTTATTACAATTTACCTTGAAGTTTAAGATGAAGTCAGATATAGAAGGAGAATAGACTTTTTAGCACACATAATTTAGAATTTATGTGCATTGGAAATGTAAAAGAAATCTACTGTGGGTTTCACTAGGAAACCCACAAAGCCTTTCCAACAAATTTCACAGTTGCAGGAATACTAATATTAAAGGGGCGCGGTGGCTCAGCGGGTTAAACTGCTGAGCCGTTAGTCTGCCGACCATAAGGTCGGCAGTTTGAATCCGCGTGGCGGGGTGAGCTCCCGTCACTAGCCCCAGCTTCTGCCCACCCAGCAGATCGAAAGCCATAGGCAAGTAGATGAATGGGGACCACTCACGTGGGCCAATTTGCTGGCGTCCTTTTCGGAAGGATCGCCCTCGACCATGAAGAGCTGGTCCCCGTAGATGGCGGCGGAGGACGGCAGAGGACGACGGATTCCGGAAATAACAACAACTTCCTGGACGTCAGCAGCCAGCTCAGAAGCAAAGGTTCCCGGGACATGTAGTCCGACCTGCAGATGAAGAGCCGGTTCCCGCACCCCCTCCCTAACGCACGGGTAGTATGATATGATTGTATAATATGAAATTACATGATTGTAAGCCGCCTAGAGCCCTCCATTAGGGAGGGGATAGGCGGGGTATAAATAAGATAAAATAAATAAATAAATAATAAATAATAATACATGGATTCTCTTAATGTTCATCATCTTCTTTTTTTAGTCCACAAAACTGATTTGGAAAGGAATGCTACTGGGAATTTTATTGTAAAACTTTTACTGAGATAATTAAAAGAATAAAGAAAGATAGCAGTTATGCTTTTTTTAAAAAAAAAGTTTCTAGGAGGATGTAAATTTACAACTCTGTTTACCAGGGAAAGCTGAGCATCAAGGTTTATTCTAAAATGAACAGGAAAATTATTCTAAAATGAAAGTACAGAAATGTGGGAATGACTAATGAAACTAAACCTGTTTTCATTCTTCATTACTTTGCTTTCCTTGATGCAGGCTTTTAAACATATATTTCTTTAGTTGAAGTTGTAATTTAGCAATGGTATACTTCAGAAATCAGGATTTTACAGTCGCAAATTCAGGAATTAGACTTTGACTATGAACATTCATTTCATAGTAGCAATTTACAGGGAAGAAAGCCTTCCCCCCCTTTTTTTTTTTTTTGCCCTCTTAACTCTTTAGGCACACATCCCATTTTGCACATGAAGAGTTCTATTGATTTCCATGAATACATGACAAGCAAGGTTTGGGTGATATTTTTCCTATTCATCCATCCTCACCCTCTGAATGAAAATAAGCACAGCTCCATTTAAATACACAGGCAACTGCCATTTAATCAGCTCTTGCTTTTTGTGAGAAATTGATTTACGATGCCTTTGCTTGTTTCTCCAATAAGTTAGCGTAGACACACACTTGCTCATTTTGGGGGGGGGGGTTGTAAAGAGAAATACTAAGGCTGGCGGGCGAGCAGGGGTAACTTCCACTGTTTACAATGGAAACGGATGTGAATTACTCCAGAGCGCAATAAACTACCTAGCAATTGAAGGGTAGCTATACTTGAGAAACTGTCTCACCTGTCTTTTATTCCATTTGCAACAGCTGATATATACAAAGATTATGCATGTGTGTTAACTCAAACAATTTAAGGTCGCTTTTCCTGACGTCTACAAATAAATCGGTGATTTAGCACAGGCAAAGGAGTTGTGCCCTGCTGCTCCCCAGAAATATGTCATTATAACATGTAACCTTCACCAAAAGAAATAAACCAAACAGCCTTTTTGGTTTACTCTGCAGCAAGCATTTGGGGGGGAGCATCAAAATATCAAAATGATTTTGTCACCAGAAAAAAAGATAGGCATTAAAAGGCATGGGATTAACACAGAAGACCAAACTGAATGGGATGTTGATTGGGTGAATGCACCATTTCTTAACAATGAAGAAATAAGGAACAATAAAGGGAATGGAATGAAATAGCACTCTCAATGGGGTGGGGGAACAAATCCAGGACATGCTGATTAAAAGAGGGAGTTGAATCTTTTCTCCTTTCTCTGGTCCCTAGTTGCTATTTTCCAAGTAGGGAAATAGGCATTAACAGCAGATAATAACTAAACCTAAGGCTATTCTCAGCAACTGTGGCTAATACCATTTTTGCCTTGCAAAGTCTAGTTTAGCACATGCTTTTTCTATGAGGGCTCATAAGGCTTCTCAGAAAATGTAGTCAGAGATAGGAAGGACAGAAAAGTACACCTTTGTTTTATATTACCTGGTATGTATAAACATTGTCTGCTTACCATGTCCTCATCAATGCCTAGGACCCAGTGGGCACAAAATAACCCCAATCAAAGAGATTATTTGTAGCTCAGGGCACTGAAGATGTTGCCTAGCCTGGCAATGAAACGTCTGCAAGAAAACAACAAGGCTCAGAGAGCACCAAGGACTCCACAAAATAACCCACTAGAAAACACAGTTATAACTCAAATCTACACAATACAGTGTAGATTATATGAGAACAAGTCTTAAGAACGTTAAATGTTCTTAGAAAGAAATGGACATTGGACAGGCTAATGGAGTTCCTTCTTCTGGAAGAACTTCAAAAGCATAATTAATAATTGGAGAATTGTCCCATCACCCAGCTAGACACTTAGGAGCCAAGTGCAACTGTTTTCCAAACTTCTACTTTGCCTGCATCAAAATATGATATTAGCCATCAACCATCAGTAGAGATGGTTGGCTTGTTGGGGCCAGTATCAGATCTAGAAATTTTAGAAGGCATCAAGGCCAGAAATTCTTCTTATCAAAAACACTGGTGATTTTCTCCTCTCCATTGGCCACTTCTGCTCACCTTTTGTTCAATCTCACTTCAGTCATTCTAGATTCTTAACTGCTCCCAGCTTCCCTGAACATGGCAACACAATCATTGAATTTTTCTTGTAGATACCAATATCTTAGCAATTGCTTAAAAATAATCTGAAATTCAGATCTCATTGTGGAAACTATTAAGTTAAGCAGAGACAATCTAGGACTAGTTTCCTGAATGCTTTAATTTTACAGAGAAAAAGAATATTAACATTATGTTTGTTAGACATGTGCTGTTTTAGCATTGGAGGACTATAAGTGCAAGAACTTTTTGTAAATAAGCACAAAGGGAAACTATTAAAAATAACTAGAACACAATCTGTTTTAACTGCCCCCAATGGAAACAAAAGTAAGGATCCATTACTGATTATAATTCCTAGTCTATTGACTATCATAGCAATAAGTGTACATAGTCTGAAAGGTCATCCTTGCTAAGGAACTCATTAAATAGCTAAGTTCTACCATTATAATATAGACTTCTATTTAAAACATACCTAATGAAATGCCAACACATATGCAGGACCTAATCAGAAGAAAATTGAACTCTTCTAATTTCATGCTTGCAAGTCAGTGTGGCCCCTATGTAACCTCTTCTGGTTTTTCATAAATATCTTTGAGTTAGACATTTGTAAGACAATTTCAGTATATCTGCAGTTTAGACTCCAAGTATTAGAAAAATAGCTGCCTTTTGAAAGAGAGTGCTCAGGCTTAATTTAATCAAACTCAAAAGTATTCACATTAAGAGAAAATGAAGAAACCCATTTCTTAAAAAGCAGGTTTAGTTTAGTCCATAAATTAAGAAATCAAAATTAGTGATTGAACACATATTGGAAGGGATTGCTCATTCCTTCCTCTGGAATAATAGGAGAGAGATTAGAGATTAGAGATTAGAGATGATTAGAGATGATTAGAGATGATTAGAGATGATTAGAGATGATTAGAGATTAGAGATTAGATTAATTTTGGTCAGTATAAAAATAATAGGAGGGATACATTAGCACAAGCTTTGTAGCTGTTATATTCAAGATGAGTTGAGTCAACAGTTTTCTTGTTGACAATGCTGGTTGATAATTATGGGAGTTATGGTCCCAACACATCAGGGAGGTGTCACTTTTGAAAAGATTAAGTATAATTTGATAGTTCTTGTGGGTTTTCCCGGCTGTGTGGCCGTGTTCTGGCAGTTTTGGTTCCTAACGTTTCACCAGTCGCTGTGGCTGGCATCTTCAGAGGACAGGAGCACAGCTAGAAGATTCTGTCTGTGCCCAAATTAATTATTAATTATATTAATAATTAATTAATTAATTAATTAATTATTATATTAATTAATAAATTAATAAATTAATTATATAAATTAATATAAATATAATATAAATTTATATAATTAATAAATTAATTATATAAATTAAATTATAAATTATGCCCAAATTATGCCCTTAATTAAAAATTAAGTATAATTGTTACATTATCCTGATGCAGCATGAGCTAATATATCTTAAGGGTCCACTAATACTGGGTAGGGAGGCTAAAGCCAATGCTTTTAACCGGTGCAAATAGAAATAGATATAATCCTATCCAGTGTCCTTTTTTAAAAATCTGTTCAATTGTGTCCAATTCTTGGAGACTGCCTGGACAAGTCCCTGCAGTTTTCTTGGCAAGGTTTTTCAGAAGTGGTTTGCCACTGCCTCCTTCCTAGGGCTGAGAGAAAGTGACTGGCCCAAAGCCACTGGCAGCTGGCTTTGTGCCTAAGGCGGGATTAGAACTCACTGTCTCCAGGTTTCTAGCCTGATGCCTTAACCAGTACACCAAACTGGCTCTGTTTAGTCCCTGATAATTACTGTTCAGATGATTGAATTAATGTAGATATATGAAGATGATTCATAACCTACTTCAAAATCTGTTAATAATAACTAATTTTATTAAAGATTATAATTACAATAGTAAAAACTATTACAAACTAAAATAAAGAAAGAAGAGTAAAAAGACAGAGTAAAAAGAAAAATCATACAGAAAGGAAGGAAGGAAGGAAGGAAGGAAGGAAGGAAGGAAGGAAGGAAGGAAGGAAGGAAGGACTTCCAACCTTCATCAAAAGTATAAACAATTTTAGTAACTTTTCACCTCCTCTTAATTTACAACTAATGATCTCTTCACCCCATTTCCCATCTCTTATCTAAAAACAAATCCATAAAGCATCGTCATTTCAGTTCTGGTGTCAGCAAAAGTCTGTTAAGAGTTGCCAGTAATAACAATATATTTATTTTAAACTTGATCAAATAAAACAACTTTATATTCCTTTTTACTTCTAACAATCCTAATCTTTAGCCCATTCAAGTAATGTCATAAAACTTGATTTCTTTTCATTTCTTTTTTGCTCCTTCTCACAAGATTCATCCAAGCTTTAACAAACCTCTTTTGTAAATCCAATATAAAAGAATTGTCGAGGTCACTCGGTTTATTATTTGTAATTCCCTTTTGATTTTTAAAGCATCAACCAATTTCTTTTGTATGACCAATGAGGTATCTTTTTTCATGTCATTCTTGTAGCCTGTCATTTGTAGATCCACTTTCAGTGTCAACTCTGTCTCTGTCTTGTCAGATAAAACTTCTTCTCCTTCTGCATTTCTTCCATAACATCTTTTGGACACAGTCTATCCATAGAAACAAACATCGTTATTGACATTGTTGATATTAACTTCTGATTCCATTTTTCAAAAGTGTATTTCCAATGTTATATAGAAGCATAGGAAATGTTATTGTTAAATTTTGAAGTACTGAACATCAGTATTTCTAATGTTATAATATTTTGAGTCATTCTGTAGTCGTTAATCAGGTTTATGTATTCTTCTCCTTTAATTAAAATCCTTAAAACAAGTCCACTTTCCCACAGGAAGGTTTCTTTATAATTAATTCCAAAATCTGTTTATAACTTTCTAAAATCAAAGTCTTAATTATCTTTTTGCTGTTTTTTTTCAAATTTTTAAAGTTCTTAAGCTTGTAGTTAAAATGTTCTTTTGTTAAGGATTGAAGGCAGACTCACCCAGTGTTTTCATACTTGTCGACCCAAAGGTCTCTAATAGCTGCAAATAAGAAGCAATTTCCGAATGTGATTAGAAAAGGAAGTATGCAAACTTAGTGTCCTTTTAAAGGTGCTGACTGTAGTTTGAGCAAGATGGCTATTCCCTCATCTCCCTGTGCGCAAAACATGCCAAAGACTGCTGTCTTGTAGTCTCCTCTCGAGCAGCAACTGTCTGGAGCACTTGTGGGCAATCTCCTGTCCTCTCTTTGTCCGGAGAGGTTTGAAGAGCTGGTCTACTCACCGGTTCTTTGTTTTTCACCGCAGTCATTGACTCCACTTTTCATGGCGCCATCTTCAGCCCACCATTTCTTCCTCCAGAAGCCCAAAATCTATTAACAATAACATTTCCTGTGCTTCTTTATAATTTGTGCAATAATTATTACTTATTTTTCTATTTATTTAGAAGACTTACATAGCTGCCCAACTCTCACAATTGTAACTCTGGGTGGTGAATATGAAATAAAAACTAACCAAAGAATACTTACAGGTAAGAAACCATATAAAATCAAAAGAAACAAAGTCCATCAACAACACATCAGACAAATGCACAGTCTATGTCCCAGAAGAGAGGCTCATCTATCACCCTGGCCCAATGCCTGGGGGAAAAACCAGATTTTTAAAGCTTTCCAGATAGTACAAACCTTTATAAATAAAGAAGTCACACAAATGTTAATAGAAATTATAGTCTGAAACTATCTCTAAGAGGAAGCTTCAGGGCATCATTGCAAAAGAAAAAGAAAAATCAAGAAAGAAAAAGAAAAAAGAAAAATCAGAATCTTGTGAACAAAGCTAACCACTGTGAAAGAAAAGATTAAAAAGAATTTCAGAGAAGCCAGGTTTCACACCCAACCCAGGAATGAACTTTAGAACATCTCATTTCCATCCAACCTTAAAAAGATAGAATTCTATGAAATGGTAGTTGTCTTTTTATGTCAAAATGATCATTAATACAGAAAGATCTTTCCATTCATGTGTGTTAGTATTCATTTCCATGTTGAGTCTATATTTTTGTTCATTAATGTGTCCCTTTATTTTCTATCTATGAACAGTACAGATCAAATTGATTATACCAAGTATCCTAAGTATGTGACATATATCTACATCATGCATTTACCCCATGGTTAACTTAATCATAAAAGGTTTTATGTATTGTCGAAGGCTTTCACGGCCGGAGTTCGATGGCTGTTGTGGGTCTTCCGGGCTGTGTGGCCGTGTTCTGGAAGTTGTGGTTCCTAACGTTTCGCCAGCATCTGTGGCCAGCGTCTTCAGAGGGCAGGAGCACAGATAGAAGCAAAATAAAAGGTTTTCCTTTTATTTCTTTAATCAGTAAAGGTTTTCCCCTGCACAGTCATGTCCGACTCTAAGGGGCAGTGCTCACTTCCGTTTCTTAGCCGAAGAGCCAGCACTGTCCGAAGACGCTTCCGCTGTCATGTGGCCAGCATGATGCACGTGGAACACTGTTACCTTCCCACCAGAGTGGTACCTATTTATCTACTTGCATTTGCATGCTTTCAAATTGCTAGGTTGGCAAGAGCTGGGGCGAGTGCGGGAGCTCACTCTGTCATGTGGCGCCCTGGTCTCGAACTGCCAACCTTCTGATTAACAAGCCTGGCATCTTAACCACTGAGCCATCATGCCCCTAATTTATCATAGTCTGCTCAAATCTTTCAGTTTTCTGGAGTTAATGAGAGATTGAATCATAAACTGACTAAGATCACAAAACTTGCTAGGTGAAATATAGTTAATTAGCTTGTGGTTGAAGTCAATATAAAGACAGACAATTCAGCTCCAGCAACTTGCCTTTAGGGTATTGTGAAAATTCAAACAGAGTTTCTTATAGGCTGTGAACAGGCCACCTTTCCTCCACCAAATCACCAACCTTCCCTAACCAACATTGGAGAATAGTAGCAGCAGTTATTTTAGTTCCTGACACAGGACCCTCCCCTCTTAAGGACTTAAAATTATTCAACCCAACTTGCCAGCTGGAAACTATTCTCCTAGGGTTGGTTTGAACCCTTAGGTAAGCAATTTTTTTTTCAAGTGCCAAGGTGAACACCATTTCAATGAAAGCAGAAGGCTGATCTGCTTTAACTAACTCTGAGGACTGTTACAGGGTACCTATATAGACCCATTTAGTCCCAATGCTGAGCTATGTGCAAAGACAAACAAGCCAATTTCCATTTATTGAGACCTTCTTGTCACCTTGGTTTTCTTCAACAAACTTGCAACTTACAGGTTTACTCCCACCTCAGGTTCCTCCTTCTCTGTTGGCATCTTCTCTCATTCACATGATCCTTTGAGTCTTTTCAACTAAAATTAGCTTTCTCTCTCAACACAGATGTGCCCACTTATATACATATATATTTCTTAGTGTAAAGGCCATAAGGAAAAGTTCTGATATCTGAAGATCTAAGAGTTTCAGAATATTTAATAGTTTTATCCTTCAAGGTGGACAGAATGTCTATCAACTTTGCAAATTACATATAACTATTAGCCCAGAAAAAAGAAATGTCATTGGGAATCAGGCAATGTATACATTGAAATAAATAAACAAATAAATAAATTTTGAGCAATAGATTGAAAATAATATAATGAAATAATACAATGAAACCAATGCACAATTCTTCTTAAAGGAAAATTAAATCAAAGTACAGATACAATACTTTGTTTTTAAAGTTAATATTATTTATTAGTTTAATACTGCTTACTCATTTTAAAAAGTCTGAAAATGGTTTACAAAAGTTGAAATAAATAGTACAGAAGAAAAATAATATAAAACAGAATTAAAGTCAATAAAAACAGAATTAAAAACTAAAAAAAATAATCCATTAAAATAGAAATATCAGGGCTTTTAATGGCTGGGAAAGACCAACCAAAACAGGTAGATTTTTAAAGGACACTTCAAGCATTTTAATTTTATTACTTATTAATCACATTTATAACCCTCCAAATCAACCACAGACTCCTGGCAGATTTCAGTGATAAACCATCATACATAACAAAATAACATAAAAATCAAAATGTTTATTAAATAAACAGTTCTGACAGATTCATCAATCCCTAGAATAATCCTTACAGATATAATGGCATCAATAAATAAAAATCCAAAGTAAAAATAACAGTGTTTAAAAATGATTGCCTTCCATCTTTCACAAGCATGGAATGCCATTACAGAAGGAGCAAGTCCAATTTCTTGTGGGAGACTGCTCCATAGGACCAAGGCTGTAACAAAGAAACAATGCCTACTGGCAGCATTGAAGAAAGAAGCATAGAGCATACAATAGGTGCCACCATGCAGAAGACATGTCTCTGCATCTTTCCTATCTGTCTTGTGTCTTCAGAAATATCCAATTTCTGATAGTTATTCTTATCTGGGAATTCGGATGAGGATTTTTCACCTCCTTTGGGGCATAAGGGGTGGAAAAGAGGAAAAAATATTCCTACTCTTTCATCTTGAAGAAGAATTCAAATAAATATGAGGCTTATAATATGAAATAGTTCCTTTGCTGAATTTTCCCAGTTCTGAAGAGGTTTTTTGTTTTGCTTATCCTTGTGGACAGGTGTTTCTGCTATGGTTCACTTCAAGAGTCATATTCTGGTTACTAGGTAACTCTCCCGATGTTTAATTTCATCAAATGGATATGCTTGAGAGGATTTCTAGGCTAGTTCTCTCAAGCTTTGTTACATTACTTCTAACCTTCTGTTCCTCTGTTAATTTGCTCAATCAGAAACTTTTGTTTGCCTATCAATAAATTATATTTCCTCAGCATCAGCTCTAGAGGATTCTTTACAAGAAGCCAGCCCGTGCCCTATCCTTCAGGGGAGTTTTTGCATGACATATCATACTAAAGCACTTGATAAAATAACAAAATCTAAAGATACAAAAAAAAAAAACCCCTCTGTAAGTGGATATTGGCTATTTGGAAGTTTAAAGCTTTTCAGAATATACAATTTGGCCTGTGGGAAGGATGATTGTGTTTTAAAGGACAGCAGAGAGAATGTGAGAAGGACAGAGCAGCCTCTGTAACAGAAGAGGGAGATATGGCAGGAGAAGACAGATGGTCTTTCTGGTATTTCTGTGTTTTCAAAAAAAAATCTTCAGTAGCTGAAGTAGCTCTCAAGCAAATGGGACACAAAATCCTATTTGAAAACACAGAAATACTGGACAACACCAAAAGCCACTACACCAGATTATACAGAGAAGCCATTGAAATTCACAAACACCAGCACAGTTACAATAAAAAAGAAGAAAGTCTAAAAATTAGCAAAACCTGGCTACCAGTCCTGAAAAAACACAGCCTGCAAAAGGTCAACGAACTCAGCTCAACCACCAGGACATGGGAATACTTCTCACAATGAGCATGCTAATCACGATCAGCAGCCACTCGTTAACATTTCAACACAACAAAAAAACCCACCTAATCTCCTATAATTTAGCTCTATAAATAGAAAACAAACATTGCCACTCTACCTAGGCACAGAGAGATCGCTTCTGTCTGTACTCCTGCCCTCTGAAGATGCCAGCCACAGATGCTGGCAAAACGTTAGGAACCACAACTTCCAGAACACGGCCACACAGCCCGGAAGACCCACAACAGCCAGCTCTGATGTTATTCCTGGGATCTGTTGGAGCCACTCTCCCAGCTTAGAAGTCACAGCCCAGAGGGCTCCTGCCACCACTGGGACCACTTTGGACTTCACTTTCCACATCCTCTCTAGTTGTACCTTCAGATGCTGGTACTTCTCCAGCTTCTCATAGTCCTTCTTCCTGATGTTGCTGTCACTTGGCACCACTACATCTATCATCACCGCTGTCTTCTGGTCCTTGTCTACTACCACAATGTCTGGTTGATTGGCCAGTACCTGCCTGTCCATCTGGATCTGGAAGTCCCACAGGAACTTAGCCCTGTCATTCTCCATGACCTTCTGTGGAATCTCCCATCTGGACTTTGGAGGGTCTAGCCCATACACTGTGCAGATGTTCCTGTACACAATGCCAGCTACTTGGTTGTGTATACATATTCAGTGTATGCTGTTCCTGCCTGCATCTTACACCCTACCTCTACGTGTTGGACTGTCTCTGAGGCCTCTCTGCACAGTCTGCACCTTGACTCCTGTCTAGAGTGGTAGACCCCTGCTTCTATGGATTGGGTGCTTTGTGCCTGTTCTTGTGCTGCTATGATCAGTGCCTCAGTGCTGTCTTTTAGTCCAGCCCTTTCTAGCCACTGGTAGGATTTCCAAGGTCAGCCACCTCAGCTATCTGTTGATGGTACATCCCATGTGTCTTGTCTTGCCATGGCACTTCCTCTGCTTGATCTTTCTTCCATGTCTGCTGCTGCTTCAGGCATTCTCTCAGCAGCTCATCTTTAGGTGCCATCTTACTTACGTACTCCTGGATGCTCTGGATCTCATCCAGGACAGTGGCTTTGACACTCATCAGACCCCGCCCGCCCTCTTTCCGGCTGGTGTACAGTCTCTGGGTGTTGGACTTGGGGTGAAAGCCTCCGTACATTGTGAGGAGCTTCCGGGTCTTCACATCAGCAGGCTCCATGTCCTCCTTTGGCCAGCTCACTATACCGGCAGGGTATCTGATGACTGGCAGGGCATTCATGTTAATGGCATGGATCTTGTTCTTTCCATTGAGCTGGCTCTTCAGGACCTGTCTTATCCTTTGGTGGTACTTGGATGTTGCTGTCTTCCTTGCCTCATTGTGGTTCCCATGTGACTGTGGGATACCAAGGTACTTGTAGCTGGTCTGTATGTCTGCTATGTGGCCTGCTGGTAGTTCCACCCCATCAGTCTTAACTACCTTCCCTCTCTTTACTACCATCCAGCCACACTTCTCTAGTCTGAATGACATCCCAATGTCCTCACTGTAGATCCGTGTCAGGTGGATCAGTGAGTCAATGTCTTGTTCACTCTTAGCATACAGCTTGATGTCATCCATGTAGAGGAGATGGCTGATGGTAGTTCCACTCTTGAACTTGTATCCGTATCCAGTTCTTGTGATAATCTGGCTGGTTCAGAACAGCAGTGGGGACAGTGCATCACCTTGGTATATGCCACACTTGATATGCCACACTTGATATGCCACATAGAGAGAGAGAGAGAGAGACAGACTGACTGACTGACTGACTGACTGACTGACTTCTCGGGTATTAGTTACCCGACCCAATCAAATGTCATCTCCAAATTGGATAAATATTCCCTCCATCTTGAGAGATGAGACTATTAAATATTCTGAAACTATTAGATGCGCAAGCATTTTCAGATCTCAGAATTTTTCCTAATGGCCTTTACAAGAACAATTATATATGTGTGTATGTGTGTGCTTCTGTGTAGAGAGCAAAGAAGAATGAATTATGTTTAAAGCATTAAATATAGTTTTAATGTGATTATGCACTTTCAAAATCTGAACAACTCCATGCAAAGTACTTCATTTCTATCATCACAACCTATTGTCAGTGCCAGCTAATCCAAAGATAAAACGCATGATATTCATCAATAGCAAATGTCATTGTTTGGAATATTTCAAACTCATTGAAATATCATAAAGGGGCAACATACATTATAATGCCTTTCTCATCTGATCTGAGAAGCTGAAGAAGTGGGAGCTAAAATATTGTGCTCTGGATTTTCTTTTTTGTTAACTGGTGTAATTACATAATAGATTTTAATGAATTACAGAGTTATAAGGGTTATAAGGAGACACTTTCATGAGGGGCTCGGAGCCCAAGTCGGAGGACGAGGAAGGGCAGCCGGGCCCTGGGTAAGCCTTGGAGGGCGAGCAGGCAGCGACAGGGACACCGGACGAATGGCCGCCTGGGCAGGCAGAGGAGGCGGGGCTGGCCAATAAGCAGCCTGAAGACTTGGAGAGTCACTCCCAATCACTGTTGATAGTAAGTGGCTTGATGGATCAAAAGTCTGACTCTCTTCATTTGTTTGAATATAAATTTTATGAAGAATTTTGATTCCAATAGTAAAAACTAATACAAACTGAACTTAGAGAAAGAGAAGAGGATGGAAAGAAAGAATAAGAAGTGCAGGAAAAAAAGAAAAAGAAGGAAGAAAAAGAAAAGAAAGAATATAATAAAGAAAAAGAAATGAAATATATAAAGAAGTGACTTCCAACCTTCATCACAACAAGTATAAACAAGTCTGACTCTCTTCATGAGAGTTCCTATGTTCTTCCTAGCTTAATAATGTATCCTGTAGGCACAGTCTTATTCCTCACTTCCCAGGCTTCTAATATCACAGGAGATGATGGGAAGGTAAAATTGCTGAGGAAGAGCTTTCTGTGCTACACAATAGCTCACCTTACTAGCTAGAAGGCTTAGGAATGAAGGGCCCACATGGCTTCTGTGCACTGGAGACACAGCAAGGAACACCATGGAGGATGAGAACATGGAAGCCCACAATAAAAAATTCCCTGTTTGCTACAAGGGATCCAGCACAAATATAGAATGTTGCGTTTCTTCTCTTGGTGCAATTTTTATAAGCACAATAATGCAGCCATTTCAAGTTCGCCTGCATGCTGAAAGTAAATTGTAAAAACCTTTCTAGACAGGTTAGTCATTCTATAGATCACTGAGACAGATATATTCCACCCAAACGTTTTGGATTGGAATTGTTAACTTCAGTTATCCTTACAATTCTGTTGACTAGTTATACATTAACTTTCAAAGCTAGGTCACATTGTCACAAAAAGCCATTCAAACAATGAATTAAGTATCAATCCTAGACCATTTCCTGTACACTACATTGATTCTGCAGCATATTCTTGCTGTGAACACAAAATAAAATATAATGTGAGCATCTGCAGCAAACATTAACAGGCTCAGCAAGAACAGAAGCGGCAAATTCAGTAGTACATTGAACACCAGTTTCACATGCTAATCTCTATAAAACCAGCATACGGAGTCATGAGGTGAAAAGAACTCAAGTGAGACTTCATCTGTCAACTGGATTCAAACAGGATGTTTCCTCAATATCAGCCGGCAAAATGTGCTTATAGGTATAATTGCACATTAGCAATGCAACTCATCTCACCATTATCACATCATCATCAACACATCTCACCATCAGGGGAAGACTGAACTGGAGTGCCTAGGATCAAGGTGTGACTACCTTGTGTCTCTTCCTTCAAAGCCAACCAGGCTGTTCTTCAAAGCAAGGTCATATTGAAATAAAAGACTGTCTCCTACCCAAACAATAACAATGCTTTACACAGTTGCCAGCCTAATAATATAATATACCACCAAAAAGGAAACAGTACAAGTCATTCTGAAAAATTTGCCTTTGCTTGGGCCAACTGTTGTAGAACCATTACTATACTTTGAAAACTTAGGGTTTTCAGCAATGCTGAAATGTATTCTGTTTTATAGATGCTTTCTGACAATGTCAGAAATTTTGGTGTTAAGTGTTCACTGAACGGTAGCTTTATTGCTCTGTTGCTGGGAGATTTTTTTGGTAAATTGCCCAGACTCTTGTAGAAGCAGGCAGGAAACAATGTAATAAATTAAAAACAAGTAAAATTCTTTCTTCTTTCATTTTTTTTAACGTACACATCTATTTCTCTTTTTGAGCAACAACCCACTAGAAATTTAGTTGGATCAAGAGATTAAAAATTATAAAAGCTTGGAGAAAATCCAGGTGCTTTGGTGCTATGTTTCTTTGTTAGTACAGGATGTACCACCATTGTAAACCATCAGCCCAGCTCAAATAAAAGCTATACATCATGTACCTATCTGCATAACTATGGCTGGGTGGGGAAATATACATGTAATTTCTTGAAGCAATTTCTCAAATAGTTGCTAATAGCCCAGAGTCTTAGGAATTTGCAGCCAGCAGGCAAGACACCAGGCTTGTCAATCGGAAGATCGCAAGATCGGAGGTTCGAATCCCTAGCCCTACATGTGGAGTGAGCTCCCGCACTAGCTCCAGCTCTTGCCAACCTAGCAATTCGAAAGCATGCAAATGCAAGTAGATTAATAGGTACCACTTCGGTGGGTAGGTAACAGCGTTCCGTGCGCATCATGCAGCCACATGACCATGGAAGCATCTTCGGACAATGCTGGCTCTTCGGCTAACAAACGGAGATGAGCACTGGCTCCTAGAGTCGGACACGACTGCACAACTGTGCAGGGGGAACCTTTACCTTTACCTACAACCTGTTAGTCAAAACTCATTTGTCTCTTACTGGAGCTATGGCAGCTCCATTTTAATTTCCTCCCAATATCTCTGGGTCCTGGTATAACATCTGTCTGCAGGCACTACCAGCAGAGCCATGTAGCTAGTCAGGTTTTTTGTGCCACTGCATCCTCCAGATAACCTTGGAAGGCAGCAGTACCTAGCCAAATTTGTCTGATCTTAGAAGCTAAGCAGAGTCAGACCTGATTACTGGTTGGATGGGGGACTATCCAGACATTTCAAGGCAGATTGCTAGACTGGGAAATTGAAAAAAAAACAGAAGACGACAATGACAAATCACATCTGCTAAGAAAATTGCATGGATACAATAACCAGGAATCTTGAAGATCTCTTTGCCTTTTATCCTCCTTATTCTTCTGTGGAACGGGGAAGGATTCTATTAAATCTGCTGCTCTTCTAGAATACTTCTTCCCAATTTAACATTCGCACAGCCATAGAAACAAAGATGAAATCCCATCACTCGAGGGGAGCTAGAAAAATTCTCTGCTCTTACTTCCCATTAACTCAGTATCTCTTAGGTATTGTTGAATAGCAGAGAGCTGCATATATCTATTATAATATACATACACATCCATTTGGATAAATGCAAGATGCAGTCAGTGTATTTCAAAGAATTGATGTTAAAAAAATACAATAATTTCAGAAAATGTATTTATGAAGAAGGAAGGAAGGAAGGAAGGAAGGAAGGAAGGAAGGAAGGAAGGAAGGAAGGAAGGAAGGAAGGAAGGAAGGGCATTTGACCCATATCATTGCCAACTTAGAGAAAAACTTTACCCTAGCCTAATTTCCAAAAAGAAGAGTTAGCTAAGCTTCATGCTTTTTCCCCCCCATTTGTCACTGCTACTCAGTTATTCTATTCACTTTGTTCTTTCTCATCACCATTTGTTACCATCAAAGACATCACACCCAGCTAGGAGAAGAAACTAGAAATCCCTTCTGGATAAATATGCTAAATCACATTACATCTTATATATCTCACTGATTCAAAGACTGGGGCCATCACCTCAGTCTGAATAGCCAAGGGACCCAGAGAGATCACAAGGATAAGTAAATGTGATAAGCAATCCAGGCCTTTACATCCCTCCTGCACTGCATTTGGATACAGTGTTCAGGTGAAAGAAAATGAATAAAATTTAAAATTGAATACAAGTAAAAATGGGCATCATTCTCTCTATTTCTAGCCCAAACTTTGGTATCATAATTTCTGAATAACAAGGCTTTTTGGAACCCAATTTCTAAATCTGTACTTAAAGAGACAATCTGGACTATTTTCCAATGCTTTCAAGAGGGGCTGCTAAAATGACAAAAATAAGCCTATGTGTAAAATGGTATCAGGCCATTATTTCAGTGGTACTTTTGTGACTGAGTTAATCGGCTGGATTCCAGAAACAAAAGATAGATAGATAGATAGATGATAGATGATAGATGATAGATGATAGATGATAGATGATAGATGATAGATGATAGATGATAGATGATAGATGATAGATGGATGGATGGATGGATGGATGGATGGATGGATGGATGGATGGATGGATAGATAGATAGATAGATGGATGGATGATGGATGGTAGATAGATAGATAGATAGATAGATAGATAGATAGATAGATAGATAGATAGATAGATACCTTTTCTTGCAAGAAAGTAATCTCCATGTCACTTTTAAAAAATCATAGGTTGACAGTTATGTATACTTTCCAACCGTATACCATGATAGCTAATGCAATAATTTTTGCAGGAAGCATAAAGCTTCCATTTAAGCTCAAAAAGGATAGCTTTTAAGTAGTGTTAGGTCAGAAACATGCTCACCTCATTTTTGTAAGAACATGAAAAATCACACTTTTTTCCTCAAATGAGATTAAGAGAATTTGAGTTTAAAAGACCTAAAAGCAGGACTAAGACCCAACAAGTTTGCTTAGACAAGTAGAAAGCTTAACTCAAAAATCTCAGTTGAATCTGTATTCAAGTAAATGCTAAATTAGGGTTTCAGCCTCTTGTATTATTCTGTATTATTTTGTTTTGTAAAGGCTTCTCCCCTTGTACGGATGCATGACAGCCAGAGACAAAACCAGCAGCTGAATCTGAATTTGGTTGACTCAAAAGGATGAGGTGTTTGCTCATTTGCACCATGTCACAGATTATCACTACCACCACAACAAATTGTTATTGATTGTTATTGTATACTGCTCAGATTTTTTTCACAAGCTATTGCCTCATGACACCCCTTTTCAGGGTTCTATCTCATGCATGGCTGAAGTTGAAGATCTCTGTAATCTATATGGGGCTAAGAAAATATAGGGAAATAAAAACATGATAAATTGTGCATAAAGAAGTTCTGAAACAAATGTGAGAAACTCTCCAGTTTAGGCTAGGAAGTAGACAGATCCATCTATAGAACAGCAATAAAACAGAACAGGAACTTTCTACATTCCATGCCTGAACAGATTTAATTTACTCCTGTCAATCTCAAACGCCCACAACCTACAATTTATCTACAATCAATCTCAATTTAGAACATTCCTTCTAATGTGGCTCTTGGGCTAGGAGAAATCTTGCTGCACTCCTGTGCTTTAGAGTCTTGCCAAAGCATTTAAATCACCAATGTAGGTAGAAACCTGAAGGAGCTTCTTAATATCCTAATTCAAAGGCTATAAAGACAGAGTCTTTCTCACTTTATAAACTACCTTGGATCATTTACAGATCCAAAACTGATCATGGAAGGTGATAGAATCAATTTGGGGGTGTACATGATTCTATATTGGCTATTTGAGACATTGGGGGAAAAGCCCCCTTCCTTAAAGTAAGTTTTACTCTTTTTGAAATGACCTACCCTTCTTTTAATTTCCATCTTAAAAAAAACCCTATCAATATCACATTTTTGAAGTCTAATTTAACTCCAGCCAACAGTAATAGAGGTCAGATGTTGGCAGCTATAGATTTGCTGGGTTAACCAGTTCATAAAAAGTAAGTGCTGATGTGTTCATTTCTCTCTGAGTTTCACCACCAGGTTACTTTGCACTTCCTGGTTTCATCCATTTTATTATAAAGATAGTTTTTTTTTTCTTTTCCCTAGATGAGGCTAAATGATCTCTTGAAAGCAAAAATTAACAAGCAGCATCTATGTACAGGCAGTCTGTTTTTTTTAATTGTATCCTCATAGTACAAAATGTCATGACAATGTTATCCTCAGTGGAAAAATAAATCATTGGGAAAGCTTTTAAACAAGCTGCACAGTTGGTAGGTAAAGGTTACACATTTTCATAGTTACAAAAAACTGCCCAGACAAACTTGTATAGGGATAATACATAAAATAGAGTGCAAAATGTGGAATCTGGGGACATACTGTAAAAGGCAGTAGGCAGAATGTCCTATTACTCTTAATCTGAAAAGTATTGCTTGTAATGGAATCAGGAATAGCCCTGTACCAAGAGTTCCCACTTTGAGATGTATCACTAGACAATTAAGTGAAAGGATGATAAATTAACCTAGTTGGGAAACTGAAGCACCGCAGTAAGGTGACTATTTGTAGCATTTTGAATGATAGATGAATATACTTTTAGATCATATTCTTGTGACTTCCAGAAGAGATATCAGGAGCCATAGGATATCCAGCCAGCCAGCCAGCCAGCCATCTTGTATGGCCAGCACAAGCTGAAGAAATGATTCTGGATAGCTTACAAACAAATTAAAAAACAATCATAAAAACAGTGCAGATCAAGAGAACAAATTAGCAACCAAGGACACAATTCAATATACAATTTTTCTTAGAGACAGATTCATATCACATCCTGACTCTATGCCCATGGGAACAGCCAGAATTGTAGAACCTTATGAAAGACCAATAAGGTTGGTCCCATCCAAATCTTGGGGGGAAAGCTGTTCCACAAGGGTGGGCACCAAAACAGACAATGCATACATCCCATCAGATGGCATTGCTTGAAAAAGGGACCCAGAGTATGCCAAATCTGTTTGATCTGGTGGGATGAGCAGAACTAATTTTTCAACTCTCCTCTTTCTACAGATAAAGAGAGTCCTCTGCCCGAGAGGCATTATCTACATCAGGGGCATGTTGTGATTGGATCAGGAGAGGCTTTAGATCCATGTTTAAATTCCCCTGATACATACTGAAAAATGTGCCAGCCCTGGAACTAACATGCATATTTTACCTCCCTTTGGGAAGAAAACCATTAAAAAAGAAAAAGAAGAGATGCAAGAAAAGAAACAGATGTATTGATGCCTCATTCAACCCAGTTGGCCTAAGTTCATTTCTCGTCTTCCCACTAGTGACCCATGGGATTTTTAGAGTCATCCAACCATTTCATCATTGTGATGAAATAATATGAGGATAGACATTATGTTTCTTCAAAAATAGATGGGTGCCATTATAAATGATTATTAGAGAAATAGCTAAGCTTCCAGAGCTTTAGATTTATTTATTCTTGAAGTCTCTTCTTCAATGATGAAGTCACACACAGACTTACACACAGGTTAGGCTAATTTATTTATTTATTTATTTATTTATTTATTTATTTATTTATTTTTCAAATTTCTAGGACCGCCCATCTCCCCCAAGGGGGACTCTGGGCGGTCTACAATAAAATCAACGATCAAAACAATAAAAGCATAAAATTACAATCAACAACAAATATAAATAGATAATAAATAAATAAAAGTCCAGGTGATGAAACGATCTCATTCCCTTACCGACCAAGTCCGTAGCATGCCCTCTCTGCATTACTGGGTGGGATGGGTCAATGTTATGGGGATGAGATGGCCTCTCAGGTAGCCTGGCCCCATGCCATGTAGGGCTTTAAAGGTGATAACCAACACCTTGAATTGGACCCAGAAGTTAGGCTACTTGAGAGCCATTTCATTGCTTTTTTCCTCTGGTTTTAAGATCTTTGTACCTTATCCCAATTACATAAACAGTCTCTTACAGCTAATCTAGTAGCACATTACAACATTAGATTCTATCTGTGAACTTTTGAATACTGTTCACTTCCTTAACAAACAACTTGACCTCAGTCTCAAATAAGCAAAGCTATCTGTCATTCAAAAATAGCAGAGCTTAAAGAGTGGTGCTTGAATAATGGAAAATTACCAGTTAAAATGACTTTATTTGATTCAAATACATATGCACTTAAAGGAAAATCTAACAATATCTGTGAAATTTACTTTCAGGAAACTGTGCTTAAGATGATAACCTAAATTTATTTTTAGCACAAAACAAGTATATAAAAACAAAACAAAAAAACCCCAAAAGATATGATCTCCAATATATTTATATTACTCTTTTGCCTCGGAATTTATATACAATTTTGCAGCACATCCCAAACTTACTTGATCCTATTCTATTATATTTGAGTTTGTGCAGATCCTGGCTATAATGTAAGGTTGCCACCCCATCTATCTTCTGGGTTGATAGCCATCATTACTGTTTGGGTGAGGCATTATACATTCATGTAATACAATTTTGTATTGCTTTTTAGCAGCTTTGACCCTTGCTGTTTTGTAGACAACATTGTACTGGTTCTGCAGCCAGCTACATTCATCCCTTACTTTGAACACAGACCATTTGCTTTTGAATTGGTATCTCTGGGAATATGAATCATCATCTGATTGATTCTATCATTAGCACTTAAACAAGATCAATAAAGTATTAGCAGGGCAACTGACTCAGAGTATTGAGTTATAACAAAAGCCATAAAAAAGATTTCTGAACATGCAGAAAGACTCCTAGTTCCTTTCCTTTCCTTTCCTTTCCTTTCCTTTCCTTTCCTTTCCTTTCCTTTCCTTTCCTTTCCTTTCCTTTCCTTTCCTTTCCTTTCCTTTCCTTTCCTTTCCTTTTTTCTTTTTTCTTTCTTTTTTCTTTTTTTCTTTTCTTTCTTTCTTTTTTTGCTTTTCGCCTCTGAAGAGACAAACTGCTGCTCAGCTTAAACATCACTTTTCTCTTACTTTACACAGAAGAGCTCTACAGAGGTATAAACAAATGAGAAAATAAGCTTTTTTTAAAAAAAAAAAACACTGTTAACCTAAGAAACAAGATCTTCAAATTCAATCCAAGGCTACTGGAAGATGGGAAAGTGTACGTTTCTGTTTTATTGCTGTATCTAAGCTACTTCTGGCATAAGCACTTGCATTATATTTCATTTTGCTTAATTAGATAGGACATAATATAAACAGTGTTAAGAAGAGATTAGAACATCATGCTGGGAGCCAAAACTGGAAACATAGGGAGCTGATGGAAATAATTTGGGGGCACACTCATGGTGCTGCTATTGTTTACAAGGTTTATATGGTTTAAATACTGTATCTATGCCAGTTGTTTTGTTTGTTTCATAATGCTGAGAACTTTTAAGTGCATTGTTTTAATTCTTACATTATTTTGGAACCAAGGAAGAATTTCAGAATGTAAGGGAAGATTTCAGCTTACATTAGGATACATTACAGCCGGTTACTGTAAATACAATGTTTCTCATACTTTATTTTATATGTGTTTTCCAATACATAATTAATGATATTAGGATATTTGAAAGTTTAAAATTAGATCCATTTTCTTTTAGGATTTTAAAGATATACAGTATATTTGTACAATGATATCTTTTAAATTATAAAATATTTGCAGATTTCAACAATAGTGAAACAAAGACTACCTTCAAACTGCAGCAAGAAACTGCACAGGGAGGTCAACATTGCGATGGGAGGAAAAGGAATAAAGGCTGACATCACCCAGTTTTGACCTCAGGAAGTGGTTGCTGTCCCATTCTGGCAGTAGGGCAGCCATACAGTGTGGGTAAGTTCAAAGAAAGCCTGCAACTGCATCTCTTCCAGCTGTAAGGCTCATTATGATACCAAAAAGTAAGGCACCAGAAAAAATGAGATAGGTTGAATAGTTTAAGGCAAGAAGAATGTGCAAGTATTAAATGCAAGGTTCACTTGAAGGTGCACACAAAATGGCTCTCTTATTCCCCACCTACAACTGCCCTTGCTAGCATGAGAATTGGTTGCAAGATAGAACATGACCTCCTATTACTCAGGACTTAAGTCTTCTCTGCTCTCATCAGTGTAACACAGATTTTAGTGGGGCAGTGGTAGAAATCACAATAGCAGCTAAAATGGTATCTGTGAAAATGACAAAATGCACAGATGACTTCTTACACTGTTTATAGGGTGGAGGTTTTGACTGCATTGTTGCAGCAGCTTCTTGTCTTTTTTTTGATACACCCCCACCACCCCCACAAATATGCTCAACTGTTAAATCTTCCTTGATCACTTATGGGGTATTAAACAATATACAGTACAATGTTTTTTCTTTTTTTCCACAAACATTTGTATGCCTGACATTATGGTTGGTTGGTTGGTTGGTTGGTTGGTTGGTTGGTTGGTTGGTAGGTAGGTAGGTAGGTAGGTAGGTAGGTAGATAGATGATAGATGATAGATGATAGATGATATAGATAGATAGATAGATAGATAGATAGATAGATAGATAGATAGATAGATAGATAGATAGATAGATAGATCCCTTCCTTCCTTGGCAGACACCGTATTGGAACAAGCCTGCTCTTGCTAATGTTTGGGTCCTTGTGAAGGGGCTTCCCTTTCATTATCCTGCTGCTATTCAATTTTCCTGCTTTCTTGTTTGCTAGAAATATTTTTTTAATTTTTTTTTAAAAAGTAGTATCTTTTTACTCGTGTTTTTCCTATGCCTTTAACCAGTTATGTATGAACAACAAAAAAGATAACTGCAATTAATGGACATCTGAATTTCCAAAATCAAAAATAGTAAGAACAAAAACATTGCAGCAGCACCTGTAATCCATATATTCGTAAGCTAACTTGAAGCAATAGTGTAACTAAGTAATTTCAGATTCTGTGCTTCATAGTTTTAGATCAAGGGTGAACCAAGTGTGGTCCTAAAGCCAGAAGCAACCCTCCATCTAATTTCATGCAGCTCTCAATCTAATTTCAAAAACCTTCTGCAAGAGATCAGTTCAGGCTTCTACTGAAAGGCATTTGTCCTTCCTTGCAGCCTCCTCCATGACAAAGAGAAAAGATGGTGTCTGAAATGTATTGATTGATTGATTGATTGATTGATATAACTACTATAAGTAAAACAAAACCATAATAAATGAAATAATTGAGCTCTTTGGTTTATAAGATAAAGAGAGACAGGATGTCAGACAGAAAATGTGACAGAGAAGTAAAATTCTCACCCATTTTGGGCTCTGGCCCTAACCACTATCACTATACAGATTCTTTCTACAGCAATGCAAGCATTGCTGGAAATGTTTACTCAATCTTAGAGAATATTTAGACAATATTAAATGGTACTGTGTATCTCTCCACTTACTTCAACACTTTGTAACTCCCTGTTGTGTTTGGTAGCCTTTCTCTCATCAGCTGCGGGGACCCTGGAATTTGCCCCAAAGTCATTTCCTAACTACAAGGAGAAATAGAGAAGAGGATTGACTTTGTACATAATAATTAAAAAGAATCTTGCTGAATCCGATCAAAGACCCATCACCTCCATCCACATTCTGAATCCAAGAGTGGCTTGCCAGATGGCTGGACCTTCTCCAGCAGGAAAAGATGGCAGCATTGATCTGCTAAATGAAAGAAGTAAATGAACCATTTTGGGTAGAAGCACCACACTACCAATAATGAGTTAATCAATACAAAGTATAGATTCTTCTTTTCCCTCTCTGAGAATGTTCTATCCCATTGTTCAGTAATTGTAAATCTCTCCCTCCTACAAAAACCGTAATGACAAATTAAGGACTCATTTGCAATGTGAATTTTCACTTGCAAAAGGCAGGGTGAAGAGTTCAAACAATATATACCATATAAAATCGGCTCCTGTTCCTATATTGTGCACCAATGTATAAATAAAGCATTTCTCCTCAGGCCCTGGAGAAGCCTGCCATTGTTTACCATTAGCACTATCATATCTGGATGCTTTGTCATTCTCCACAACAGAACATTGGTCGGAGCAGTGCCAGATTGCAGCTTTGAAAGAGAACTGGCCTGGATTTCCCTTTGACTCTTCCCACAGCTATTTCTCCCAGAGAGTCTTATTTTTAAGGAAAGTGTGCTCCCTAGTGTTAAGAGTGCTACAAAGGCCAGTGGATTTTTTCTGATCTAAAACTGAACAGCCACATGAGTTCAATAGATCACATTGCTTCTGAAAGAGCTTGATCTCTCTCAGCCTTTTGGAGGATACCTCCAAAAACAGAGCACAGTATATAGATTTTCTGCAACTGAGAGCCATCTCCAGCCCTTGGATAAAGTACGTGTGTTACTTAAACAAAAGCAATGAATCCAAACTGTCTCAAACAAACAGACTGCTTAGAGAATATTAAGGGTGGTTCATACACGTTGTGCTAAGCTATATTTTGTTGAATCGTGTGTAAGAAGATGCTGGGGATCACAGCTCCAGCCTCATTTCAACTTAATGGCAGTGATGTGGCTGAGATGTTGGCTGTTGGACACAGTCAGTGTTCCCTATGAAAAATGACCTTATTGAGAGATAGGGCAGACCCTGGTTAAAGGTTTTCCCCTGCACAGTCATGTCCGACTCTAGGGGGCGGTGCTCATCTCCGTTTCTTAGCCGAAGAGCCAGCGCTGTCCGAAGATGCTTCCATGGTCATGTGGCCAGCATGACATGCGCGGAACGCTGTTACCATCCCACTGAAGTGGTACCTATTTATCTACTTGCATTTGCATGCTTTTGAATTGGTAGGTTGGCACGAGCTGGGGTGAGTGTGGGAGTTCACTCCGTCACGCGGCGCTCGGGTCTCGAACCACTGACCTTCCAATCAACAAGCCTGGTGTCTTAACCACTGAGCCATCACGCCCCCCCCTAGAAACTCTGAAATTGTAACCGGGCTATTGAAAGAGAGAAAGAAAAAGACAGAATCATGAGGGAACTTATGGGTCATTGGCTGAAAGACCATTCCAAACCTCAGTGAGGCTGATAGAAGATGTCTGCATTTCCCTCCATCAAGAAAGGCTAAAGAGTGCTTTTGATCTTTCAGTCTCTGATACTGAGGGAGATAGAAGCAGCCACAGCTAGCATATCAGATCTTAGCAAATCAGGCACATGGGAAAAGGAAGGGAGAAAACACAACTCTCCCATGTATTCAGTTTTGGTTTTTTTTATTCCCACATGCCAGGTTGCACTGAGAGAGAAGATACAGTATAAGAACTCTGTAGTTCAGTTCACTGTTATACCCATACCATAGAGATAAGGGCTGAGTTGAAAAAGAAATATTTACAACCACTTTGCTTATAGTCTCTTAATAGCAGAGGTCTTGCTGAAAGTGATTTGCATACCCAGTCAAGAGTCTCCATACTTCTCAGATATCCATACGCAGAACATACAGACTCAGTCTATACTAAAGACGAATAAAATCCATCCACAAAAAACTACAACTCTGCCCCAAATAATGATGGCAATTGCCATCTGTTTGTCTCTGGACAAAATTCAAGGGAGGACTGGACATCATCAAACTCCATCCTCCCAGTTATTTGAACACCTGGTCCTCTGCCTGATGAAGAGCAGCCTTTAAACTTTCTAAGTATTCCAAGCTGTTTTTTTTTCCCAGTTCATACAGTCCTACACTACACTGTCAAGCATAGTCTTGGGGAGGAGGGAAGGATCAGCTGTTTTCATTATGTTTGGGAGGTATGGTTTGCAGGCCTAAAACGTGTTCTGGCTGACATGTTATTTTGGAATATATATATATATATATCAGGTTAGTTTTGTTTAACACTCAGTTCCCATCAGATTTTCTATCGCTATGCTACCTTCAGATTGCAACAAAGAAGAATCTACTTAACATTTTCCACTAGAATTCCTCTTAGACCAACTCTAGTGTACATTTGTGCAAGGAAGCCTCATGTTCATTAAGCTGCATACAGTTGAGTTGCATTTTTAAATGTTCAAAAATAACAATAAAAGCATGTGAAGGAATCCAAGGGGCTTATCTATTTGGGTCTAAATAAACCACTCAGCCATAAGCTCAGGTTAATGCATTGCCATTAGAGATACACAGTATTGCAACCTTGTCTAGAACCCATCTCCTTGCATTTTGATTTTTGGGTTCTACCTGGGCTTTCAATGCTGCCCTGTATGCTCTTTTCTTTTGAACTTCTTAAAGATATGACACAAGAAACTACATACGTAACAGAGTTTTGGCTTTGCTGTTGAATCCCATCTTCCTTTTGAAATTCTGCTACATTAACCTTTTTTCTTCTTGTGTTGAGGAGTATCAAGCAGTACAGGAGTGTTATATTATAGCAATCATTTCACAATATAAGGCTGGCATAAACCCAGTTTATCCATTTAGTACTCCCATCTGCCAAAGAAAGGGTAAATCCAATTGCAAATGGTGAAAGTTGCATGTTTCCATTACCTTAGACTGGGCAAGATCTGGCACTTCAAGACTGGGAAACTACAATAAGAGAGAAGGACAAGCAATTCATGTCATATTAAGGCCACCGGTTCTGAACTACAAACATCCAGATGACTTCTAGATGACAGCAAGAGGTAGAGTCATGTCAGACATGCTTGTATAGCAAGAATAAAGTTTAGCAACACAAAGCAAAGCAAACTGCACTACAAGTTGCAAGAGTCATCCCCAACATGGTGTCCTCCAGATGTATTGGATTACAACCCCCAGAGTTCCCAGCCTTCAGCCATTTTGGAAATTATAGTCAAATGCCAGATTGTGGGGGCATCAGGTTACAGAAGGTGATAGGTAAAGGTAAAGGTTTTCCCCTGCACAGTTGTGTCCGACTCTAGGGGGCAGTGCTCATCTCCGTTTCTTAGCCGAAGACCCAGCACTGTCTGAATATGCTTCCGCGGTCATGTGGCTGGCATGACGCACGCAGAACGCTGTTACCATCCCACGGAAGTGGTACCTATTTATCTACTTGCATTTGCATGCTTTCGAATTGCTAGGTTGGCAAGAGCTGGGGCGAGTGCGGGAGCTCACTCCATCATGCGGTGCTCGGGTCTCAAACTGCCTACCTTCCGATCGACAAGCCTGGCGTCTTAACCACTGAGCCATCACGCCCCTATTACAGAAGGTGATAATATACCATAATGCCAGGAAGTTCATGAACCACATAATGCCAGGAAGTTCATGAACCACAAGTCATTTATCATGCTATTTAAACAGGCATATAACCTGTTTAATAACACATTTATTTCATGTTTAATAACACATTAAATATACGCATATAACCTGTTGATAAACACATTTCCACTAAATAGGTTCAAAGCAAACATACCAAGTATAACTCTCGTGAATGAATGCAAAAACATAATGAAGATGTGAAAAAGTATTTCATGGCCTGACCTAGGGCTTATTAATCAGCAATACTAAGTAAGACACCAATTAGGCCACTATGGAATAACCCCACAAATCAGATAATACGGTCTCCAATACTAATCCAGATGTAAAACTTAGTTAAAATGACTGAAGGTGCAGGCCTACCAGGGTCTTCTGATATGTTTGATGGGACTTACTCCCAAGTAGTTAAGAACCACCTCTGGTCCTTCAGTTATTGCAGAAGTACAAATGTTAGTGTCCCTCACCAGGATAGAAATAATAAGGGAAGCTGAGGGTTGCAGTTCTGCAACACCTGGCAGGCTATAAATTCCCCACCTTGATGAGGAATAGCTAGTACCTTAGAGATGATTGGGCACATCTAATGCTCCTATTGTTCCAACATTCTGTAGATCTATTCAGATAATCACCCAGGGCACATGACAGGTATCTGATGAATGGATAATTTCTTTCTATGGGGGCTTGACCTACAGAAAGCTATAGAATGCAGATTAAACAAAAGAATGTAATAAATTAACTGGACAAGGAAAGAATTGAAGTAGGATAAGTTTTATAATAATTTCTTTCAGTATGGAACTGGGTTGCATTACAAGCTAGCAATTAGAGCTAGGCTGAAGAAAGATGCTTTAAAGCAACATTGTCAGATAAATCATTTATTTGTATTTTATGATCAGTTATATTTCTATTGTAACATTGCTGCAAGGGTTTTAGGGTAGAGCTCATTCCTTCTTCATGTGAATTTCCATCTTCATATAACCAGGC
Organism: Charina bottae; assembly: GCA_023362775.1. NCBI lineage: Eukaryota > Metazoa > Chordata > Lepidosauria > Squamata > Charinaidae > Charina > Charina bottae. The sequence goes on along the minus strand of JALMGJ010000004.1, from coordinate 32,027,934 downwards.
CAGGAACAGCTTGCCTTCAATGTTGATTGGGCACAATCCTAATTAAAAACCCTTGAGTGGCTGGAGGGGTTATTATGAGATATAACTAACTTCCACCCTTTGTGCCAGCTGATGCCCAAGATCAGCTTCCACAGAGATCTGCTAACAAAATAAAAATATATGCTGGTAAAACAGAAGGGGCAGGATAAGTGAAGACCCAAGTCCAAATTCCATTAGGCAAGGGACAGTAACGTCTTACAGATATTGGAGCTCCTCAAACCATGGCAGCATGGTTTCCTGCCATTGAAGGAGAAAGCATATGTACAATGTCATGTATGCCCTAGACCAGGGGAATTCTGGGAGTTGAAGTCCACAAATCTTACAGTTGCGGAGGTTGAGAAACACTGCCCCAGCCATATTGCAAACTAAAAGCAAAAATCTCCCGCAAACCTCTCCCCTAAAACCATATCTTCCCATGTGTAGCATATGGTACCAGTCACTTTTCAGTCTGTCCCCAAAAGTGCAGTCCTTGGCCGCCAAAAGATTGTCCACCTCTGGACAGTCACTACAATGCCAGTGCTCAAGTTAGGCCAGGCTCAAGATAGTCCTCAAAATTTCCAACAAGTCCACAAAGCATGTTAATTCATAATATGGTTTGTTGGCTTTGGCTTAGCATAATGTGTAAATCTGTCTGTTATAGATATTTACCAAACTGTGGCTGAAACAAACTGTGGCTTAGTGCAATGTGTAAATCCAGCCAATGCCTGTCTTTAGAGCAAGGCCAGGCTTTGAATGCAAACATGAAAGTTTACATTTTGTGAATCTTTCCCTTTGATTCTTTTTCTACCACCAGCTTCCTATCTGAAATGCTTCAATATTTCATTAAGCTATTTGGGGTGCAATTGAATTATATGGATTTGTTTGAGAGAGAATCATGCCGTCGGGGATGTTATGGCGGGAGCCGGAGGGCAGGCCATCGTTGGGGAAGATGCCCCCGGTGTTTATTACCGGTGGCGTGTTCCGGCCCTCCAGGCTCAAACCTAGGCCCTGGTCAACAGATCCTCGAGGGCCCTGGATTCCGGCTGTTGTTGCTTAACGCCAGGTCGGTTAATAACAAGGGCCCCCTCATATGTGATTTGATCACGGAGGAGGGGGCCGACCTGGCGTGTATTACCGAAACCTGGCTGGGCGTAGGAGGAGGGGTTGCCCTCTCGGAGATCTGCCCGGCCGGGTTTCAAGTATGGCACCAGCCGAGACTTCGGGGTAGGGGAGGAGGGGTGGCAGTTGTTATCAGAGAGTCGATGGTAGCCTTCAGGGGCGCTGCTCCACAAGTAACCGGATGTGAGACCCTGTTTTTCAAGTTGGGTTCCCGAGAGCAGTTGGGAGTGTTGCTGCTGTACCAGCCTCCCTGCTGCGTAGCAACCTCCCTGCCTGAGCTGCTGGAGGCCGTCTCGGGGTTGGCGGTGGAGTTCCCCAGGCTTATGGTTCTGGGGGACTTCAATCTGCCGTCTCTGGGACGGGCTTCAGAGGCGGCTCGGGAGTTCATGGCCACCATGGCAGCCATGGGCCTGACTCAGATTATTCGGGACCCGACTCGAGACAGTGGCCTCACTCCGGACTTGGAGTTCTTGTCGGAGCAATGGCAAGGTGATCTGGGGGGTGAGTTACATCTTTCCCCATTGTCATGGTCAGATCATGCCCTGGTGGCCCTGAGATTCTCATATGCTGCCCCACTCCGCAGGGAGGCTGGACCTATTCGATTGGTCCGCCCCCGGCGACTAATGGACCCGATAGGGTTTCAGAGGGAGCTGGGGGTTATACCCGAGGATCTTTTGCACGGTCCAGCGGAGGTTCTGGCCGCAGCCTGGAATAAGGAAGCGGCCGGGGCTTTGGACAGGATCGCGCCTGTGCGGCCTCTCTTGCCCCATTCGACCCGATATTCCCCGTGGTTCACGGAGGGATTGAGGGTTTTGAAAAGGGTTAAGAGACGTCTAGAGCGCCGCTGGAGGAAGACAAAGACCGAATCTGACCGAACACTAGCTAGAGCCGCGGTTAAGGCCTACCTGGTGGCGGTAAGAGTGGCGAAACGGCAATATTTCTCCACTCTTATTGCATCTGCAGAATGCCGCCCGTCGGCCCTGTTTAGGATTACTCGATCTCTCCTGGGTAAGGTGGGCCCAATGACCCACCTTCAGGGCCGTGCGGAGGAATTTTCGGAGCATCTGGCGGATAAAATCGCTCGGATTCGTTCTAAGCTGGACTCCAAGCGTGGTGCATGGTCTGGGGAGATGCCAAGGGAACGTCTATGCCCGGTTATCTGGGAACAGTTTGATCCTGTTGAGCCCAAGGAAGTGGACAGGATCCTCCAGACTGTAAGGGCCACTACGTGTCATCTTGACCCATGCCCTTCCTGGCTAGTGAAAGCAGCCAGTGAAGTGACATGTGGCTGGGTCCATGCGATGGTTGCTACATCCTTGGGAGAGGGAGTGTTTCCGGCTGCTTTTAAAGAGGCGCTGGTGCACCCCCTCCTCAAGAAGCCATCACTGGACCCTACAGTGTTGGACAATTTTCGTCCCGTCTCCCACCTTCCCTTTTTAGGGAAGGTGGTTGAGAAAGTTGTGGCATTACAGCTCCAGAGGATTCTGGATGATACGGATTATCTGGACCCCTTCCAGTCAGGATTCAGGCCGGGATATGGGGTAGAGACTGCATTGGTCGCACTTACAGATGATCTCTGGCGAGAGCGGGATGGAGGCAGTGCATCCATCCTGGCTCTTCTTGACCTCTCAGCGGCTTTCGATACCATCGACCATGGTATCCTTTTGGGGCGGCTCGGAGAGTTGGGGTTGGGCGGCATAGTCTTGCGCTGGTTCGCCTCCTTCCTCCGAGACCGGTCCCAATCGGTGGTGATAGGAGATGAGAGGTCCGACCCTCGGCCCCTACTTTGTGGGGTGCCGCAGGGCTCGGTTCTCTCCCCTCTCCTATTTAATATCTACATGAAACCGCTGGGTGAGATCATCCGCCAACACGGGATGAGGTATCATCAGTATGCTGATGATACTCAACTATATATCTCCATCCCGGGTGAGTTAAGTGATGCAGTTTCTGCCCTTTCTCAGTGCCTGGAGGCTGTGGGGGTCTGGATGGGGAACAACAGGCTTCAGCTGAACCCTGGCAAGATGGAGTGGCTGTGGATTGATGGCGCCCCGGGATCCAAGGAGTTGTCATCTTTAGATCTGGACGGGGTGGCACTACCCCGTTCAGACTCAGTGCGGAATCTGGGGGTCCTTCTGGACTCACGACTCCTGCTTGAAGAGCAGGTGGCAGTCGTGGCCAGAAGGGCTTTTGTGCAACTTCGAGTTGTACGCCAGCTTCGCCCTTTCCTGGACCGAGATGCCCTCCGTACAGTCACTCATGCCCTGGTCATCTCCCATATAGACTATTGCAATGCACTCTACATGGGGCTACCCTTGAAGAATATCCGGAAGCTTCAGCTGGTCCAGAATGCGGCTGCGCGCGCAGTTATGTGTGCCCCAAGATCGGCACACGTGACACCTCTGCTGCGTGAACTGCACTGGTTACCAGTTTGCTTCCGGGTCCAATTCAAGGTGTTGGTTGTTACCTTTAAAGCCCTACATGGCATGGGACCAGGTTACCTTAGAGACCGCCTTATCCCCAGAGTATCGACCCGCCCCACCCGGTCATGCAGAGAGGGCATGCTACGGATCCCATCAGTAAAAGAATTTCATCTAGCGGGATCCAGGAGGCGTGCCTTCTCTGCCGTAGCACCCGCCCTTTGGAACATCTTGCCCCTTGAGGTGAGGCTAGCCCCCACACTCCTGACCTTCAGGAAACAACTGAAAACCTGGCTCTGCCACCTCGCCTGGGACGGGATGAGTAATAGCTCTTCCTGGAGATGGCTCGCACCATAAAGTTCAGTCCGGTTCGTAAATATCAGATACAGCCTCTTGGATTTTATATTTTTATATTTTTATATTTTTAATTGATTGTATAAAGTATTTTATATGTTTTTAATCGCTGACTTTATTGTAAACCGCCCAGAGTCCCCTTGTGGGGGGAGATGGGCGGTGATATAAGTTAGAAATAATAAATAAATAATAATAAATAAATAAAGCAGCATTCTCTCTATCTCTCTATTGTTAATTTTATTTCCATTTATGTTAAAGATAATAAACATAACCAAGAATACTCAGACCAATTGCTGTGTTTTCATTGTTTCCTGGATAATATTTACGAGCTCTTGTTTATTACTGCATTCCAAAAGGAGAGCTTTTTCATGTTACATGCCTTTTATTCTTAAAATTTTAAAGGTTCTGATCCTCAGGATTTAAATTTACATGTAACAATGTATTTCATTTATTTGGGGGCACTTCATCTTTCCATGCCATCCAGCCTAGCAAATCCAAGGCAGATACCCTGCAGACAAAATTCACTGCGTAATTATACTTCTTTAATTATGCTTACTAAGACTGATGTTTCCTCCCAGATTGAACATGCCCTTAGTGAATAGTCTGCTGAATGATTTATCCAAAGCCCAAAGTGCAGTTCTATATAGAAATTCAAAGAGCTGGTTCATGTATTGCAAGAGTAGCCAGACTTTGAACATTCCCAGCAAACCAGATGTTTATTCAGTCTCTGATGACTCTAAGTGGCATATGCTCCAATGCTGTAATGAAAGATTAAAACAATGTTAAAATATAACATTAACCAAAACAAACAAAGACACTAATAGAAATCTTCCCATTCAATAACAGCCATTGCCTCCTGCAAGGTGGGAACCCACCATTCTTTCAATTAGCAAAAGCTTTCTGAAATAGCCAAGTCTTAGTGGCTTTCCTAAATGCCAACAAATTAAAAAGGAGAATGGGTGTTTGCTTTGTAAACATTGGTTTTCACATTGGACTGATTCCTCAGAGAAGAAACAAAAGAAAAGACAGGCTCCAGGAATCTGAGTACAAGGGATGAGGTAATCAAAGGCAGTTCCAGCTCTTACTGTATATGCAATTCAGGGTGTGATTATGAAGGTTCTTCATAATGGTACATTATTGTGAAATATCAATAGTGATGCATAACAAAAAAAAAATTAAGGGCAGATACAACCATGACGGAACAGTAGAGAACCAACTATGTCTACAACTTGGAATCTTTGACCAACTTTGCATCTTCCCTATGAGAAGAAAGAGAGCTGCAGTCCCATCACATCTGGAGAATACTTGTGAAAAGCTTGGTTATTGTGTTAGACCATATGTGTAAGATAAGAAGCTGATAACTTAACAGGGAAGTTACTGAGTTGTTGGGAGATTGAAGGTAGGTTGGGGGGGTGTCTCAGTATGAGTGTGGTGTATAGGTGGGTTTATTTTTTTTGTGTGTGTGTGTGTTTTCCTTTATCTATTGTATGTTATGGTAATACAAATTTTAACCAGAAGCTACTGACTGATTTTATCTGATGGGAGATAAATTGGGCTACCATAAATTAAGGCTACCACAGACAGTCTGGGCTGTCTGTTTGATTTAATGTTCTTAGCTGTTTTTATGTTTTCTTTGGTTTTGCACACCACCCAGAGTCCACTGGAGTTGGGCGGCTAATACATTTAAATAAATAATAAATAATTATTTGGCCTGCAAAACTCTAAACCCTTTCCTCCCATCTGGCAGTCATGTGGATTTTTTCAGCCCAGATACAGATAAAAGGAGGGGCTAAATAAACAGAGGAGAGAAAATAGCAGACACAAGCTTTTTTAAAAAAAATCTCCTTAAGTGAATGGGATATAAATGTTTCCAGTAATATAACAGAAAGAGGAAGAGGAGGAGGAGGAGGAGGAGGATCACTTTCTTATGGATTAAGGGTGAAAAAGAATAAAAGTGTCATTTGCTTGAGGTTCCTACTCTCCTAGTATCTTCTACTTGTCCTTCATAAAATCTCCACACTGTGACCATGAAAGAATGTTAGCATGCACTGTGATGGCTCCCTATTCCATGGGAGGAGAGATAGTCCCTTTTGGACCATATATTCTTAAAATGCATACAGAGAAGTAGCATATCTCAATCTGGTGACTCGATATTTCAAACATGCCTTGCTTAAAAAATATTCCTTATTTCCCAGATTCTTCTTTACATATGAAAAACAGCCCTAAGAATAAATTAAAAAACGGTTTCATCTTGTGGTATGTTGTACCCTCCCTGGAATTGTATGTATTATGTTCTAGTTAAATGTCAGGAGCGAGCCTGACCCTGCCGCCACACCGGATTCCAAGTCAGAGGAAGACAAGCCGATAACAGGAAGAAGCTGCAACGGCGCAAAAGTTGAATCTGAACTGGAGCTGCATATTTGAGGTAGCCTGGAAGAAGAAACACCTCCACCTATCAGCACGTGGCAAAGGAGTTGGGAAAGGCAGGCCAAGCAGCACGAGGCCCAATTGGCTCCTGCCTGCAAACGGCGTGAAACTCAAAAAATAAAAGGGCTAGCACAGCCAGCGCTGGTTGCCAGAGACAACCATTCACTCCAAGCGCCTACGTGTTCTGCGGGTCATGACTCCACCACATGCGATCCTGTGCTGGAGCCTAGTACTGTCACCACCCGAGAACCCGATCCCGAGCCGAACTGTTGCCACCCTGAATCTCACCTCTGAGCCAGGTTCTCTCGTAGCCTTGATTCCTGCTTCTGAGCCGTGCCCTGCAATCGCCGCTCTGGTTCCTGACTCTCAGTCTTGCCTTGCTGCCACGCGCCTGTCTGCACTCCAATCATCGTCCGCTGCCATGTGTTCTCCGGAGGTACAGTTTTGCCTTGCTGCCGCACGTCTGCCTGCACTCCAGTCGTTGTCCGACGCCGCTTGTTCTTGGGAGGTACCACCTCGCCTTGCTACCTCGCATCCGCCTGAACTCCAGCCACGACCCATGACTGCCTGCCCTACTGTGGAACTGCCTTGTCTTGCCACGGCATGTACGCCTGAGATCCAGCCACCCTCCGCTGCTCCAAGCTTTCCTGTCTCCCCGCCTTGTCCTTCCGTCATGCAGGCTCCTGCCTTCGAGCCTCGGTCCATCCCAGCGGCCAGTTGGGGGCCTACGGAGGGTGTCCAGCAGAAACCAGCCATTAGTGGTCCGGTAACCATTGTGAATCGGTCTGCATTTTGTGACTTGTAAATAAAGATCTTTAAACAACACTTCCTGTGTCGAGCTTTGTTGGAACAGGACATTAAACTCAAATGCAGTGGAAGAAAATGTTCAGAAAGAAAAATTGAACATAAGGCCCGGTAGATGCTTATGAAGAGAAGGAAGGCCCTGAGGAAATTAGAAGATATTGTCCCATGCAGAAACCAACCGACCGACCAGCTGACCTCCCTTGACTGGGCTTTTGAAGAGTTTCAGAAGCAGACTTTAATTTCAGTCTCATAGGAAATATTGAGCAAAAATACCTGCTCTCATCTATTTTTTTCCTTGCAATATGGAAGATGGGAAACAAACTCTCCTATAGTTTCAGAGAAACTTGACTCACTCACAAATGCACACATATAGGGGAAAAAGCAGGGGAAAGAAAAAAGAAACAACAAAGACTAAGAATTAAAGGCTTTGGATGTGCAGAGTGAAAAGCTGAATGTGATTCGTATGAACCACAGAACCCCATTGGTTTAATAGAGACTGACTTTGAAACTCTCCTATTTCAAAAGATGTTTGCCATGACTTGTGGGAATCTGCTGTCTGAGAAATACAAATCCACTGAACCTCCAGAAACATGGCACTAACAGTAACTTGTTGGATATTTTCTTTGGTTTGGTTTAGGCCAAAGCCTAAATGGGAGGTTTTAAATATAGCAAGTTTTATAATATTATTACACAAACCAAAGTGGGAGAAATGTTACTGTACTGCTTTTAGTAGTAATGCTAGGGGGGTGTGGTGGCTCAGCAGTTAAGACACCAGGCTTGTCAGCCGGAGGGTTGCAAGTTCAGCGGTTCGAAACCCGGGCACCGTGCGATGGAGTGAGCTCCTGCACTCGCCCCAGCTCTTGCCAACCTAGCAATTCGAAAGCATGCAAATGCAAGTAGATAAATAGGTACCACTCTGGCGGGAAGGAAACAGCAGGTACAATGTAGACTAGTCCCAGGCAACATGACTTGTCACAGCTAAATAGTCTACACAGCCGGTTGCTGGACCTCACAAGGGATTTCCCAGCAAGAAAAAAATGCCATACGAAATAAATAAAGTAGTAATGCTTTCATTGCTTTGTGATTGCAAAAATAATGAATTGATTTTTTTTTCATTCTGTTTTAAAATGGGTTCCACCCATTATGAAATGGAGATAAAGTGGCTCCCGACATTTTGGGGTGTGTCTCCACATTTGGAATTTTTAGAACATATTATCTGAGCCTTGTCATGGACAAACCTGTCTTGGAGGATGTGGATACCCATAAAATATCCATTTATCAGAAGACAAACTGACAAAGTTGCTCCCTGCTATGCCTTCTAGCCTTCCCAAATGAACTCTGCCTTCATAGCTAAACTTTAGAAATGAACTCACTTCCAAACAAAACACTGGATAACAGCCGCTATCATTTTTAAGGAAGCATTTGTACTAGACTGTATGGGGCTCAGAGACATTGTTGGAGATAAATATGATCTTATGTGAGAATTCTAGCTTCCCCTTTATTTCTTTTTAAATTAAAAGAAATAAAAATGAAATGGTGAGTATCAAGAATGGGATCAGTGGGCATACTGTTGTCCCAGGTACCATATTAGAATTCAGGCAAGGGCCTCCATGGGCCAACTGAGTAAAAAAATAGTCAAAATGGCGGGCAGAACTTTGCAATCAAAGTCCCACCCCCTTTTTACCAGACAGGGCTATGGTTTTTCATTCATGGCTGCCATTTTGACTTTTTTGACCTTCCCCTATGGATGCCCCTGAACTTCAGTTATAGCATTTACTGACATGTTGTTACTTCAGGCAACATGTTCAATTATCAATCCAGAGTTGTTCTGCCTTTTTCCTTGAAAGAAAAGCACAAGTGACTTAGGCTGACCATACGTCCCATTTTGAATGGGACAGTCCCGTTTTTTTAGCATTTTTCAACTGTCCTGTCATTTTGATAAAAATCTCAATTTTGTCCCATTTTTTAAACCTGGCGGGAATGGCGTGGAAGGAGGATCCGAGCCAGAGCTGCTGATTGGAGGCAGCCCAGAAGAGGAAGCCCTCCCACCTATCAGTGCACGGCAAAGGAGGGACCGGGGGATCAGGGTTTGCAGGCGGGAGCCAATTGCGCGGACTGGGGGGCGGGGTTTGCAGGCAGGAGCCAATTGCATGGACCGGGGAGCGGGGTTTGCAGGCGGGAGCCAATTGCATGGACCGGGGGCGGGGTTTGTAGGTGGGAGCCAATTGTGCGGACTGGGGGGCGGGTTTGCAGGTGGGAGCCAATCGTATCTGTCACCTGGGGCAAACATGGATTCTGCGCCCCTCCCCCATGGGTTGGTGAGGGAGGTGTTGTCATTTTGGCACCCCCCCAGCACAGCGCCCTGGGCACATGCCCCACTTGCACACACACCCCAGTTGCGGCCCTGCTTCAGGCAACATGTTAAATTATCAATCCAAAGTTGTTTTGCCTTTTTCCTTGAAAGAAAAGCACCAGTGACTGTTTCTAACACAGACAAGAGTCATACAAAAGAAATATATCAACTTTAAGACAGATGGAGAGAGGGTTACAGAGGGTTTTTTAGTTGGCTATTATTCTCCGAAAACAGGTCATCTTATATTAGCAGCTCAATTTTAAACAGGAAGACAAGAAAGCAGAAGCTAATCCAGAGGGAATTGAAAGCAGCAGCCAAACTAAATTCCTGTTCCCATCCCAAAAGCTGAGATAGCATTCTGATATCTTCTGCAAAACGGAAAAAAAATAGACTCATTCTTCTGTAAGTCTTCACAAATCATATTGGTTTAAATAGCAAACTGTATGTAAAATGAAAAGGGTAATTTAGAGTCACAAAACATTTTCTTCTGCTGAGAAAAGTCCTGTCATCAAGTGAGAGGTCATTAACTAAATGAAAGCGAAGCTTCTTTGAGCCAGAGACATCACTGACTTGATACTCTATAGAAGACATTTGTGTTACATAGCAGACATTTTTTTTCATCTTTGCTAAATAAAGTTTAATTGTGGAGACCAAAAAGTGAAATGGGCCGCTTGGGTTTCCTTTGCATTACATTACAGAGGACTCTCCTTTGTCAGTAACATTTCTTTCTCAATGCTAGTAAAACATATGCACAAACAAATTGTCAGCTACACAATTGTAACACAGATTTCTTGGGTTATAAATGAGGTATTTTATTGCTTAATTCTGATGGAGTCTTCTTGTTTCTTGAGATAATTATATTTAATTGGGCTTACTCGTTTTGTTCAAGGGTTGTAGACTTTGGGAAGTAGGAATTAGAATTCTATGTTTTATATCGCTAACCAAACCAATGGACAAACAACCGTTTCATCAGGAAGATAATTTTACCATGTTCTACATTTTTATAAGTGTATATTATGGTGACCATATTTTCTTGGAAAAAATAAAGGACAAACCTGAAAAAGGGGGAAATCTGAAAGAGGTTCATGAGGATAAAAAAAAATTGTTTATGCTTATGACTTTGCTTTACAAAGGAAAATTCAAGAGCGAAACCAAGAAAAACTACAAAAATGCATATTCTAATAAAAATATCTAAAATCAAACAGTATATGTAAATTTATTTTGAAAAGACAAATTCAATGTCTCTATTTTTCACATGAATGTGAAAGACTGTGCATTAAATAGTACCATTTCTATGGTAAATGACCAAAATAAAGGACAAAAGCGGGTTTTTGAAAAATAAATACATCTAAAGGACAGCTTTCTGAAATAAAGGATGTATGGTCACTGCAGTGAACATTTATTACTTCATACGCTTCAGGAATATAATCTAATGCATGTTTTCTCATAAGTAATTTTCATTTATATTAAAAGTTATTTATGATCAGGTATAAGATTGCTGTTGAAATAATCTGATTCACTGAGAGGGAAGGATCAAGAGGACCATCTATTTTCTTCCTTAATCCCTTCTACAGTAGTGACACCATTCCCCCCTGTAGCCCACCATCTCTAGGCATCATTCTAAGGGATTCCTCGCAACAACACATTGTGAGATGGCATCAGCACCTCATAGTGTGTTTGTCTCAGGAGCCCTTCAGAATAATATACGTATGTAGTTGCTGTTACAACAGCAAACCCTAGAAATGGTTTAGGAGAGCAGTAAGAGGGGCTTGCCACCAGTTCTCCACACATTCCTGTACATCACCTGGACTGGCTGCTCATTGCATCTAATAATATGGCTCTCCTGGAAAGCTGCTTCTTCCTTTTCTTCCCCCTGTTCTGTCTTGCCAATAGATTCACTACTATATGCACATTTGAAAATTGATTTACTCTTGCAGGCCATGCTGTGCATAAGTGGGCAAAGATTCTCCATCCTATTTGTGAATTGAGACACTAAAGGGATCGTTAAACTGTATTTCTTGGGAGAAGGAGAAACATTCTCAGTAGTGACTTACAGTTAACAGCGATGGTTATGGCTGACATCACTGCAAATGGAAATTGCTTATCCTGGGTGGCAGCCATTTGGCAGCCATTTTGCCTCTTCCACAGTGTTGTAGCTAGCATTGTCCAGGGTATTTTGGAGATCAATATTCAGAGAAAATCCTTGAGAATAACTATCTTTTTCTAGGGATTGTGACTAAAAAGAAAAAGGGAAATCTTAGATGTTTTCAAAATTAAAAACCTGATAAATTTTGGCTTATTTAACATTGGCAGCTGACAATAAAGATTGACACAGAATTCTTGCCTTACATGTTCTCATTTGGCTGGGTATTGATTGGCTGCAAATACATCATCCAGACATGCACTGGATACAAGGAACAATTTCTTTTCTGGGATGGACTTCTCTTGCACAATCACACCCAGCACCTTGATGTTTTGGGACATCCCCCACTTCCAGCAGATGTCCCTATCAGCAAGGATAACAGCACCTTTTATGACTGGGCCTGGAAATAGACAGGCCATCTTGTGTGTACTCTTTCAACCATAAAAGTACAGATTGGTTGCAATCCATATGGGTTGGGAATATAGATGGCATGCTTGCTAAAGTAGCTCATAGGAAGATTCAAAATAAAAACACTACTTCACCTTCAATAATAAAGTGAGCATATTCCAAGGACTGAAGGTTTTCTCCATTCAAAAGATGCACATTGCACAAGTGTTTTTTAAAAGACAATCTGCGTTTATTGATGGCTGACTCACTTCAGAATTCTTAGATAGATAAAAGCAGTCTATTCTTTTTTAATATATTTGTATTCTTCCTTATTTTGCTCAATGCAATGGAATACATAGTAGCTTTGAACTACTTCACACATTAATTTTTTGTACACCATTAATTTTGTAAATTTACACCAGGGATAAGCTATCTTGTACCCGCCAGATGTTTCAGATTAGAAATCTCCAAATCCCTAACCACTGATCATTCTTCCTGAGATTGAGAGAAATTTATTTTTATTTTTATTTATTAATCAAATTTATCACCGCCCATCTCTACCACGGTAGACTCTGGGCGGTTTACAACAAATGTTAAAATTAAAGTTAAAAATCAATAATCATTAAAATACAATAAACAGTACAATAAATAAGAATATAAAAATCCAGAGGATGGTAGGATCTTAAAAGGAGGTCATTATTAAACTAACCACCCCCAGGAGGAACTATCTCTACCTTTGTCCCACGCCAGGCGGCAGAACCAGGTTTTTAGGGACTTCCTAAAGGCCAAGAGGGAGGACACCTGCCTCACCTCTGGGGGCAAGATGTTCCACAGGGTGGGCGCTATTGCAGAGAAGGCACGCCTCCTGGACCCCGCTAGATGGAATTCCTTTGTTGACGGGGTCCGCAGCATGCCCTCCCTGCATGACCGGGTGGGGCGGGTAGATGCAATTGGGATGAGACGGTCCCTCAGATAGCCTGGCCCCATGCCATGTAGGGCTTTAAAGGTGATAACCAACACCTTGAATTGGACCCGGAAGCAAACTGGTACCCAATGCAGCTCGCGGAGCAGCGGTGTTACATGTGCTGATCTTCTCGCACCCATAACCACTCGAGCGGCTGCATTTTGGACCAGCTGAAGCTTCCGGATACTCTTCAAGGGTAGCCCCATGTAGAGCGCATTGCAATAATCTATATGAGAGATGACAAGGGCATGAGTGACTATTTGGAGGGCCTCACGATCCAGGAAGGGGCGCAACTGGAGCACAAGCCGAAGCTGTGCAAAGGCCCTCCTGGCCACGACTGCCACCTGCTCTTCGAGCAGGAGTCGTGAGTCCAGGAGGACCCCCAAGCTCCGGACTGAGTCTGAACGGGGTAGTGCCACCCCATCCAGAATTAAAGATGATAACTTCCTGGAGGCTGAGGGGCCATCAATCCATAGCCACTCCGTCTTACCAGGGTTCAGTTGAAGCCTTTTGTTCCCCATCCAGGCCCCTACAGCCCCTAGGCACTGAGATAGGGTGTCCACTGCAACACTTACTTCACCCGGGATGGAGATATACAATTGAGTATCATCAGCATATTGGTGATACCTCATCCCGTGATGACGGATGATCTCACCCAGCGGCTTCATGTAGATATTAAATAGGAGAGGAGAGAGAACCGAACCCTGCAGCACCCCACCCCAAATTGCAATTCTAAATATTTAAAGGGCATAAAGTTTCCTGCCTGACCTGCAGTAAGAAATGTAATATATGCATGAAATATATTAGAATATAGCATTGCAAATACATGCTTCATATAAATACACTCTTCAGAAAACTATAATTGGAATAGTATCCAGCCTGGATTTATCATGACTTGTGGATCAGCAAAATTATTCAGTATGTGGAGGGAAAGCTGAATGATTTCATATAGGAGATTCTGTGATTTAAAAATTATGGAAGATTACTAAAGATTACAAACATACTGAGTTAATATTCTTCACAATCCTGTTCAGGTTTCACGTTGAGGCCAGTATGTGGGGGGGGGGGAGTGAAATAAAATAAGAATTGAACAAAACTATTAATATTTGTAGCACACAGCAATGTGATCCTGACTATGAAGTTTACTTCTTTATTATTTTATTATTTTATTTTATTTTATTTTATTTTATTTTATTTTATTTTATTTTATTTTATTTTATTTTATTTTATTATTTTATTTTATTTTATTTTATTTTATTTTATTATTTTATTATTTTATTTTATTTTATTTTATTTTATTTTATTTTATTTTATTTTATTTTATTTTATTTTATTTTATTTTATTATTTTAATTTTATTATTTTATTACTTTACTTTACTTTACTTTACTTTACTTTACTTTACTTTACTTTACTTTACTTTACTTTACTTTACTTTACTTTAATTATTGGAAAACATTCAGAACACATTTTGTCTTAGTTTTTATCTTTGGCAAACCATTGTGCATTCAATTACAAACATACTACAGCAGACAAATATATTTTAAAAGACATTTAATACATTACCTGCTATTAATTTTTTTATTACACTGGGTGGTTTTAAAAAACTACTAAACAAAGCAGTAAGATGCATAATGTGGACAGCAAAAAGAGAAAACAAAATCAGAATATATGCCAAACCACAACCTGTAAATAATTTAGGTCTGAACTTATTTATTTTAAAGAGGCTTTTTGAAAAAGATCTTGGAAATTTCAAGTAATGTTCCAGTTTTACCATTCTGAGATATAAATGCTTGGTTTGCAATGGAAGTCAATAACAGATTTCTTCGAAGTAAACCTAGTAATTCAGAAAGGCTTATTTACAAGTAAGGAAATATAGAATTGCAATCTTTGGCTGCAATTCTATACCCTCTTTTCTTGAATCAATTATTAAAATCTAATAGAACTTACTTCTAGGTAGTAGAAGGATTGTACTGTTACAGTTATCATTGTAAGGAACAAGACTGAATTCAATGGTGCTTAATCCTGCATCAGCATAGAATCAGATGGCAATTGGCTTTCTTGCTCCTCAGAATTCTATCAATTCTATCTATCAATTTCTGCCAGCATTTTCTGAAATGTGTGTATTAAGAACGTGTATAAGTGGATATTTACATGGTTCCAGATCTATTTATTTACAACTGAAACTGATCATGAAAATCCAGTGATGGATGAAGATTTCCTCCTGTTCAATGAAGGTGATGGGCATAAAGGACATGAGTAGGTAAATTAAGAAAAATGAAAACCCATACCACTTTTCTGTACCCCTATTAAAAAAAAAATCACATTCGGCATATGCATCCTTGACATTAAATATTAGTTTTGAGAGAAAGCTCCTCTGCTGTCTTCCATTTTTTTTAAAAAAATACTTCAATGAAAGCAGACAGAAATTATGATAGGTGTGGGATGGGGGAGTAGGAAAGAGAAAATTGAAAGTAGGAAGAAAATTAAAAACAGGACCAGAAGAGACTTCTGAAATATCAGCAATGCCAGAAAATTCTGATGTCAGGAATTGATACTGGATTTGTATTTCCTTTATTCCTTTGAAAGTTTTATTTAGAATTTTCTCTGTCAAATATCAGGCTTACAGTTGGCATAATAGAACTTTTGGGCCATCTAGCTATGGAAATTATAAAACAGCTACAGGGGAAGTTAGGATTCTTCTCTTTTTACGGATTAAGGAGATGGAGTTCTCTGCAATATACCAAATCCTCACACAGGACCAAAGTTTTAATTTATAAATGCATTTTCCTATACTCTAGTGCAGTGTTTCTCAACCTCAACAACTTTAAGATGTGTGAACTTCAGCTCCCAGAATTCCCCAGCCAGCACGTCTCTTTTTATGCCGGCTGGGGAATTCTGGGAGCTGAAGTCCACATACGGTATCTTAAAGTTGCTGAGGTAGGAAAACATTGTTCTAATGCAACAGTAAGTAAGTGGGTGCTTCCAGACATTTTAAATGTCAATTCCCAACAGGTGCAGCCAGCATCTTCAATGGCAAAGGATTGTGGGATTTGAAGTCCATAACGTTTGGAAAGGACCAGTTACCAATGCATACTGATGTGTATGAACAGATCAGTGTATGAACAGGAGGTATATATAAGCTTATCCTATTATCAGGCAGCAGATTTTGCTTACTGTCTGGAAGAAATAAGCAGCTGTTTAGAAACCAGATCTCTTTGCCAGTGCTTGACAGCTGTGCTTCACCATGCTAGAGATTTATTTCTACAGGACACTAATGGATCTTCCTGCCATATGATCTCAATGGTAAATAAAGGTCACAGATCCTTATCACACAGGATAAGGATCGCTGCCACAGAAATGAGGCTGCTACAATGTGCTACACCATGGGAAATGCTTCTACCCAGACCTGAAAGACATTAATCAAGTGGAAATCAGAAGGAGTTTAGTAACACCTTTTTAGATTAGCATTAATAAAATTTGTTAGTCTGAAAAGGTGTTAACTAATTTTTAGCTACCATATATTAACACAGATCTCCTCCTACAGTGTCTACATTATCAGGTGGACTATTCCATGTTACACAGAGAGATGCCATATCAGTGCCAAATATGGCTGGCCTTGCATGGAGTTCATCTCTTTAATCAGGAGATAAATATTGTACCTATCACTGCCAGAAACAAGTATTTCCATAGAATTTCAAACCTACCATGCATAATGATTTATATAATGTATTATGCACAAAGCTGAACAGAACATTGTATAATTAACTTTTTTGCTTGAGTGGTAGCTCATTGGGTGGGGGATGTTTCATGAATTTTCTCCCCAGCTCATCCTATTTCTTCTTTTCAGTCCTGAATATGGTTGTGTCTATATTCACTGATAGAGGAGGAAGCTTTGCCTCCATCTGATTTAGACATATGATCTAAGATGCTTTACTGAGATCAAAGTACATTACACCCACAGCATTCCCTAGGTCTACCGGACTAGTCAATGTGTCATAAAAAGAGGTAAGGTTATACTGACACAATTTGTCCTTGACAAACCCATAATGATTCTTGTTAACTGCAGCATTCTTTTATAAATGCTCACAAACATTGTGCTTGATAATCTGTCCTGGTACTTTGCCCAACGTAGATATTACCTAACTGTCTGTATTTCCAAGATCCTCCCTGTTCCTTTCCCATCCAGGGCCCATCCGGGCAAACTTCCAACAGGGCAACATCCCCACTGCTACCCAACCGGATCTCAATACTAAACAGGTCTGCAGGCTCATCCACCACCCTACCGTGAATGGATGCAGTCTTATTATACATAGGTCTGGAGTTTACCAGGAGCAACTATTTGGTTGAGATCAGCCAAACAAATAGCTGTTTCATCTTTCCAGCCACCTTGTTTTCTTTTGCCTCAGGCTGGAAACAGCTAGAACTACTGTATGTCTGGTTTTTAATAATAAAAGATTCTCTCCTACGCCCCCACCTCTTGGTTTTTTATTTCTTTCTTCTCTCTCAAGAAGAGAAGAAGAGAAGGAGCACTGATATAACTCCCCCTTTATTATGCTAAACCCACCTTATAGACATTACATCATAATTATCTTCACAGCTGAACAGCTATGCAGATGCACATTTTGCAGATATTTTTAATGAGTTATTCAACACCTGTGCCAAAAGTGACCTATATTAGGGATGCGCGCGCGCGCACACACACACACACACACAGAGAGAGAGAGAGAGAGAGAGAGAGAGAGAGAGAGAGAGAGAGTCTAACCTTCCAGCCTGCTTGGCAAAAGTTGGGAAATAAAGAACAAATACCTCTGATATTTCTGTATCTCTGGTCTACAGTGCCTCTTTCTCTTAGCAAAAACGAAGATGGTTCAGAAGGTCCTCAAAGGGCAGGAACAGAAAACCTATCTCAAGGAGGTTTTAGAAAGGGACTCAGGTAGAAACTGCAGAAATGCTAAGGACCGGTGAGTGACTAAAGTGACCCATAAGAGAACAAAATGGTACTATAATAATCTTGCCCTGGATGATGCAGTGCTCCTGAAAATCAAAGTCTTCCTAGTCTCAAAATCCTTTTTCCTCTTGTGTTGTCTTTACATGAATGTCTCCTCACATCTTGCTTGTTGAATATATCCAATTGATAGTACTCTAGTTACAAGATTTATCAATTTCTGCATGACTGGAATATGTTTCCGTAATAGTTTATAATGAAAAACAGCTAGGGGGAATGCAGTATCAGAATGCTGTGACTGTCAAAAAAACATGTGGTAAATGAGGCCAGGGGAAACGGGCTCTTGAAACACTGTCTCTGCACTTCAAATATTATAGTCATATACATCTTATAAATTATTTTGTATTCCTAAAGGAAACTCAAAACTTTCTATGAACTCCATCAATATAATTCCTTACATTGGGTTGCATACAATTTTTTAAATCCACCTTCCATTTTCACTGAAACAAGTACTGTAGCTTAATAGTTAACTAAATGGTGGATTGAGTCTTGGTATATCAATAGACAGGATTCTTGTTTTGGCTTTTACAAGTTGAAATAAAATCATTAATTAGAATTGAAGCCTAATGTAATGAATTCATTAGCCATAAGGGGATGTCTCCAGATCTGCCAAGTTGTAAATGTATTTTTGTAGGACCAAACTTAATTTTAGATACAGTATCTGAAGGGCTTCTAAATTCATCTTTTCTCTTCCTTTCTCTCCTTAAGTATACTTTATTCTTACAGCATTTTGTGGCATAGCTTGGACTGAAAGAAGGACCAAGTTATTTAATACTTTCTATTACTTCTTAATAAGGAATTAAGAAATTAATTAAGGAATTAATTAGGGGTGTGGTGGCTCAGCAGGTAAGATGCCAGGCTTGTCGATTGGAAGGTCGCAAGTTTGGAGGTTCAAATCCCTAGCCCCGCGTGACGGAGTGAGCTCCCGCACTAGCCCCAGCTCTTGCCAACCTAGCAATTCGAAAGCATGCAAATGCAAGTAGAATAATAGGTACCACTTCGGTGGGAAGGTAACAGCATTCCGCGTGCGTCATGCTGGCCACATGACCGTGGAAGCGTCTTCGGACAATGCTGGCTCTTCGGCTAACAAACGGAGATGAGCACCGGCCCATAGAGTCGGACACGACTGCACAAATGTGTGGGGGAACCTTTACCTTTTTAAGGAATTAAAACAAATCCACAAGGACACAGTCCATCAGAATGGGTTCCATTACAGCAAGGACAATAAAAATGACTACAGTTCAGTGGTGTCCATCATTTTCCATCTAAAAAACTGCTCAAAACCAGGATTTATGAAAAATACATCCAAAAGAATGTACATTTGCATATATTAGGGGTATTTCTTTTAAAAGAAAAGCATACATTGAGGAGGTTACATTATGTATAACAAAGTGCACCAAGGAAATGTATGCACACATCAGGTCAAATTAACTGAAAGAGGAGGAATCAGTGAAATTTATTTTCAAAGACAGTTGTGTTAGGAAAATTGCATTTAAAATGATGTGACTTCAGGAAACTGAAAACAAGAAACTGGCGCAGAAGTTTTCTTTTAAAAGTTTAAAATGATGAACCCAATAAGGTTTCATTGAGGACCCCATAGAATGGATTTTTAGCATGGTTCATGCATCCCAATTTTTTTAAAAAAGTCCTATTTTGTTCCATCATTTGGGGCTTATTCTTGGTTTCATCAAAACCATGTGAGAAGGATTGCAACAGCTATTGTGAGAGGAGTGACTTGGGCCTGGTGTAGGCTGTACAGGCTTTTATCTGTAAAAGATTATGGCTTATTACATTTTTATGGAAATTGCACTAGCATATGCAAACTCTGTACCTGGGAACACCTGTAAAATACGCTTTTCCCTCTCAAACTCTACTTAATTATAGCCAGCATAAAGGTAGCTGACACTAACACTCTAACGTTAATTGCTGTAGTGACAGCTATTTTCCTTTTGGTGCCCCAACAGAAGAACTCTTCAGGGCCTGCAGCAGCCTGTAGCATTTAGGAGAGCCCTCTGACCTTGCTAACTGCTGAGATTCCTGTTTACCATTTGTCATTTGATCTGAGATTGTAAGCAAGCAGATGTCTCCTTTAGCCCACGGCCGTTTGCTCTGTCGCAAGGGCAGCTGTTGCTGTGATATCTGATAAGATGAGAACGTGCTTCGGAGCCTCCTCAGATCAAACCTTTGAAGCAATAAACCTGGGGCTGAGACATTATTGGTTAATTGTGTTCTTGGTTTTTATTAGGGAACATTCTTTTCATGTTGGTGGGGATGGGTAATTTCCACTGTTGTGCTATTTACTTCTCTTTAGGCCTGCTTAACGAGGTGGCTTCATCTCATATGCAAAAGGGCAGCTAGCAGGAATATGAGGAGGTCCATGTGATAAAACTCAGCAGGTCAGTTTGTAGGAAAAGAAAAAGTCCTCCTGCTCCAGCACCATGGCTGCAGCATATCTGGAAGTCTCCCATGGCTGCTTTTAAGTTAAAAGACTGGGGAAGCTGGGGGGAAAAAGTTGGGGTTGAATTTGCCATCCATCCTCCCACCTTAGCAGGAGACAGGACTTGCCACCCTGTGAAGGAAAGTCTTTCTGTCTGGGAATAAAAGTTGCTTCTTCAAGGCCACCATCTCCACAAAAGCCTTTGCTAAGAAACTGGCAAGCAGGTGCTTGAAAGATCGTGGCCTGGCCTATGAAATCCGAAGGAAAGAGTTGAGAGGCAGGCAGGCAGGCTGTCTGAACAAAGTAACCCTGGTTATGGGTTTCAGAGAGTACCAGTACCCCGCAGGAGTAGCTGAGGAGCAAGGAGAAGAGACAGGCAAGCAGGCAATTATTATTTGTGGGTGGGAGCAGAGGGAGTCATCAGATATTTAGTTTTCAGTTGGGAAGATGCCCTAGAGCAGTGTTTTTCAAACTTGGCAACTTTAAGATGGGTGGACTTCAACTTCCAGAATTCTCCAGCCAGTGTGCTGGCTGGGGAATTCTGGGAGTTGAAGTCCACCCATCTTAAAGTTGCCAGGTTTGAAAAACACTGCTCTAGAGAGTATTTTTAGGAGTTTCAAATTGCCCCAAGAACAGTGGCTTTTCCTCATTTATCCCCTTCTTTTCTTTGTTCTCTCCCTTCCTTCCTCTCCTCCCTCTTTTTCTTTTTCTTCTTTTTTTGCATGTCTGATATCCTTATTGTTAGTTGGGTTACAGGAATTGTTTAATGAACAAAGTAGAACCTATGCAGAGCGTAGCTTCTGGAATTCTCCGCAGCCCTTTACGAGCAATGGCCAAGGGAGACACCTGTATTTTTCTTTTTGGTGTAACAGAATAACATGTTGCATCTGTGAGTACGTGTGTTTCTGATCTCTTCTTGTGTTATGTCTTTGCACATTTGTGTATATGTGTGCCCAGAGAAAATAAGCATGTGTGTCATGCGACTAGGAAGTGGGAAGCTCAGGATGGTGAGTCATGTCCCAATTGTTGTTCCCATAGAGATGCACTGGGAGATTTTATTCTGGATTTTTTTTCTCCACAGTTCCTGGTTGGATCCGGTCCATATTCATACTCAAGCCTATCTTTGCTGGCCTCTCTCCATACACCACATTTCATCCCATTATGTTCTGTTTCTCTTGTGAATAAACTGCTTACCTGTAAAGATTGGGCTGTCACAACAAATTCCCCTGTGTAGAGGCAAAGACTGAATTTAATTTAGAGATTAATGTATCCAGCTGGATTCTAGAATGCTTTAAGAGATGTTTTCTTGGTCTGACAGACTAACCCAACCAGGTAGAGCTGTGGAATAACAAAATATCCTGGGTATTTGATTTAGTGTCCATGTATAACCACTGCTCTGTGTCAAAGCCTAACACCTCATGGTATACAGAACAATTATGGTAGAAGGAGAGATGTATTAATCTATAATAGCCAAAAACCAGAATGAGTCTGGTTGCACCTTTTCAGACGTGGTTAAATTGACAAAGGATCTAAATCGGAATGAGGTATCAACTCAGGTCTAGGGATACATTTGATCATGAAAGAAAAGAAGTAAGAGGTTTTCTCCCTGAGTGCATCTACAGAGAACTAGCTAGTACAGCTCCTCAGGGCGGTTGAGAAGATGAAGCAGCCTTTGATATTTCGATGAAGGTTCTCAGTCATCCAGGTGGAATTGTCGGTAGCTTGAATCATGTCAACTGGATTTCTATTTTCTCAGTGGAAACGTTTCGCTCCTTATCCAAGAAGCTTCTTCAGTCTGAGCAAAGTTTGTAAGGGAATCCTTAAATATGTTTCTAGGGTGGCTGTGTGACCTTGCACCTGTGGCTAGGTCATGGTTATTTTGAGATGTTTATTTCTAAGTCCCTTTATCATCCTTTGATATTCCCCACCAATGTCCTAGTATTATATAAACTCCATTATGAAGAGTTTGTACACTTCTTTGCATATAAAAACATCATGCCCAGCTGTCTCCTGATCTAGTGGTTCTAACCTTTTCTCAATACTATCAATGAACCAGTGTAACTGCAGTTCAGTTCTAGAGCGCTTGCTTTCAATTCAGAAGATCCCAGATGCAATTCTTGCCATGGTAAGGGGAAGAGAGGATGTTGCCTGAAATCCTGGACAGATACAGCTGGTCAGTGTTGAGAGTAATGAACTAGACCACAGCTTTCCAAACTGTGTGTCGCAACACTTTAGTGTGTTGCAACACACAGTCTGGTGTGTCGCCACACAACCCGGAAGCGGCAGCGGGGGCGTGCACGGCGGCAGTGGCAGTGGCACGCCATCAGTGCTTCTGCGTTTTAGCAGAGGCCACCGCCACTGCCGTGCACACCCCCGCTCCCGTGTGTGCCCCTGCACTGCCGCCGTGCATGCCCCCGCCACCGTGCTGCCGCCGTTGGTGTGTTGCCAACGGCGGCACTTTAGAAAACACTGAACTGGACAATCATCTCACATGGTATAAGCGACAACTGCTAAAAGGAGTGTTATGCAGCAACCCCTCTTCCTGTTTCTCTAGCTTTATATTCTATACAACCACTTAAAGGATTTCTAGCTAAACTACCGCATGCTGGGATTCAGGTGGTGTGTATATTTTGGCATTGCAACATTTATTTTCTCCATCTCTATCCTATGGAGAAGTGGTGAAAAATCATTCTGCTGAGTCATATTTTTTCCCAGTGAGAAAAACAACCTGCCTGTCATCTAAATATATTTCTGCTCCAGAATCATACAGTTGCAGAAGCTACTGGGTTTGACTGATCTGGAATCATTTCCCTAACACAAGGGAGTATCCAAAGAAAATAAATGCCTTTATATTCTTTGCAAAAAAAATATATGAAAGGTTCAAGTTGTAATGAGATTTATGGGTTATTAAGATGTGAAAATGCATAATTATATCAAGTCTTTCTCAGTTATATCAAACCAAGTCCAATAAGGATGTAATCTCATTAGACTCAAATTTACTCTGTGCTATATTTCTAATATTTGTAAAACATTGTTGCCTGGTGATTAAGGGAATGGCATAAAGACATTAAAAATCTGCAAGTAGACAGTTCGCTATTATATGAACAGTATGAGTACTTCTGAAAAAAAATGTATCCAAGGAATTATATGATCCTGTCTCTGCAGGAAATACAAGCTAGAGTGCTCAGCATTGATCCCACGTCTATTGCAATTATACAAAACTGACGTGGAATCACATTTGTCTGATATTGTGAAATAGATACTTGATAACCCTGAATGTAACAGCCATCAGGAAAATTATAAATGCCATAGAAAGGGCTTAATGGAATAAATATCATGGAAAAAAATACAGATTAAACAACATGAGCAGGATTGCTTTATGTCATTCCTTACCATTGAAATGATAGTACTACGGAAAGAAAAGGAGGGAAAAACAATTCAGAGCAGATGGCAAGTCTTCTTAAGCAAATTAATGGATCATACATCTTTGAAAAATAAAGAACTGGATTATTTGACATGCTCAGTAATTACATTGGACATATTGCTTTCAGTAAATGTTAAAGGACAAATTAACATTACAGCTTTTTCGGCTATATTCTCAATGTATTTTTTAAGCTTGTAATTAAAATGGTAAATTATTACTGCAGAAAATTAGAAGATTTAATGTAATTCAAATATTGTGATCATTTGATCTGCATCATTGTTAGACTTAAAATATTTTCCTCCTAAATATTTGATATGTAGTGCAAATAAATATGCATACATTTCCAAAGAGTGACATGGGAATAAAGGGTATAGAATGGCATAATCTAGATTTCAACGGTGATTTTCAAGTGTTTTTGTTTTATTGTTTTCAAGAGGGTACACATATGGCAAAGATAGTTTGAAGTTTCAAAAAATGATCAAGCATAGTCCCACCTTAGGCATGAAAGCCGGCTGGGTGACCTTGGGCCAGTCCCTCTCTCTCAGCCCAACTCACCTCACAGAGTTGTTGTTGTGGGGAAAATAGGAGGAGGAAGGAGTATTAGGTGTGTTTGCTGCCTTGAGTTATTCATAAAAATAATAAAGGCAGGATAGAAAATAAATAAATAAATAAATAAATAAATAAATAAATAAATAAATAAATAAATAAATAAAGCAAGTAAGCAAGCATTGGGGGAAAAAACTCTTAACACTGGCTAGATACACTCAGTGTGCTAATCCATCAAGCAAGGTTTCCAAGTCACAAAGGCTGGGTTTATTTATTTTTATTTATTTGTTTATTTTAAAAACATATATGGCCACCCATCTTATGAAACATAACTCTGATTGGCTCACAACAATAATAGGTTCATAGGCATTTATTTATTAACTTTGTACATTGTACAACCTTCTAGATTCTTGGAGGTTTGCAACAATAAAACAATATAAATAAAACATCCATGGTAATAAAAAATCACAATTCCAAACCACATGATACAAAAAAAAATAGTCATCTGTATTTATTAATAATAAATACAGATGGCAAGCAAGACCTTCGGAAAGAACTCAGTTTTGATTGGCTTCCAAAAGGCCATGATGGTAGGGGCCAATCTTGCGTCTAGGCGGTAGTTGTTACAGAATATAGGTACCATAGCAAGAACAAAATTTTCCAGACTTATGCCCTTTACCTTCACTAAAAGGCATCCAGCAGAAGTCACTATGACATTATGCACATCATGCTGTCATCCCAAGATGTTGTTCCATGGGGGACATCAGTTGCCCCCCCATGGTGGGGGTCACCCAACAGAGTAAGCCAAAACTAAGCAACTTACATTAATTTTAGCACTTTCTAAGGAGGGCAGCAACTCTTTTAAGATCTGGAGGACCATAGGTCAGGGATAAATGATTATATTATTTTTGTTATTTCTGTTTATTATCCATCTTTCTGCCTATAGGGCATTCATAGCTGCTAACAATAAAAAACATATACTCTTACATTATCTGTAGGATAGATCAGTCGCCTAGGTGTCAAACCCTAGTGGTTTCTCCTGGATACCTTTTTTGTGAAGTGAAGGGGCCTGAGTTCTCCATTACTACCACCTGCACATAGTCGGAAAGGAAGATTGGAGCCATCACAGCTCCAGTGAACCAGGCAAAACTGCTGAGATGTCCAAGGGACCAAATAGGTTCAGATTCCCCAGTTCCACTGTAGGTCATCCACCAGTAGGACCACAACGTTTTCAGTCCCATATCACAGCTGAAAGCCTGACTAGAAAAAGATATTGTCTGAGGGTCAGTGGTTTTAGAATTGCCTTCAGAATAAAATTAGTATTATGGAAGCTGATGATGTTGTTCCTCCCCAAAGGAAGTGTCTATGTATTCGTCTTAAAATTCACTTATGTCTTGTTTTATCTAAGAAAAAGGAACAGTGCTTTTCCTTCCTTTTCTCCTTATTCAAACATCATCTTATTTGTTCAAGATAATATCCATGGTGCTGCATGGTGCCATCTCTTCAGCATGGCACTCATTTTAAGATGAATTGCTTAAGTTGTACAATTAGCCTCATCCCATTCTCATTAACACAGCAACATATTCATAAGTCTTGAGGCAGTATACCGTTCCAATAACTTCCTGACATTCAGATAACCCAGAAAATGATTCAGTCAACAGTTTATATAGCTTAGATACTCTGTCCTTTAACTCTATAGATTTAGAACTTGAAAGATTTATCTCTTCCAATCACTCTTTCATATCAGCTATTGATATATACTGTTTGCCATGAATAATGTTTCAAAAACAAGGTAATACATTGTTTTTGAGATGGTAGAAATAGATTTCCTAAAGTAATTTTACTTCATTCATATTTTATTTGCCACCAAAAGAGCTAGTATTTTCCATACCAAAGTTAACTTTAGATTCTGGTGGTTTTGCTTTCTGCTTTCATCATGTGTACTGAAATAAAACTAATCACCATAAAAATAATAAGACTGATGGCCCATGAAATCTGTTCTTAAATTGACTTCTAGTTTAAATATCACTTGTATTTACAAATTCCAGGGAAACGGTCAATAACAGAAAATATCAGTATAAACAACATGACTCATTTGACTCTTGTTCTGTCCTCTTGGATATATCAGTATGTATTTTATTTAAAAAGAATTAGATACAGCTTACAGCAAAAGAGGAATACGCTTCTTAATGATATTAGTGTAAGCTTCTCAGGGCGTTAATGAAAAAAAATACCTGTACCACTAGAAGACTGCAACCTTCATCTATCAGGACAATAAGAATTATGAAGCATCTAGATCAGTCATTACTCTGATAGCTGTAATACCAAAAAGTGTGTATCCTTACATACTTGCATATTGTGATACATATCTTTAGTTAGGCTGACCATATTTCCCTGAGATGGAAACGGGACCCTAACACGCGCACATGCATGCGCCGGCACACCGGCACGTGTGCACGCATGCAGGTACGCACGCCGGCACGCACGCGTGCATGCACTCCATCCCTTAAAAAAAGGGACAAAATTGAGTTTTTTAAGGAAATGACGGTCCGGTCCGGGAAAGGTAAAAAAACAAGACTGTCCCGTTCAAAACGGGATGTATGGTCAGCCTATGTTTAGTTCACTAAAGCTTTGCAAAGCATTTGAACAAGATGCTTTACAGTGCAGCTTCAGATTATTAAGGCAGCTGCTTCAAAAGCTGTTCCCATCTGTCTCAGGATTCAGGTGGACGCATAACCTGTTCACTTTGTTTTCAAAGGCATCTGCCAAAAGCTTCTGAAACAGTCAAGGGAGCCTTGCCAAAGATGCAGCCATGTTAACAATACGAAGAGAGGTGTTTTATTCACAATCCTCTCTCCTCATTCTGAAACACCTCATTTGAATGCTCTCCACAGCCCTATTGTAATGTATGTTTTCTTCTCTGTCTGCTGGTAATCTTCCTCGCATGAAAGACATGAGCTCACTGTAATGGAAAACATGCGTTGCATGGAAGTGCATGTTTCCTGCATCTCTAGGTAGGCCCAGAAGAATTCTTTTCTGGAACCCAAGGAAACCAGCTAGTGTGGAGTATTTTTTGGATTGTGGATTGCATTTAAGCCTGGAGTAGAATGCTGAGTTCCAGTCCAAAATTTCAATAAAATCAGTTCAATGCAGTTGATGTATTTAATAATTTTCTCTTTCTGGCACATTAAAATTGCAATTGGGTGGCAACTTTTAGAGACCCTCTGTGCCTGCACTTAAGAATTTAAGGGACCACAGGGAGTCCTGGGCAGAGATTACAGATTGCATGCCCTGAAGTAGAAAATATTCAGCTAGACAGTCCATTGCTCTGATTTAATACAAGGCCGCTTCTTACGGTCCCTCTTTTTTCTCCATATTTTTTTTCTGCCCACTTATCACATAATTGCTTTTTATCCTTCAACTGTATTTAGTCCTTGGGCTGTGTTAAATTATATTTGTAATTTTATAAATGAAGGTGAAACCATATGCCATATAACCTACTCCCTGAGAATTGTCTATGTTTCATAGTTTATGGCTTTAATAAATGGCTTAATTCTACAAAAAGTGTTGTAAAAAAAAGTTTGGGAGACTGAAAAAGGCATTATTCATAAATCTCCAAGACCTGATTCCTGATCCAGCTAAGTCTTCTTCTGTAGTTCTCTTCTTTCTTTCTCATCTGTCTGTAAATGGAGAACCCAGAGAATGATGTAATTTCAATGTAATTAAAATATTTTTGCATTTTCCAGATGTTTTTTAAAAATATTTCAGAGTGTACATTTTGCTAGCTTTTTCTCTTCTTTTTCAAAAAGTGAACACTTCTGGTTTTTGGAACCAATATTTATTGGTCTTTGAAATGTTCCTGGCTGAACCTGAATGAAAGCTGCTCTGTGTAGATCATTTAGTGTAATACTTCTGTTTAATACTTCTTTTCAGTTGTTTGGCAATCCTAATGGGTCATTTCATTTCAAGTGGAACATATTCCATCATTTTCTTCTTATTTCATTTATCCTAAATCTTTTCAATCCCCCTCTGATCCCTACAAAACTCAAGCTCAAAATTAAGGGATTATGTACAATAATATGTATACACAAATATAATTTCCTGGCAGCTATCTTATCAATATCCTATCTCCTTTATAGCTACTGATCTTTTCCCCCTCTCTTACATGTTGCTCTGTTATTATATATGGCATCTGAAATCACCCCAAGAGGACTGGCTATGAATGGGCCTCTGTTGACAAAAGAGGGCTTTTGTAAATGAAAACTCAAGTGTAATATGGAAAGCGTTTCAAAGTAGAGGCAGACTGACTGTGTCATGTATCATTTTTATTTTATTTTTATCCCGCCTTTATTATTTTTATAAATAACTCAAGGCGGTGAACATACCTAATACTCCTTCCTCCTCCTATTTTCCCCACAACAACCTTGTGAGGTGAGTTGGGCTGAGAGAGAGTGACTGGCCCAAGGTCACCCAGCCAGCTTTCATGCCTAAGGCGGGTCTAGAACTCACAGACTCCTGGTTTCTAGCCCAGCACCTTAACCACTAGACCAAACTTTCCCTTAATATATTTTCCCTTAATGTTGCCTCAATTTTTAAAAGCCAAAGTGAATACTCAATAGAATTTAAGTGTTAAGATGCAATAAATGATCTGTTGTAAAAATGATGTATACATTCCATATTAATAATACTTAACAATATTAGCAATGCATCTTGCTATGTCAGATAGACATCTAGTATTATTTACAATAATCCAATACCTCCCACCCATAAAGAGCCCACTAAAAATATCAGTGAACCAGCACCAGCCTACAATCTAGTTAAAGAAGACTTACAAAAATTATTTTGGTAATAGTTAACATTTTAAAATTAGCTATCTCAGAAACATCAGGTAAGACATATAAAAGGCTGATATGAGAACCAATCTTTCTCTCCTTATTTTTTCAGTCATTCATATGAGATGATAAGAAAAGGTGGGGGGGAGGAGTTTTAACTAGGAACATTTCTAAGAAAATTCTCATTACAGACACTATTTACATTCTCAAGTGTATGAGGTGTATGTGTATATTGTGATTGTGTTGTTTGTTTTGCAGGATGTATGGGTAGATAGGCAGGTAAATAGGCAGAGAGACAGAGAAATAATTTATAAACCCACATGTGAAGAGCAGTGCAGTGATATCTTCACTCTATTGCTTACCCATGGTGTCAGATTCTATATGAACCTTTTAGAAAGCATTAGACTACAAACACATTTTATAGGTTCCCGTTAAATTAACAATCTCCCTATTCCCCATGCATACACACATGTGTACAAACAGCCTGTAGCAGGGACACCTTAGAGTGCAGGTCTGGATCCATGGTAAATATTGTGCTCTGTGTGTCCTAGTCTACTCCGAGGACTTGGTTAGAAAACTGTTCTGTTGCTTTGGATTTATTCCATCTCTTTTACTTCTGGACTAAGAAAAGTTTGCCAGGATTTCAACTTGTTCAATTGTACCTTTTGCTCCAGTTCTTTTGCAGAGCATTTGTGGCCATCTGGAGATGTTGTATTGCAGACCCCTTGCTCTGACCATTGGCCATTCTGGAAGGGACCCCCATAGTTGGAGCCCATCAACATCTGTAGGTTAATCAAGTTATAGTGACTGCAAAGCCATGAAATACACCTTAAAATGGACTCTGTAGCCACGCTCAGTTAGATTTGATCCATCAAATCTTTTCCACTTCACACCCCCATGCCTTAAGCTGTTCATAAAACCAGAGCACCTACATTCTTTGCAATAGAAGAGAGCATCTGGGAAGTCACATGTTAGCTTTTCTCCTATTATAGTGGCCAACTAGGATTTCCACAAGATTATCAACACTAGGTCACCAAAGCATTCGGGGAAAGAAATCCATTGTTTCCAATGGCAGATCATTTTACTTACCTCTGCAGAGGTTCAGAGTCATAGAAAACTTAGCCCCATTCTTTCTAATTCTAAGTTTGGTCAGCATAAAGCAATCTTGTATAAGGATAACTCTTCCCTGAATCAAGCCCTATGGAAGCTGTTCAAGCAATGAAAAGTCCTAATTTAACGGACTTCTAAGTTAAGTTCAAAGTTAGTTTTCTCTAGAGAAAAATCAAAAGATGAACCTTTGGTAAGAAATTCTTTGCCTGGCATGATGGCATTTATTACTGTCAAAAGCAGAATTTATAAAAAATATTCAATTGGTCTCATCCTTCTCTTTTTAAAGAATTATTTTTCTATTATGTTCCCATCAATCTAATATTTCTAAACCATGTAATTCAGGAGTTAACCACATCACTCCAGTTACACCAAGGGTTTAGAGTTCAAAATTGTACATCAACTATAAAATGTAATAGTCATGTCATACCTAAACAGCCATTATCTTGTGCTTGAATTCTGTTTCAAAATAGATACTGCACAGCTATTGCTATGTACAGCCTATATCATTGCTACACTCTTAAAGAGACTTCTGTGACATCCTTAATGATATAGTGTAAATGATTATCATCCCTAATTCACAGTAATGGTTTATTTCATGAATATTAATGTGACCTCATTTAATTTTCTATAGCTGACCTCTGAATTTAATGCATTCATTCTACAATATTAGTCATTGGTACTGTGACACTGTTATTTCTTGATCTAATTGTCTAATATTTAAAATACTCAACAATGTGTTAGTTTTATAAAGGCATTGATGGAGGTTTTTATCCTTTCTGAAAGTGTCTCACAGCAACCAATTATTTTGGAATAAATTGCTACAGTTAAACCAAGAAATAGAGGGACACTTAAAATAGCTTTGAAGTGATAGAATACTTCCATGGATCATAGATTCCTGATTTCTTTTCTCTTCTGTGTTTTAGCTTACTACATTATTTTACATTTAGTAATTATTTGTACTCTTGGGTTCTCAGAATAAGAGAATAAGAGAAACATTAACTAAATAAACACTGATTGACTCTGTAATATCATTTTCTGGGCTTTTCATAATTTAAATCCACCCACTAATTTTGTACATACAGCCATAATTTCTTAGAATCAACAAGACAAAGATTTTTTTTAAAATTCAGCTCTGCTCTTGCTGCCTTGAAAAAATAATGCTACTCAAAATTATATTCTTCAATTACTGTAGATCTTCAAAACAATCTCTTTCATCTCAAACACATCTCAGCACTCATTATTTATAATATCAATAATAATCATAATATGTGTTGCATTTACATCCAATCTTCTTCCAAAAGCTCAAGGCAATGGAAATAATACTTATTTCCTGCAACTGTATCATCATAACAGACCTGCAAGGTATATTAGGCTGAAAAATAATGAGTGGTTATGCTGAGTAGGGATTTAAACCTGACTTTCTCCAGTCCTAGTCTAACGCACCATCCATTAACTCACACTGACTAATTCAGGTGGCTTGGTCAGGATGGTCATTTTTTTTACTCTTTGGGTGGTGGGGCCGGGCCTTTTTCTCTGCATTGTCCTTATAGCTGAACATATTCCATTAGCAAGTGTAATTTCTCCTCCCCCACCTTTACTGTCTTCTTAAAAGGTAAAGGTTCCCCCCGCACATTTGTGCAGTCGTGTCCAACTCTAGGGGCCGGTGCTCATCTCCGTTTGTTAGCCGAAGAGCCAGCGTTGTCCAAAGACACTTCCACGGTCATGTGGCCGGCATGAAGCGCGCGGAACGCTGTTAACTAACTGTCTTCTTAACTAAGCATAAATGTGTTTTTATTTCACCCCTTTAAACATACTGCCCCCTTATTGATAGAATTTTAGCTAGCTTTAAGTTTTAGCTATGATGTTATGATCTCTCTCATATTGTTTTATGCTATTGATCAGGATAAAAATAAAAGTGTGATTTTGTTCTCTCTCTCAATTTCCAGAGAAATTTTTATAAAATGGAAGTGGTACTAAAAGATTACACTCTACTCGTTAATGTCATTTACATGATACACATGTGGCATGTAGCACAGGTAAAAGAAAGAGGAATACACCAGTGACCACCATCTTAATTTTTTGACACCACCCAGTTCCCCCAGATGCCTCTGTTCCATGGAGTAGTAAAATCAGTAGTGGTGGGAATCTCACCAAAGAGAAGAATGTGTATAAAAATTCTCAGCATGGATGTCTGCAGCAGAGATGATGTCAAAATGACAGCACATGTGCAATGACATGATGGGACAAATCCTTTGTGTACTTGTATTTTGACATCTCACACATGTAAGTAAATCACAATATTTGCATCATGACATCATGAGCCATATTTCATCAATAGCCCACTTGGGATGCCCATGATTCCCAGAACCTTTTGTCCTACCTTTCTTTCCCTCTGACCATTTCACCATCTCAGTACTTGTTTCCCTCACTGCCATTCACATCCTGATTAGAAGGATGACTTCAAATTAAATTTTCACTGTAGATTCCCCATAATATAAAAGAGTTTACAAAATGAAGATTGATGATATGTCAAATAAAAGGCTATTTGGGGTTCAAGGCAAGGTTTATCTTCTCTCACACTTCAAACAAATGAAAAAAGGAAATGGACCTCATCTTCTTTTGGACAGAAAATCCATATAGTACATCCAGTGGCTAAAAATACTATACAAGAGACTTCAACAAAACTTTAAAGCAAGGGTGGAGAGGAGAGATGTTGATGGTCAGAGTTCCACTAAGTGTTGAGGAAGGAGCTAGAATAGGTGAGGCAATGAAGCAATGTGCATAGGGCCTTCTCATAGATGGGAAGCAGGATTTTTGGAGGGCTCCTGGCTTTGAAGAACCATTTTCTTTTCTTTTTAACTGTGTTAAATCTAGTTTAGGGATCAAAGATAAAATCCATACAGTATGCATCTCAGGACAACAGAAAATCACAGTGGTATTTTGGGGCAACAGTAGACAAGGGTAGGCAAAGGGGTTTGGGGAGCCCAGAAAACAGTTGAAGGAGTACAGGTAACCTGGATCATCCCTCCTATTATTTGTAAAATGCCAGCCTTTGTTTAAACAAATGGAAATATTCATCATCATTGGCGATCACTCGTAGCCGAGTAAGATTGTCCTCCAAAGGTAAAATTTTAACAGTGGATCCATAAGTGGCTATAAAGGCCAATTCTGGATCCGCACAACCTCCCACAATGAGGGCATAGGTTTCCGGGTGGGAGACGGTCATGATGAGGGTTTGCCTGAGGTGCCTTCCTTTTAGCTCTTTTCTCCCTTTCGCCCTGTACTCGTGCTTCTTCAAAGTCCATAGCGCCATTAATAAAGGATGACCTCCAATTGAAACGCTCATGAGTTAGGGCTTCCCAGTTCTCAATACTGATATTACATTTTTTTTAAATTAGCTTTGAGAGTATCTTTGAATCTCTTTTGCTGTCCACCAATATTCCGTTTTCCATTCTTAAGTTGGGAGAAAAGTAGCTGCTTTGGAAGACGATGGTCAAGCATTCGAACAACATGGCCGGTCCAGCAAAGTTGATGTTGGATGATCATTGTTTCAATGCTGGTGGTTTTCGCTTCTTCTAATACGCTAACATTAGTCCGCCTATCTTCCCAAGTAATTTGCAGAATTTTTCGGAGGCAGCGTTGATGGAATCTTTCAAGAAGTTGGAGGTGGCGTTTGTAGAGGGTCCATGTTTCACAGGCATACAGAAGGGTTGGTAGTACAATGGCTTTGTAAACAAGCATTTTGGTCTCCCTGTGAATGTCCCGATCCTCAAACACTCTACGCTTCATTCGGGATAAAGCTACACTTGCAGAGCTCAGGCGATGCTGAATTTCAGCGTCGATGTCGGCTTTTGTAGATAGATGGCTGCCGAGATAAGAAAAGTGGTCGACATTTTCTAGTGACACAAATATTATATTTGTTATAATTTTATTATGGACATGTCTATGTGTATCTATATGTTTGTGTGTGTATTTATGTGTTATTGTGTGTGTGTGTGTTATAGATGATAGATAGATAGATAGATAGATAGATAGATAATATAGTCAATTATGTATGCATGTATGTGAGTGATTGAGTGTCTGTATGTATGTTTGTGTGTATGTGTGTGTGTGTATGTATGTATATATATATATATATATATATATATATATATATATATCCTACTGTGTCCATGTATAGTTTATTATGTATGTATGTTTATATATGTATGTGTATATTAATTGATTCATAGATAGATGATTATGTTCAGCAACCCATATGAGGAAACAACCTGTACAATGAAATTAATTGGTTTTAAATGTTTTAAAAAGTTTAAAAATGTAAGTTTTCCCCCTGCATTTTTCCTGCAGGTCTGTACAAAGAACATAGAACAATTTGGAACTATAGGAAATACAGATTATTTGTGGAATACATGATATGCTAATACTTCTTTTCCAAGAGAATTTCCCTCGTTCCTTCAGTTCTTGGAGTAATGCCATTTTCCATTCAGTAAAATAAATCTGTCCTACCTATAACTGGATGGATCATTTTCTTTGCAGAAATCTCATTTTGCACAGTACTGAAATTTAAGGTAGGAAGAATTCTGGAAACTCTTTATTAGGCTCAGCTGAAAAGTGCAAACTAATGAAGTATTTTGGAGAACTCTTCCTCAGGCTTAATAGCAAAGAAGAAAAGGCAAAGGGAGGGTAGAGTGACTTTGGTGTCAGAGGATGGGGTAGAAGCCCAAGTAGGAGACTTTATGCTCTTAAAATGGGGACTCAAAAAGTTCTTTGAAAAGTTAATTGGATTAGCTTATGCCCCATGGAAAAGATCAAAGGTTGTGCCAAAAATAGAGTGGGTCAAAGAAGCCAAAGTTGTTCTTCATTTAAATGATTAAAGCTGGTTTAAAAATAAAAGTCTCTGGCACAGCTTAAAACTCATGGAACTTCCTTTGTAAGGCTGAGATGAGAAGTAAGGAAAAACTATGGCCCTCTGTGTGCTAGCAAAGATGTCTGTTGAAAATACAGAAATACTTCTACATTTTTTTAACAAAATCCTTTTCTTAGGTGCAGAGACCATCCAGGTGGTATGTGACACAGAAGAGAAATTTAGGATGCAGAGAGTGGAAAAATCAGTAAGTCTGATGCTCTGCTCCTGTAATGGTTTGTGGGAAAGATCTTGGGAGGTTGGGCCAAGAAATGCTTTTTAGGGAACAATCAAATAAGAGACAGCATAGCCCGCAGCTGGATAGTGGGAGGGGCAAAAGGCTCAGAAGAGACCCTCCCTAGTTTATTGGGCTGTAAAGGAGACAGCAGGAGAATTGTACTTTGAGACTTACAAGGTTGATGTCAGCCTTACTAGGTAGACCAGACAGGAAACACGACCAGATGAGCTAATTCTACTTTATTGTAAAGCTGCATTAACAGAATCTTGCAAGTCTCAAAGTACAATTCTCCCACTGTCTCCTTTACAGCCTGAGAAACTAGGGAGGGTCTCTTCTGAGCCACTTGCCCCACCCATTATCCAGCTGCAGGCTATGCTGTCTCTTATCTGATTGTTCCCTAGGCAGTGTTTCTCAGCCCAATCTCCCAAGGTCTTTCCCACAAACCATTACAGCTCCTGAAAATGTATCACTGCTCCCATTGCAAACTTAAGCCATTCAGAAACAAAACAAGGTCAGGTGTTTAGAAAAAACCTAAAAAGGAACTGAATTTAATGGGCTGGTGTTTACAGTGACATTGCTGTCCATTTAAAGCAGCACAGGATTGCCCCTAACATTCACGAAAATAATGCTCAGAGTCCTGGCAAACGTGTCCTCTCCCCGTGTACCTTGACCTGCTGAACTGAAGCTGACAGCCTGTACATTTCAGCATTCAATTGGGCTTATGTCTCCAACATAGAAGCACTGAGTATTAAATGTAGTGACAAGCTGCTTTAACTTGGCTGGGCTTTGTTCCATTTGCAGTTGTGAACTATCAACATAATTGACCCCAGAGGCAAATTAAGGGAGAGCCTAATGTTTCTCTTTCTTCCTCCTCCTCCTCCCTTTCCCCAGTTTTCCCCTTTTGTTTGTTTGCTTCTTCCGCCCCACTACTGTGAAGAAGTCAGGACAGATTAGTTTCACTTGATAATCTGAACAGTGATCTAATAGAGGACAGCTGTGGCATCTGAGTCCCAGGGCTATTTACTGCCAATTAGATTGAAATCCCAAACACATTTGCTTGCTTAGGCTCTCAACATGCTCTTCCACAGTGCACAATCTTTCAGATGATGTTCTCCTGCTCTTTCCCAGATCAGGACATGTGGCCTCTCAGTCAGTCAACTGAATCTGAACATTAAGAAAAAAGAAAACCTGCTGAACAAATTAGTGCCTGGCAAAAGTTAGCCACTCACTTAAAGGCTATTGTTTCTCCTGTCAGAAAGGTCCACCAAGGCATTTAGCAAATGGAAACTAGAGGGAACCAGCAATAATCAGAAGCATACTGTCAGCCCCTGTTGTGTGTGCAACAAGAAACAACACATTTATCTAGGTAAACAACCCTCCAAGGTGCCCGTTTTCCAAACAAGCCAACAGCTTTCCAGAATATAAAATGTCTTCAAATGTCTTATACTGAAAAGGTTACAGCCTCAATTCCGTGGGAGTTGCAGTGGGAAGGAGTGTAAGCAAAGCACACACCGCAGACTGAAGGGACTGCATATGCCAGCATGAAAACAAGTATGTCAGCAGGCCATTGACACCATTTCAGAGCTTGGTAAAAAGAATAAGGAATTTACTTAGCATTTGCATACACACACACACCTGCACATGCATACATACAGACATACACCTTCTTAGGCCTCATGCATACGTCTCTGGGTGCTTGGCAGCTCAGAATAACAATGTAGCAAGCTGAAAGACAAGGGGAAAGCAACAGCACTCATCCATCTCATCACTGTCACTTCACCACAACTATCCCGCCAAGATGGGGGTGGGGGATAGATTTTACTAGGCAATCATGAGCGACTCTTGCCATGAACTGCAGGTCCCTACATGAAGATCTCTATGTAACTTTCTGTCTTCAGGCTTTGCCCTCAATAAAGAAGACATGAGTCAATATAACAGACATGGACTGCAACTTTATTCGAAATTAGGAACTGTGTTCAAAAGGCAACAGAGTAAGTTTAGCCAGACCACTCCTTTCACTGCTTTTAGGGTAATTCTTCACAAGCTCTAAGCTCCAGACCAACTAACTAGGCATTCTAATCATTCATTGCCTGTCCATAAGGATGGTGAAAAGCCTCAAAGGAGTGCTCGGATCTGATTGAATCACCATAGAAGTAGACCAACTTTCTGCAAGCTGGGAAATTGTATGCTATATATTATAAGTAGAACATGAAGCTTCATTTCACTGAGGAACCAAACAGTAGTCCCTCAATTCTCCCCCACACACCCTCAAAAAAATGCCAGACAGTTGTTACACTGATCACATTGCATGTTCTTCTCATAAGACAAGCCAGCGCTAAATATAGAAATCAACAGGATAAATTCAATATATATATAGGCAGCTTCAAGGTAGACCTTTGAATCTGCAGGGAATTGGTAGCTTCTTCTAATGTGCTTAGGGCTTTAATTTACTTTAGGGTTTTTTCTTTTAATATATAATTTGTGCTTGTTTCCTATATTAACAAGGAAAAAAAGACTCCTAGCATGGACTCTTGAAACATTTGTGTAAAGCTGCCCATGTTATGCAACACAATAATTCCATAACATTACTGCAGCAGACTAAAGCTCTAATCCTAAGAACACATAACATATATCTGAACAGAGATGGTTAAGATCCAGCTTTAGATGTTCACAGCTGGATTTGGGAAATGTTCAGAGGTTTGCAAAAGCATAGCTAAGCCAAAAAATGCTTTGACTGTTGATTTCAGTGACATTTTAAATTCATTTTGAAATCTCTCCAGGCTTTTATCTCCTTTTCTTTGAAAGTTAAATGCTGCAGATGTGCATGATTGCATTCTCATTTAAATAACTAATAGTTATGACTTGACAATTAACTGTGTATAACTTCTTCAGCTGGATGATTGTTAGAACAAGCATTTGCAAACAAAGCTATATAAGAGCTTTGTAGAAATATAAATATACCCACATATATATTACACATAGGTTTTCTATAGTACAGTACATAAAATACACAATTGCACTTACACTCCCATCCATGTGCACACTTATAGACACTCCACCTCATCCCAATGATTGACCCCATGGCCACTATGCACTATTCATAAAAAGGACTGGCAGTGGGGGCAGGGAGGGGGGTAGGGAGGGGGTAGGGAGGGGGGTAGGGAGGGGGTAGGGAGGGGGGTATAAACCTTACTTAACCTTGCCATGTACAGGATTTGCAAAAATGTGGAGGGGGAGTTGTCACTTATTAGTTAAGAAGGGCTAAACTGAGCGTTTTCAGAGTTGGCAGTTGACCCACATTGCCTGGAATGAAGTTACCATTCATTACTTTGCACAGTTGCCCTAGGTAATTTGCTATTGTTCTATGTTCTATGTAAGATCAGAAAGATTGTTTGTGGACTATGTTCTTTGCTTTCCCTGAAGACACACTTTTAGGAGAATGTACATAATTAAATTGCAGAGCATAATGATCACAACCTGGGAGGATAGGAGGAAAATGACAACTCCAGAGCAAATCAATTATATGGATAGTTGCAAATGTAGAGAACATGAATAGCCAGGCAGTTTTTTGAACAAGACAGAGCAGTAGGCAGAACAGCCTTACATCTGCTCTGTTTTTCCTATTTTTAACTCTGTTAACTCACATTGAATGGTGAATACAAATATCATTGTTGTCAAGCTTCAACTCAAGACCGGTGATTCCCTCTATCTGCCTGATAGCAGTTGAATATGTTTAGAGCTCTTCAACAAGTCTGGCATCCAACAATCATTTTAATAAAGTTTAAAATGGTATTGAAGAAGCTTTAGCATGTAAATGTGTAGAAGAGTTTACACCACTATTGTTTCTCGTCAAAATTCAAGGGCATTTCCCAGAAATAACAATGGGCTCAAAGCCATGCAATGTGTTCTCTCAAAAAATCTTTGGGTAGATGAAGTAGTTCTTATCTATTTGTAAGCTAGTAACAATATATTTGAACACTTCTAGGAATGTAATACTTCTCTTCACAGCTACAAAAGTGTGACTATTAACAACTTTAATTTTAGGTCTGACCATGGCAGATCATGGCATCTGGTCCCATCACTTCCTGGCAAATAGAAGGGGAAGAAATGGAAGCAGTGACAGATTTTATTTTCTTGGGCTCCAAGATCACCGCAGACGGTGACTGCAGCCATGAAATTAAAAGACGCTTGCTCCTTGGGAGGAAAGCTATGGCAAACCTAGACAGCATATTAAAAAGCAGAGACATCACCTTGCCGACAAAGGTCCGTATAGTTAAAGCTATGGTTTTTCCAGTAGTAATGTATGGCTGTGAGAGTTGGACCATAAGGAAGGCTGAGTGCCGAAGAATTGATGCTTTCGAACTGTGGTGCTGGAGAAGACTCTTGAGAGTCCCTTGGACTGCAAGGCGGTCAAACCAGTCAATCCTAAAGGAAATCAACCCTGACTGCTCATTGGAAGGACAGATGCTGAAGCTGAAGCTCAAATACTTTGGCC
This sequence comes from Charina bottae, assembly GCA_023362775.1. NCBI lineage: Eukaryota > Metazoa > Chordata > Lepidosauria > Squamata > Charinaidae > Charina > Charina bottae. The sequence goes on along the minus strand of JALMGJ010000004.1, from coordinate 31,987,953 downwards.
ACCTAATGCGAAGAGAGGACTCACTGGAAAAGACCCTGATGCTGGGAAAGACTGAAGGCAAAAGGAGAAGGGGACGGCAGAGGATGAGATGGTTAGATAGCATCACCGATGTAATGAACATGAATTTGAGTAAACTCCGAGAGACAGTGGAGGACAGGAAGGCCTGGCGTGCTATGGTCCATGAGGTCACGAAGAGTCGGACACGACTAAACGACTGAACAACAACAACAATGGATTGTGATTAGAAACAACAGGAACTTCATTTTGTTTCAACCGCCCTTAACATGGATGAGCTTCTCCCCCCATGTTTATCCATCTTTTTTCTAAGTGAATTGAGAGATAAATAATGATTTTTTTGTCCAGCATGTTCCTATTCCATATTTGGGTTTCTACCTGAAGAATTGGGTAAGTGTGGGAAGATTAATATTGTTGCTTCATGACGTCATCCTCAAGCTGACACTGTGTATATCTTAATAAGCTTAACAAATTGTATATTGTGGTCTTGCCTGCTTTGTTCTAAGGTGATGATGTCACTGCCTTCTAATGTCACATGTAGGTTTTGGGAGGAAGCCTGAGCATTTCTACTGGAAGAAGCATTATGGAAACCAATTAAAGTTGAGTCCATGGAAAGAGTTTAGTATTGGCATGTAAAGCAGATGGAGTTCTATCAAATGTTATCTAATTATGGCATTTATTTCAATAGCAGAGCATTCAGTAAAATCAAAGGATGAACAAATGATTTCATCTCACTTGTACACTCACATTTGGTTTACGTTGTTTGGTACCCTTTAGTATGCAGTTGGTTCAATAATTCTTTGTCTTTGTCCTCCTCGTTGGACATCATTTGTCCATACTGCAATTGTCTAACCCTATTAACTATAATGACCTGCAATTTTATGTTTATATGCATGCTCTGTTATTATCACCAAATCAATGACAGCAGACTTATACCATTTCCACTCCTTCCAAAATATGTGTTGCTGCCACCTACAGGCATGTGGTCAAATAGGAACAAAGAGGGAAAAGGCAGTGGCAGTAAAAAGACCAGCTTTTAAACAAAAATGCATTCACAAGAGCTCAGAATAGCCTAAAAATTATTAGCAGAGTATCCATTGAAACATTTCATGGTTTCAAGACAAGGACAATATACTTGAAGCAATGGATGACTTTTTAAAACAGAGTTCTTTGAATCTTGCCTCTGCCATAAATTCAATGGGAAATCTTAGGGAAGCTAGTCTCTCAGTTTTTGTCTCCTCCTTCCCAAAGTGGGATGAAAAATGTTAGCAGAAAATTGGACTATGCAAGCTGATTCCAAGGAATTACAAAATTCGCACACCTAACTTGGTGTAGAAATAAAACAGCTTGAACAAATCACTGATAAAAAATACTTTGTGAACAGTATATTCTGGAAGTCCAGTAGGCAATCAGTAGAGGCTTGTTTGCCATATACTATAGATTATCCACAGCACACTTTCCTCAAGTCAAAAAAGCACATTTCCTTGGCATCACCCAGTTCCTAAGCAACATGTACACTGAGCAGATCTGCACCCAACTGACTCCTGTTAGTACACCTTTAAGATGTTCTGGAAATAACAACAAAAACAACTACAACGAGCACACTGAAGTCAAGAAGAAGGTTAGTAGTAAATACATCAGAAGAGTGAAGAAGATCTGAAAGTCCAAACTCAGTGGTGGAAATACCATCAAGGCAATTAACACCTGGGCAATTCCAGTCATTAGATATACAGCTGGAATAGTGGACTGGACTCAAGATGAACTAGAAGCCCTGGATAGGAAGACCAGAAAAATAATGACAATGAATCATGCCCTCCATCCACACAGTGTCGTTGACAGACTCTATTTACCAAGAAGCATAGGTGGGCATGGAATGTTGCAAGTACACCAGACAGTTGAAGAAGAAAAAAGGGCATTGGAAGAATATCTGAAGGACAGCAAAGAAGATGCACTGAAGCTAGTACACCATGAAGGCTTACTGAATACCAAAGAGACCAAACTGGCCAAGCAGAAAGACCAAATGAAGAATAGAAAAGAGACACGGCAAGGCAACTTTACATGGCTAGTACCTTAAAAAATTAGCAGGCAAAGCAGATAACAACAAGACCTGGCAATATCTAAGAGCAGGAAAGTTGAAGAAAGAGACAGAGGGGCCAATTCTGGCTGCACAAGACCAAGCCTTAAGAACAAATGCATATAAAGCCAGAATTGAGAAGACAGCAACAGACAGCAAATGCCGCCTCTGCAAAGAAACTGAAGAAACAGTGGGCCACCTACTTAGCTGCTGTAAGAAGATTGCACAGACTGATTACAAACAATGGCATGAAATAGTAGCAACAATGGTGCATTGGAATATCTGCAAGTAATACCACTTGCAAGTACTACCACTTGCAAGTAATACCACTTGCCCGCAAGGAAAAACTGGTGGGACCACAAAATAGACCAAGTAATAATAGAAAATGAAGAAGCTAAAGTGCTCTGGGACTTTAGAATTCAAACAGACAAGCATCTGCCACACAACACCCCAGATTTAACAATTGTTGATAAGAAAGACAAAAAAGTCTGGATAGTGGACATTGCAATACCTGGAGACAACAAAATAGAAGAGAAAGAATTGGAGAAAGTCACAAAATATAAAGACCTGCAAATAGAAGTAGAACAACTGTGGCAAAAGAAAGCAAAGGTAGTACCAATACTAATAGGCACCTTGGGTGAAATTCCAAAACATCTGGAGCACCACTTGAAGACCATCGGCATTGACAAAATCACCGTCAGTCAATTGCAAAAGGCAGCTTTACTTGGAACATCCTGCGACAATACCTTTAATATTATGAAACAACAGCATCTGCCTATCCCAGGTCCTTGGGAAGGACTCGATAGGTGGACAAAACTGCCAAATCCAGTCTAAACATCTGGCTGACCATGCGACCAACCATAATAAATATATTTTCTTCTTCATAAATTTTATTAAAAGTTTTACAAAGAACATAAAAACCAACACAGACCACTAAAGAGTAGAAGCAGCAAAGAAAGAGGGAAAGAAAAAAAGGAAAAGTGCAGAAAGAAAGAATAAAAAGAAATAGAAAGAAGAAGCTTCCGGTTTCCTTTGTAGGAAATATAAGTATAATTACAAAAATATCTCTATGATTACAAAAAATGCTCACTTTTTTGTATTATCCAGGTTTTTTTCTAATCATCAAAACCACAAGTCATAAGTGCATTTTTTTCCATTTCATGCAAAAAGTCTATAAGGGATTTCCCATCAGCCATAATGTAGATATTGTTTTTTCTCTAATCAAGGAAATTAATTTAGCCATCTCCACAAGTTCCATCATCTTCACCAACCTTTTCTCCATTGTGGATAGTATTGAACCTTTCAACTTTTGAGCATATAATAGTCTTGCTGCAGTTGTCATACAGTATATAAAAACAAAGTTCCATGACATTTTTCTAGCTGCATAATAAATAGGTTTTCTTGATGTGATCTTTTGATATTGCTATGCCAACAAATCTGGGAGGCACTTTTCAGAACTCATAAATGAGCACAAAAGAGACAGGTAGTTTCAGTTCAATTTGTCATCTCATTGACTAAACTGGCTTATTTTCCTATTGTTTTGTAGGAGGAGGAAAGTTGTGGCTAATTCCCTTTCTGCGTGGAGGGATTTCTAGGCTAATTGGGTTTTTTTAGAGTTCCTTTCTCTTTTCCGTGGTTTAAATTGTAAAGGAGGGGAGAAGTGCTTTCAGACTTGCAAGATTGATGTCAGCCCTTTGAGGTTGTCCAGACAAGGTTCACAAACCATGAGTACTAACACTATCTTTATTGTAAGGTTACAGTAGCAGAATCTTGCAAGTCTAAAGCATTTCTCCCCTCCTTTACTTTTACAGTACTTTCCAGAAAACTAGGGAGGGTCCCTTCTGAGACACTTCCCACACCCCTTTTCTTTCTGTGGGCTGAGATACCTTTTGCATGACAGTTGTCTAGTCTGCGGCTCTTCCTCCTGTCTCCCAAGGTCATTCCCACATGCCATTACAGAAGATGAGAGGGTATAATTGAATTGTTGCATTAAAATACGTTTCTGAATAATTCCAATCGTGATGGAATATTATGAAAATGGGGGGGGGGTTAATAAAACTGAGCAAAGAGCTTTCTGAAAATTCCTTCCACTACAATATCAGCCACTCCCATTGGCAGCCCAGCTGTGAGCTTCTTGATCTTAATCACAATGCCACCAATTGGGTAAAATTTAAACAGTGGCATCCAGGGGGAGGGGGCAAGAGGGAGCAGAATAATGGAAGCATAATCATGCTGTCACAATGCAAGCCCCACCCCTTTCGTAAGGGCATTATGATGTTCAGTGCAATTAGGAAGGGCAGAGCTTGTGGCACAGAGTATGACGCTGCTTTCATCATTTTGACAAAAGCTGCAAGTTCCAGCAGATGCCCTTGAATTTAAAGGTAAAAACATGGTTTCTTCACTGGGGAAGTTATGTGGGGTGGCATAAACATTGCATTATGGATGAAAAGTCTGTGTCCTCATGAAGCCTGTCAGAAAATAAGATTACTGAGGATTAATATAACTGTCTGGAACTGACTTGTGTGCATTATTCTGTATGAGTAATAGTCCAACACTAATATTCTTTTCCAACAGTTGCAGAAGAATACTACACTTATGTAGCAGTGTCCCAGCCCTTTCTAAGAAAAAACTATTAGTTTTGTCAACTAGTTGCTGCAATGACATTTCTCTCTTGCTGTCAAGAGAGTAAGATCTTGTGTTATAAACTATTGGGGAATGGGAAGAAAGAAGGCATTAAAGAATTAATACCTTCTTCCTGAAATGATTTGCAGTAGTTCATTGGTGTGAAATATCTCCAATTCCAAGCAAGATTTTCAGCCATCAAAATTGTGCTGGTTTACAGTCCAGCCAGTTTGGCCTCCCCTTTTAACATTAATAGGAATCTGCTGAAAGTTAAATTTGGAAAGTGGAAGACAAACTCTGGCTTTCAACCTTCATGCAACTGATCGCAAATATTCACCTTCATGCTCACAGGACTACCTCTACAAATTTACAACTTCAGTGCTGAATATAAATATCACTTTGCATCTGTATATAGACATTGTAATCCATCCCTGATGACTGCTGTAACTCAAATACATATTCTTCCACTTCAGGTAAGTAAATTCAAATGCAATTTTGCTCTAGGTCAGCAGAACCCCTTATATTGGAAGAAATATTAAATGAAAAGTTGACTTGACTTCAATTACTTGGTGGGATTGCAAATTAGATAAATGGAGTGGGATAAATATACGTGGAAGCATTTAGAGGAAGATTACAAAGTGGCACCCTTAGAACACTTCAAGCAAGCGATATAAAAGCTATATAAGGAGTATGGTTGCTTTTAACAAAGTGGGTTTTTTTTAATTATAAAGAACTGAACCTCCATTTGTTTGTCTTTTCATTTTATTTTCCCCTCTTAGCACCATTTTGCTATTAAACCGTATGGTCAAGATCTGCAATTATCATTTCAGAACAACTTCTGTTCTGTTTCTAGGTTACATGTCTCTTTTTAAAGGAATAAATAGACCTTACACATGGCCATTTGGGAGCTTCATTGTTAATAAAGAAGCCCACTACTCCAGCTTTTCATAAATATTATCCACAGATTTGTCTTGCAACATGTATTAGAAAATAAATGATTTTTAAATAAGCATTTCCTAGCACATTCAGAAAGCCAAGTAATGATTTGCAGCCATTTAAACATGGGCTGAGCTCCATCATACTTGCTTCATGGCCTGGGAACAATGTGGTCATGCGAATGGAAAGCAACAAACTTATACTCCTTTATCAAACGTAGTTCAGCCACGATAAGTGGACATTTTGAAGATATATGTGAAGTGAAGTTCTCAGACTAGAACAAAACCCAATTTGCCTTGGTTTAGATGTATACTTGAAAACTTCTTACCCATACCACATACTTTGGATTTTTTAACTCTTAAAATCTTGACCCCTAGTTGTCTTAATTTTTGTCCACTTTACTCAGCAAAAAAAAAAATCCAGTATATACTTTTCTGGTACCATACAGTAATTATTATTATTATTATTAGTAGTAGTAGTAGTATTAGTATTATTATTATTACAATTGCATTTAAAATTGTATATATTCCTCTTCAGAGGGAAAGAAACAATTTGCTTTTTAGCCAGGTAAAGAAAGATACACACAATCCTGGAGAATTTAATATATTCCATTACTGGGTTATACATTTATCACATACTATATTACCATTTGAACAGCCTCCATGCCTGCTCATACCGTTTGAAATAAAAATTTATCCTTTTCAAATACTTCCATTTCATCTGCCTTTACTGAAGACCAACTTTCCTAAAGGTCTTTGTAAAATAATTAGTTGTCATAGAGTGGCATGTAACTGTGGTTGGAAGATACTGGGGCGCGGTGGCTCAGCGGGTTAAACCGCTGAGCCGTTAGTCTGCCGACCATAACGTCGGCAGTTCGAATCCGCGTGGCGGGGTGAGCGCCCGTCACTAGCCCCAGCTCCAGCCCACCCAGCTGATCGAAAGCCCTGCAAGTAGATAAATGGGGACCACTCACGTGGGCCAATTTGCTGGCGTCCTTTTCGGAGGGTCGCCCTCGGACCGAGAAGAAGCTGGTTCCCGTGGATGGCGATGGAGGACGGCAGAGGACGGCGGAGCCCGAAAAACATCAACTTCCTGGACGTCAGCAGCCGGCTCTGAAGCAAAGGTTCCTGGGACATGTAGTCCGACCTGCGATTGAAGATCCGGTTCCCTCACCCCTTCCCTAACCGCGCGGGTAATTAGAATCTGATTGTATAAATAATATATGTATGATGATTGATTGTAAGCCGCCTAGAGCCCTCCGCTTAGGGAGGGGATAGGCGGGGTATAAATAAGATAAAATAAATAAATAAATAAATACTTCTCTTGTAATGATGGCCATGCATTAGAGGTGCCCGTCATTCTTCATGGGGCTTCTGTTCTAGCTGAACAACCATGGATAACAAGGCTCTGAAAAAATGTACTTTCCTTAGGTGCAAAAGCCTGTCTGCCATGTATGATATGCAGATCTGCTTTGTTTGAAAAAGCCACCACTGCTTTATTCACCAGTGGCGAATCTATTCCATATATTGAGCTAGTCTAACACAATGAAGGTTCTTGAAGGGTCAAGAAAGCTACACCTCAAGTCAAAATAACAAGTATACAACTTCAGCCCTGAAAACAACACTTGACTTCTAGGTTTGGAAGGTCCTCATCTGGATAGGCAATCTCCTTGGTACCTGCACTTTTAACCTTTATTTTTTCAAGCTGTAATGTGCTAGAAATGCCAGACTCATTCTATTAATATTTTTTTTAAAAAAAAACTGCCACCCCAGAAGCCACACAAAATGTGCTTTTGGAATCAGAACAGCATCCCCCTGCCCCACAATAGATAGGTAAGTTAACTTCCAATGCAAGGGAAGTGTAATGTTACATCATAACCATGGTTGCTGAGGGAACTGAAACTGAAACCGTGGTCCCTTGTACTCAGTGGCCCACATCCTGTTGATGGTCTTTTGCAAAATTACCATTAAGAATAATTGAATATAATACCCTAAGAAATCTTATGTCAAGATTTTGTGGTGTATCAAATGTTAATTCTGCTAAGACTTAAAAAAAAAACCTATAGAAGCAAAAGACAAGCCATGTCAAGGTCTTAACTTAGCTAGGAAAAAATCAATAGCATTTTTGTAACTCATTATCTAGTACTTAAAAGATATGGATGGCCCTGACCTGCCAGCCTTTCATAAGGCAGTGAGGACCTGGTTTTCCCCTTGGCGTTGGGCCAGGAGGTTAGGTGACCTCATTCCCAGAGCATTTTATTTGTGTAGATACTGTATGCTTATTGTTTCAGGTGTGATGTGTCTTCATTTTTGTTTTGATAATTGTGTTGCTATCTATAGCGGGATATTAGTCACCCAGAGTCACACAGCAAGTGGGCGGCCATTCAAACTGGATAAATAGATAAACTCACCTAAGGAGCTGATAGAACAAGCAAGACTAAAGGAGGGGCAGAACTAATAGAAGATGTGAGCTTTCAAATAATCAAATATGTCAAAGTTTAATTTGTGATGGATAGGAAGTGGGGTGGGGAAAAAAAGGGAGGCAGGGGATAAGCAGCCTCTGAATAATTATATGCTATACAGAAACCAGAAGTTTTGTCAAATTCACAAATTACATGTTGTGATGTCATGGTTAGATTACTGTAATGCGCTCTACATGGGGCTACCCCTGAAGAGTATCCGGAAGCTTCAGCTGGTGCAGAATGCCGCGGCGCGAGCAGTTATGGGTGCCATGAGATCGGCACATGTAACACCTCTGCTACGCGAGCTGCATTGGCTACCAGTTTGCTTCCGGGTCCAATTCAAGGTGTTGGTGATTACCTTTAAAGCCCTATATGGCATAGGGCCAGGGTACCTGAGGGACCGTCTCGTCCCGATAACGTCGGCCCGCCCCACCCGTACATGCAGGGAGGGCATGCTTCCGACCCCCTCAACAAGAGAATTCCATCTAGCGGAGTCCAGGAGACGTGCCTTCTCTGCGATAGCGCCCGCCTTATGGAATATCTTGCCCCCGGAGGTGAGACTGGTCCCCTCACTCCTGGCCTTCCGGAAGGCCCTTAAGACCTGGCTCTGCCACCAGGCCTGGGACGACAGAGGCGGCAGTGCCTCCTGGGGTTGCCTAGCCCCGTAGTAATACGATCGATACTACGGTCCCCAATCCATCTTGGATTCATGTAATTTATTATTGGATGTATTTTAGATGATGTTTTTGTATAGTTTTTAAACTTTCAATTGTTGTAACCAGCCCAGAGTCCCTTGCAAGGGAGATGGGCGGGGAATAAATTGAAATAATAAATAAATAAATAAATAAATAAATAAATAAATAAATGGTCTCTTAGGTCAGGGGTCGGCAAACTTTTTATGCCGGGAGCCATTTTGACATGCTCGTGCACATTTTGAAATGCTCGAGAGCCAGGGGGCGGGGTTTGCGGGTGGGGGCCAATCACGTGGAAGGGGGCTGGGTTTGCGGGCGGGAGCCAATCGCGTGGAAGGGGCGGGGTTTGCGGCCGGGGGCCAATCACGTGGAAGGGGGCGGGGTTTGCGGGCGGGAGCCAATCACGTGGCTTATTGGGGCGGGTGGGAGGGCGTGCGCCGAGGGGGGCGGGTCCGGCAGTGGAGGTCCGGGCCGCCCACCCGCCCCGCCCGCCCGCTTGCCTGCCTGCTTGCCTCCCTCCGCGAGGCCCCCTGCTGCCTTCCCGGGATCCGAGCCGGAGAGAAAGGGTGGCGGCAGGGCCGCGCTACCGTCACTCGGCGCAGGCGGGGCTGCCGCTTCCGCCTCCATGTTGTCTCCCCCCCAGAACGCTTCCGCCCGCCCACGTCGGGCCAAGGAAATGATGGGGGGCGGGAAACGAGGCGGGCGGCAGCGATGACAAGCGGCGCGCTTCAGGGGAGCCGCCGCCGGCGCCGCCGGGTGGGTCCCCTCAGGGCGGGCGGAGGGAGGTGGGCAGCCGCTCCTCCTTCCCTCCCGCCAGCGGAGGAAGAGGCGGCGGCGTCCTCTTCCTCGCCGCCCGGCTACGGTTACGCCGCGGGCAGCGGCGGCAGCAGAGGCCACGGGCGCAGGAAGTAGCAGCCGGAGGCCACGGGCATAGGAAGCAGCAGCCGGAGGCCGCCTCACCTCTGCCGCTCTCCGCTTCCACCTCGCTTGCTGGAACGTATTGAAGGGGAGGAAAAGGAAACATCAAGATCAACCAGGAGTTTTGCGGAGAAGCGGAGAGCGGCAGAGGCGAGGTGGGCTGCAGCGGCAGCAAAGAGGTCATGGGCGCAAGAAGCAGCAGCCGGAGGCCGCCTCGCCTCTGCCGCTCTCCGCTTCTCCGCAAAGCTCCTGGTTGATCTTGATATTTCCTTTTCCTCCCCTTCAATACGTTCCAGCAAGCGAGGTGGAAGCGGAGAGTGGCAGAGGCGAGGTGGGTGGCGGCGGCAGCAAAGAGGCCACGGGCGCAGGAAGCAGCAGCCGGAGGCTTGTCTGGCCCCACGGCGCACCGAGGGCGAAGAGCTGCCTGCTCTCCCCTTGGCCACCTCCGGTCACTACAGTCGCCCTGGCATCTCCCTTTGGCCTGCCGTCCGCGGCCCCTGCCCCTGCCCCACCACCCAGCCCTGTCCCCCCCGCCTCCCTCCCTGCAGTCAGCGGACTAACTCGGCGAGGAAGCCCTTGATGGCGGCTTCCCTCCCGCATGCACGCCCAGGCTCAGCTGCGGAGCTCAGCTCAGGAGAGGCGGCGGGAAGGAGGGAGCGTCACAGAGCATGTGCAGAGGGCTCTGCTGGGCGCCACGGCGTTCCCGGGCAGAGCGGAAGGCTGCGCCCTCTCAACCGGGCGGGACCCGCGCCTCCTTACCTGCGGGCGGGCGAGGCAGGGAGAGAAGGGGAGACGGAGGGGCTCCCTCTCTGGCCTCTGCGCCCCTTCAGGCCCGTCTCTCTGAGGGGGGCGGCGGGAGGGAACTCCCCGTCCAAGGGGAAGTGCTGGGAACCAGCAGCGGAGGTTGGCTGGCTCCTAGAGCGGCTGCCGCGGGCAACTTCTCCGCTCTGCCCAGCTCAATTTTGTCCCTTTTTTAAACCCGGCGGGAAGGAGGACAGGAAGACAGGAAGGAGGACTGGAGCCGGACTTGCCATTGGAGGCAGCCCGGAAGAGGCCCTATCAGTGCGGCAACTGGAAGCCCAGTTGCCACGTGCGAGCCCAGCAGCAGAAGCAACACCACAGTCCAGGTTCCTGCCTCCTTACCTGATCCTGAGATTGTTTGCCCAGAAGTGGTGAGGCCAGGGAAAGCAGGCACGGGAAGGTTGTGGAAAGAGGGTGCACGCGTGTGCGTGTGTGTGCGCACGCATGCAGATTACTTGCTCAGCGTAATCGTGCACGCGCACACACACACGCACCCCACATCCTCTTTCTCAAGCCTCCCTGCAACAGGTGCGGGTGCATTTGGTCATGGGGAGGCTGGAGAAAGAGGGTATGGGGTGCGTGTGTGTGTATGTGTGCGCATCTGATCAGGCTTGGCCGAGGGAGGAGAGTTGTTGGGCCACTGAGCAGGAGAAGCCTCTTTCTCCAGCCTCCCTGCAACAGAGCAAGAGCAGGAGGAGCCGGCTGCGCTCGGCTGCTTCAGCCACACACTCTGACTGCCCTGGCAGGAGCTGACCATGCTGGGGGGCTTCAGCAGGTGGCAAGGGGCGGAGTGGTGTGGCTGAAGCCCCTCAGCGCGGCCGGCTCCTGCTGAGGGCAGTCTTTCCTGTGAGTGTGTGAGTGTGTGTGTTTGCATCTGATCGGGCTTGGCCGAGGGAGGAGAGTTGTTGCCGCTGCCGCCGCCGAGCAAGAGAAGCAGAAACCGGCTACTCTGGGGGGCTTTAGCCACACCACTCCGCCCCTTGCCACCCGCTGAAGCCCCCCAGCGCGGCCGGCTCCTGCTCGGCGGCCCGACAACTCTCCTGCCTCGGCCAAGCCTGATCAGATGCACACACACACACACACACACTCACAGGACAGACTGCCCTGGCAGGAGCTGGCCATGCTGGGGGGCTTCAGCGGGTGGTGAGGGGCAGAGTGGTGTGGCTGAAGCCTCCCAGCACAGCCGGCTCCTGCCGAGGGCAGTCTGTCCTGTGAGTGTGTGAGTGTGTGTATGTGCATCTTTTTTTTTTAAATATAAAATTTTAATTTTATTTACATTCAACATAAACAAAACATATAACACATAACAATAACTACATTTATGTATACATATTTACATTTGATTTATAATATTCATTATCTAATATATTTCATATAACATATCTTTATTCTAAATTATATTCCCTCTGTTTCCCTCTTCCCTTCTTCTTCCTCTAACCCTTTCTAACTACTTTATTTATATATATATCTATTTCTAACCTTATCACTTTTCTTTTTCTTCTCTTATGTTATATTACTGATTTTTTAAGTATTTATTTCAAATTCAATTTTTGACTTATACATCTTTACCATACAATACTTACGTACATTTCATTAAAATACCTCCAGTTTTCTTAACAAAAAATTGTGTAAATACTTGATTTACATTTTTCTTCTTTCTTCTATATATATTCAAAAAGAATATAATATTAAGTAGAGATTAATAAACTATAAAAATAAAAATACAGACATAGGGGGGGGGGAAGAGATATAAGAAGAAAAATGTGTGTATGTGCATCTGATTGGGCTTGGCCGAGGGAGGAGAGTTGTCGGGCCGCCGAGCAGGAGAAGCAGGAGCCGGCCACCCTGGGGAGCTTCAGCGGGCAGCAAGGGGCAGAGTGGTGTGGCTGAAGCAGCCGAGCGCAGCCGGATCCTCCTGCTTCTCCTGCTCTGCGGCGGTGGCAGCAGCAGTGACTCTCCTCCCTCCCTCGGCCAAGCCTGAGGGGGATGGGGCAGTGGTGGGCCTCCATCCCCTCCATCCCCGCCCCTTGTTCCCCGGCCGATGACGGTGCTGTGTGCACAGTGTGTGTACTCTGGCCTCCCCCAAACACACCAGCTCTGCCGCACCATTTACTGCTAGAAGGAAAAAAAAAACCTTTAAAAATCGGAAAAAAAAATTAAAATCCGAGCCAATCACGCTGATGGGGGTGGGGTTTGCAGGCGGGAGCCAATCCTGTGGGGGTGGGGGTGGGGTTTGCAGATGGGAGCCAATTGCGTGGACTGGGGGGCGGGGTTTTCAGGCCGGCATGGTGGCATAAGACCTTGTCCCGTTTTCCCATCCCAAATGTCCCGTTTTTGCCTGAAGGAAATATGGTCAGCCTACCTAGAGTTCTGTACTGGAATGGCACCCCCATAAATAATGAAAGCCACCCATACAATGATATCCTATTCACAGTTAACAAGTGATAAAAGAGGAAATACTAAAATTACAGATATTAAAATATCCAGCATGTATGTAAAAAACATCAACCTCAAGACCCATAAAGTTGCTTACAAATTCATCAGTGCAGATGAAGGCTCTTCTAATATTCTGAATGAATCCTTTATAAATAAATATCCAGAAGTTACCCTTCTACCCTAAATGAAATTGTCCTATTGCGTCATCTGGTGTCCATCATATGACAAGAAGGAATAATGCATTCTGTTTTGGTACCTTGATTCTACAATAATTACCCCATGCACAAGTTGATATGTGAATGTTAATGATCTTTTGGTGCTGGCACAATTATTTGTTCATTTATTTACTTGCTTGCCTGCTTTTCCATTTTCATTGCTTGAGATAATATTTTCATTTACACTATTTTTTTAGATTTATTATAATCTATTATTTATTTGATATTGTATGATGATTCTAACTATACTCTTGTAAATCAGCCTGTTATCTGCAAAGATGGGTGGGTATAAATTCATAAATATACGTACACAGATACACAAACATGCATTGGGCCAAATACAAAAACATGAACCAAGCAAATCTCTTAGTTGACTGATGCAGATATTAGAAAGATTAATGTCATCAGCATAAAGCACTCAAGCATCCTATATAAATAATACATTATAGCAAAGGCTTTGAAGTAAAATTGTTGTCCGCTGTTCAAAAGTAATTTTTAATTTGAAATGCTGAACATATATAATAAACTCCAAAAATCAGGGCTGAGTGGATATTGAATATTTTATCATGTTACCCAGCACTTTTCTACCCACATGAAGGATGTGTTATTTCTCCAGTTCATTGCCTTAGAAAAATAAACAAATGCCTTCAAACAAAAAGAATTTATAGCTTTATATTGAATTTGCTCTTTTTTATAAATCCCTCAACAGAGAGATAAATCACAACCTGAAAATATTTTAGTCACAAGTTGCATTTATCTTTTTTTTCAGAGTTGGTTGATTGGAGCAGCTTATAAACCTTGTTAAGTAAGGTAAAGAAAGAAAGAAAAATTGGAGCAGTTTATAAGCCCTGTAAGTAAGTAAAGAAATAAATTTGACACAGACATAAATTCACAGTTTCTTCTTTAGATTTTAAATTTACGGCCCTCTTCTTTTTTCTTATTCAGACTTTTAAACTATTTGCAAAGGTCAGGCAGCATACAAATTATCTTGACTACAGACACATACTATATGTTCCAACAGAACCTTGTAAATAAGCAGATACAGTTCCTTATCATGATTCTCTTTAGCTGTGGCTTTGTCATGGGCTGTGGCTAAACATGAATACGTTTGACTTTGCCTTGAATTATTAGAGGGTATGAACTTCACACTCAGCTCTCAGAAACCCTTCTGTGAGTGCTCTAGTCATTCCTGATCATAAACTTTATTGGGATAGTCAGGAATTCCCACATTTGGCACAGTGTTAGAAGGTCATACGCTTCAGCATACACAATACAGCTTGCAAGGTCATAATTGCCCTAATATCAACATACTGTATGAGATAGCACACTGGGGGAATGACTGTTCTATCAAAATGTTCATTGCCGAGTTCTTGGTGCTCTCTGAGCTGGTTGGTTGCTTGCAGACATTTTGTTACCCAACTAGGTAGCATCATCAGTGCAAGTGAGGGTGGGGTTTGCTGCCTGATTATATAGAGTAGCTTGCCCTGCCAATTTTGATGGGGTAGTGGTTTCCTCCTTGGTGGTTCCTTGATTAGAGTATTGTTTTCTGTCTGATTGTTTGTCTGTTGCTGATCCCTCCTTATCTGAATGTTGACTGCTGGAGGGGATGTGTTCTTGTCTTTTTGTTTCCTTCCTAGGTGTTTTTTTTTTTTTGAATGGTGTGTAAATATGGTTTATCTCTATGTAGCTATTGATGGCTGATTTGTCTAAATGCCAAGCTTCCAGGAATTCCCTAGCGTTTTTGGATTTGCCTTGGTCTAAGATGCTAATAGTTTCCCAATTGAATAGTTTCCCAATTGAAACTGTGGTTGAGTCTGCCCACTGTATGTGTTGTGAGATTAAGGAGTTTTTGTCATATCTGATGGGGTGTACGCTGGCTTATAGGGAAAAATCGAGGCTTGAGAATAAACAGACAGAGTGCAGCTTTTAGGGCTAAAAGTGTTTACTTGTAGCATAAGGCAATAATGCATATACAATCACATTATCGCAAAAAGGAAAACGAAATATACAAGGTACAGCATTGCAAAAGAAAAAATGAACTTATAAGCAGAGTTTCGTGTATTGATCCCAGGGCCAGAGCTCACGCCACGGCCTATACCCAAAGCCAGGCATAATTACGCACTGCCCAGTCCGCAGAACAAGAATACACGTGAAGAACTACATGGCTAAAGACACAGAAAGTCAAGAAGCATAGAACACCATTTTGCATGGTTAGATATTCAGTTCTTCCGGCTTTCTGATTGGCTGGAAGTTAGGTGTGACACACACTAGGCCTAAAAGCAGTAGGCCATAGCACATTAGCGTGACCTGCTATTGGGTGGCAGTGCTGCATCTCAGCAAGCCCTCTGCTCCCCCTGGAGCAGGCTTCCCACAGAGGGAATCAGGAGAACTTGTTCCCATGCGAAGTAGCCATAACAATACACACGTGACGGTTGTTATCTGGCACCTGCACTTCACGTCACCATGAGAAACTTTTGCTTTGTAGAGATACCAATTTGCCAATCTCATACGAGATACAGTATCTGACAATATCTTCTGACTGCTACTTGGTATTCATGTTTTTTGTTACATTAATTTTCAGATCCATATTCCCCATTGCTTCACACAATATGTCCAAGATTTACTACAGATTATTCCAGTTCTCAGCCAATCTCAGCATCATCTGCATACAAAAGTGCATGTACATTCACATCCCCAACCAACATGCCTCTTATATCACCACAAATATTCCTTATACATTTATTCATAAATACATTAAATACTGTAGAGAGTAAAGAAGGTGACCTTGACAGAGATAGGCCAGATCCGTTACCAAAGAGACAAGGAGAAAAACATGGCTTAAGCCCAAAACAAGCAAGATGTACATGTGCATGGCTCCTTTACATATATACCTCCCTAATTCACATGGACATAAGAAGGGGAGGAGGCACAGCATAATCAGACTTGCAAGATTCTGTAATTATAGCCACTCTCAATAAAAGTACTCTTAGCCTTCCTCTGGAGTTGATTCTTGGTCTGGTCTACCTAGTGAGACTGACAAACACCAAAGATACATCAACATTCTTATCTTATTCTCTGTTTAATGCTGAACCAATTACAGTATTAAGCAATCCATTTATTCTCATGCATGCTTTATTTGTATTATGCATCACTCTTATTGCATTTAGCATCTAATCTTCAACTCCATATTGAACAACTACTCCATAAGCAAACTACTGTATATCCATATTGTAACAAAGCTCCTATTACACTATCTGTACCTGCAGCCTGTTTGCTTTTCAAAATTTCACAGCATTTAGATCTTCTTTTTCAACCATTTCTTCTTGGACACTTAACATTTACAGTATTTGTTTTAATTCTACTTTTCATCATATCAATATAATTTCATAGAGATCTCTGTGATACTTCTTTCAGCATTATCTCACTTCAGTTTCATCCCAAATCATTTAATCACTCTCACTTTTAATACCATTCATTTTGCTTGAGGTTCCTTGTTTAGCCCTTTTTCTATATACGTATTATATACTATCCATTTTTCTGTCTCTTTTTTTTCTCTGCAGCAGTCATTGTCTTATATTCATTTTCTCTCATCCATAAATTCTACCAACCATCCTTTTTCATATTTCACATTAGCATAACTTAATACACTTCAGTGGCACTTTGTAACATAATTCTTTTCACTCTGTTCCAAACAGCTTCAATATTGCCTTTTCTTACAGCCCCTTTCCATTCATACTATTGAGAGACTGATCCATCTTCTAATAGTTTTCTCTTCCTGTAATCATTGTACTTCCACTCTTGCTTCTTTCATTGTTCTTCTTTTTCCAATGCCCTTTTTTTTCTCAAGTTCCATCTTTGACACTACCAAAAAATGGTCTGTCCCATATTCAGAACCTTTCATCACCCTGTATCCTTCACTGATTCTCTCAACCTTTCATCATAAACAATCAAATCAATCATGGTTTTAAATTTATATTTATCCCTTTGCCATGTGTACATATGAATAGACTTGCTTGAACTACATATTCAAAAGAAGCAGGCGTTTTTCCAAGCAGATACTCACCAAACACTCTCATTTGCATTTACTCTTGCTCTCCAAAATGTCAATCATTTTTATTATACTTTCTCACACTTTTCCTCTTCACTCATTCTTGTCACCTATTGGAATAATTTTTTTCCCCAGATTGCATTTATCCAGAATCAGCATTCACTATAGCATAACATGCAACTATCAACAAGAAATGGATTCCTACTTCCCTATGTTCCTGTAAAGGGCAGAGGGCATTCATTCATTCATTCATTCATTCATTCATTCATTCATTCATTCATTCATTCATTCAATCAATTTTTAAGGCTGCCTATCTCTCCAAGTGAAGGCCTTGAGGGACAAGAGGAAGAGCTGCTATCTAGGTCAGATAAAAGGGCCTGAGTCTGGGGCAAGAATGTAATGTGAGTAAACATCTCAGACAAGCCCCTCACACAAAGATAAAGGGAGGGAGGGAGGAAGCACATTCAGACTTGCAAGATTCTATTACTATAACTTTACAATAAAAGTAGTAGTGACTTACATGGCTTTGGTTTCCTAGTCTGATCTACCTTGAAAGGCTGACAGCGCCCACAAGTGACACCATTTTAGCCCTTTCATTCATAATGAAACCTACATCTTCACTTCCCTGCATAGATTCATCCATTCTCTATGAATAGTAAAGTTTATTGTTGTAACCACAGGTCATAACATAAGAATGCAATAAAATACAGTAAAATATAATAACATTAAAACAATAAAATGAAATTATAAAATAAAATAATAAAAGAAGCCTTAAATATATAAGAAAAAGGTTACAGCAAAACAGAGCCAGAGCTACAGCTAAGAGCTTAAATATTTCTTCCTAAGTTTAAGTGAGAGCAGAGCAAATGTAGCAACTTGGTTGCTAACAGTTGGGAACACATCTGCAAGAAGATAAATCAGTTTTTCAACATCAGAGCCCTTGAGTTCATCAGTCATTAATAATTTATTTATTTTATTTATTTATTATTCAAATTTATTTCCCGCCCATCTCCCATGCAAGGGACTCTGGGCGGGTTACAATAAATAAAAATTTAAAACTATACAAAATATCTAAAAACACAAACAAAACATAATAAAATAAAATCCAGGATGGGCTTGGACCCGCAGAATAGATAGTAGAGCTATGGGGCAAGCCAACCCCAGGAGGCACTACCACCTCCGTCGTCCCAGGCCAGGTGGCAAAGCCAGGTCTTAAGGGCCTTCCGAAAGGCCAGGAGGGAGGGGGCCAGTCTCACCTCCGAGGGCAGAATATTCCACAAGGCGGGCGCTATCGCAGAGAAGGCACGCCTCCTGGACCCCGCTAGATGGAATTGTCTTGTTGAGGGGGTCCGAAGCATGCCCTCCCTGCATGTACGGGTGGGGCGGGTCGACGTTATCGGGACGAGACGGTCCCTCAGGTACCCTGGTCCTATGCCATGTAGGGCTTTAAAGGTAATCACCAACACCTTGAATTGGACCCGGAAGCAAACTGGCACCCAATGCAGCTCGCGAAGCAGAAGTGTTACATGTGCCAATCTTCTGGCACTCATAACTGCTCGCGCCGCTGCATTCTGCACCAGCTGAAGCTTCCGGATACTCTTCAAGGGTAGCCCCATGTAGAGCGCATTACAATAGTCTATACGGGAGATGACAAGGGCGTGAGTGACTGTTCGGAGGGCCTCCCGATCCAGGAAAGGGCGTAACTGGTGCACAACTCGCAGCTGTGCAAAGGCCCTCCTGGCCACGACTGCCACCTGCTCTTCAAGCAGGAGTCGTGAGTCCAGGAGGACCCCCAGATTCCGCACTGGATCCGAGTGGGGTAGTGCAACCCCCCCCAGAACCAAAGATGACAACTTCCCGGATCCAGGGGGGCCATCAATCCACAGCCACTCCGTCTTACCAGGGTTCAGTTGAAGCCTGTTGTTCCCCATCCAGACCCCCACAGCCTCCAGGCACTGAGATAAGGCATTGACCGCATCACTTACTTCACCCAGGACGGAGATGTATAACTGGGTATCATCAGCATATTGGTGATACCTCATCCCGTGGTGACGGATGATCTCGCCCAGTGGCTTCATGTAGATGTTAAATAGGAGTGGAGAGAGAACCGACCCCTGCGGCACCCCACAAGTCAGGGGTCGCGGGTCAGCTCTCTCCTCCCCTATCAACACCGACTGGGAGCGGCCCTGGAGAAAGGAGGCGAACCAGCGCAAAACCACACCGCCCGCTCCCAACTCCTCGAGCCGCTCCAAAAGTATACCATGGTCGACGGTATCGAAAGCCGCTGAGAGATCTAAGAGAGCAAGGATGGACGCACTCCCTCCATCCCGCTCTCGCCAGAGATCATCCATAAGTGCGACCAATGCGGTCTCCGTCCCATATCCCGGCCTGAAACCTGACTGGAAGGGGTCCAGATAATCCGTTTCATCCAGAATCCTCTGGAGTTGCAACGCCACCACCTTCTCAACCACCTTTCCTAAAAAGGGAAGGTGGGAGACTGGGCGAGAATTGCCCAGGATTGTAGGGTCCAGGGAAGGTTTCTTGAGGAGGGGGTGCACCAGCGCCACCTTAAAGGCTGCCGGGAACACCCCCTCACTCAAGGACGAATTAATCATCGCCTGGACCCAGCCACATGTCACCTCACTAGCTGATTTCACCAGCCAGGAGGGACATGGGTCAAGCTGGCATGTGGTGGCGTTTACAATCCGGAGGATCCTGTCTACTTCATCAGGCGCAACAGGATCAAACTGTTCCCAGATAACGTGGTAAGTACGAGCCCCTGGCATCTCCCCAGATCTTGTCTCATGCTTGGAGTCCAACTTAGAATGAATCTGAGCGATTTTGTCCTGCAGATGCTCAGAAAACTCTTCCGAATGGCCCTGTAAGTGGGTCTCGCCCTGCTCCTGACCCAAAAGTGATCTTGTAATCTTGAAAAGGGCCGTCGGGCGGCATTCTGCGGACGCAATAAGAGCGGAGAAATATTCACGTTTCGCCGCTCTTACCGCCACAAGGTAGGCCTTAACTGCGGCTCTAGCTTGTGTTCGGTCAGATTCAGTCTTCGTCTTTCTCCAGCGGCGCTCTAGACGTCTCTTAACCCTCTTCAAAGCCCTTAACTCTTCCGTGAACCACGGAGAGCAGCGGGTCAAACAGGGCCGGAGAGGTCGCATAGGCGCGATCTTGTCCAGGGCTCCGGCCACGGCTTTATTCCAGGCCGCGGCCAGGACCTCCACTGGAGCGTGAAGCAAGTCCTCGGGAATAACCCCCAGCTCCTTCTGAAACCTCACTGGGTCCATCAGTCGCCGGGGGCGGACCAATCGAATAGGTCCCACCTCCCTGCGGAGTGGGGTAGCACAAGAGAGTCTCAGGGTCACCAGGGCGTGGTCTGACCAT
Organism: Charina bottae; assembly: GCA_023362775.1. Taxonomy (NCBI): domain Eukaryota; kingdom Metazoa; phylum Chordata; class Lepidosauria; order Squamata; family Charinaidae; genus Charina; species Charina bottae. Next base: position 31,967,345 of record JALMGJ010000004.1, on the reverse strand, counting down.
GACAATGGAGAAAGATGTAACTCTCCCCTCAGATCACATTGCCACTGCTCAGACAAGAAAACTAAGTCCGGCCTAAGATCTTCCTTACAAAGTTGTTTTGGACTATTTCCAATTGGGCAATGACCTTCTCATCCCACCCCCAAATCTCAGACCCATACAGCATCTGGGCTATCACCTTGCCTTGGAATTTAGCCCTGATCTCATTATGAATGGGGCAGTGGAGGACATAATGGATAACATACTCCACTTGACCAACACCACAAGGACAGAGCTGTTGTTCGACAGGGAGCTTACAAAATCTCCCTTCGAGATATGCGGAGGGCATGGTCTGCAGGCGAAGGGATGTTAAAGCCCTTCTCAGTGGCGCACTGGTTATGTTAACCAGGTACTGGGAGAGGCTTCTATGTTTTTTATAATTATAGTACCAGGATGAAAATTTGGATGATTGTACTGTAATTGCATCTTTACTGGCATCCCTTTCAAAAAGCCAATCTCTAATGTTTTCTCTATTCCAAGTTCTGAGTTCTCCCAAAGATGGTAGGGAATACATTTGTAAAATAGGTGACAAAAGTTTAGTCCACTGATTTCCAGCTGTGTAATGGATAAAACAGAGTTTGGCAAGATGGGATTCTTGAAGGCTTTCTAATTTCTTATAGTGGCCCAACAATGCAAGGTGTATTCTAACAGTGATGGAAGGTAGTCCTACCTCCATCCTTAAATAGGCAGCAGGGGTGCCCTGGGGGAGGCCTAAGATCTTCCTTATAAAGTTGTTTTGGACTATTTCCAATTGGGCAATGACCTTCTCATCCCACCCCCAAATCTCAGACCCATACAGCATCTGGGCTATCACCTTGCCTTGGAATATTTTAAGTACAGGGACTACCAATTGCCCTCCTTTAGAATAGAAAAATTTCAAAATGGCACCTACTGTTCGCTGAGCAGTTGCCAAAGCATTATATAAATGTACTTTCCACGAAAGGGACTTATGAAAGGTGATGCCCAGGTATTTAAAGAGGGACATTGCTCTATTAGTTGGGCATTAATTGTCCATCTATGTTTAATATTACTTTTGCCAAAAACTACTACTTTAGTTTTATTTTAGTTTATCTTCAATTTTTCCATTTCACAATAAGCAGCTAGTCTGGCCAATAATCTTCTGAGGCCAATCTCAGTATAGGAAATAAGAGCCATATCATCAGCGTACATTAATATTGAGATTGTCCATTGAGCGAAGGGGAGAAAAAACCTTGTGACTTCATGACCTCTACAATATCATTAATGCAGAAATTAAATAAAAAGGGAGCAAGTAGGCAGCCCTGTTTAACTCCTCTCTCCAATAAAATGGGGTCTGACAAGGACCCTTGTGGACCCATTCTTACCCTAGCTGTAATGTTGGTATATAGTTCTATAATTAATTTAAGAAGGCGCTTATCAATATCTGTCCTAAATAATTTCTCCCATAGTCGAGACCTGTCAATGGAATCAAAGGCAGAGGTTAGATCAATAAAAGCTATGTAGAGATGTTTTGTATGCCCATTGGTATATTACTGAATAAGGGCCTTCAGAGTAGCACAGTGATCTACTGTGCTATGTCCTTTTCGGAATCCTGCCTGTTCTGGATGAAAGAGTTTTGTTTCTTCCTCCCAATCTTCTAGTTTATTCAAGAGATGTCTGGCATAGAGCTTGGAAGAAATGTCTAGCAGACTAATTGGGCGATAATTGGCAGGTTCCTGCTGATTACCCTGTTTGAAGATTGGGTATATTATACTTTGTTTCCAGTGGGGAGGTACAACACATGTTTTATCTATTTCTGAGAAGAGTCTAGTTAGGATGGGGACCCACCAAGAATCATTCATCTTATATACCTCTGGAGGAATCATGTCCTCTCCAGGAGCTTTTCCAAGGGCCAAGGCTGAAATCAGATGCTTACACTCAGAATTTGTGACAGCTGGCCACTCTGGTAATGTGTTTAATTCAATAGAGACTGTTATTGGTTCAGTATGTGAGCAGCTATAAATGGAGGAAAAATATTGGGTCCAACTTTGTGCTGAAATACATGCATGGGACATGGTGCTGTGTGTGGAAATACCATTAGCCACTAATTCCCAAAATTTCCTAAGCTTAGGCCAAGTTCCCTCCATTGATCTCTATAATAAGATAACTTCTTAACCTTTAATAATTCCTTATATTGGGATCGAAATTGGATAAATAGCTGAATCAAGGAATCTATCCTTTCCTCTCTAACTCTCCTCTGTAGTTTTCTCAAGGCTTGTCTTTTATTTCTACAATCTTGGTCGTACCATCCCTTCCTTATATTATTACTTCTAGGATAACAGGTAGTAGTAAGTTGGGAGCTTAGTGCACTATTAATTGAACTAAAAATATAGTATACATTGGAGTTGGATTGGAGTGCGAGATGCCTTTGATTCAGCATCTGTGGGGTATTTAAAAAAGCAGTGATTTTGTCACTGAGATTAGGGCTCCATCTGAGACGATGTTTAGCCTGGGTGATGCCATCAAAATTATAATGCCTCTCAGGGGGTGGGGCCTTATAAGCCAAAAGGGTCAAAACCAAGGGTAGATGGTCACTCTCTGTTCTGTTGTGGACATCAAAGGAGCTAATCTGGGAAAGAAGTCCAAGAGAAACCAAGATGTAATCAATGACACTGGCTCCAAATGAGCTTAGAAAAGTATAATGTCCATTAGAACTGTCAAAATTGGAGCCAAGGAGACTGTACAGCCTATACTTAAAGGCCAGATTCAATAAGGAAACCTCTTTTTTGTTTAATAACTTGTCCATGGAGGACCAGGGCAAATACCATTCATCCTCTGGACTAAATTGCGTCTTCCTAACATAAATGCTTATATCTTTGCTGATTCTGGCATTGAAATCACCAGCCAGAAGGATATTTGCATTTGGTAATGTTTGTTCAGCTTTCTCCAAAAGGGTTTGCAGGGAGGACCAGACCTTGAGCCACAGATCTGGGTTCTGTCCTGTTGGAAAATAGACGTTAATATAAAGAATTAACCCAAAGTATTTGCTATCTATCTGGACTGCCTGGATATAATCACAGTCTGATCAATCCCTTTGTTGTATAATTCCTTTCATATCAGCTGCGATCAAAATTGATAACCCACCACTTGCTCTTCCATACAAACCCAATTTAGTGACAGGGATGTTATATGAGCAAAATCCTGGCAAGAAAGGAGAAGAAATATCCAGGCACCATGTCTCCTGTAATAAAATGATGTTAAATTCTGACAGGTAATGTTCAAAACAAGTGTCCACCAATTTGTTGTGCCACCCAGCAATATTCCAAGAAATGGCTTTTATGTGACCTGGAGCCTTAGAAGCAAGTCAGTTGGTGGCATTCGAAGTGTTCTGTTCTTGTCTCAGTGTGGGAAGACATACTGAAGATGTTGAGGTGATGTTCTCATCAGCATGGGAATCATTAGCAGGCAGCAACTTTGGGCTGTTGATTAGTTTGCAGTCTCTGGGTGTGGCTGGATTTGCAAGCTGAAGATCTTGATTAGAGTGTACTCTTCATACAACAACTTCCTTTTGTCCTATCTTCTGATCAGGGCCCTCAGATAGTGCAGAATGAAGCAAATTGTCATTATCTGAAACAGGACAAGATGGAGTCAATTTGGGCTGTTTTGGAATAGGACATGTGGGCTTGCTGGGATGTAGGTTATTTTCCTTCTTTAACTGAGATGTTTGATTGCAAGGTTCAGAGAGTTTATAATAATTTTCTGCAGAGTTGCTGTCAGATGAAAAGTCCAAAGATATCAAGTCAATTAGAGGTTTAGCTGCTTCTTGGGTTAGCAGCAGTGTTTGTTTTAATTCATCCAGTCGTCTCGGTATTTCTTCTTGTTCACAGTTTGGTAAGGCTTCAAAAGAGTTAATTAGTCCTGTTTCTAGAGCTTCATCAGTGCCAATTTTTTCTTCCATCATTTCAATATGATTATTTGGGCAGTGTCTTGTCAAGGATGCTAGAGTTGCTGGGTTGCTGTGGTTTTTATCACTTGGCATGCTGCCCGTAGCATGAGGCAGGGGAGTATCTGCTTGAGATGTTAAACCAAAAAGTGCAGTCCTTTTTTCATCTCGGAAAACACGCATTGGGTATATTTGGAAAGTGGAAAGAAAAGATTTCATTTTGAACAGCATACAGGGAATGGTGGAATGGTTAAAAGACAATAAAATTTGTTTATGACCTGTCACACTAGGAAGCCATTCAACAGCACTCAGGTCAATCATATGATGCTGGCATCGAAGAAGTGAGCTAAGTGATAGAATTAATAGCTCTTCTGGTGGACCAGCATCCAATGTTAAATCTGTTGAGGTTAATCCTTAGAGCAACTTGGTTTGTTTGAAGTGTGCGGTTGTGCTTGTTTGGGCTTATCTCTTTGGTAGAAGGTAAGGCTGTAAACTCTGCCTGGTTTTGGTTGACCTTGCTAATCTCAATTTGTTCTTCTGAACAATTTTGTTTCTTTGGTTGTCCATAAACAATTCAGAATTGGTGCCGATGTTTTGAGTTACTTTAAAAGCTGCTAGCTTATCTCCATAACTTTGCACAAAATTTTCAAAGGCTGTTTTTAAGGAGTCCACCTTTGTGTTTATGGAAGTTAAATATTCAAAAGTTGAAATTACAGTTTGTGCAGTTAATAAGCATTGTCTAGCAGCAAAGCCTGTTGTAAATTCCTCTGGAGATTGCTTAACTTGCTCTTCCCCCGTCAGAGATGTATTAACAACGGGGGAAGGTAGTAAAGACAGGGGTTCAATCAGTTGGTTTGATTCCTCATGCAAAGTAGAGGACAGCTCTAATAATTGTTGTTTTTCAATTTCTGTTTCCAAATCCCAGTTCAGCATATCATAACTGTTGGAGGTAGGGATGGAATAGAGAGGATCTATTTTGTTATTATTTTTACTCACAGTTTTCTTGTCCATCACATAGTCCTCAATATTTGGCTGCTTTGTAGGTTTGCGTAGAGTCTGAGTGCCTGGGCTAGTCCTGTTGCATTTCTTATTCTTCCCCATTGCTTCAGTGTCGTCGCGTCGTAACTGAAGCCTGTATGATGTTTTAGGAACTTGGTGTTCAGTTTTAGAATATCTCTTGCGGAGAATGTGTTTATCAAAATTAAGATGTGTAGCTAGGCTGTTTATAAAAATGAATAGAACATATAAAATATCAGAAGGAGCTCAGCAGAGAAGCTGCTGCTCCATCGCCATCTTAGCTCCGCCTCCTTCTCCACCTCTATGGCTTCCTCAACTACTTAGTTCCCAAGGAAGTTTCAAGGAACTCGATTCATCCATTCCATTCTACAAGATCAGACCATCTTCATTCAGGTTTATTAGATCCTTCCCATTTATCTTAGTTTCATAGATTCACAGTGTATCAGCATGGAGGGGAAAAAATATTCGTTATCTCTGACGTTAATGCTGCAAAGTGAGAGAAGAAAGAAGAAATGTTAGTCGGGAGCAGATTAGGCATGACTTATTTGTTGATATTTTAAAATATATGTCTCCTAAGAAAGCATGTTAAAATTGCAATTCCAAAGGTTTTAAACCAAGAACAATAGCCCACAAGAGACAGAGTCTAAATGGTTTTTGGGTAGAAAAACAGCAGAAATAAGCACAATTAAAAAGCTAAGTGACATTAAAATTAATGTTAATATTGCTGGAATGGTGATAGCAAGTGGATCAACACTGCATTGGGACTAAATGGTATTCATGGGTATTCATGAGGAGACAGGAAAAATTGGCTGCCAGACTCAGACAAATGTGTATTCCAGCATGATGGCAGCTTCTGTCCCAAAGTTCTTACAAATAGCTCTCTGCCCTCCAGAACCACTTACATCTACTGGGGATGTAAATTGAAATATCTCTATCTATGTAACCTATGTAATGATGCTGAACCTTACAAACACACTTTCCTTTTAAATTTAAATGATCTCTGAATGCAGCTCAGTCTCACTGATAAGAACCCTGCCCTAGTCAAAGACATGCTTTAATTCCAAACAATGTATTGTCATACTAAAGGGCTGTGTTGAATAGAAATGTGTTTGGATACTTGCAGAAAGAGTAAAATATGAGAAATTATAGAGAAGGCCTAATCTCAGGTAACCACCTCCATTCCTGTTCAGCAGAGGGCACCTGCAGTAGGAATTCTGCAATGTGATGTAGATCATTCCTGTTCTAAGGGTGAAAGGAAGCCTTATCAATGAATTGAAAGGGAGAGATAAAAATCCATACCCTTCCTTCTCCCCACAAATATACGTACATTATACTGCTCATGCACCATACATCTTGTAGGGCAAACCATCCTGTGGTTTGTCTGCCTGGGATTTTTCCCCTCTCCCACATCATAGGATTGTTCACTTTCTCTAGATTAATTCCTTTTCATCTCAGGTTCTTTCTTTCTCATTGGTTTAGCAAACTGCAAATGTCAATAAATTCTTATCACCGATGATACTGAACAGGAGATGAATCAAAGGAATTGTTTGACATGGAGGGGGAAGTGAATGATGAAAATTGGTCTTTCTAGGCCCAGCCACTACAATACTGAATTAAAGCTTCTTATATATGAAGCTGTCTGTTTCTTTCTTCACCTTTCCATCCCATTCCATTTTTCCATTCAGCTGTATACCTATAGCAATTTTTTTCCTTCCTAAAGTGGAAAAAACACAGATCCCTTTACACTGATGCCAACAGGAAGAAGCTCAGATAGCGAGAAGCAACTTTCAGTGGAAAGGGAAAAATATTTATGCTGCGTCACCTACTTTCTATATACAATGCTTTGGATTTGTTTCTAGTGCAAAATACACAGCTGTAGGTCACATCACATATGAACCAATGTACTGGCATGAAATACACAGAAAAGGGCACTTCATGTACTTGCTATGTCCTTTCTAAGGGAAATTATGTGTGGCTTTATTTACATGATAATCTCACATTGTGCAGAGTTGGAGCCCATGAAAGCTAACATAGGTTAAAAAGAAGTCATTCATGAACTTTTCATTTAACTAAAAATACTAATAGGAAAAAATTCAAAGAGGCAAATGACATGGAAAATGTCAAGATAGAAATTATTTTATATAACTATAGAGTTGCCTAAGAGGAGATGGATACTATTCACTCTCCATCCATTAGATAATTATAGTAATAATGTTAACCTGACAGAATATCATAAGATCTGAGTCATGTTTGTTAAAAGGCTTTTATGTGTTCTTGAGATGTTAGCCACTGCTAAGGTGGAAGTACCATTAAGCATACACAAAACACCAGCTCTACCTTTGAGGGCATTAGGAGTGAAGAAAAAAATCTTTACTAATGCAACCAAAAAGAATTAGAGCTAATGGAATGGACTTCCTTCCAATTCCTTGAATAGCTGAAGAGGCGTATAGCCACTACCTAGAGCATCCTATACAGACTCATGTCTTGCAGCTCTTAAGCCCTATAGTACTGCACTCAAGGAGACAATTGTGATCTGGCACAGATCACAAAAATGAGATCCTTGACCTTCAGTATGGCAGAATTGCACAAACCTGGGCCATTTGCAAACCCCAAAGCCTGCAAATGCCCTCCAAAAGTTTTGCCAACTATAATTTTTAATGGGAAAGAATGATAAAATGGCTAAATATACAGGGAGTAATCATACTACTTGTATTTAATCAGTGTAATGCAATTTCAATTATACTGATTCATACAATTAAATTAGGTGAAATTTCATTTTTGTCCTTCTTCCATCTACATCCAGGTGCAATTTCCATCCTTCCATTCAAATACCAAGTGTAGTTTTCAGACCAAAAAACTCTGTATACAGGTCCCTTCATTAGTAATATTGATTATGAAACCTTGAAAATATCCTTTCCTTAAAGTAGGGATGGGAAAGAAATTTGTTACATTTAAATTTATTGTGAATGTACTAACTTTACATTGTTCAAACAATATGTGAACTTAGACCCACCTATCCTTTGACATTTGCAGCTGCCCAAATTATATGGTCCAACTGACCAATTCTGTTAAAAAATGCAAATGGTCTGCAAATTTACACTATGTGTATATCCCCCCAGTATGTGTGTGTGTGTGTGTGTGTGTGTGTGTATGTATGTATGTATGTATATATATATATATATATATATATATCTCCCCACTCCAGTCCTGCTGTGCTGCCTTGGCACCTATATTGGGTATCAGCAATATAGGAAGATGCTGGAGGTAGAAGTTCACGTTAGTGACATCATTTCATACTGAGCAGGAGAAGGCAATGGAAAACAATTCCTATACTTTATCAAGAAAACCACATGGATAGAAAATATAAAATAATTGTAGTGCCACATGATGAGCCCCACAGGTCAGATGGTACTGTATGGCCTAGGAAACCAAAATCAATTCAGAGTTCTCACTCAAGACACAAATAACAAGGCTCAGATTATCCTACTTCAGACATATCTGAAGATTTAGCTCTCTAAAGAAGGCTATAATGATGGAAAAGGTGTAACAAATGAGGGAAAGAGGACATCCAATGGCAAGGTGGATGGAGTCAATTACAGCTGCAGTGAGTGCACCATTGGGAGAACTAAAGGTCCAGGTTGGGAACAATCAATCTAGAGAAAATTTATGTGGGTGCTAAGAATCAACATCAACTCAATGTGGAAATAGAATGACCCAAAATATGGAAAAACTGAAACACAACAAAATGCTCCAATTCATTCTTCCCTATCACAGAATCATGAAGAAAAGCTGTTGCAGCTAGCAAGAAAGTACATAGATGTGGTCAAAAGTCATACTGTCCTTGCTTTCAGGACATACTACCAGGAAAAATCTCTTTCCAGGCATGATTTGTATATCCAATGCACATTACTTTGAGCCTCTGTATCTTCTTTGGCCTGGTTTTGAGTGGAAGGAAGAGAAAACAAATGCATGGATTCTATGGAAGTATGAATTTATTTTTGGTATAAAGGCATGGGCTGACCACTGAACTACTCTTTCTGTGACCATCTGCTGTTGCCATTGGCTCTCTAGCATCCTGCCATGTATGCACCATCCAGCTTGACATGCTATTCTTTCTAGCTAATAAATGGGAGCTAAGCATAGGAGAGATAACATAGGTTCTCATAACTTTCCCACTGTTGAGTTGGCAAGAAGGAGGAGACAGATGGAGATATAAATAAAATAGTCTCTGGGCAGAAGAAAGGAGAAGAGATGGAGTTATAATGGCTGGCAAACGAGATGGATCTAGACAGTATTGGTTGTTGAAGGTTTGTTGTCTCCAGGAGAATCCAGGTCAAAACCTTTTAAGAGATCCTAAGTTGGAAAGTTCTGAAGACCCACTGATGGAACAGAAGGTACAGATCTACCCAATGCAGATGGCTTTCCTGGAAAACAAGAAACAGTGGAGAGACTCACATTCTACCAGCCATAAAAAAGCCTGGTATTCAAGAGAGAGAATTACCCCTTACTGTCGTGGTTTAGGGGAAGAAACAATGCTGAGCCAGGAAATTAAACTCTAGTACTTTATTGTTCTACCTTGCACAGAATCTTGCCAAACTAAGCTACGCTAACCAGTTCTCTGGGGAAAAACCCCAGGCACTCTAAGGAGGATCCAGCCTGACTTTCTTGGCTGGGCGCCCAAGGTCCTTGACACTGTGAACACGCTTCTCTCCCTGGAAGGCACCCCCTTCTTCCTTGCCTGCGATCTCCATAACATCACCTTTCCCCTCAGAGACACATTCCATCACACTTACTGTACATATTTCTAAATAGGAAATAGGGCTAGACTATAGGAGTAACATACTAATGTTAGCCTATGTCCTAGGAAACACACCATCAGGGATAGGAATGGCCAGTTGAGAAAGATCCCACCTTAAAATGCTTGGGCAGTAGCTCCTAACTCAAGCTGTTGCTGGTTGTTTTATTGCTGCTGTTATCTGTGGAGAGAAGGCAAGAGAGTGGGGAGAAAGGAATACCACCTGGAATCAAACTAAGAGCTTGCTTTGCTTTGCTTGCTGAACAAAAAGAGGAAAAAAGTACATCTGATGTGAGATCAAAATCTGAAGAGCACATAAAAGCGGGTGACACTGTCCCTGCCCAATAGTATTTATTACTTAAAAGGACCCAGAGGGTTTTTTTTCTCTCAAAGATCTAATAATACTGAGAAGTACTTGGTGGACTAGCCAACTGACCATTGCCATAGGCACTGATCTGCTCTCCACCCTGATAGAATGTCATGTGTTGTCCTCTTTGCATGCTTAAAATATATTCCCATTTCCCCACTTCCTTCAGGAAGGTATCATTAGCTTTCATTAGCTTTCATTAAAATATCTGTTATGAAGTAATGGCATATTATGATGTCTTATTTCTGAAACTATAGAAGAGATTTCACTTTAATGCACCAACAGATGAACATTGCCCAAAGAAGGATTGATGTCAAGGTCTTCATTCTGAAAAATAACAAATGGTTTAATGGTGTAGTTGATGCCCGAAGTAAAATGAAGTTAAACTTCTTCGTATGCAGTTTGAAAAATAAAGGATATGGAATAGTATCATCTTGTCAGATAAGTAATAACATTTTTTTAAAAAAATGCAGCCAACAAGAATAATATGAAACAACAATCTCAAAAAAGAGGATAACGTTTGAAGGGCGAAAGAGAGCAAATATATATATATATATATATATATATATATATATATATATATATAATGAGTGGGGAACTGACAAACATTTTTAAAAAGCAATAAAAGAAGACACAAATAAAGTACTGTGAAAGCAATTACATTTCCAATCTGAGAACAAAGGAGTTGGGTCAGATTCTGCCTTCAGTTACAATCTGGCAACAGGAAATCAATAAGGGCATATTGAGCATTTTTAACTGAAGGAGGATCTGGGCCTATGTTCATTTTTGAAATGAGGTTTGTTGCCTCTATCAGCTTGTCAAGCTGGAATGTTTCCCTTGCATAGCCTCACTTCCATACCCTCACTTCAATCCTCTGAAGGCAGATGTCAGGAACAACCTGCAAATATAGGTGTTGTTTCCAACCACTGAGTTGTGGGATATAAAGAAGCAGATTGTCCATTTGTGATGATCACTGATATGCCGCTTCTGCTTTACTGCCACATATAAGAGCACCAACAGAGCTTCCTGATTTTAAACATGTAGCCCTCCCCATATGTGGGGCAATGTAGTGCCTACAAGGTTTAGACCTAGCAGAAAATAAATATTTGACAACTTCTCAGCAATTCTGAAATGCAAAGGATCATACACAGGAGGGCATGTTGGAGAAGGGATGGACGATGGGATAAAATATAAACTGTTCTCGCTTGAGTGTCAAAGAAGTTGGCAGTCTATCACCTTCTCACCATTGCTGTAGTTCACATCAATCCAATTCTGCTTCACCCGCTCTATCCAACTGCAGAGAGGGCATCCTTGAGATTACACTGGGTGGATGTGCTTCAGTGGTTTTAAAATGCTTACTTTCATCTGTTGCCACTTCACATGGGTAATCCTCAATGGGAGATTATTTTACCCTCCATTACCTTCACAATGACCTTTGACAGAAGCATGGCTATTATGAAATCCCTAGTCAAAGCCAGACATTTTCCTATCATTTTTAAAGTACTGAACAATCTTCCCCCCTCACTGCTCTTTCTGCTGGACCTGCTAGTTTATGTGACCTGTAGACTCTCTCAATCCATAATGACACTGCAGTCAAAATGAAAAAGTGCCTTTTTCCTCTTGCAGGAGGAAAAAGAGGGGGGGACGACCCTGGATTCAATTGAAATCGCTTTGATAAAAGATAAGAGTGTGACCTAGCCATTTTAGCTCGATTTCAGAGTTCTTTCATGAAGTATATTCATCTGATTAAAATTGTTCTGAACCATCACAGTTGAGGCTGATAACCTGTCAGTTTAACAAATCATAAAATGTCCTGTGTTCTTCAGGGACATTCAGAAGGTTGATACCTGCTCTTTTTCAAAACATATTTGCCCCTATGTGAACTAAAAAGGGAGAGAGGGCAAATACAATCTAATTTGGCTTTTAGTAGATTCAGCACAAACTGAGTCACCTGCATTTAGAGAACCTATTGCAGGGCTTTCCAAACTTTTCCCATGGCGACACACCAACGGCGGCGTGCAAAAACCTGGAAGCACCGCCACTGCGGCAGTGCGCAAAAACTTTTTGCGCGCTGCCGCAACTGCGGCGCTTTCGGATTTTCACGTGCCGCAGCGGTGACAGCAGTGGTGTCCTTGTGTGACATGCAAAAACCTGGAAGTGCTGATGGCACGTGGCTGCACGCGGCGGCACACCATCAGCGCTTCCGGGTTTTGACGTGACACACCTGGGCCCCGCAGGCAACACAGTATTGTGTCGTGACACACAGTTTGGAAAGCTATGACCTATTGGTTTAATCTGCATAACTGACCAATGGTTTTAATACACTATTTAACAGGACTAGTCCAGTGCCAAAATCTCTGCAATTTCTCAGAAGCTTTCATTGTCAATGAAAACAGCTTACATTCTTCTGCCTTATTCTGAGTATGTGCTTGTTTCTTTTATGTAACTTTTGGTGGGATTATTTAAGTTTACCATGCAGTTGTGAGATGGCCAGTGTTGTGTCTATTTTCCTTTCTTTCTGTTACCCATTTTCATTATTCTAGTTTCCCTGACTGACCTATATCTTGGCATGAGATACTGGTATCTATGACTTTGAAGTGAGCTCTTTGGAATACATGCTGACTTTATGAATGAAAAGTGACTTTTTTCACTGGAAGCCCCAGAGCATGAGTTGTGGGATCATAGCATGCACAAATGTTAGGGTTGGAGTTAGGAATCTGCTAAGATTCTACATGCCAATGTGGGAAAACGCTGGTCCTTTCATTGTAACCTGATTCACAGTTGAACTGAAAGGTCATAACAATGACAATCTACACTCTGCTGCTAATAGACCTGGGTTATTTGTCTTAGCCATACTTGAGCTGCATTTTTTCATGGAAAATCTAGCGCGGTGCCTCTTGGGCTCCCAGTATTCTCATATTCAGGGCAAAATTATGTGCATATCTGCTTATCTTCAAAGACATTTCTGACACTTTCTGGTATGCAATATCTGCAGGCCTCTGAGGACTGATTCACAAATGGATGTACATGGAAAGCTGCCATTCAGTGCTGAACATGCCCATTTACATTTCTGAATAGTATTACATTTTCCATGATACCAAGTAACATGAAAGCTCTTTCTGTTGTCTCCCACCTTGTACATTAAGTAGTAGCTATGAAATAAACCCACAGGAGAAGGAATGGGACATAGTAGGAGAAGATTCCCACCAGAGAGTAACAAACAAAAGCCCCTTAAGTTGACATGTTAGGAAATTAGGCTTGAGAAAAATTAATGAGTTTTAAATAAGAATGCAAGCTGCCTGTGCTAGGAGGCTGATTGACTGGTGGATGTGAGAAGTTCTTTCATCCCAATTTTAAATCCAGCCATTCTTTTCTTGTTGTTCTGCATCAGTACAAAGTCTCCAACAGGGATGACAAGCAGCCTTTGAGAAAAAGAGCTCACAAAAGACGAAAGATTAATACTTCGCATGTTTGGAAGACACCAGCTGAATATTTACTGCTAGACAATATTTACTTCACTAGACAAGCTTAAAAGACATTTCCTTCCATCACTAGGCAATTGTTTATGGAGAAGAAGAGAGCAGTGTGTAATATACAGTCAATATGTAATATATATTAAAATTAAGTGTTCAACATTCACTTCTCCTGATGCTCCTCCACTCCAAGAGAAAGATTGTAACTCAGTGCTGGAGCACATTTCTGTGTGGGAAAAGGTCCTACTTTCAACACTCCAGTAAGCCAGGAAAGATACTTGCTGGAAACCTGGAGAGACTCTGCCCTGCAGTTTAGTCTCCTTGTGCTTTCCTGTAGGGAGCCATGGAGATGACCTTGGAGAAGCTATTCAGAAACTATTGCAAAAACAAAAAGCACAAAAGCAGGCTTTCAGCCCAGGGAAAGAGGGAGAGTATTAGGAAGAGACTCGGACAGGCTACTCCCTGGCTCCCTGGGGTATAAGAGGGAGGGAAGGGAAAATTCAGTCCGGCTGGTAAGATTCTGTTAAAATAGGCTATCTCAATAAAGTATTGCTCCCATCTTCTTACAGTTGACCTCAGAAGGCTACATTTCAAAATACTTGGGAATACATCATCCATTACCTCCAGTCACCATAGAAGGATTCTGGACATTGTAATCCAAACCTTTGGGAAGACATTGCTGGAAGCAATAGAAAGATCATTGGTGTGATTCAGTGCAGAGCAGTTTCCTCTGATTTGAAAATCACAGTCCCTAAGGTAATTTTCAATTTTTGAATATATAGTGTAGAGTTTGCCCTTGGGAGTCACAGGGCCTACTTGATGGGATCTGATGTCATTACTGATATTTATGCTAGTCCTACACAATGTTTCAAGTACAAGGAGGCTGCAAGAGGCAGTTTTAAAGCTTGCACCTAGTATTGTGTAACTCCTTCCACTATCTATATATTCAAGGCAACTTTCTGCAATGCAATAGGAAGCCTGCAAGAAATATCTAGACTTCCAGTGTGATTTAGAAGAACTAGGGCTTAATGGAAGAATGCAAAGTTTTGTGTGCTAAAGGTTCAATCCCTGGGATTTCCAGTTCAGGCTTAGAAAAAAATCCTGCTATGGTTGCTGCTAATCAGGTTCAGCAAAACTGGACCACATGCAGCTTCCAAAAGTTTCAATGGAGCCCTGAAAAACCCTTCAAAGGTTACTACTGAATTATAAAGTTTAATTTGACAGAAAGAGGAAATCAGGGAGAATATGAAAATGAAGCAGGATAGGAAGAGAACTGACATTTTTCAACTCTGGTGTTGTAGAAGACTCCTGAGAATACCATGGACAGCCAAAAAAAAAAAAAAAAAAAAACCTACAGCAAACCAATGGATTATCAAACAAATCAATCTAGAGTTCTCACTTGAGGCACAAATGACCAGGCTCAAATTATCCTACTTTGGACACATTATGCAAAGACTTAGCCATCTGGAGAAGGCTCTAATGCTGGGAAAGGTGGAAGGAAAGAGAAGAGGATAACCAACAGCAAGGTGGATGGACTCAGTTACAGTGGTGATGGGATCAATGTTGGAAGATCTGAAAGACCAGGTTAAGGACATATTGTCAAGGAGAAAATCTATTTATGTGGCTGCTTTGTGTCAAGTCATTTTGTGCCATCAAAAAGACTTGATGGCACATAATCAATCAGTCATGAAAATAAACTGTATTTTTTAAAGTTTTAATCAAGTTATTTCATTAAAATAGATTTCATTTTTGTCCTGATTCTTTTTTTATGTTGTTGTTGTTGTTGTTGTTGTTGTTGTTGTTCATGGACCTGTTATAATAGGGCAATCAGAAAGCAGACCTAATTGCCTTGTCTGCCAGATCACTGGTCATCTCTTTTGTAGGTGTTGCCCTATATACTCTAGCACAACACCATATTTCTTGGGTTTTAGGCTCCAGGATAGTCCCCATTGGTTTCCCCTATTTTTAAAATCTTAAGCTGTCTCCCTTAACAACTCCAGTCAGCTGAGCTATCTTTCTGAAGGACAATGTAACAAAATGAGATGGTATTTGCAGCTGAAGTTAGTTTATTAACTTATTTTGGGAAGGCAGGTTTATAGAACTACTGAAGAAAAGGAATATATTTCTGTTATCCTTTGCCATTGCCGGATAATATATCTTTCCTGAGCAAATCACTCACTGCAGGGGAAATATACATTTTGACAATTTATATGAACTTACAAACCAGGCCTCTATTTATCTCAGTTTCTGCTATCAGATCATATTTACTAAGAGTGTTGTCACAGCCTATCAGTAATTCTGATGGATACTTTGATATCAAAACAACTACCTGTACATTATCAGATCATTCTCTATACAGGAATAGCCCAGTGCACAACCCTCCTACTGTGTTCCTGTGATAATGTCTAATGATTCCTGTCTGATTTCACTAGGGTACATGATAAATATGTGCTTGATTGACAGAAAAAGGACCTGCAGCATTTCTCAATACAGGGCACAAAACTCTTCTAATCCATAGGGTATGTCCCATTCAGTTCAATAGAGGCTAAAAAAATCCTACAGCATAGCTCTGTTTTTTCTTCCACTGAAATAACTGAAGTCAAGGTATCCAAAGATTCCATGTATATTGGCTTGGAGAAGAGTTACTTGATTGTTCATTAACAGCTTCAGAAGTTTGTTACAAACACAAAATCGTCTTCTTAAGTTAATAAAGGAAATAAAAGCAAATATAAAGCTGCTGGAAAATTTCCTATGAAATTAATCAAAACTAAATATACAGGATGGAGAAAGAGAAGGAGAGGAAGAAGGAGAAGAGGAGAAGGAGAAGAGGGGATGGGATGGGATGGGGAAGAAGAGAAGGTGAGGAAGAAAGAAGAAGAGGATGAAGAGGGGAAAGGGAAGAGGAAGAAGAAGAAGAGAAAGAAGAAGAGGAGGAGGAGAGGGGAAGGGGAAGGGGAAGGAAAAAAGAAGGAGGAGGAAAAGAAGCAGCAGCAGCAAGGATAGACAATGGTCAATACATCCTTGAGAGAGGGGGTGTTTCTGGCAGCTTTCAAGGAAGCGCTGGTGCTCCCCCTCCTCAAGAAGCCATCGCTGGACCCTACTATACTGGATAATTTTTGTCCAGTCTCCCACCTCCCCTTTTTGGGGAAGGTGGTTGAGAAGGTGGTGGCGTTGTAGCTCCAGAGGATTCTGGATGAAACGGATTATCTGGACCCATTTCAGTCAGGTTTCAGGCTGGGTCATGGGATGGAAACTGCATTGGTTGCGCTTATGGATGATCTCTGGCGGAAGCGAGATGGAGGTAGTGCATCCATTCTCGCTCTTCTTGACCTCTCAGCGGCGTTCGATACCGTCGACCATGGTATCCTTCTGGGACGGCTCAGGGAGTTGGGGGTGGGCGGCGTGGTTTTGCGCTGGTTCACCTCCTTCCCCCAGGGCCGGTCCCAGTCAGTGTTGATAGGGAGCGAGAGAGCCAGTCCACGGGCCCTTCTTTGTAGGGTCCCGCAGGGCTTGGTACTCTCGCCGCTCCTTTTTAACATCTACATGAAACTGCTGGGCGAGATCATCCATCACCATGGACTGAGGTATCATCAATATGCCAATGATACCCAATTATACATCTCCATCCTGGGTGAAATAAGTGATGCAGTGACCACCCTGTCCAAGTGCCTGGCGGCTGTAGGGGTCTGGATGGGGAAAAACAGGCTTCAGCTGAACCCTGGTAAGACGGAGTGGCTGTGGATTAATGGCCCCTCGGTTTCTGGGAATTTGTCATCTTTAGTTCTGGATGGGGTTGCACTTCCCCAGACAGACCCGGTGCATAACTTGGGGGTCTTCTTGGACTCACGACTCCTGTTCGAAGAGCAGGTGGCAGTCGTGGCCAGGAGGGCCTTTGCTCAACTTCGTGTAGTGCGCCAGTTACGCCCTTTCCTTGACCGAGAGGCCCTTCGAACGGTCACTCATACCCTGGTTGTCTCCCATATAGACTACTGCAACGCACTCTACATGGGGCTACCCTTGAAGAATATCTGGAGGCTACAGCTGGTGCAGAATGCGGCTGTACGGGCAGTTTTAGGTGCATCAAGATCGTTACATATAACACCTCTGCTCCGTGAGCTGCATTGGGTACCAGTTTGCTTCCGGGTCCAATTCAAGGTGTTGGTCATCACCTTTAAAGCCCTACATGGCACGGGACCAGGTTATCTGAGGGACCGCCTCATCCCCATTACATCATCCCATCCCACCCGATCTTGCAGAGAGGGCATGCTGCGGACCCCTTCTATGAAAGAATTCCACCTAGCGGGGTCCCGGAGGCAAGCCTTCTCTGCAGCAGCACCTGCCCTATGGAACATCCTCCCACCAGGGATGACAGGCCCCCTCACTCCTGGATTTCAGAAAAAAATTAAAAACCTGGCTCTGTGATCTCGCCTGGGGCAAAAAGGAAAGCAGTCAAGCCTGGGGATGGCTGATTCCCTAGAACCACCTTAAATATCTAAAATATTTTGAATATATTCAACGTCACTTTAAGAACCACCTGCCACTTAGATTTTATTGTAATTTTATTGTATTTGTATTTTTATTACTGTTTTTATTGTATTTTGTTGATATTATGCTGTGAACCGGCCAGAGTCCCTCCTTGAGGGGGAGATGGGCGGTTATAGAAATTCAACAAATGAATAAATAAATAAATAAATAAATGTATACCTTATTCTATTTTTAAACAATATTATTTAGAAAAATCTGTTGGACAACTCAGTACTTGCCATGAAGGAAGTAACATGAAAATTAGAGTTTATAGGAGACACATTAGTAAGAACATATGATAGCAGCTGCAGGTTTTTAGTAGACAATTTTTAGCAGTGACATTGTTTAAAAAGATTGAATAATTGTAAGATTAACGGGCCATTTGTAACCATGGAAATTGTATTTCCTCCATGCCTAATAAACTAATTTTCACATGAAGCAAAACAACAGTTTTTCCTCTACCTGCTTGTTAAATGTTATTTTCAATTGCCTTTATTTCTTCAGCAAAATTTACATATAGATACTGGAACAAAAGTGAAGAAGACAGATCATGTTGTGGAACTATATTTCTTTATCATTCATTAAATCTTTTGTGAGTCATCTGTCTTCTGCCCAACTCTCCAACCCTTCATCCATGTTACCATTTTACCTTTGTATCTATGGGCCCAAACAATAGTCCCAAGCGAGATTTGTAATGAAAAGGTTTGGGGTAGAGCAATGAGAAGCTTTACTTTTGACTGGGATAATAATTCCAATCATAAGAAGCCTTTCCAATTCTTCTTTCACACTTTTTAGCCCAGTGTTTTTCAAACTTGGATACTTTAAGATGTGTGGACTTCTGTCAGGGGTTGAGGTGAAGAAATAATGCTGAGCCAGGATTGTGACTCCAGTGAATCTAAGGCAGGTCCTGTCTCAGTTTCTTGGCTGGCTGTCCAAGGTCCTCCAAAGTGTAAGATTGTTTCTCCCCCTGGAATGCATCCCCTCCTTCCTCTTCTGCGACCTCTATAGCACCACCTCCCTCATTCCATCACAACTTCAACTCCCAGAATACCCATGGCTGGCTGTGTTGAAGTCCACACATCTTAAACTGAAGAAGCTCCTTGGATAAGGAGTGAAACGTTTCCACTAAGAAAATAGAAATCCAGTTGACATGATTCAAGCCACAGACTGTTCCACCTGGATGACTGAGAACCTTCATAGACACACATCTTAAAGTTGCCAAGTTTGAACACTGGTTTAACCTATTACAAAGGTTTTCCTCAAATTAGGCCATGCAAGAAAGACAAATAAATGGATTTATCTTAGTAATAGTTGAATTAATAGTAATGGGGGGGGGAAAGCAGGGGCATCTGTGGGGTGTGTGTAAAAAAGTCAAGTTGGCAGCTGAAACTGTGCAATAGAAGCCCTGCTGTCTGTGTCTGTGGGGAAGATTCTAGTTGAGGCAACTGGTGCCCCAGTATGACTTAGACCAGGGGTCCCCAAACTTTTTGGCGCCAGGGACCAGTTTCAAAAGACAATTTTTCTGCGGACCAGGGGGCCGGGGTTTCTGGGATTTCTGCAGACAAGGGGGGCAGGGTTTCCAGGATTTCTGCGGACCGGACCGGAGGTGGGGTTTGCGGGCAGGAGCCAATCACAAGCACTGGGGGCAGGGTTTGCGGGCAGGATCCAATCACACGGAAGGGGGTGGGGTTTGCAGGCAGGAGCCCCGTGGCCCAGTTTCTAACAGGCCGCGGCCCAGGTTGGGGACCCCTGACTTAGACCATTTATTCAATCTGTGATTTTTTTTAAAGGGGTGTTCCTGTGTGTGTGTGTATCTATATCTGTAACTGTATGTGTATATGTGTGGAGAGAGAGGGGGAGAGAGAGATTAGAATAGGGACAGCTCAAGTCTTGCAAAGAACTAAGAAAACATATTCCCAAGGTATAAGCAGGGCCAATTTTCATATTATCAGAAGCAGCCAAGTGGAACTATGTTAATGTATACACAGCTCTGCTTTTTTCCCTGCATGTAATGTGTAAAGAAGAAATCTTAGGAGCATTCCTTGGGGACATAGGCTTACCGACAAGATGTGTTTGGGGAAATGTATTTGAATAGCACACCACGATCCCCATGGGTGAAATGATTTCCCACTTCTTTTCTTGAGCCAATATTGTCTGCTTTGGTACATTTGCTTATCAATTGATTTTCATTTTGAAAAGTAAAACTGGAATAGACAGTGGAATATTTCTAAAACTGACATTAAAGCGTTCTGCCTGGATATAAGAAATATATCACCTTTTCTATGATTCTTGGCCATGAGGCCTCAGCAATATGGAAATGTATAAAAAATAATTTGGAATAATGAATAAAAAAAAGAATTACACTGCCTTTAAATGACACTGCTGGGCATTCACTTACCTCTGAATCTCTCTCTCTCTCTCGGGCTGTTTTGTATCATAATCATCATCATCATCATCATCATCATCATCATCTAAAAAAACAAAACCAAAAACATTTGCTATAGTGCAACACAATTCCTGAACTCCATTTCAAGAAACTATACAAAAGTGGTTCACTCCTTCCTAGGGCATCAACTTGGGGAAGGTAAGAGCCTCCACAAAAAAAGTGTTTCATGTCCAGCTAGACCTAACAAGATTTTTAATTCCATACAAGTGTTAGGTGATGGTGGCTTTTGGGGTTCCAGGCTTGAAGTAATCCAAACACAACGTGTTTTAAGGCTAACAATATCTTTATTGATAGCATAAGGCAATAATGGATGTATGGTGCATTATTGCAAAAAGGACAAAACAAAGCATAAGCAGAGTTCCATCACCAGAATGGAAAGAAAAACATCATGGTCTGTGCAAAGACCAGGCATAGTTACAGTTCAGATACAAAGTACATGTAGATAGCAGTCTACATAGAAGTAGCATAGGAAGAACATAAGTGAGATGAATACCCATGGTTCATAGCTGAAATATACCCATGGTTCGGAATTCTGATTGGTTAATATGGGCTAGGCAACTTTTCAGCTTAACATTGTTGTACTTACTATAAACCGTCATGGGGTGGCGGTGTTGCATATTGGCTTTCCCTCGAGACTCTTCTCATGGGAAAGAACTGATAACGTTTTATTGTTTTGACTAGATAGAGGAGCACATCTGGTGTTTACTCTTACAGCAGAGAAGCTTGGAAATTTCCACTGTCAGGCCAGATTCACAGTGTAGAAATTCCATGCGTTTGCTTCTGCATAGAATAACTTTACCAAATAACTTTAACAACAAGAGCAGGATTAGCTAACATCCAAGGCTTCTTCTCAACCTAGCAATTCGAAAGCATGCAAATGCAAGTAGATTAATAGGTACCACTTCGGTGGGTAGGTAACAGCATTCCGCTTGCGTCATGCCGGCCACATGACCATGGAAGCATCTTCAGACAACACTGGCTCTTCGGCTAACAAACAGAGATGAGCACCAGCCCCTAGAGTCGGACACGACTGCACAAATGTGCGGGGGGAAACTTTACCTTTTATGGCTTCTTCTACTCACTGAGGAAGAGCCAGAGAGATGAAGAAAATAATCATTATGAAAGGATAGCTGTACTTTGGAAGAGAAGGGTCGTCAAAAAGATCTAGGTAGGTTTCAGCATTGGGCTGAAATGAATTGGATGGGATTTAACAATCTTACGAAAGTTAGACATGTCTTGGCCTATTTATTTCAATGGCTTCATGTCTGCCTCTATGGTACTAGGTTGTTGCTGTGCTTAGAGATTTCCCATTCATGTCTCACCCTAGCTCATTACAATAATTTTTGATTTGGCCTCAACAGCAAGATCAGAATAATAATACCAGCATCAACCTTTGGTACACCAATCTTTTGGGGAGAAAATACTGAGAGAAGGAGGAGGGTTAGAAGATAGCAGGCTGGATGCAGAATTCCCATATTTGGGCCATGGACCCAAAGTTATTCTGTTACTGGCTGAAGGCATAGTAACAATACTGGTGAAGACTGTCAAGTATATAGTTGCCAGGTGGTCAAAAGGCTACAATTCCTTTGCCTTTATCAGTAATGTGCTATAAAGACAGTAGCAGGTGATTTTTTTTTTCTCTTTTGGTACTGATTTCTTCCAATTCTAATGTGCTGGAAGGCAGGACTGCAGGCCAGAAAATGTTTTCCAATTCATCAATTTGCAACTTTCTCCGTTAACGTTCTTTTTATTTTCACTTTGTCATAAATTGTCCTGCCTACTGTAAACTACTATAAACCAATAATGTTACCCAGGGTCAATATCTTATGAAATGTGCACATAAAGGAAATAGGGAACAGGAAGGACTGAGAATAAAACAGACTTGAAAGACCTACACAGTAATAATTGTATCCCCTTTCAAATCTGGAATGTTGTGAGTTAAGCAAGTATTTCATTTTCTTTCTTTTTCTTTTCACCTGTGCTTCCTGCCAGGTGTAAAATAAAGAAATAAAAAGATCTATTGCTTGTAACAGACAACAGTGGTTATTGTCTGCAAGCACTCAAAACCACGTAATTTCAGCAGTTTATATTCACCAGAGAACCATTATTTACACTCCTAGAACGTTAAGGGCCCTTTTAACCTTTATTTTCTTTGGCCGAAAGAAAGAGAGGGGGAAGAGTTATCTGATATAAGCTTCAATTGACAATTTGAGAACTATTTCAGTGTGATATATTAAGCCATTGTGTTAATGCATCTGTCAACATGACGGTATCATAAAAGTAAGATGGAAAGAGAAAAGGTTCCACAATTTGGTTTTCCAAAGATTCCCTGTCTCGGTCTGTACATAAAATACAAGGAGGTGACAGAGTAGGTATGGAAGTGGTGGGTCACATTTCTGAATGTGGAAAATTCCCTGCAAATATAAATGTTGAAAAACTTATGAGCTCAGGTGGTGGTGGTGTTTTTCTGACATGCTAGTTTCTCAACTGCAAGGTTTATGTCCATGTGCAGGATCACTAGGAACTTCAGGAGCTCTGTTATACCAATGTAGGCTATTTAACTAACCCAGTACATACACTGTCTTCCTCTCTGACTGGTTTGGGACTCCAATTTCTATCAATCCCAACTGGATTCCCCACACTGAAGAGCATTGTAGCTTTCCCTGATCTCAAGCAGAGGTCCTTCCATGGTTTCTTTCTTTTTACTTCTTCTCCTTTCTATATACCTTTTCATACCCAAAGGGGGAGTGAAAGTGTGGTGAAAACTACTAGGAATTCTATGCTTAGAATGATAAATAATGTGACTGGATATGTGGCCTATGCATAACTGTACGTATCCATTATATAAAGCATCGACATTTACCTGCTTATGATATTAAGATCTGCTACAAAGATGTTTGTTTATATGTAAAACAAGTGAACAAGGAAATAAATACACCGTTATTGGTTTCTAATTTATTTCTAAATGAAAATATTGAAACGAATAGGAGGTTGTTGCTGCTGTTGTTGTTGTTGTTGTTGAACCAGTTCACCAGGAAGTTTAAGTTGAAGCAGAGAGTAAGGTCAACAGTGCATCTTATATCAGGATGGGTGACTGTGCAGGAAAAGCAATTATTGCATTATATGCTTTCCTTGGAATTCATGAAGGGAGCTAGGAAAACTCTCTTTTATAAAATAAAAATCACTGAGCTTAGAAAATGTCTTTCGTTGTTTTAAAAAATGAATGCTTAAAGAAGACAGACCCTTTGTCTAATCTGTCTGAAACTTGACAGTAGTGATTCCCAAGGGGAGTTTCATCTCATCCGAAAGCACCAAAGTTACAGGCATCAGGAGATAAACTGGGTCTTTATTAGTATCTGCATAGAAACAATATGAAGCATAACATAAACCGAAAGTAATACTAATGAAGAAGTGATATAAAGAAAGCAATAACTCAATGGGAGTGAAAATAAAATGGGTTCATAAAAGAAAATGGCAATGAAACAATCTCCCCCTTCCCCTTCAAGTGCATGTGCTTATATTAGGTTTGGCAGTGTTAACCTAAGTTTTTCCAGAGCTTGAAGCCTTCCTGTCAGGCATATAACCCAAGGCTCAGAACAGGGTTATAACATTCTAGATTTATCCTGCCTCATCTACCTCCTCCATCCTCATTGGGCTAATTCTGGCTAATTGCTTGTCTCAGCCATGGGCATCCACAGCAACTGGATATTTCATCAAAATGACCAAATGTTCATTATGAGATTGAAACTTATTTTCTTGCATGTGATGTTACAATGGAAGTACAAAGGGATGAAGTTTGCATCACAATATTGCAGTGCATGTTTTGTCATTTACTGCCCTTTCCACCCCACCACAGATGCCCCTAGTCTTGCTGTTCTAAAATATATCAAAAGATGTCCTGTGCTGCAAAATCCTTTGGATTATGGAACTGTGTCTTCTAAGCCTTGACATCAAAATCATGGCAAAATTATTAGCCAGTTCACTGCATTTGGCCAAATCAGTATGGTTCCTGTACCAGTAAACCCAATGCTTCCATCTTGGGTATCATCTTTAACTTGCTAATGAAAAGTTTCTCCTCTTTTATGAGCATTTTTCCATGTGTCTTGAAGTGGCCTTCTAGATTCAACAAAGCTTGTGTGCAATGTGCTCTGAATACCACCAACCTAAATTAAGTTTGACAACATGTAAATGAGTCTGCTAAATGTCTTCCATAAAGGTGAAATAAGATTTGACACCCGCAGGTGCAACTACTATCTTGTCACAAGCGCAAAACAGAAAGTCGTAATGTTGGAAAAGTCTGGAAGAAGGCTTGATTATCCCAAAAAATGATTGGACTTCTGAATCTCTTTAGGAAACTATATTGCAACCCATCAAAATCTTCCTGATAACAAAAATAATTCTGTTTGAAAGTCATTCCAATGTGTTATACAGTAGTGTATATGCTATGTATGCTCTATAAGTATGTTCTTATTATTCTGCTGTTTTTGTTGGTGTTTTTTATTTTGCTTTTTTACAATGAGGAACAGAGACATCAGACATCTAAACTGTAATGAAAATCTGCAAATGTGTCAAATGGAATCAACGGGTTGTGTCTTTCTCCCTCTCTGTTATTAGAACTAATGCAATTGGATAAATTGGAACTACAACAATTTTAATTCCGTGAAAATTCCAGACCATCTGTCATGTTTTGTTAGAATCTAAACAATGCAAAATTAATTCCCTTTCCAGCTCACAGGTAAGTGCTACTAACTGAAATGTGACATCATCCCATTAGCGAACCCAATTTCAAATCCCCAGCAAAAGAAGAGGAACATTACTAAAAAAAAAAAGATGATAAAAGCAGAAGGATAGGCTAAAATGTTATCAAATGCTAATTTATATTTATAAATGCAAATTTAAGAAAACCACTGTAGTCAGAATAAAAATAAAATATAATAGAAAAGACAATGACAATGACAATGAATTGTGTGTTTGTTAATACCGCTGTCCAATTGCTAACTAGCTGGTGGACACTAAGGCACTGGCACTTTCTTCTTAGGAGCCTTAAAGTGATAATGAGTCCACCTAATCAGACGGCCTTTCAGACAGAAGTTGGCTGCACGTTTTGGATTGTCCTCTGGCATCCCTTCAGAGGACAGCCCTCTGTCATACAGAACATTTGACTATCCTAGCTCAAAACCATGTTTATTTCACTGCAGGTCATGGTTAAGTAAGTGCATTTCCACACGACCATCATTTATACCCCCAATCCATTGAATTAGTTGGAAGTAAACCTATGATAATCTTCATTACCACTGATTCAACACACAAAATGTGCTCTATGTGTGACCAATTAGACAGTACAAAGTATATAAATCAATCTGTGCCTGGCCCCCTACACTCTAGTCCACATTTTTAGTTCATGTGGTGTGCATTTGCTTGGGGATTACAAAAAAACAAACACCCACAGAATCTGAGTGATGAGTACTTGCTGAGGAGAGCAGCAAAATTGCTGAAGCACTTGTGACAGTTGAGGTTAGTGGTTTCCAGGCTAGAGATGGCCATTATGTGAACAGACCACACACACCCAAACTCAAGTTCACTAAGGTTGTGCCCAGTATCAGTTAATTTGGAAGGGTGGGAGGAAAATACCCTAAATTTAAACTTTTGAGAATATATAAAAGTCCCAGATGTCTTTGTGTTGCAATGGGCAATCAACCTTTGGCTGGGGGTTTCATTCTTGTCTGAAATAAATATTTTAGTTTAGCTGAGCCATATCTGGAGGTCTTCTGCCAAGGCAGGCCAAGAGGTTGAGTAAGAGTGAAGTGTTGAAAGACTGGTGATTTACTGCCAAGCCCAGGTGTGAAGTCTGACATCACTATTCTTCTGCTTTATTTTTTTTTTAAAAAAGCCTCTGAAATGATTGCATTTCAATATGTTGTGGTGGCAATGAACTTATGTGTGGAGGGGTAGAGGTTTGGCTTGAGCCCAGGAATCGGGGCAAGGCAAGCGTTCTTACCAATTGGAAAAAAGTACACCCAAGCTCTGCCAAGCTTCAGCATTTCAAATAAAATATCATATTTAGTGTGATTGTAGAGACATCCCAAATGAACTGAAAGCAAGTTGCCTAGGCTGCCGAACACAGATAAAGGGGTGAAATTATGCAGGTCCAGACCTGAATCTGGAGTGAGTGCCCTAAGCTTCACTTGTTTCATAAAGATTTCAGCTCAGCCAACTTTTTCTGGGAGCAATTGCTCTCTGGGAGCAATCTTTGGTAAGGATTAGTCAGGGGCAATCTACTCCTCCTTTCTTCATGATCTCACTTCTTCAACTAGTCCACAGGGTGCACCACAAGATCAAGAGCAGTGATAAGGTAGGAAGAAGAGAAAAATATGAATGGGAACATATTGGAGTGATCCTAGGGTGTGATATAGGGAACACTTCACACATGATTACTTAATGTATACTTGAAATATTTAAATTTGCATAAAAATGGTGAAAGCAACAAATATCTTTGCAAGTATGCATGCTTGGAGAGTCCAGCTAACATGATGTTCTGAAGCCAGAGATTCGGTGTTGTTTCTCAAGTTCAACTTTTATTAGGTATTAAAGTCCTTGATTACAAAATGATAGTTTCATTGCTCAGACTCAGACAGCAGACGAGGGCAAAAAATCATTTCCATTATACCCCTAACTGAT
Organism: Charina bottae; assembly: GCA_023362775.1. Taxonomy (NCBI): domain Eukaryota; kingdom Metazoa; phylum Chordata; class Lepidosauria; order Squamata; family Charinaidae; genus Charina; species Charina bottae. Next base: position 31,940,108 of record JALMGJ010000004.1, on the reverse strand, counting down.
TTGAGATGTCAGAAAGACCAGAGAAAAAGAGAGCGAGGGAAAGAATTTATTCTCAATTGGACATTATAAAGATTGAAATAGAGGCATCAGGTAATGAAAAACAAGCAGTCTATATATGTCAGGTGAAAGAGACACTGTGCCGAGAAAGGAAGTTTTGAAGGTGGGGAAGGTTAGTTTTCAATCCTGTTAAAAGTTATGAGATGTATGTGCTTCATTTTATTTATTTATTTATTGTTTGTTTGTTTGTTTGTTTGTTTGTTTGATTTATATCACCGCCCATCTCCCCCCACAAGGGGACTCTGGGCGGTTTACAACAAAATTGATTAATTAAAAGCATATAAAATACAATACATTATTCCAATTTAATTAGATATAAATATATAAATATATAAAATCCAAGAGGTTATGTTATTGTTTAAGGAACTCTATGGTTCTGACAAAACGTGGTCCAAAACTGGAGGAGGGAATGGCAAACCACTCCAGTATCCTTGCCAAGAAAACCCATGGACAGTATCAAAAGGCTAAAAGATATGACGCCGGAAGATGAGCCCCTCAGGTCGGAAGGTGTCCAAAATGCTACTGGGGAAGAGCGGAGGGCAATTCCGAGTAGCTCCAGAAAGAGTGAAGCGGCTGGGCCAAAGCCGAAAGGACGCTCAGTTGTGGATGTGTCTGGAAGTGGAAGGAAAGTCCGATGCTGTAAAGAACAATATTGCATAGGAACCTGGAATGTAAGATCTATGAATCAAGGTAAGCTGGATGTGGTCAAACATGAGATGACAAGATTGAACATCGACATCTTGGGAATCAGCGAACTAAAATGGACAGGAATGGGCGAATTTAATTCAGGAGACCATTATATATACTACTGTGGGCAAGAATCCCTTAGAAGAAATGGAGTAGCTCTCATAGTCAATAAAAGAGTGGGAAAGGCAGTACTGGGGTACAACCTCAAAAACGACAGAATGCTTTCAGTTCGAATCCAAGGCAAACCATTCAACATCACAGTGATCCAAGTCTATGCCCCAACCACTGATGCCGAAGAAGCTGAAGTTGACCGGTTCTATGAAGACCTACAACACCTTCTAGAACTAACACCAAAAAAAGATGTCCTTTTCATCATAGGGGACTGGAATGCTAAAGTAGGAAGTCAAAAAATAACCGGAATAACAGGCAAGTTCGGCCTCGGAGTACAAAATGAAGCAGGGCAAAGGCTAATAGAGTTTTGTCAAGAGAACACGCTGGTCATAGCAAATACTCTTTTCCAACAACACAAGAGACGACTCTACACATGGACATCACCAGATGGTCAATACCGAAATCAGATTGATTATATACTTTGCAGCCAAAGATGGAGAAGCTCTATACAATCAGCAAAAACAAGACCTGGAGCTGACTGTGGCTCAGATCATGAGCTTCTTATCGCAAAATTTAGGCTTAAATTGAAGAACGTAGAGAAAACCACTAGACCACTCAGGTATGACCTAAATCATATCCCTTATGAATATACAGTGGAGGTGAGGAATAGATTTAAAGGATTAGACCTGGTAGACAGAGTGCCTGAAGAACTATGGATGGAGGTTCGTAACATTGTACAGGAGGCAGCAACTAAAACCATCCCAAAGAAAAAGAAATGCAAGAAAGCAAAGTGGCTGACTGATGAGGCTTTACAAATAGCTGAGGAAAGAAGGGAAGCAAAAGGCAAGGGAGAAAGGGAAAGATATAAACAATTGAATGCAGAATTCCAGAGATAAGGAGAGATAAGAAGGCCTTCTTAAATGAACAATGCAAAGAAATCGAGGAAAACAATAGAATGGGGAAGACTAGAGATCTCTTCAAGAAAATCGGAGATATCAAGGGAACGTTTTGTGCAAAGATGGGCATGATAAAGGACAAAAAAGGCAGGGACCTAACAGAAGCAGAAGAGATTAAGAAGAGGTGGCAAGAATACACAGAAGAACTATACAAGAAAGATCTTAATATCCCTGATCAATACGATGGTGTGGTCACTGACCTTGAGCCGGACATCCTAGAGAGTGAAGTCAAGTGGGCCTTAGGAAGCATTACTAACAACAAAGCTAGCGGAGAAGACAGTATCCCAGCTGAGCTATTTAAAATCCTAAAAGATGATGCTGTTAAAGTGCTGCACTCAATATGCCAACAAATTTGGAAAACTCAACAGTGGCCACAGGATTGGAAAAGGTCAGTTTACGTTCCAATTCCAAAGAAGGGCAATGCCAAAGAATGTTCAAACTACCGTACAATTGCTCTCATTTCACATGCTAGCAAGGTTATGCTCAAAATCCTACAAGCTAGGCTTCAGCAGTATGTGAACCGAGAACTACCAGAAGTGCAAGCTGGGTTTCGAAGAGGCAGAGGAACTAGAGATCAGATTGCCAACATTCGCTGGATCATGGAAAAAGCAAGAGAGTTCCAGAAAAACATCTACTTCTGCTTCATTGACTACGCTAAAGCCTTTGATTGTGTGGACCACAACAAACTGTGGCAAAGTCTTAAAGAGATGGGAGTACCAGACCACCTTACCTGTCTCCTGAGAAACCTGTATGCGGGTCAAGAAGCAACAGTTAGAACCGGACATGGAACAACCGACTGGTTCAAAATTGGGAAAGGAGTACGACAAGGCTGTATATTATCACCCTGCTTATTTAACTTATATGCAGAGTACATCATGAGAAATGCCGGGCTGGATGAATCACAAGCCGGAGTTAAGATTGCCGGGAGAAATATCAACAACCTCAGATATGCAGACGATACCACCCTAATGGCAGAAAGTGAAGAGGAACTAAAGAGCCTCTTGATGAGGGTGAAAGAGGAGAGTACAAAAGCTGGCTTGAAACTCAACATTAAAAAAACCCAGATCATGGCATCTGGTCCCATCACTTCCTGGCAAATAGAAGGGGAAGAAATGGAAGCAGTGACAGATTTTATTTTCTTGGGCTCCAAGATCACCGCAGACGGTGACTGCAGCCATGAAATTAAAAGACGCTTGCTCCTTGGGAGGAAAGCTATGGCAAACCTAGACAGCATATTAAAAAGCAGAGACATCACCTTGCTGACAAAGGTCCGTATAGTTAAAGCTATGGTTTTTCCAGTAGTAATGTATGGCTGTGAAAGTTGGACCATAAGGAAGGCTGAGCGCCGAAGAATTGATGCTTTCGAACTGTGGTGCTGGAGAAGACTCTTGAGAGTCCCTTGGACTGCAAGGAGGTCAAACCAGTCAATCCTAAAGGAAATCAACCCTGACTGCTCATTGGAAGGACAGATACTGAAGCTGAAGCTCAAATACTTTGGCCACCTAATGTGAAGAGAGGACTCACTGGAAAAGACCCTGATGCTGGGAAAGACTGAAGGCAAAAGGAGAAGGGGACGGCAGAGGATGAGATGGTTAGATAGCATCACCGATGTAATGAACATGAATTTGAGTAAACTCCGAGAGACAGTGGAGGACAGGAAGGCCTGGCGTGCTATGGTCCATGAGGTCACGAAGAGTCGGACACGACTAAACGACTGAACAACAACAACAACAAATGGTGCCAGCCACCTCCAAGAGGAGCTATTACCCGATAGGAGCTTCATGCCCAAGTTACAAATATAACATTTACCAGTAGTGCAGTGGTAAAATTTTAAGGCTAGGAACTCAGCATGATAGCCTTCTTGCTGAGGCAGAATTCATAGTTATGTCCTAGGACATGTAGGTGGTTGTATTGATTTAGATATATGGAGTTATGTATATATTAATATATAAAGTATATTGGTAAAACTCATCTACCACTACCAAGTATCAAGGGCAATAATTTACATAATATTTAACCCTTTGTATAAGCCAGGCCAACCAGTCTTCCCTTAGACAATCACTTCACATAACTGGGTGCTGGATGGCCATGAAAGGGCAGCCATCACTGTCCTCTGACTGTTCCCTGCATGGGAGGGGGTTGTGAGTTCCCGGAATCCTCCCCTTCAGCCCTTAAAATCCCTCACTCCCATTGCCGATGTTCAAGTAAAGTTCAGGTTGAAGTCCTCTCAACTGCTTTAGGTGGACTTGAAGGCACCAACTTGTCCTTCACTTTATGAACCAGCACTGAATGTAAAACAATAAATAGATATAAACATTCACTTTTCAGAACAAGGAAATTCCTTTCCATGCTGGTAGATGACATCACCCCTCCTGTGAACAAAAATCATGGAGTGCTTTCCCACAATTCTCTCATTACTAGTTACTTACAGAGGGAGCTGGGGGTTATATCCGAGGATCTTCTGCACGGTCCAGCGGAGGTCCTGGCCACAGCTTGGAATACGAAAGTGGCCGGGGCCTTGGACAGGATCGCGCCTATGCGGCCTCTCTTGTCCCATCCAACCCGATACTCCCCGTGGTTTACGGAGGAGTTGAGGGTGCTGAAAAGGGTTAAGAGACGTCTAGAGTGCGGCTGGAGGAAGACAAAGACCGAACCCGACCAAACACAAGCTAGAGCCGCGGTTAAGGCCTACCTTGTGGCGGTAAGAGTGGCAAAATGTCAATATTTCTCCGCTCTTATTGCATCCGCAGAATGCTACCCGACGGCCCTGTTTAGGATTACTCGATCTCTCCTAGGTAAGTTGGGGCCGGTGACCCACCTTCAGGGCCGTGCGGAGGAATTTTCAGAGCATCTGACGGATAAAATCGCTCGGATCCGTTCTAAGTTGGACTCCAAGTGTGATACATGGTCTGGGGAGATGCCAAGGGAACGTCTTTGCCCGATTATCTGGGAACGGTTTGATCCTGTTGGGCCTGAGGAAGTGGACAGGATCCTCCGGACTGTAAGGGCCACTACTTGTCATCTTGACCCATGCCCCTCCTGGCTGGTGAAAGCAGCCAGGGAGGTGACATGTGGTTGGGTCCATGCGATGGTCACTGCATCCTTGGGAGAGGGAGTGTTCCCGGCGGCTTTTAAGGAAGCGCTGGTGCATCCCCTTCTCAAGAAGCCATCACTGGACCCTATAGTGTTGGACAATTTTCGTCCCGTCTCCCACCTCCCCTTTCTGGGGAAGGTGGTTGAGAAAGTGGTGGCATTACAGCTCCAGAGGATTCTGGATGATACGGATTATCTAGACCCCTTTCAGTCAGGGTTCAGGCCGGGATATGGGGTAGAAACTGCATTGGTCACACTTACTGATGATCTCTGGCGAGCGCGGGATGGAGTCAGTGCATCCATCCTGGATCTTCTTGACCTCTCAGCGGCTTTCGATACCATCGACCATGGTATCCTTTTGGGGGTGGGTGGCGTGGTTTTGCACTGGTTCACCTCCTTCCTCCAGGGCCGATCCCAATCGGTGGTAATAGGAGATGAGAGGTCCGACCCTCGGCCCCTACTTTGTAGGGTGCCGCAGGGTTCGGTTCCCTCCCCCTCTCCTATTTAATATCTACATGAAACCGCTGGGTGAGATCATCCGCCAACACGGGATGAGGTATCATCAATATGCTGATGATACTCAACTATATATCTCCATCCCGGGCGAGTTAAGTGATGCAGTGACTGCCCTTTCTAAGTGTCTGAGGGCTGTGGGGGCCTGGATGGGGAACAACAGGCTTCAGCTGAACCCTGGTAAGATGGAGTGGCTGTGGATTGATGGTTCCTCGAGATCCAGAGAGTTGTCATCTTTAGATCTGGGCGGGGTGGCACTACCCCGTTCAGACACAGTGCAGAACCTGGGTGTCCTTCTGGACTCACGACTCCTGCTTGAAGAGCAGGTGGCAGTCATGGCCAGAAGGGCATTTGTACAACTTCGAGTTGTACGCCAGCTACGCCCTTTCCTGGACCGAGATGCCCTCCGGACAGTCACTCATGCCCTGGTCATCTCCCATATAGACTATTGTAATGCACTCTACATGGGGCTACCCCTGAAGAGTATCCGGAAGCTTCAACTGGTCCAGAATGCGGCTGTGCGTGTAGTTATGAGTGCCCCAAGATCGGCACATGTGACACCTCTACTTCGCGAGCTGCATTGGTTACCAGTTTGCTTCCGGGTCCAATTCAAGGTGTTGGTTGTCACCTTTAAAGCCCTACATGGCATGGGACCAGGTTACCTAAGGGACCGCCTCGTCCCCAGAGCATCGACCCGCCCCACTCGGTTATGCAGAGAGGGCTTGCTACAGACCCCGTCTACAAGAGAATTCCATCTGACGGGGTCCAGGAAGCGGGCATTCTCTGCAGTGGCACCCGCCCTCTGGAATATTCTGCCCCTGGAGGTGAGGCAAGCCCCAACACTGATGACCTTCCGAAAACAATTGAAGACCTGGCTCTGCCACCTCGCTTGGGATGGGAGGAGTAATAGCTCCTCTTGGGGATGGCTTGCTCCATAGAGTTCTTTTAAACTTAACATCAGAGCCTCTTGGGTTTTATATATTTAATTAATTTATATAGATATACATTTATGTATGGTATTTTATATGCTTTTATATGTTTTAATTGTCAACTTTGTGTAAACCGCCCAGAGTCCCCTCTGTGGGGGGAGATGGGCGGTGATATAAGTATGATAAATAAATAAATAAATATACATTTATAGTTATCTTGCTATTTATTCTAGGTCTAGGTAAGGTGAGAGAGCTAGTTTGGTATAGTAGTTAAGGCAGCAGGCTAGAAATTGGGAGACTGTGAGTTCTAATTCTGCCTTAGGCACCAAGCCAGGTGGGTGACCTTGGGCCAGTCACTCTCTCTCAGCCCTAGGAATAAAGCAATGTCAAACCACTTCCAAAAATATTGCCAAGAAAAATGCAAGGACTCATCCATGTAACTGCCAGGAATCAACACAGATTCAATGGTATGGCCTGGCTTTTCTCCCATGCATTGGGCTAGGATAGTTTAGAATTCAGAGGCAATAGGCTCAAACCAGGGTGAAAGGACAAAAAGGATTTTATTGAATAAATATTAAGAGAGTTCCATAGAAAGAAAGAGATACCAATCTGCATCCCTCCAGCTTGCTAGGAACCTCAAGAATGGCAGCAGACATATCCCCTGGAGCCCACAGTTTCACAGCAACCTTCTAGGGCTTTAGGTCTACACCAAGATTCAAACTGTTTATGGGCTTTTGTCACCTTTTTATCCTTGTCTTAAGAGATAGGGAATATACCTGAAGATAGCTTAGTAGCACATCTTATCAGTAACTTGGTCTCAACTCAGAGAGTTGATCTAGTGCAGGGAATTTTTTTTAAAAAAATAAGGTGATGTCCCTGGCAGACAGCACCTGGGGATGGTTTGATGAAATCTTTCATCCATAACTTGGGAACTCAAGTTACTTTTTGCTAAGAATATGTTTATGAGAACATTGCTTCTAGAATAGGCTGACCATATTTCAGGATGGCAAAACGGGACAGGGTCTTATGTAATATTCCATATTCATGAAAAAGACAGGGGTCCCCACACCCCGGTCCATGTGATTGGCTCCCGCCTGCAAACCCCGCCCCCCAATCTGCACGATTGGTTCCCACCTGCAAACCCCACCCCCGGTCTGCACAATTGGCTCCCGCCTGCAAACCCCACCCCCAGTCCGCGCGATTGGCTCCTTTCTGCAAATCCCCCCCCCCAGTCTGCACGATTGGCTCCGGCCTGCAAACCCCACCCCCAGTCCACGTGATTGGCTCCCAACTGCAAACCCCACCCCCGGTTCCGTGCTCTGGCTTGGATCCTCCTTCCACTCCATTCCCGCCGGGTTTGAAAAACAGGACAAAATTGAGATTTTTATGAAAATGACGAGACGGTTGAAAAATGCTTTGAAAACGGGACTGTCCCGTTCAAAACAGGACGTATGGTCAGCCTATTCTAAAATGCAGTTATTGTTTCCCCTCCCTTTAGAAGCTACTCCAATTTTCACTGACTTTTCAGCCTGTTCTGTAGTGCTGACTCCAGAAGGTGATTCCCCACATATTGCTTCCTATAGCCGCTACTCCAGTTCTCACTGACCTATTACAGAATACAGCTCTTGCTCTAAGAAAATAAAGAAAAGAAATCACTGATATCTGCTTTTTTCCTTATTTCTTTTGCAGGGATAATAACCTCCAAGGCTTTTGCTCAAAGCTCAGTTTGAAGATACAGTATGTTGTTTCATGGGCATGATTGGTTTAATGGAATAGTTTTGTTTTATTTATTTCTTTTGAATCTCCTAATCTAACCTGCTGAAGCTCTTGTTTGCTTCCACTTAGGTCATGCTTCAGATCTGTTCAACACTTCTTTCCCACCATCTTGGGACAAATTACCTTTCATTTGTGCTGCAGCAGTTGGCTGAGCACTGAATGGTAGATTGATAGCCAAACACCTTTTGTCTGAGCTCTTATCAGCTCGTACAATTTGAGAATCATCTCTGCCACAATATTATTGGCCCTTTTGGTAATGCAATAGTGAACTTCTTAAGTAAGCACGTTAGCTGTTTCAAATCCTCCATTAAAAATTTTAAAAGTTATATAAGGGATTTTAAAGCATAGTGTAGCTTCTCACTATGTGTGGCATCACTGGAAATAACTGAACCTGAAATTACCTTCTGTTGGAAACCTACTGCAGAAACTTCAGGAAGAATGCTATAGCAGTAGGACAAAGTGAAATTTTATAAAGGAAAATGAACAGATGCTTATCTCCTACTTTGGTTCCCATTCCGCGACCCCCTTCTCTCCTTTCCATTCTTCCCCTCCCCAATCAATGCATACTGTAAAAGATTGTTTACATGTAACCATGAAAAAATTAAAGATAATCCTTTTTTAATGGAAGATAAATAGAGCAGAAGTAAAATATCTATGATAAAAAAACCAATATACTGAAAATATGATAGGTAATTTACAAAAAAAAATCTTGTTGCTCCAATAGATATTTTCCTTTTGGGGATTCTCACCTTTCCATGTAGTGAAATCTCATATTTATGAATGGTGTTGCTTATCACAGATTGCTGAAAACTATAACTTTGGGGTAGTGTGAAATCTCTGCAATGTAATATTTTGTCTAGATCTTTCTCCCGAATAGCAGATGTCTCTTTATTTCATGGCAACAGTCACCACCAAGAAATTTGGTTGTTACTTCTCCAACTTTTTCTCAAATGGATCTCCCTTGTTTTGGCTTTGTCTGTTGACATAAACATAATTTTCTATGTGTGTGCATATATGTATTTATGGAGAGAAAAATAAAGCAGCAGTAACAGAGAAGTGCAAAAAATGCACTTCTTTTTTCTCACCTTCAACAAGAGATTCCTTTTTTTATATAATAATAATTTTGATTAAAGTTCAAAAATACAAAGATAAAAAAACTAATACAAACTAAGAAAAATATAAAAATCAAAAGTTCAGGGGGGAAAATGAAAAAAGAAAGAAAAAAGAAATATAAAGAAATTACTCCCCCCTCGCTCCAGACAAGTAGAAGTTCAGTAACTTATCACCTTCTCTGATATTTCAACAAAAGATCTCTTCTTCCCATAACTCATCTCTTATCAATGGACAAATTATAAAATCTCATCCCTCAGTCCTAATCAGCAAAAGTCCATTTAGAGTTACTAGAAATAATAACATATATATTTTAACCTTAATCAAATACATCAGTTTTATATCCCTTTCTTTTACTTTTAACACAGTAACTTATCACTTTCTCTAAAAATTGTCCGAAACGAGTGAAATAAATAAAAATACAACAGAAAAAAACTTCCCATATCTTATCTGTTATCTATAAACAAATTTTTAAAGAGTCGTCATTTGGTCCTAGTAAAAAAAAAATCCATTAAGGGCTATCAGAAACAACAACATAAATATTTTAACCTTCATCAAATAAATCCACTTTGTATTCCTTCCATTTACTTTTAAGAAGTTTGATCTTTAATCCCTTCAAATAGTGTCCCACAAGTTGATTTCTTTTCATTTTCTTTGTCCCCTCTCAGAAACTCCTTCACAAGTTTAAAACAAGTTTAACACATCTCTTTTAACACATCTCAAATACAAGATACGAAAGCCATCTAAGTCACTCTTCTGATTTATTATTTGTATGTTCCCTTTAATTATTAAGACATCAGCTAGTTTTGTCTGTAAATCCAGCATAACGTCATTTTCCATATCATTCTTATACTCTGAAAATTTTTAAATCCATTGTCAGATCCACATTCAAATCAGCCTCAGTCTCTGTTTTATCCAGTAAAATCTGTTCCTCTTCCGAAACTTCTTTTGAATCCATTTTTATAACAGCAGACATTCTTAAGAGTAATTTCTGAGTGCATTGTTCCCAAATATCCTTGAATTCTTCCACAGTCAAATAATATTGCTCCGTTCTGTATTAATGGTCTCTTCTCCTTTAATTATAAACTCTAGTTCTCTCTGGTTCCCTCTAATCAGCCTTCAAAGTCCCCTCTTATATTTTTCCCTAATCAACAAAATTTTCCCATGGGATGGTTTCTTACAGTTAGTTTAAAAATCTTTATATATATTTATGTAAAGTTTTAAATAACCCACAGGAGGCATTCTTGTAATTAATTTCAGAAACTTATTTCAAATCCATCTGGCCCCTTAATCCATTTATAACTTTCCAAAATCAACATTCTAGTCACCCTTTTACTGTTTATTCAAAAGTAAAGATTTTTCTTTTTAAAGTCTTTAAACTTGCATGAAACTTCTTTGATCAAGGATAGAAGGAAACTCACCTGGTATAATGAAACTTGCCCTTCTGAAGGTTCTTGACATCCAAAAAGCCATTAAGAAGCAATTTCCTAAGGTGGTTAAGAGAAAAATTATGCACATCCAGTGTCCCATTTGAAAGTGCTGAACTGTAGCATAGGCAAGATTACTTTCCCCCAGAGCCAGAGCGACTCCATCTTCGACTTGATTTTGCTTTCGCCTTCGGGCGCCGCAGGCAGGAACCCCCCTTGGATGGTCTAGGGCTCTGGGCCATCCCCAGACACACTCGTTTGCTCACCAGGGATCTGCTCAGGGCAGGGTCACCAGCAAGCAGTTAAAAAGTTATTGGGAACACAGCGGAGGTCTTGACGGGAATTGCGGGGGGCGGGGCGGTCGGGGCGTTGGCCAGTGGAAGGCAACTTTGCCAGGGTTTCTCTGCCAAATTCCAGGAACGGGGCAGGAAGGAGTCCGTTGGAGACCTCCACCTGTCTGGAGCAGCTTTGGAATCGAGTGCTCAGATCCAGCCTCCCATCTTCAAAATCCTTACTCCCAGAGCTCTGAAACCCGCCAGAGACCACTGTCCAACTCCTCTTTCCTCCGCTGCCATCGGATCCGCTCTCCTCAGAGCCATTTTTAGACTGCTATTGCTTCCCCGGAAGTCCAACAAAAGAGAACAAGAGATTCAAAAGATACGGATTTTGGAGAGAACTTTATTACATGGGTGAAATTGATATATACTTCACAAAAAGCACAAATAATTGTGAATGGGGAATTGACCAAGCCCTGTGAAATACAGAAAGGAATGAGGCAGGGATGCCCACTTTCTCCATTGTTATTCATTCTCACTCTTGAAGTTTTGAATAGAGAAGACAAGATGAGAGAATTGCTGGAGTGAAAGTTAAAAAAGAAGTATATAAAATAAGAGTATTCACCAATGATTTGGTTTTAATTTTAGAGAACCCTTTAGGAGGGATAGATGTATTAATGGAAAAACTGAGATAATTTGGTGCATTGGCTAGATTTAAAATTAATAAGGAAAAAGCAAAGATGCTGACAAAAAATATGAAGATGGAAAGCCAAAAAGAATTGTCTGTGAAAACTGGTTTTCAGATTGAGAAAAAAGTGAAATATTTGGGTATCATTATAACTAACATGAATTATATGTTACTTCAAAATAACTATATTAAAATGTGGAAAGTTACAATTGTCATTGTTGGGAAGAATTTCTGTGGCAAAAATGAATGTGTTACCTAGAATGTTTTTCTTAGTTCAGACAATACCTGTTTCAAGAACTGATGCACCATTTAAACAATGGAAACAAGACATACCCAGATTTATATGGCAAGGGGAAAAAAACCAAGGGTTAAATATAATATTCTCCAAGATGCAGAGGAAAGAGAAGGACTGGGATTTTGTTGTTGTTCAGTCGTTTAGTCTTGTTCGACTCTTCGTGACCTCATGGACCATAGCACGCCAGGCCTTTCTGTCCTCCACTGTCTCCCGGAGTTTACTCAAATTCATGTTCATTGATTTTAAATTGTATTTTGCTGCCTGCTCTTTGGTTTGAAGGAAGGAATGGCTGTTGTTAAGAAATAAGAGACTTTTAGATTTAGAAGATTATGGTGTGATGTTTGGGTGGCATGGTTACTTATGGTATGATAAAGTTAAAGTTAAAGTAGACTTTAAAAATCATTATATCAGGAATGCCATACTATGAATATGGAATAGATACAAACCAGGCTAGGCCCAAAAATACCTTTGTTGACCTCAGCTCAATAAGCGTTTTATAGAAAAGAAACAGCGGGCAAAGACAAATGGTTAACATATAAGAGAGCCAGTTTGGCCTAGTGGTTAAGGTGCTGGGCTAGAAACCAGGAGTCTGTGAGTTCTAGTCCCACCTTAGGCATGAAAGCCGGCTGGGTGACCTTGGGCCAGTCACTCTCTCTCAGCCCAACTCACCTCACAGGGTTGTTGTTGTGCGGAAAATAGGAGGAGGAAGGAGTATTAGGAATGTTCAACGCCTTGAGTTATTTATAAAAATAATAAAGGTGGGATAAAAATTAAATAAATAAATATAAAGACTTACTGGTACAGAAAAATGGGGAGCTTAAGATGAAATCAGGAGAACAATTGACTGCAGAGAGATTTAGTTTTCAATGGTTCTCATATGCACAGTTAAGAAAAAGATTTAATATAGATAAAAAGTACCAGGAATAGAATGTGATAAAACAGAATTTGAAAATGAATCATGTACAAATGATGAACATGTGATTGCTTAAACGTATACACTTTTGTTGAGATTTGAAATGGAGGAAGAGCAAATGAAAAAATGTATGGTAAAATGGGCCAAGAACTTTGGTTATAATATTCAAATGGATCAATGGGAGAAAATGTGGTTAAAAGGTCTGAAATTCACATTGTCTCACAATTTAAAAGAAAACTTTTTTAAAATGATGTACCATTCTCTAAGATGGATAAAGGTACTACTAATCACTGTTGGAAATGTGAAAAACATGAAGCAACATTTTATCATGCATGGTGGACTTGTGAAAAAGCAAAAAGCTGCTGGACACAAATATGTATGGTGATGCAGAGAGTTTTTTCAGATGAAACCGGAACTTTTCTTATTAGAACTTATGGACAACCAACTAGAAAAGGCTCATAGACTATTCGTTTTATATATGGCAGAGCTTTCCAAACTGTGTGTCGTGACACAAAAGTGTGTCGCCACACACAGCATGGTGTGTCGCCACACCACCCGGAAGCGGCGGCGTGCGTGTGCACGGCGGCTGCCATGCACGCGCGCGCCGCCGCACACCCCCCGCGCTGCCGCTGTGCGTGCGCGTGTTGACGCCGCCACCGCCAGGTGTGTCGCCAGCGGCGGCACTTTGGAAAGCTCTGATATATGGTAACTGCAGCAAGGCTATATATGCACAAAGATGGAAGACTGCAGAATCACCAATAATGGAGGAATGGATTGTGAAGATGGGTGAGTTTGCAGAAATGGCTAAATTGCCTTGTTTGATTAAGGAGGGAACTACAACTACTTTTATAAAAGACTGGAAACCCTTTATAGACTTTTTGCTGAAAATGGATAAAAATGAACTGCTGATTTTGGGATTTATTGATTAAAAAGGTTTGTTTATGGGAAGAAGGTAACTATGATGTGCAATATGGGAGGGTGGAGATGGTAATTGCTATGTTTGTAACTGCTGCAAAGAAGATCGGAAGTCACTTCTTTAGATATCTTTTTTTCCTTGCTTTTTTGTTATTCTTCACTTATTCTTTTACCCTTTTATAATCTCTTTTTCTACTTCTCCTGCTATGTTTCTATAGCCTTTTAAATCTTCATAAAATCTTCTTTTAATAAAAATTATTCATAAAAAATCCCCAAGAGATTCCTTAAGTCTTCTTTATTTCCAGCCATGAAAGTATCATCAGCATATCTAAAGCAGTTGTTTCTCCCCGCGATTTTAATTCCAATTTCTGTTTCTTCTAGTGCAGGTGTGTGTGTGTGTGTGTGTGTGTGTGTGTGTGTGTGTGTGTGTGATGTATTCTACATAAATAAATAGTTTTCCCAATTTTGAACAATTTATTTGCTCCATGCTGCTTCTGGGTGTTTTCCTGATTAACATTAAAATTCTTCACTCATATTTTAAGGGCTATCAACAGTTATAATAAAGGAATTGATAACGTAAGATGAAAGCATAGAATTGGAAACACATAAGAAACAAAGAGCATGATCTAAAGAAAGAAGCAGAAATCTTCAATGCTAAATCTGTCTTATTGGTGGAAACATTCTCCTCAACATCAATAGTACAGAAATTCCAGAGACACTGGGAGAATGCTGCTAATTATGTCTGCTTGGTGTTTTGTTTTCTTACCCTTCAAATACGTTGTATTCTCATTCTCCAAAGCAAAAGCTTTGGAGGAAAAAAAAGGACCAATAGAGGTCACCTTTCCTAAAGTACTGAACCCTATAAGGTTCGAGCTCAACAGAATTAACCCAGAGCACATGGAAAGCCTTCCATCATAGTCTAATAATCATCCTTTTGCTTTCAGATTCCAGTAGCTCACGGGAGTTCTGGGGCCACAAGAATGAGTCTGGAATTATATGCAGTTAGTAGGCCTTGGACTGACCACATATTCAGACTAGACTTGAAATATTGTGTAAGTTGCGTGCATGTGGCTGATTCTGTTCCTCGATAAAATATACAGACTGTAAATGCAGATACAGCTTGCATGAGCTCTGCTGTGCAAACTTTTTGGGTATGATAAAATACTTCAACAGAAAAAGCTGAAAGTGACTTCAGAGCTTATAAATGGCCAAGGAAATAGGATGTGCCACACATAGGAGGGATTCCTTTGTTCATCTGAAAGTGATTTTAAGAAATACATCATTTCAGGCATATTCTAGCTATCTTATTTAAGAACAACAACAGATCCTGGCATCTTTTCATCTCCTGCATTGTCTTAATGGAAAACAGATGGCTGTACATTAAAAGACATTTGCACCCTTATGATGTTTCAGCTAATGGATGAGCTGAGTCTGTTCTACTATCATAGACAGTTATTAACTGGACAAGATAATAGATACAGTATACTTGATTACAGTGTGTGTGTGTGTGTGTGTGTGTGTGCTTGTGCATCTAAGCCAGTGAGATACTCAGAAATGAAACATAGTAGGTAATGTTTCTACTGACATGTAGAAGCTAGATGGAACATAACATTTTTCATTTGCTCTACAAGGAACCCAAGAATACTACTTCCATGACCTTATAAGATTGCATTCATTTTTTTTAGCTAAAACTCATATTTGTGATTACAAGTCAAAAAACAACAATGTGGTTGCAGCGCACAAGTTTTTTAAAGCAATGAATGCTATTCAGTCATTGGAAACACTCCCATCACCTGCTTCCCCAAGTAGTAAACAATTGTTTTTGTTACATTGAGCGTAATATTAGATATTTATTTACACAACCCATCCAATTGACTTCAGGCTGCTTTACAGGAGTTTCATTACATTCTGAGCTATTCATTGAAATGAGCTTTACATAGTATTTTCTCTGCAATGGCTTTAAATACAAGAGGAATGATCCTTCAAAGCTGAGAATGTTAAGTCCCTTTGAATTTAACTGTAACATGACAATCACGACCTTAACTTATTTTTCTGATGAAATCAACATGACCTAAGATGTTGTGATTTTTCCTGAATGATGTCCACAGCTGTTTCATTTCCTTGAAAGAAACTAAAACTATCTCCCACATTTTTGTCGCTGTGCCAGCTTTTTCTCTGACTGCCTCTCTTCATCCTTAAGTGGAAACTTAATTTCAATTTAATTTTTTTTTATGTTCTTTCAATTTTCTGAGTTATCTTGCTTAGAGCAGTCTGTTAACTATTCTGGTATAGCAGTTCTATGAAGCAGGTGGTATAATAGGGTGCATGTAAACACACACATCTGGGATGTGGCAAGTTGGCCCCTCTAGCTTTCTTGAAGGAGGCCCCTAAATTCTTCACCCACAATCTCTAGTGCACCTTGTCTCACATTCCTGAGGAGAGCCTAATTGGTAAATACTGCCACCAGTTAGTTTTCCCTAAAGAAATTATCTTTGGTGCTGAATTATCAGGAGTTAGTGAAATGACACCCTCTTCCTTTTTGTAGGTTAATCAAGTAGGGAGATGTATATGCTTGGGTTAAAATCCTTTCAGAATGAAAAACATTGATTCAATAAGAATCAAGTCTTAATTATGTTGATCAGGGTTAAAGAACTAAGGGGGTGTTAAAAAAAACAAAAGGAAAAAGGAAAAGAAAATACAAATGACTTCTAAACGAGCTATCCCAATGACACCTACAGACACAGAGGAAAGACAGAGCAAAATACAAAGATACCACAACTCAAATCATTTTCCCTATAATAAAACTCCAACATTCTTATCTACACCTAGCTCATTCTATCCTAGATAGCTGAGTTTTTCCTGGAGCTCCAACCCAGCCTTTCGATTGGAATATATATTTTTTAAATTTTTATCGAGCCTTTATTATTTTTATAAATAACTCAAGGTGGCGAACATACCTAATACTCCTTCCTCCTCCTATTTTCCCCACAACAACCCTGTGAGGTGAGTTGGGCTGAGAGAGAGTGACTGACCCAAGGTCACCCAGCCGGCTTTCATGCCTAAGGCAGGACTAGAACTCACAGCCTCCTAGTTTCTAGCCCAGCACCTTAACCACTAGACCAAACTGGCTCTCATATTCCTGACCTGACATTGAGTCAGTGCGGGGAGCAATTCTCCCACTTCTTCCATGAAAGAGAAAGAAAAAGGCAAAGCGCTCTCTCTCTCTCTCTCTCTCTCTCTCTCTCTTTCCTCCATTTTATTACATTCTGGAACATTTTAGTTCCATGTCGATGAATGGAATATGATAATATGATGAAAAACAGATATTTAGCAAACACCACATACCTGTATATTTCAAACCCACCAACACACTGAGACAGACGCTTGTACACCCCAAAGATCAAACTCCAAAACACAAGGAAAGCAATGTAGTGTATGCAATCCAGTGCAGTGAGGAGTGCTCTGAACTCTACATTGGAGAAACCAAACAACCTTTGTACTTGAGGATGGCCCAACACAGGAGAAGTAACACCACAGGACCAGAGTCAGCAGTTTATCTTCATCTAAAGGAAAAAGGACACTCATTTGAGGACATTAATGTTCACATTTTAGACAGAGAAGATAGGTGGTTTGAGAGAGGGGTCAAGGAATCCATTTATGCCAACTTGGAAAATCCTTTCTTGAATAGAGGTGGGGGCCTCAGGCACAATCTTTCCCCTATCTTCCTTCCTGCTTTGTCTTCTGTGCCTAGGAAGATTAAGACCATTGCGCAAGTTCAACAGCAGCATGGTGATCTTAACGATCCTCCTTTAGATGATAAAGGGACTTAGAAATAAACATCTCAAAATAACCATGACCTAGCCCCAGGTGCAAGGTCACACAGCCACCTTAGAAACATATTTAAGGATTCCCTTACTAACTTTGCTCAGACTGAAGAAGCTCCTTGGATAAGGAGCGAAACGTTTCCACTGAGAAAATAGAAATCCAGTTGACATGATTCAAGCTACAGAATTTTAGTTCCATCTTAAATTTGAAATTAATTTGAAAATGGAATTGCTCTGCCAGATTTTTTTAAGCCGCTGCTTGCAAATTGTTGCAATTGACAGTTTACTATTATATAAATACTAAAAGAATGAAAGATGATAACAAAGAACAAGCATGCATATGCCCACACAAATATGCAAAAGGATAAGCCTGTGGCATATATCTATTGAGTTTCTTGTTCTCTTTTATCTCTCCCTCTCTCTCCCTCCTCATTACATGCACACATTTCTTTTTTCTTTATGCAGTTCTGTCTCTCAAAAGGAGGCATCTCTACATGCACCTTTGGAATCTCCAACATTTTATACTCAACCAAACAAAAACTAGACTGCAATATTTATGTTCATACAAACGTTCAAGGCATCCTCTGAGGTCTGCTTCATTTAAGGTACAATACATATCAAACAAGAGAAGGCCTTTTTGGTAGCGACAATTCAGCCTTGGGACTTCCTCCTGTGGGATTTCATGCAGCTCCTGGTCTTCTACTGCTCACCATAAACCCTGTCCCTGAAGGTGAACCCTACTCATCTTTTGCAATACTGGAGTCTCCCCTGCTATTCCTGTTTCAATTGCTTATTAATTGTAATACTTGCCTTTCTGAATTGTGCTATGTATGTTCCTGTTAGCGTCCTTGTATTTCAGAATGGATGTATAAAAGCTGAACCGCATTTGAGAACACACAAATTTGTAATGGGGGCTGCATTTGATATCCTGTATATCCTTCTTTCACTCTCATTCTCTCTCCCTTTCTTTTAATTTCTAGCAGGCATGGCCATCACTGTAGTGGGTACAATGTGTTGTGGAATGATGACTTAGTTATTGGATGATATTTTTAAAGGAAAAATATTTAAAGAATATTTCATATATGTTCTTAAGGAAGCTTCAGGAAGTCCAAAAACAAAATAACCAAATGAAAAGCAAGTCCTTGTGAATTGATCAGATCTATTCTTATCCCTGAAATGTTTTGATTGCCAAAAAGCTTTGCAACTTAGAGCATCTAAACAGTTCTGGGATGCTGGTTTCCATGGTTCCCAAAGGTTATTCATTTTGTTTAATAAATATCATTAGTGACACTCATCTTCCCAGCAGCTCAAGCAATTTTGCCCAACTGAAAAACACAATAGTTTCTGCAGTCTTGCTTAATGTGACCCTGAAAATTAATTTCCCATGCAACTTCTGTCATTAGGAAGGAGAGCAGCTGCATGCTGAACCGATTTCCTTCTGAGTTCTGAACTCCAGTCCTGGCCTCACTTACATTCAAAATAATTGCAGCCAGGCAGCTATAAAATACATTTGAAGTGAAGGCTCTTTAAATGCTACAGGATCAATTCTATTGGTTAGTCTTTCTTGGGAGTCAAGTATCCGGCACAATGAGATATATTAGCTACCAGTGTTCAGTTCTGAGAAAGCTTCCTTTTCATGCCTGAAAGAAAAACATCCTTATTATGTATGCTGCCGATAAAGTTGCTCAAAAGAACTCGACAACCAAACTCACTTTACAAAACTGAGATGCAAACAGGAAACAGGAAGTAAAACTTCCCAATAGGTTAAGATCCAAAGGCACAAACCATGAGCAGATTGCCTGCACTAGATTGGAGCAGAGAATTATATTGTCCACGGTGCTGTTGATTCATTGCATCTTGTTGTTTTAAAATTCATCCCTCTCTTTTTAAAATGTTTTTAGAAACTTTTTGGAAACTGCCCAAAATTTTTGGTAATTGAGCAAATTATAATGGTTCTGCCGCCTGGCTTGGGACGGGAATGCCAATAGTTCCTCTTGGGATTGGCTGGTGCCATGAAACCCACCTTATTATTAACATCTTTTTGTTTGGATTTTATATGTAAATTATTGTTGCTGTAATTTTATAATTTTATATTTTTAACTTATTGTGAACCGCCCAGAGTCCCCAGGTATGGAGGAGATGGGCGGTGATACAAATTTAAATAATAAATAAATAAATAATAGTAGAAGTTATTGTGCTTCGCAGCCATTTTTAATAGCACATCTATGCTAGTAGTGTCAGAATATAACCACATACAAATATGTTAGTTAATAAACTACATATCAATGTACAATGCCAGTCACTATCACTAACATCATGCCATTGCATAATTATAGTTTTATGCCCTGTATTGGTGTGACTGGGAATGCATGAAAGTTTGTGAAACCCAATCAGAACAGGCCCCAAAGGCAGAAACGTGTGCTTGGGAAGATTTTGTGCCAGAATAAAGAGTTCAAACAAGGTACAATGAAGATGGTTCCAAAAATATCATATACTTTCCATGTGAACTGGATGAGGTAATGACCCTCTGGTGGAAAAAGTACCAGGAGGTGTGACAAAAGTACCAAGGTGGGGACTGGCCAAGTTTTGTTGGACAGGTCAAGACTAATTGGAAGATATAAAATAAATTGGGCACTGAAGTCCTTGGAAGCCATCAGGAACCTTGGCATCCTGTATGAATTGTTCTGGAACTCAGAGCAAGCCTGGATAGGTGGACTTTGAGTTGAGAAGATACACGTGGGTCTGTGAATGTGAATGAGTAAACAATAAAAGTTGTTAACTTAAATTTTCTTTGATGTGCCTGACTCCCTGGATAAAAAAGAACAAGTAGCACTGCAGATACTTTCCAGCCCTCGATCTGACAGTAGCAGAAGCATCTGCAGGGGGGAGGGGGGTAAATAATTCAAAATGGCCCTTGCAACTGTGTGATTGATGCCTCACCCCTTTTTATGTGTGTTACACACACGACACATGTAAAAAGAGGCAGGGCTTCAATCACATAAGGGCAGTTGCCATCTTGAATTTTACCCTATGTCTCCAAGACACTTCTGTATGCAACATCGATAGCTATCACTGAATGAACAAGGCAAAGATAAAAAAGATCTTTGTCAAGTAGTAGTTTATCTATTGTTTGATCTTCATCAACAGTGCACGCCAGGATACTAGATCTATGACATTTATGGTTTTTAAAGAGGGATGAAATATTTTTACTCTATTCTATTTCCTCCACCCAAAACACACACACACACACACACACACACACACACACACACACGACCCATGTCATAAGTCCAAAAGTTTACTCACTCTCAAAAATGTGAGCTTCCTGACCAAAGGCAAAGTGAAATCAGTATTTTTAAAATCCATTTGCATACAGTGCTCATTTTGCATTCAGTATCCAACTCTTTGCAACTTGGTGTAGGTTGGGTTCAAATCATTTACTTGGGGCCAGCCCTGAATACGTCTTTCACTGTTATTTGTAACTCTATGCTGCACCAGCAGATCTACAGACATAGATTACATAGAGTAGTCCTGATGTCATGGGTGCCAAAACAATAATATAAATATATTTAAATATTCTTGAGATGATAAAATGGCTAGGATTTCATGCAAGAACCAAGCTTTGT
Source organism: Charina bottae (assembly GCA_023362775.1). NCBI lineage: Eukaryota > Metazoa > Chordata > Lepidosauria > Squamata > Charinaidae > Charina > Charina bottae. The sequence continues at coordinate 31,918,913 of JALMGJ010000004.1, read as the reverse complement.
GAGATTTGACTCTCTGGAAATATTGGGGCCTATTTATTTAATTATTTGCAATGTTTGTACATTATCCCAATTGTGAGACTCTGAGGAAGTATGCAACAAGGTAGAAAAAAAACAAAAACAGCAAATTAAAATGTGAGAATTTTGAATGTGAGAGAAGAGAGAGGGGGTCATGTGGTGCCATCTAGTGGTGCTATAAGCATTATGGCACATAATGAACCCCAACAGTAGAGTCAGCCTTATAGCTGCAACAAAGGTATGCTTAATGAGACTCCAATAAGGACCCACACTGACAGATTCAATGCCATAGAACAAAGAGAATATTCATGACTTCATCCCATTCAAATGTTACACACGTAGCAAGAGATGAGACAGCTGCTGCTATTCCTCCTTTTTTTCCTCCTGACCCATTGTCCTCCCTTCACCCTTTTCCAACTAGCCAAGGGTCACCAGGGCTCCAAATACATTGCAAAGCAGTGATCACAGGGTTAGAGTAGCAGGAGTCTACCATCTCTTGAGACTATCACAGAAAGATAGGAGGCGCTATTGTAGATATCATTTCATGTTTTTCCGTTTTGCACACCTCTCTAGTTTTGCAAAGGAACCTCAACCATTTTTTAAATTCCTTTTTCTCTTTGCTAGTCCATTCATTTGTTAATAAAGCCATTTAATCCATGATTAGTGCTCCCAAAGTGTAGAACCAAAATGCTAACATGTTTTTTCAATATACGTGCAGTGCAACCTTCCCCATCCATATTCAACAGAAAGCTATATTGAGTTCAGCAGAACTCATCTTCTGATACACAGGCTTGCAGTTGGAATTATGAATCTGTTAGAGTAGGCAGACAAGAACTATAAAGAGTAGGTCAAATAAGAAAATGAAATGAAGACAAACTTCTCCAACAAGTCTGTTTCACAGTAAAATCAAATACTGCCCATTTATTTTATATGTTGGGGGGGGGGAATCTTTGAACTTTTCTAGCAGCAGGTATCCCTAGTAATGAATAGAAATAGGAATCTACATTTGCTTCAAAGACTGACACAAAGTTGTCTTTTAGATCTCTGCTTCAGAAAGCCAAGAATTATTGTAAAATGTTGACTTCCTTGGAGCAATACATTTACTTTTAGGGTGGTTGGGTGCCATTAGAATACCAATATGATGCAAATGAAGGAGTAATATATAATGATTGACATTTCTCAGACTGTTGCCAACCTATTGGAGGGTAACTACATAGAGAATGCTTCTGATCTGTATGCACTGTTAAGACCTGTTATCTGTGATCTAACAAAGCACCAGATGCATTTGACCAGAGGGTCCGACTGCATTCAGTAAGTAAATTTTATCTTGGGCAGTTTACTCAAATGTTTGACTCTGACTCTGTTTGCTAAGAAGATACAATGAAACGAACTATCCAAGCTACTATACACTTTTCTTTTCCAGCTTCAATCTTCTTCCCTCCAGCCAGCACAGTAGGCCAATAAAGCCGAAAAGAGAATGTGTTGCTTTTCAAAAGGGGCACATTGGATTAATGTACAATTTCATTACTTCAACTGCACACAGTCAAACAAAAATAGATTCTACTGTGCTCTTTCCAACTGTACTGCCACCATGTGAGCGAACAACAGATTGAAGTCTTGTGAAAGAATAGCGGAGAAGTAAAAAATAATGGATATGATATGGACATCCCTGTTTTAATTGTTGTGTGCAGGAGATTTAGCCCACATCAAGGAGAAAATTAGTGGGAAGGGGAAGATAAATGAAAACAAAAATTGTACAGTGGATAGGAAGAGCAGATGCTCAAATAGTGTGGCATCTACCCTTTCTCACAAGGACACATTTGAAGAAAAAAGAATAAGTAGTAGGAAATTTAGACATCTGTGATGATCACTCACTCTTGGAGGCTTTCTCTTTCTCTTTTTGTTTTCTTCTAAAACTACCATTTTCACACACAAATACGCATAGGTACACTCCAAAGCAAGGATAGGAATGAGACCAGAGTGGGTAAATGAACAAGGAGCAATCGCAAAAAAAGGTTTTTACACTTCCTACCCTTTATGGCTGTGTGTCATGTTCTAAATCAGAAACAGGATCCAGAGAGACAAAATTGTTATTAAGGCTATGCAATGCTATAGATTTGATTTGGAAAAGGCATTTCAGAAGACACGCAGGTACAAATAGAGGACCTGTATGCAACTAATTAAAGTAGCCACATCAGTTTTCAGATCACACAGATGCAATGGAAATGTCCCTGCAATAGCCACATGATCCTAGGAAAAGACATGGTTGCTTTAATGAGTTGCAGTCTGGTGCTATATGCTTGCTCCTGTGTGTTCTGAAGCACCATTTCCAAATCAAATCAAATCCAAAGCATTGCATAGACACAATTGTTATACAGTCTGAGGTCTAATTCCAAAAATATGTAAAAAAAAAAAGGTAAAGGTTCCCCTCGCACATTTGTGCAGCCATGTCCGACTCTAGGGGCCAGTGCTCATCTCCGTTTCTTAGCCAAAGAGCCAGCGTTGTCCGAAGATGCTTCCGCAGTCATGTGGCCAGCATGACACGCGCGGAATGCTGTTACCTTCCCACCAAAGTGGTACCTATTAATCTACTTGCATTTGCATGCTTTCGAATTTTTAGGTTGGCAAGAGCTGGGGCTAGTGCAGGAGCTCACTCCATCACACGGGACTAGGGATTCGAACCTCTGAACTTGCAATCTTCCAATCGACAAGCCTGGCGTCTTACCCGCTGAGCCACCATGCCCACATACATATACAGTCCGAGGTCTAATTCCAAAAATACATACTTAAAGCCAAAACACAAGGAAAAATAATCAGTAAATCAGGCTAACAAACAAAGTCAAACCAGCATGAGTTGTAGTTTATGTCCCAAAGTACAAAGATAGGAAAACAAAATTTAAGATCCAGGAAGCAAAAAACTGATATACCAAGAGGTCTCTGAAACAGTTCAAGGAAGGAGGTTGGCTGGCTACATAGGCTAACAAATGATAAATGCAGTTTCCAACAATGAAATCCTTTCAAGGAGAAAGTTTTCTAGTGGAGACTGGCGCTATCCACGTCCTTAGGTGGTGTTCATCAAGCCTGAACCGGCTGCAAGTCATCCAGGTGTATTGAGATACATTCAAGTAGACCTTTAGTACCAAGGCACTCTCTTGTAGCCCAGTGTATTGCTATCATTCCATATTCCAATATTCAGCAGCATCATTCATAATAGATAAATGGCTGCACTAGTGAAAATTCCTCTAGGACTGATTGATATGGATAATCAGAACCAGTCACAGCATTCTTATTTTCAGTAAGTTTCTAGCCCTCTTGGTGGCATAATTATACTGTTTAATGAAAAGCAAGTTTCTGCCATATAATTAATTAGATTCATACCGTATATGAATATTAGCAACTAAAAGAAACTGGGGTAAAAATTATGGTTCATTTTTAATTTAAGATGTATTTAATTATCTAGCCATGTCTACTCTGGTGTTCATACAGTTGATGATTAGGTATTAATGAAAGTCGAAGTGAAAAACTGAAAAAGAAAAGAATAATATCTATAACCTTATGCTGAATCATTTTATTCCTTCCCCATACGTGTCTTGGCTCAGAGCCTGAAGGAGCTTTAGTATTCATTTTGTAACAGAGCATCAACTATGAGGCTAAGTTTGAGAAGTTTTCCCAAAGAGCACCATGTCATAATTACCTTGCTCATTAGGTCAAAGAAGTGTCAATATATATCCAATGTCCCTCTTGAATGGATGACAGTTTGGATTCAGGACAATCATGAAAGTTCCCATAGATAAATGGATCCAAATCTGAAATCAGACAGACAATATTTTGAGCCAAGCATCTGAAATTCCAGCTGACAAGTCAACTTGTTTACCAGCCAATTCAGTACAGAGAATGAAAAAAAAGCTGGTTCTAAAATAGCTTTTTCAGATTCAGAGAGTCTAAGTTCATCATTCCAAGAGTTCAGTCTTATGCATTGTTACTCACACATATATCCCATTAAGCTTAGTGGATCTTACCTCTAGGGAAATATGCAGAGGATTTTAGCCTTACACAACTACAACATATACCCTATTATGTTTTATTAGCACCATTGGAATACAAGGCAAAATGCAATAGGGATACTATCAACTAGGGTTGATAATTTTGAAAATGATGTCAAAAAAGTATTTTTGGAAAAATTTCATGTCTCATGTTGGAGCAGCACATCTCTGAGAGTCATCAAAGCAGGCCTGTATTTTTCCCAGACTTTTCTGCAAGCTTGAATGAAAAGATACTACTGTTTTAAGGAATCCATTCCTGGATGTTAATGGAACTCTTAAAGTATCAGCAGCAGCTTCTTATTCAAACTCATGTAAAAGTCTGAAAAAAGGCAGTTTTAATGAACAGCAGAGACAAGCTGTGTTCATATGAACTCCAAAGCCCTTCTTCCAAATCATTTTTCATCCATCAATTGCCTTTGTAAAGTAGAGCTGGATTAACTCAAGAACATATGAGCTTCACAAAAACATTCCTGCAGGGAGTGCACACCCAGTATGAATCTGGAAATGAATACTGTTTATATTTACATCAACACTACGTTTTATCACATTTGATCATCCAGGGAGGGAAGATGTGTGTTGGAATATTCCTTCAACTGTGGATTCCCAACAAAATGTCAGCACACATTCCACCGTGACTGACTCAAGGCTTCAAAGTATGAGTAATTTTGGCCTCGTTCACATGCAAAGGCTGTGCTCGTCCAACATGCTGTGAGGCTGGCACAGGAAACTGAGCTAATCTACTATTGGCTCAGCTTCTGCATCAGGGAAAACTCCAAAGGCACTTTTGCAGCATTGCCTACAAGAGGGCAATGGGATTTCAATTGGAGGGAACTCCTGTCTCTTCCCACCCCCTGGAATTCATATAAATTAAACAAATTCATATAAATTAAACAAATAAATAAATTCCATGGAATCCCCCCCCCCCGCACCTCCTTCCAATATGTAGCCTCCATAGCTTCTCTGAAAGGCATTTTGCTGCTACCTTCCACAGTGAGGGGAGAGGGGTGTCCTTCCTTTCTCTTTACTCTAAAAAGCAAACACAACAAGGATGAGGAAATGGTTTGTCTGGGTTTGTATCAGATGGGAAAGCTCCAAGTAATGGCCAGGCTGAAAATTAGAAGTCTACAGTATATCCCAAAAGAAGCCATTGGAAAACTCTTTCTGTATTGCTACCAAGAAAATGATATAGACATGTCCATGAAATCACCAGGTCTTAGACTGACTTAAAGGAGATGGTACTTTATAATCTAATTGCTTTTTCCACTTTGTGAATTCAAAAGATTTATCTGAATTTTAATCTGGATTTTGGAATTCTAAATGGTTTCTCATCTGGCTGAGTTTTATTCTTCCTTAACCAAACATGCTGACTAAAATCTCCTAAGTAGCCATAGAGGAAACTTCAGCCGATCAAAGTAAATATTCCCTACATTTTAGCTATGGTCATCCCATATTTAACTATCCAGTTCTATGATTAACCCTTCTCCAACATAATGCTCTGGTCATAGGAGTGGCACAAATATGAGCATATATGCTATTAATTAGATGTTCAAGTTCTTTTGGGAGCCCCTGAAATTGCCCATAGCTTGATAGGTTTGTGTAATGGAACTTCATCTCAGCTTTGAACTGGTAAGATGTGATGGTGCAAGGGGGATAAATCTACTTCATTTTTGACATTAAGAGTCCTTTAGGGATATGTGTTTGCAGAACTAAAAAGGGTACAGTATACAGCCATATTTAGACCTATTTATGAAGATCTGCAGAACTAGAAGAATAAGTTTTTATATGGTTTCAGATTAGAATTTCAGATATTTAGGAGATGTCAAAGGACTTGGCTAAGTAATATAAAAATATTGTTGCAATATTGAGGGATTATGGAAAACTGGAGACTGCAAGGCAGCAACAAAGAGATACAGACAACTCTAGCTCTTTGCTCCCATCAGGTGGCCACCAGAATTTTGTATCCCAGATAAGGGAGCCTTACAATATCATCAAAATGTACTTAAATTGACTTTGTGTAGATCAGAAGGGTTGTTGATTTTTTTTAACCCCAAAGCTTCTGCACAGATTAAGTTGGAAATGTTAATCAAGGCATATTCAGTTTGGGTCAATTGTTTTAAAAATTTGTGAAATTAACTTTATATGCTTGTTGCACAAATGCCCACAGAAATAGAGGTCATCTTTTATGTCATGAAAATTATATTTCTATCGAAAGTTACAACATTCTTTAGCTTAGACATCTGGACACTGTAATTAATTACAGTTATATGGTACTATTAATTTACCAAAGAGGATTTGAATTCTCAATCTGGAAAAGAAGATAACTGGTTATCCACATAAGAAGAAATCAGTGACTCTACCTACACTTGAACTGCAGTTATTTTTAAACCATCTGATAATGTAAAATACTAACGATTGGTTAGTTATATGTTAGCAATATGATGCTATACAATTAAAACAAATGTTATGTCATCACTGCAATTACCTCTATAAAAGGAGATGTAAGTTGTGCCTTATAGGAAATAGGGATAAGAACATTGAAAAAATGATAGGAATTAGTTCCATGTTTTAGTTTAAATGAAGCAAGGTCCAAGAATAAAAAAATGAGTGTAAATATATTATCAAGCCCTACCTCTATTATCAGGTTTATTCATATGTGTTCTTAGAATTAAGTATCTGATTTATGTTATATACAGTAGACATATTTATTCCTAATAGCCTTTTTTTTCTTTTGAAAAAACTATATGGAAAAGGAGCTGGAGGAAAGGCAGAGGGTGAATATTGTAAAGCAGCCTAATAACATCAGTATACGAAGAAGTACAAGATCTGTAGGCTGTCCCATCTGCTCTTCTTGGGCAGTGATTGGCCAATAATTCCAATGGCTGGGTTTTTGTCAAGTGCTGCCTGCGTGCTCCCAAACCCTTCACTAGCATCCTTCAATTAGACTTCAAGTCCTAACTTCATGATTATATCCCTGGGATTTCTTGAAGTATTTCTCTACTAGATCTAAAGAGGTCTGAACCTGATTAGCTTTTTCAAGATCAGCCAAGTTTAGCTAGATGCTACTACATCTCTGGCCTTCACTTTCACTACTGGCTATAATGTTTTTATTCTCATGTAAGGATGGTCAACACAGCATCTTCTGTACCCAGATGTTCCAAAATGCCTCAAAGTGTTCTGTTTTTTCCCCTGTGATGGGTCAATTAGAGCATGCCAGGGATGGGTCATCCAGTTCCAGAAGTGCATCTTCTAGGAAAGGAAGCGGCTTGTGATGTTCTGGATGAAATCTGACCCAGAAACGAGATCCATCAGATTTTTCCTGTGATGGACAATAGTGCACCAGCCCCTAGAGTCGGACACGACTGCACAAATGTGCGGGGGGAACCTTTACCTTTTTACACAACTAAACTAAGTATTCTTCTTTCTTCTTTGATTAAACAAATAATTCAGTTAAGGTCATGCAATGAATCGAATGATATCATAATGGAGACAGTTTGATGATATGATTCCTGTAAGGGCAGATGAGGATTCTTAAATAAATATGCACACATTGTTGAAAAGTAAATACTGTAAATTTTTAATGTTGCTTAAAACATCTCTGAAAGTCATTTGGGTCAGCTCTAGCTCCTGATGTCTCCATATAGTTATAAATGGCTATTGAAAGTATCTACAAAAGTAATCTATCTACATTAGCTCTTCATTAATATATTATCTTTATAATAATAAAGAAAATATGGGACTTAAGCAGTAGTGCAAGTTTAATAGAATACATAACTTAACACCTGGGAAATAGTGAACAAGAAAGATAGTTTTCTGTATAATATTTTGCTGTTATATTTGACAGGCAATCAATGGGGGCACTATCATCTAGTCATGCTCTACATTAGAGGAGGTCTCTATTGAATCCACAAATTAACCTTTGAAGTGGTATTTCAAAAACCAAATAATTTCTGATTTGCATGTTTTAGATCAAAACCTGAATATTTGTGCTTGTCAGCACATATTTTTCAGGTAGCTAACAGTATGCATTTGAAAAATGGATATGCCTTGAGGAATATATCCAGAGGTGAATCACATGGGAAATCAAGAGGTGTGTAACATTTGTAAACTGTCATTGAGAGGTCACTGAGGCAAGTAAAGCCATAAATGAATGCTGGCAACTTGAAATATTTTAGATGAGAAAGGAAAATTATTTTTATTAGAGAAGTGGGAGATTGGAAACAATATGAGCAGGAAAGAAATTTCAAAACTAGTTATTGTAAGGTTTATGGAGCTGGGTAATGAATAAGAAGTATTTTGAACATTCTGAATGCTATTCTTTGGAGCATGACATCCAAGATGCATTTTAGACTTATAAATTAGAGGGCTGAATAGGGGTGGCAAATACGAAAGCATATTTCATTTTCTCTATAAATACTAATCTTCAAACATGCACCACTGGAAACTGGAATATCCAAGTGACAGCATGCATATTTTGTCCAGTGTCCTAAAATGAACATAACTTTTCAAAATATAAAATTTAACAAATTCCTTGGTTTATTTTATGGAAGTGGTAGGCTTCCAGGTTGTTTAGGAGTTCATAGATGCAACTGGGAAATATAAAAGGCAAGTTACCTTCTGGAATTTTCAGGTCTGCTTTGCATTGGGATAAATTCAAATGTTTGTATTATAGTCCCTTTATGGTACAGATTACAGCATGAAAGCTCACTGCTATGCCTGCATCATGAATCTCAATTTTTAATATTTTTAAATGATTTGGTTGGGGTGGGGTGGGGTGGAATGAGCATTTGCTCTTAACAAGTACTATGAGCATCTTACAGAAAAAAAACTTTCTTTCAAAAGTTTTAGCACAATGATTTATAAGAAAACTTCAAAACAATGAAATCAGTGTGGAGACTTTGTTGATGTTCTTCAGTCGTTAAGTCATGTCCGACTCTTACTCCAAGCCTGGCTGGCAGCTCGACAAGTCAGAGTTTCTCAGAGCTCTGAGACCTGGCTGACTTTCTACCTTGTTTGCAGGAGTCTACAGAATTTGTAAGACCACTGAAGCTTCCCCCTGGAGAGGGGGGAACCAGAAGATTGCTCACAGAGCCATTGGAATTGCCCACTCCTGTTTTTCTTTGTAGTTTCCACCGCGGAGAAGAACTGGGGTGAATGCAGTGGAATGGCCGAAGGAGGATCCTAGCTCTGCAGGGAACGTAAGTCTCTTTGGGAGACACAAGAGACAGCCAGCTTTTAGATCACTTTATATTAGTTTTCTTTTTTAGATAAGAACTTTTTTATTATCTAAAATTTATCTTTGGACTTTGCTTAAAATGTTGGCTAATTTTGTGTTTTCTTTGCTATAATTAATTTTGGTGGAAGTTTGATAGATTTTATTTTGGCAACATAATGAACAAGTTTGTATTTTTTTTGCCTTTCTTTTGTATCAGAGAAATTGGGACTTAAGAGACTTTGTTGGTATTTTTCACTCGACAAACTAATTGACTTTTGAGAAATTGTTTGTTTGGGTTAAGCAGCTTGCAGCCTGAAGAATAAAGAAGAATAAAGAATAAAGTATAGAGAATGTGTGCCTCTTTTTCTTCTTATTTTTCTACTTTTTTTTAGAATGGACTTTGTCTCACTTGGAATTTATTTTTATTTTTCCTTTTATAAACTGTTTGAAATACTGCTCTGTGGAATTTTTCATCTTTTATTTTAAAAGTTTTCTTCACTTAAAGAAACAGACATCGCTGATAACAATAGAACAGCTGTTCCCTGCTCCCTGGGAAAATTCTTGTTTTGACTACAACAGCTAACTACGGTCTGAAAAGGGGGGTGTATGTGAGAATGGCATTTCTTACAGCACTTCAGGATTTTAAGAAAGAAATCAGCGAAGCTTTTTCGCAAATTAAGAAATCCATAGAACGTATATTTATAGTTTTGGTGGCTCAGGAACAGAAGATACAAGGGACAGATTTAGAAACAGAGGGAAGATCTCTCGAACCAGTAGAGAAACAGGGAAAGAGGATTTTGAATGTATTGGTACAGAAGGAGATTATGATATTTTACAGGAAGTGGTCTATTAAACGTTTGGGCATAAACACATTGTGGCAGCTGAGACAGGAAGATTTTAACATGCAAATTGATAGATATGGTAAAATAAACATTTTGACATCCCACATGAGTTACAGAATAAAACAAGTTGCATATTGTGATCTTGGCATAACCTAAACAGGAGATTTATTGATGTTGATCTGGGACACAAGGTTAATGAAAACACAGATCTGGATTGTACACAGAGTGAGAGCAGATATGAGAAACTGTATGGATGCATAAAAATATGATACTCTAAGTGTAAGATACAAGATTATAAATATAAATATAAGTTGATATTATAGATTACTCTTTCTGGAGATACATTTATGAGAAGACAATGAGATGATGAGATGGAATTAGAATGAAGGTTATTACAGGATGATATTATGTATGAATATGTTGTATGATTATTATAAGAATTGGTATATTATGTATTAGGTTATATGTTATGTTAGGTTTTGTATTCAGTTCAGATGGACATTGTCCCAAGGAGTGGAAATTGAAGATGGATGGTGGAGATATAGGATTATAAATATAAATGGAGGTTGATGTTATGGTTTATTTTTCCTTTTTGGAGATATATATATAAGAAGATAATGGGATGATGAGGTGGAATTAGAATTAGAATTAATGTTATTATAAGATGACATATTCTTACAATATTATGTATGAATATGTACGTATGAATATTATAAGACTTATAAGAATGAGAAGATAATGAGATGATGAGATGGAATTAGAATGAAGGTTATTACAGGATGATATTATGTATGAATATGTTGTATGATTATTATAAGAATTGGTATAATATGTATTAGATTATATGTTATGTTAGGTTTTGTATTCTTGCTATATTATGTATTATGTTATGTAATATGTTAGGTTATGTATTAATGGAATATATAGTCATAATATGAACAGAATATATTGTATTTTATTAGAAGTAGATAAGGCCCTTATTTGTTACACTAATTGGATTTTATTGAAGATATAAATATAGATGTAAAAATGGAAAGAGCAAATGGAAAACATTTAATTGATGCAGCAATGAACATTTGATTACTATTCCAAGGAGTAGAAACCAGAGATGGATTGTTGGAAGATATCAAGAAAGGTGAAACCTATATGAAGAACAGAAGATTGGATTATAGAAATCATAGGGTATATGACAAACAAAAGTTCCTGTGTATTGTATGAAGGACTAACATTTAAAGTTAATTATTGTACTTAAAGTTCAAGGATAAATTGGAGGACATCTATTTTCTATATTTTCTTTGTTTGTTATTTTTTTGACTTCACTTTTTCTTTCCTTTTTTCTTACTTTGTATTTCTATTTCTTTCTTTGTATTAACTTTTAATATGTATTTTAAAATTCAATAAAACTTATGGAAAAAAAAAGTCATGTCCGACTCTTCATGACCCCATGGACCATAGCACGCCAGGCCTTCCTGTCCTCCACTGTCTCCCGGAGTTTACTCAAATTCATGTTCATTGCATTGGTGATGCTATCTAACCATCTCATCCTCTGCCGTCCCCTTCTCCTTTTGCCTTCAGTCTTTCCCAGCATCAGGGTCTTTTCCAGTGAATCCTCTCTTCCCATTAGGTGGCCAAAATATTTGAGCTTCAGCTTCAGTATCTGTCCTTCCAATGAGCAGTCAGGGTTGATTTCCTTAAGGATTGACTGATTTGACCTCCTTGCAGTCCAAGGGACTCTCAAGAGTCTTCTCCAGCACCACAGTTCGAAAGCATCAATTCTTCGGCGCTCAGCCTTCCTTATGGTCCAACTCCCACAGCCATAGATTACTACTGGAAAAACCATAGCTTTGATTATATGGACCTTCGTTGGCAAGGTGATGTCTCTGCTTCTTAATATGCTGTCTAGGTTTGCCATAGCTTTCCTCCCAAGGAGCAAGTGTCTTTTAATTTCATGGCTACAGTCACCGTCTGCGGTGATCTTGGAGCCCAAGAAAATAAAATCTGTCACTGCTTCCATTTCTTCCCCTTCTATATGCCAGCAAGTGATGGGGCCAGATGCCATGATCTTAGTTTTCTTAATGTTGAGTTTCAAGCCAGCTTTTGCACTCTCCTCTTTCACCCTCATCAAGAGGCTCTTTAGTTCCTCTTCACTTTCTGCCATTAGGGTGGTATCGTCTGCATATCTGAGGTTGTTGATATTTCTCCCAACAATCTTAATTCCGGCTTGTGATTCATCCAGCCCAGCATTTCTCAGGATGTACTCTGCATATAAGAGGGGTGTGGTGGCTCAGCGGTTAAGACGCCAGGCTTGTTGATCAGAAGATCACAAGTTCGGAGGTTCGAATCCCTAGCCCTGCGTGACGGAGTGAGCTCCCGCACTAGCCCCAGCTCTTGCCAACCTAGCAATTCGAAAGCATGCAAACGCAAGTAGATAAATAGGTACCACTTCGGTGGGAAGGTAACAGCGTTCCGCATGCGTCATGCCGGCCACATGACCGTGGAAGCGTCTTTGGACAACACTGGCTCTTTGGCTAACAAACGGAGATGAGCACCAGCCCCTAGAGTCGGACACAACTGCACAAATGTGCGGGGGGAACCTTTACCTTTACTCTGCATATAAGTTAAATAAGCAGGGCAACAATATACAGCCTTGTCGTACTCCTTTCCCAATTTTGAACCAATCGGTTGTTCCATGTCCGGTTCTTACTATTGCTTCTTGACCCACGTACAGGTTTCTCAGGAGACAGGTAAGGTGGTCTGGTACTCCCATCTCTTTAAGAATTTGCCACAGTTTGTTGTGATCCACACAATCAAAGGCTTTAACATAGTCAATGAAGCAGAAATAGATGTTTTTCTGGAACTCTCTTGCTTTCTCCATGATCCAGCAAATGTTGGCAATTTGATCTCTAGTTCCTCTGCCTCTTTGAAACCCAGCTTGTACTTCTGGTAGTTCTCGGTTCACATACTGCTGAAGCCTAGCTTGTAGGATTTTGAGCATAAGCTTGCTAGCATGTGAAATGAGCGCAATTGTACGGTAGTTTGAACGTTCTTTGGCATTGCCCTTCTTTGGAATTGGAACGTCAACTGACCTTTTCCAATCCTGTGGCCACTGTTGAGTTTTCCAAATCTGTTGGCGTATTGAGTGCAGCACTTTAACAGCATCATCTTTTAGGATTTTAAATAGCTCAGCTGGGATACTGTCTTCTCCGCTAGCTTTGTTGTTAGTAATGCTTCCTAAGGCCCACTTGACTTCAGTCTCTAGGATGTCCGGCTCAAGTGACCACACCATTGTGGTTATCATTAAGATCTTTCTTGCATAGTTCTTCTGTATATTCTTCCCACCTCTTCTTAATCTCTTCTGCTTCTGTTAGGTCCCTGCCTTCTTTGTCCTTGAACTCTGTCCATAGTTCTTCAGGCACTCTGTCTACCAGATCTAATCCTTTAAATCTATTCCTCACCTCCACTGTATATTCATAAGGGATATGATTTAGGTCATACCTGATTGGTCTAGTATTTTTCCCTACATTCTTCAATTTAAGCCAAAATTTTGCAATAAGAAGCTCATGATCTGAGCCACAGTCAGCTCCAGGTCTTGTTTTTACTGATTGTATAGAGCTTCTCCATTCATTGGCGATCACTCGTAGCCGAGTAAGATTGTCTTCCAAAGGTAAAATTTTAACGGTGGATCCGTAAGTGGCTATAAAGGCCAATTCTGGATCCGCACCACCTCCCACAATGAGGGCATAGGTTTCCGGGTGGGAGACGGTCATGATGAGGGTTTGCCTGATGTGCCTTCCTTTTAGCTCTTTTCTCCCTTTCGCCCTGTACTTGTGCTTCTTCAAAGTCCATAGCGCCATTAATAAAGGATGACCTCCAATTGAAACGCTCATGAGTTAGGGCTTCCCAGTTCTCAATGCTGATATTACATTTTTTTAAATTAGCTTTGAGAGTATCTTTGAATCTCTTTTGTTGTCCACCAATATTCCGTTTTCCATTCTTAAGTTGGGAGTAAAGTAGCTGCTTTGGAAGACGATGGTCAGGCATTCGAACAACAAGGTGACGATCCAGCGAGTGAGAGCTTCTCCATATTTGGCTGCAAAGTACATAATCAATCTGATTTCAGTATTGACCATCTGGTGATGTCCATGTGTAGAGCCATCTCTTATGTTGTTGGAAAAGAGTGTTTGCTATGACCAGCGTGTTCTCTTGACAAAACTCTAGTAGCCTTTGCCCTGCTTCATTTTGTACTCAAAGGCCAAACTTGCCTGTTATTCCAGTTATTTCTTGACTTCCTACTTTAGCATTCCAGTCCCCTATGATGAAAAGGACATCTTTTTTTGGTGTTAGTTCTAGAAGGTGTTGTAGGTCTTCATAGAACCAGTCAACTTCAGCTTCTTCGGCATCAGTGGTTGGGGCATAGACTTGGATTACTGTGATGTTGAATGGTTTGCCTTGGATTTGAACTGAGATCATTCTATGGTTTTTAGGGTTGTACCCCAGTACTGCTTTTCCCACTCTTTTATTGACTATGAGGGCTACTCCATTTCTTCTAAGGGATTCTTGCTCACAGTAGTAGATATAATGGTCACCTGAATTAAATTTGCCCATTCCCGTCCATTTTAGTTCGCTGATTCCCAAGATGTCAATGTTCAATCTTGCCATCTCATGTTTGACCACCTCCAGCTTACCTTGATTCATTGATCTTACATTCATTAACTGTAAATGTAAATGGCCCTGCATGGCATAGCTCTTGGCTTCATTGAGTTATGCAAGTCCCTTCCCCACGACAAGGCAGTGATCCATGAAGGGGGTGTGGAGACTACCTTGAGGATATTAGGAGCAAAAGCATGGTACAGGCATTATCAAAGATCAGGCCTGTGTGAGCTGGCTTTGATTTGCCTCACACTGTGGAGATAACAGAATTTTCTTCTTTGAGGCAAAGGGACAACCCAGTTTGCCCAAGCAAAACATTTCTTACCCTCTTGAAGTTTCTCCATTGTCTTATTCATTCATTCATTCATTCATTCATTCGTTCGTTCGTTCGTTCGTTCGTTTATTTATTTTCCTCTTAGCTTATTTATTTATTTATTTATTTATTTATTTATTTATTTATTTGGTTTATTTTTATCCTGCCTTTACTATTTTTTATAAATAACTTAAGGTGGTGAACATATCTAATACTCCTTCCTCCTTCTGTTTTCCCCACAACAACCACCCTGTGAGGTGAGTTGGGCTGAGAGAGAGTGACTGGCCCGAGGTCACCCAGACGGCTTTCTTGCCTAAGGCAGGACTAGAACTCACAGACTCCTGGTTTCTAGCCCAGCATCTTGACCACTAGACCAAACTGGCTCTCCAGTTAATTCCATTACTTGCAAAGGCAGAAGAAACTGAATCCACCCATCTGGAAGCCACTCATGTTGGAGAAAGATGTTCTAAGGCAGGTACTGGGGGAGGAGGAGGAGATGAAAATTGTCACACAAAATGAAGGACCACAGTGAAGAAGCCATTTCCCTGCACAAACCCCAGAACAGTTCTATAGTTGAGCATTTGAGTTAGTTGGGGAGGGAGGGGGGGAGGGAGGGAGGGTCGGGGAGAGAGAGAGAGCTCTTTAAAAGTGATTTCTTCCCTCACTAGCACTGATCTTAAACCTTGCCAACATCCAAAGAAACACTGCTACCTTCCCTGCCCAGTTCCACTCTTGTTAAAGCCTCTAAAAAATTCTGAGAAGTGTAGAGGAGAAATAATTTTTCAGCTAACCTTAAAAATCCCTTGAAAAACCTATTTCCTTTCATACTTCCTGTTGTTGATTAGGCAAATGATTCGCTTGAACCACTAAGCCTCCACTTTCACTGTATTTGTTGAACATTTCTTGACACTACATCCACAACTGCAAAACATGCACAGGTTCTGTGGGAATGTGAATATGTCCAAAACTCATGTATTGTGGGAAATGTCACAACATATCACACTGATTTGAAATATCCACCAGAAATCTTCCTTACGGAAAGCAGCTTTGAAGTGAGATGCTGCAGCCATTTTCTTTAGGCCACATTACACCAGGCTGGGATGTCTCATTACCATGTCTTATGACTTCATGGTCCTGTAGTTTATATTGTAGCTGCAAGGCTATAATCTAATCTGATGTACTGTAGCGTGAAATGTTATTAAACTAGGATACTCTGGAGAATCAGTGAAATACACTGCTTTACCAACCACTGTTTCAGAAGCTTTTGGGAAGAATGCTGTTTCTTTAGCAGTTTTATTGAGACCTGCATAAATCTTGTTACTTCAAGAATTGCCACTGAATTTCCACAGAGTTCACTTATTAGATTTAGGCCTGTCTTTGTGGGGGAGCTGTTAAATTCAAGCAAGAAGCAGCTTTCAAAGAAAGCCAGCTGTTTGACTCTGAAATGTTTGTTGTGCTTCTCTTAGCCATTCACATCTGCTAAATTTACTCACATGGATGTGCAGCAACATGCAGCATTTGTAGTGATTTGGACCATCTGAATATAAACCTTTGAACAAGTGGAATCCCAATATTATCATAACTGTTCTTTTTATCAGTTTCTTTGGATCTTAGGCATGGAACACTAATAATTTGAACACAAATATGTCCAGGAGACGTATGAAGCAAACTGAGGACTCCATTTATTCTTCTCTATTCTTTCCTCTGCTGCTTGAGGACAGCAACGAAGAGTAGAAAGTCAAAAAGAAATTAATGGGGCCACATTGTTAACCTAGGACTGAGTGGTAAGAAATGCTTCCTAACAAATTGCCAATAGAAAATTTATTTGGGCTTGGTAGACTTTCTTTTATATAATGGTGGCAACATCCACGATTTGGCCCAAATTGGAATCTTTGGCACAAGCAGTTCCTTCTGGATATGTGGGCTCGAGGCCCATAAGATAGGATGGCCAAAGGGAATCAAAGGCAAATGTATTTGGAGGGCAACAGCTTGAAGAAAGTGTGTGTGTGTGTGTGTGTGTGTGTGTGTGTGTGTGTGTACATACAGTATATATATCTTAACCGCCCAGAGTCCCCTTCAGGGGAGATGGGGTGGTAATAGAAATTGAAAAATAAATAAATAAATAAAATATCTTTGTCTTAGGCCACTAGTAGATAAGAGGCTTAGACAAATGGTAAATAGAGCTTAGACCAGGGCTTTCCAAAGTTTTCCCACGGCGACACACCAACCGCCGTTGGTGTGTCGCCGCGGGAAAACCCGGAAGTGCCGCCGTTGCGGCAGCGCGCAAAAACCTGGAAGCGCTGCTGCCGCTTTCGGGTTTTTGCGCGCCGCCGTTGGTGTGTCGCCACGGGAAAACCTGGAAGCGCTGATGATGATCAGTGCTTCCGGGTTGTGTGGCGACACACCAGACTGTGTGTGGCGACACACTTTTGTGTCGCGACACACAGTTTGGAAAGCTCTGGCTTAGACAAATGCCAGCTAGATATTTCTGAATACATAATGAAAAACAAACACTATCTGATTTTAAAAAAAAACAGCATGAGAAACTGAAGATTACAGGCATAACAGATTGACATGTACAGTAGCATCTTTACTTACAGTAGGGAACGGTAATCTTCAGCCACAAAGCTGCCTGTGGCCCATGAAATACTTTTTCACAGTCTCAGGTGGCCAGTCCAACTGTGCTGCCAAAGCACACCCACAAGCATAACACTCTCACACCATTCCCTTCCCACTGTAGCATTTCCCTCCCCCCTCCCCCTCCCATTACCATGGCATCAGAATTTGCCTACTTCTGATATAGCAAGAGGGGTTAAGTAAATCTGCCCTAAACTTACAAAATAAAATATACTATGGATAGTAAGGCACTACAGGATGGGATTCAAATCCTGTTTCAGCCCTGATTTGCAGTTAGTGACTAAATTTATGCAACAAACAAGTTTGTACTGGCAAAGGCAGTGGCTGTGTTCACACAACACACTTAGCTACATTAATCATGATTTATTCCATTAACCATTTTTATGACTTTGCAGAACACTCAGAACTACAAACTAACCACAGAGATTGTGCCTCACAATACGCTAAGCTAAAATAAATTGGCAAGTTTGCAGCAGCTTTAACTGAACAAGAAAGCTTATAGAATCCACTGTCTGAACGTGCCATTTTCCCATCAGTGGTATCAAGATAATACTGGTTTCTCTTACAGGATTGTTCTAATGATGAGCACTTGAGCATTCCAGATAAAGTGCAATATTAAGTATTAGTTGCAGACAGTGAAACCAAGCTCTAATGTGTTGTTGGATTCTCCTTTGTCCTTTGTTATGGCTTGGCAGTGAATCTGCCCCCTCTCTACCCATAGTCTCATGGGTATCTCCCACATAGAAGATCAAATAATAAAGATGGTGGCTGCAACCATGTGATCAAAGCCCCACTCCTGCAAAGTCCTGCTGGGCATGTGCTGTGAAGTAATGGAAAGGATGCATTTTCATATTTATTTTCCTCTTGTAATTTTTTTTAAAAAAACCTTCTGATTACATCAAGAGGAAAATAATTTGATGTGCACAACTTCCAGATCTGGCATCCATTTTCTCCTCTAGTTCTGGCCTGTTTAGGCTCAACCAATGCAAAACACCAATGGCAGTGAAGCAAGAGCTGAGGGTGTTTCCCTAGAGGTTGGGTGGCTTTGCCAATTTGGCTCTCTCCCTTTCAAGAGCAGACTTCCTTTCCATTCTCTGAACCACCCACTGGAGTCTAGAACATTCCCCCAGAGTTCCACATGACTTCAGCCTCACAAATCCTTTGTTATATGCATTAGGTAGTCATCTTAATTTGCCCATCCTGCTGCAGTCCCTTTTTAGTGATTGGCTACAGGGGTGGGAGGAGGGAGGAGGGGGTCAAAAGAGTCAAGTTAGTGGCCACAACAGTGCAAATGAAGTCCCACCCTTTTCTACAAGTGTGGCATGCATGAAGCATGTAAAAAGGAGCAGGGTTTCAATTGCATAGTCACAACTTTTGACCCCTTCCCTCCTTGAGGATGTCCCTGCAAGACTCCTTGATATTAAAGGAAAACAAGGTTTCATTTAGGAAATTCCTTTCAGATGTCATCAGGCAGTGCAGCAAGATCGAAAACTGAAAGGGCTGAAAAGGATGAAGCCCTCCATAGACCTATAGCTTTATCCACTGAAGAGAATTTACTCCTTAAGGAAATATAATAGGCAATGTGCCAAAGTAAACATGCATCAGTTTGAGCTGCCAGGTACTCACAGATAATTTTTAGCAGCCTTTGAGTCTTACGTTTGATCCAGACCCAAAGCTACCATATTGACAAGTCTATTCTTTCTTCACTCTGTGTTTCTTCATGTGCCTCCTGACCACCTATTTAAAAGAAGGCTGGATCTAAATAAATAGTTGGCTACATCAATAAATAGTAGAAAAGCTATCCACCATCTAGTCAATGGCTGGTCCCTTCTCACACCAGCAAATATTTATTTATTTTATTTATTTATTTATTTATTTATTTATTTATTTATTTATTTATTTATTACATTTATATCCCACCCATCTCCCCCACAAGGAGGGACGCTGGGCGGTTCACAAGTTTAAAATCAATTAAAACAATAAATATCAATAATAAACAATAAAATATATATATATACATATATACATACACGCACCCATATATATATGTGTGTGTATGTATATATGTATATGTGTGTGTGTGTGTATATACACACACACACACACACACACACACACACACTTGTTGTTGTTCAGTCGTTTAGTCGTGTCTGACTCTTCGTGACCTCATGGACCATAGCACGCCAGGCCTTCCTGTCCTCCACTGTCTCTCGGAGTTTACTCAAATTCATGTTCGTTACATCGGTGATGCTATCTAACCATCTCATCCTCTGCCGTCCCCTTCTCCTTTTGCCTTCAGTCTTTCCCAGCATCAGGGTCTTTTCCAGTGAGTCCTCTCTTCGCATTAGGTGGCCAAAGTATTTGAGCTTCAGCTTCAGCATTTGTCCTTCCAATGAGCAGTCAGGGTTGATTTCCTTTAGGATTGACTGATTTGACCTCCTTGCAGTCCAAGGGACTCTCAAGAGTCTTCTCCAGCACCACAGTTCGAAAGCATCAATTCTTTGGCGCTCAGCCTTCCTTATGGTCCAACTCTCACAGCCATACATTACTACTGGAAAAACCATAGCTTTAACTATACGGACCTTTGTCGGCAAGGTGATGTCTCTGCTTTTTAATATGCTGTCTAGGTTTGTCATAGCTTTCCTCCCAAGGAGCAAGCGTCTTTTAATTTCATGGCTGCAGTCACTGTCTGCGGTGATCTTGGAGCCCAAGAAAATAAAATCTGTCACTGCTTCCATTTCTTCCCCTTCTATTTGCCAGGAAGTGATGGGACCAGATGCCATGATCTGGGTTTTTTTAATGTTGAGTTTCAAGCCAGCTTTTGCACTCTCCTCTTTCACCCTCATCAAGAGGCTCTTTAGTTCCTCTTCACTTTCTGCCATTAGGGTGGTATCGTCTGCATATCTGAGGTTGTTGATATTTCTCCCGGCAATCTTAACTCCGGCTTGTGATTCATCCAGCCCGGCATTTCTCATGATGTACTCTGCATATAAGTTAAATAAGCAGGGTGATAATATACAGCCTTGTCGTACTCCTTTCCCAATTTTGAACCAGTCGGTTGTTCCATGTCCGGTTCTAACTATTGCTTCTTGACCTGCATACAGGTTTCTCAGGAGACAGGTAAGGTGGTCTGGTACTCCCATCTCTTTAAGACTTTGCCACAGTTTGTTGTGATCCACACAATCAAAGGCTTTAGCGTAGTCAGTGAAGGAGAAGTAGATGTTTTTCTGGAACTCTCTTGCTTTTTCCATGATCCAGCGAATGTTGGCAATCTGATCTCTAGTTCCTCTGCCTCTTCGAAACCCAGCTTGCACTTCTGGTAGTTCTCGGTGCACATACTGCTGAAGCCTAGCTTGTAGGATTTTGAGCATAACCTTGCTAGCATCTGAAATGAGCGCAATTGTACGGTAGTTTGAACATTCTTTGGCATTGCCTTTCTTTGGAATTGGAACGTAAACTGACCTTTTCCAATCCTGTGGCCACTGTTGAGTTTTCCAAATCTGTTGGCATATTGAGTGCAGCACTTTAACAGCATCATCTTTTAGGATTTTAAATAGCTCAGCTGGGATACTGTCTTCTCCGCTAGCTTTGTTGTTAGTAATGCTTCCTAAGGCCCACTTGACTTCACTCTCTAGGATGTCTGGCTCAAGCTCAGTGACCACACCATCGTATTTATCAGGGATATTAAGATCTTTCTTGTATAGTTCTTCTGTGTATTCTTGCCACCTCTTCTTAATCTCTTCTGCTTCTGTTAGGTCCCTGCCATTTTTGTCCTTTATCATGCCCATCTTTGCACAAAACGTTCCCTTGATCTCTCTGATTTTCTTGAAGAGATCTCTAGTCTTCCCCATTCTATTGTTTTCCTCGATTTCTTTGCATTGTTCATTTAAGAAGGCCTTCTTATCTCTCCTTATCTCTGGAATTCTGCATTCAGTTGTTTATATCTTTCCCTTTCTCCCTTGCCTTTTGCTTCCCTTCTTTCCTCAGCTATTTGTAAAGCCTCATCAGTCAGCCACTGCTTTCTTGCATTTCTTTTTCTTTGGGATGGTTTTAGTTGCTGCCTCCTGTACAATGTTACGAACCTCCATCCATAGTTCTTCAGGCACTCTGTCTACCAGATCTAATCCTTTCAATCTATTCCTCACCTCCACTGTATATTCATAAGGGATATGATTTAGGTCATACCTGATTGGTCTAGTGGTTTTCTCTACGTTCTTCAATTTAAGCCTAAATTTTGCGATAAGAAGCTCATGATCTGAGCCACAGTCAGCTCCAGGTTTTGTTTTTGCTGATTGTATAGAGCTTCTCCATCTTTGGCTGCAAAGTATATAATCAATCTGATTTCGGTATTGACCATCTGGTGATGTCCATGTGTAGTGTCGTCTCTTGTGTTGTTGGAAAAGAGTGTTTGCTATGACCAGCGTGTTCTCTGGACAAAACTCTATTAGCCTTTGCCCTGCTTCATTTTGTACTCCGAGGCCGAACTTGCCTGTTATTCCGGTTATTTTTTGACTTCCTACTTTAGCATTCCAGTCCCCTATGATGAAAAGGACATCTTTTTTTGGTGTTAGTTCTAGAAGGTGTTGTAGGTCTTCATAGAACCGGTCAACTTCAGCTTCTTCGGCATCAGTGGTTGGGGCATAGACTTGGATCACTGTGATGTTGAATGGTTTGCCTTGGATTCGAACTGAAAGCATTCTGTCGTTTTTGAGGTTGTACGCCAGTACTGCCTTTTCCACTCTTTTATTGACTATGAGAGCTACTCCATTTCTTCTAAGGGATTCTTGCCCACAGTAGTATATATAATGGTCTCCTGAATTAAATTCGCCCATTCCTGTCCATTTTAGTTCGCTGATTCCCAAGATGTCGATGTTCATTCTTGTCATCTCATGTTTGACCACATCCAGCTTACCTTGATTCATAGATCTTACCTTCTAGGTTCCTATGCAATATTGTTCTTTACAGCATTGGACTTTCCTTCCACTTCCAGACACATCCACAACTGAGCGTCCTTTCGGCTTTGGCCCAGCCTTTTCACTCTTTCTGGAGCTACTCGGAATTGCCCTTTGCTCTTCCCCAGTAGCATTTTGGACACCTTCCGACCTGAGGGGCTCATCTTCTGGCGTCATATCTTTTAGCCTTTTGATACTGTCCATGGGTTTTCTTGGCAAGGATACTGGAGTGGTTTGCCATTCCCTCCTCCAGTTTTGGACCACGTTTTGTCAGAACTCTCCGTCATGACCTGTTCTTCTTGACCTGACTTCATTGAGTTACGCAAGCCCCTTCGCCACGACAAGGCAGTGATCCATAAAGGGGATATATACACATACATACATACATACATACATACATACATACATACATACATACACATACATACATACATACATACATACACTATGCAGAGTGGTAGATCTCATTTCCCTGGTCGATAAGGCTGGTCAGAGCAGCTCTAGTGGACCAGCCAACCCCAAGCCTGGCTATTCCCCTCCCCTCCCCAAGCATGATGACATAACCAGGTCTTTAAGTTTTTTCTAAAGTCCAGGAGAGAGGGGGCTGATCTTATTTCAGGGGGCAGAATATTCCAAAGGGCAGGGGCTACTGCAGAGAAGGCACGTCTCCTAGACCCCGTCAGATGGAACTCTCGCAGACGGGGTTCATAGCGTGCCCTCTCTGCAGGACCGGGTGGGACGGGTTGATTGAACGGGGATGAGCCGGTCCTTCAGGTAACCTGGTCCCATGCCATGTAGGGCTTTAAAGGTAATAACCAACACCTTGAATTGAATCTGGAAGCAAACTGGGACCCAATGCAGTTTACGGAGCAAAGGTGTTATATGTGCCGATCTTGAGGCACCTAAAATGGCCCACGCGGCCGCATTTTGAACCAGCTGAAGCTTCTGGACGCTCTTCAAGGGTAGCCCTATGTAGAGCGCATTACACTAGTCTATCTGGGAGATGACCATATCATATACATATTCCTGGGACCTGATTTCCATTGTCTTGAGAGACTAGGATATTTGTGGAAGCCTGAAGATAAAGAATAAATGTTTACTGTATATCTTTGCTCTCCTACACTTCTAGTTGCTGTTTTGGTTGTGTGTGCTTTTATATCTGCTATATGGACAATCGATCAAAACAATTTTTTTCCTCTAAACCATCTCCCTCTCCAGAGTTTACCTGGATCTCTGCAGGTCAAAGGTCTCCATAGTCTTTGACTACTTGTAACGTACAGGTATACTCACTTTTCATAGTGTGTCACATCAAAATTGGTGTTTGCATCTCCAAGGAAGGTTTAGAATATAATGGTAGTAAAGCAGAGGTGAAAGCAACACATTTCATGTCAGGCCTGCTTTATTTTCTTCTGCCATTCCAACACACTCTTATAGAAAGCAGATCAAAGTTTCTAATTTTTTAAATCTTTCCAAACTATTATACTTATGATCAACCTCATCATAGGACAGAGGGACACAAATTAAATGATATAAAAGATATAAATATATTTAATATAAGTAAATATCATCTTAAAACTTATATTGGCTTTATGTGAGACAAATGTCAGCTTTCTTTTGCCTTCTGGCTTTAGATATGAGT
This sequence comes from Charina bottae, assembly GCA_023362775.1. Classification (NCBI taxonomy): domain Eukaryota; kingdom Metazoa; phylum Chordata; class Lepidosauria; order Squamata; family Charinaidae; genus Charina; species Charina bottae. The sequence continues at coordinate 31,894,610 of JALMGJ010000004.1, read as the reverse complement.
CACCTATTTGCCAAGGAGAATTAGGAGTACTTTCAAAATGTAAATGTATTATATAGTATTCCCCCCCACCCCAGACTTAAATCAAACCAAGGCAATATAAATTTAATGTATTGTCGAAGGCTTTCACGGCCGGAGTTCAATGGCTGTTGTGGGTCTTCCGGGCTGTGTGGCCGTGTTCTGGAAGTTGTGGTTCCTAACGTTTCGCCAGCATCTGTGGCCAGCATCTTCAGAGGGCAGGAGCACAGATAGAGATTTTGCTTCTATCTGTGCTCCTGCCCTCTGAAGATGCTGGCCACAGATGCTGGCGAAACGTTAGGAACCACAACTTCCAGAACACGGCCACACAGCCCGGAAGACCCACAACAGCCACAGCAATATAAATTTACTTCTACCTCACCCTTCTTCCAAATAATTTAGAATATTGCTCCTATGGTTCAGAACATAAGAGGCTGCCCTATACTATCTCAAAGTATTTATCTATCAAGCTGAATATTGTCAACAGATGCAGAAAACATTTTGCCCACTTGGGGAAGGACACATAGACATCTGTGGGTGTGCAAGGCAATGAGTGATGTCATCTGTATTCAGATACCATGATATACATGACATCATCATGGATTCTACTGAATCCCTGTAGAGCAGAGCTTTCCAAACTGTGTGCCGTGACATGTTAGTGTGTCGGCTGCAGTGTCTGGGTGTGTCGTGGCTGTTGCTGCCTCCAAGCCCTGCCAGGATTCCACGCAGGTCCTAGTGCCTGCCTTGTGCCTTGCTGCCTCCAAACCTGCTGTCATTCCACGCAGGTCCTAGTGCCTGCCTTGTGCCTTGCTGCCTCCAAACCTGCTGTGATTCTGCGCAGGTCCCAGTGCCTGCCTTGTGCCCTGCTGTAAGAGTGTGTCGCAAAATGATGCATGTCTAAAAAGTGTGTCACCAACATGAAAAGTTTGGAAAGCTCTGCTGTAGAGGAACACATTTTCTCTCTCTCTTAATATCCTTCAAGTAAACAGATTTCTTTCAGGGGTGGGAGGTAGAGTCTTGTTTTTATATGTTTGTTTGCTTGCCATTTTTAGCTGAGCAAAGATTATTTGAAAGCTTAACATACTTATTTCTTTTGCTTTCCATGGGAAATTGTATGCCCCAAATTTCAGTGCATGAGCCGAGACACTTCTGGAGGATCTCAAAAAAGGAGTTAGGACACATTTGGCCTACTGGCCATTGGTTGTCCGCACCACTTATTAGCAAAGCAAAGAAGAACCTCTCCATATCCTACAACAAATCTTTTATAACTGAGCTACATCCTATAACTACTATAAGTAGTTCCAGTTTATGTAACCCTTTGGTTCATTCTCTGAATATTTGAGAAGGGAGTACAAAGATGTGAAAATATGCATGCATACTTTCACTATTTAATTATTTGACTGTTTGTTTGTTTTGAGATTTGTACTTATATTACGGCTACCAGATCACAGCTTCCAAAAGCCAGACAGCCACTAAACAGACCCAGAAAACTCTAATCAGGATTTTTGCAGCCCATAACTGGTAGACCTAAGCAAAACACAAAACCTATGATATAATGATTAATATTCCTCTGGTGGAAGGAACACTTGTTACTTCAGTGGTTTAGGAGTAATTAAAAATATGAACACCTGGGAGATGTTTCCATTCCAATAACTAGAAATAATCCTCACATATGGCAGAGGTAGGAAAGTAATTTAATTAAGGTCAAGTAGTATATGGAGGATTCAGCTTACAACTAGAACTTAGTTCATTTAGAACACAAGTGAATGCTATAGATGCAAACTGACAAAACTGATGCAATTTAATTGATGTAATTTAATTTAATCAAAAGTAACTTTTGTCTTGGCCTTACCCATTGGAATATGGCTCCATATTCACCATATGCATATCTATTTCATCAGAACTGCCAAAATCCAGCAAGTCTGCTAAACAAATTGGGACACCCTTAATTAGGAGCAAATTCCAGAAAAGAAATGGACCTTTGGGAACCTCCTAGATAAAATAATCAAGGTCCAGCAAACCTTGGGCAGAGTGCTGCATAACAGTGAGAAATTCTGTATGTTATTTCCTGTCAAACAATACTCTCAGCAAATTGCTGCAAATACTTTTAAAGGCTTTAGCATTTGATATACAGTAGTTATAATTAAGATTTTTCAGTTTTCAGAACAAGCTGGTTCTCTTGACATAATAGACATAAATACTTGGCTGCAATCTAGAGAATATATCCAGACCCTAAATTCATCATTATTATCCAGAGGAAAATTAAAATCTCAAAAAAGGTAATTTCTTTTTGCATGTGAATGCTACTGACAGATACCCAGCCATGTAACTGCACATTCTTTAAGCAGGTTTTTGATGGTAAACTTTAATACCAAAACATTAAATGACCAAACATCAAAACTGGTATGACATAGGTCAGAAAATGAAAAAGAAAACTATATATTTGGATGCCTACCTTTCATCCACATCTGTAACACAAGGGTCCATATTTATTGTTTCTGCATTTGGAAGGGCAGATGTTCTGTTTATATATTAAATCCCTGATTTTAAAACTTTGGATTCTTGCTTATGAATCAAAATGTTAGAGGGAGTAGGCCTTTGAAGTCTGAAGAAAAAAATTCTTCTTCCTGACTTGAAGAGGAAGAGGTAAGCATTTGTGACATCAAAATTCATAATGAAATTACATGGTACCTGATTATGTAGGATGCTGCCTGAATAGAAACTAAACTAAACGAGTCCCCTTTGTGGGGGGAGATGGGCAGTGATATAACTTGGAAAAATAAAATAAATAAAATAAAAGAGGGCATCAAAGCATTATCGTTTAGTAGCTCTTGTTGATTTCTTTCATCCGTGCATGTAAAGAAGTCCCTTTGGAATTGGAGATGACAGTTGGCAGAACCCCATTTCAATAGTAGGGAAAGAGAGAAAGAAAGAAAGAACAGTGATGAAACTCCACTCCTTAAATACTTGCATACAACATTGCAACACATACAAAAGGGAAAGGTTTGCATCACAATGTTGTGACACACTTTTTGTCATTCCCCCCCCTCTTGCCTCCCCTGCAAATACCTAAGGCAAGGAAGGAGGGAGGGAGAAATTAATTGTCCCAAGATCTAGGGTATTATGTCACACATTTATGAAATATGTAGCTTTTCAAACCACAGCATAATAATATTCAGAATTAATGATAGTAAACCAAAATACATCTTGTAACCAGAGAATAAACATTGTTCATTGATTATCATCTGTGAGAAGTTGGGACTATTTAAGGCTGGGTGAGGGCTGGCCTTGAGTTAAATCCACATAAAACAGAGACTCCAATTAGGCTTTTGAATTTGGTCATTTCATTTAATTTCTACCCTTTTATTGCTACGCAACCCTTCTCTTGTTTGTTTGGGTTTTCTAGGTGTTTTTCACCCCTTGGCTCAGAAAAAAATAAATTTTCCCTGGTAATGGTTGGTAAGCTGAAGCTTAACTGTGCAGTGTAAGCCTAGCTGTCCTCAACATTTTCTTGCCCAAGTATTCTACTTAGCCAGGCAAGGGATTAGCCCCCAGCCACAATGCCTGATTAATGAAATGCCTATTCTCTGTGCTGTCTTTATTCTGTCAACCTTGACTGACGACCTATTACATTTGACACTGAAAGCCTTAAAACTAAGAGTCCCTTGCAAGGGAGATGGGCGGGGAATAAATTGAAATAATAAATAAATAAAATAAATAAATAAACTAAGCTTTCTCAAGAGTTTCCTAAGTAACTCCCTTATACAAGGACAAGACGTTTCCTTTCTCTTTCATGCTCAGATGAACTATATCAGGATCATCTCACTACAAAACTGCAAGGCCAGAATCTCCCTGAGTTCCTTCTCCTTATTCCAAGTGATTTCTCCCACTCCTTAGGTCATATCAGCTCTTTTCTGGACTCTTCCCCACTGACATTCTCTGTGTCCTTGTTCTTCCCTAAATTCTAGTCCATGCAACAGATGTCTACCTTCCATTCTTATGGCACTGTCCCTAGAGCAGAGTTTCTCAATCTTAGCAACTTTAAGATGTCTGGACTTCAACTCCCAGAATTTCATAGCTGGCTGGGGAGTTTTGCGAGTTGAAGTCTAGACATCTTAAAGTTGCTAAAGTTGAGAAATACTGCCCTAGAGTATCCCAGGTTCCAGAGTGATCAGTGAGGAAGGCCTGGTACTCTCTCTCACACTCTCCTGCTTTTTTGAAGTCTTGCTTCTCTTCCCTCTCATTCAACGTCCTCTTCCAAAGCCAATGGCCCCAAGGCTGTAAGACAATTTTTAGCATCTCTGAACTCCTCATTTTAGGTTTTATAAGAAGCCTTTCCAAGCTATGTTGCTTTCAGTTCCAATGTGAAAGGATTCACTTCTTGATTCAGCCTACAGGCTATCTCAACATGGTCTGACTGACTATTTGTAGTCTTGCCCTCTGTTTTGATTATATGCTTTTCCCATGAATGCTTTTCTGTTTAATTTTTGCTTACAAGTGGAGCCTTGTATTCCTTCTGATTGATTGATTGATTGATTGATTGATTGATCAAATGTGTAAAGATGCCCAACTCCAGACTGGGAAGCATACAAAATTAGAAACAGATTAGAAAAAACAGGAGAAAAATATGCATCAAACAAGAATGAAACAATACACTGTCTTGCACAAAACACTCCCCCAGGGACCCTGCCAGCAAGGCTAGCCCAAGGACTGGAGAAAAAACAGGTTTTAAGAGCTTTTTGAACAAGGTCAAGGTAGAGTCCATATTGATCTCTGGAGGGAAGCTGTTCCAGATAGCAGGCACTGCAACAACAAAGGTCCCCTTCCTGAGTCCCATCGGGTGACACTGTTTAATCAATGGGACGCAAACTGTGGCAAATCCGTTTGGTCAGACAGAACAGGCAGAAACTACAAGAGACAGACAATCCTTCAGCTAACCAGGCCCTCTGCCATGAAGGACTTTATAGGTGATAACCAGCACCTTGAACTGCACCCAGAAGCCTATTGGTAACGTTTAATAGATGTTAGAACCATTTTCAAGATTCCTTTTGGTGCAAAGAAAGGAGGTTTAAGAATTATTTCAGGTCCTTTATCCTGTATCCCTTTTCTACCTTCTGCCACAAATACACAAAACATCCTTTCTGGCAGCCATTCGAGTGTGGGGGAGTACGCTTGAGTTGTCATTCATGTATGTTTAAGATGTAGAAGTGGTTTGATAGTTGTCCTCAGCAGGAGGCAGCACCTGACTAATTTTGTTTGGGTTTGGAAACTAAGTAGGGCAAAACCAGGATGTCAAAGAAGACAATGGCAGATCACTTCCATATTGCTGCAAACTACCTGTATATATCCATGAATTCCTTAGACATCAAGCTCAAACTGAAGAAGACTTAATCATTCTACTCCTTCCACTTTGGAGATTTTTATGAATTTGAAATATGAAACTTCAGCATAGGGAAACAAGTATTCCCTACAACTAAGCTATGGCTGCTCCATGTCTATGAAGGTTCTCAGTCATCCAGGTGGAATTGTCTGTAGCTTGAATCATGTCAACTGGATTTCTATTTTCTCAGTGGAAACGTTTCGTTCCTTATCCAATATATATATATTATATGGCTGCTCCATGTTTAGCTATTTAGTTACATGATTACACACACTTGATCTTAGCCATAAGGCTGAGAAGTGATTCTCATGCAGTCAAGTGTAAATTCTTGAGCTCTATGCTTCCTGAGTTCCTCATTCAATTGCAAACGCACTTGTCCAGTTAGAGCTTGAAGACATCTCTGTTGAGGCCCATCCAAGGCTGCGCTGGTGAAAAGACTGGATTAAACAAATATATGGGCATGTACCTTTAGCCCAACTTGCATTGATAGAGATAATTTGCCATAAAATAATCAAATAATATCTGATCTGCTTCAGTGTGGGCTCACCTCCAATCTTTATCTATGCTGGGCCTAGACAGCATAATAATGGCAGCAATAAAATATGTCTATGAAGGTTCTCAGTCATCCAGGTGGAATTGTCTGTAGCTTGAATCATGTAGAATCAAATAGAAAATAGAAATCCAGTTGACATGATTCAAGCTACAGGCAGCAATAAAAGCACCTATGCTTCAGTAGAGAGCAGCACCTGGTGATTTTGTCCAGACTTGGAAGATAAGGAGAAGCAGGCCTAGTTCATACTTGGATGGAAGATCTCCAAGGAATATCAATGATGTAAGCTACACTGGGAATTAAAACAAAAACAGAAGAAAGCATTATCTGGTGCTCAATTCAACTTAAGGGAGGCTTTACTGTTTAATCTGATAGATGGCATCAATGCCTGTGATTGTGGATTGTCTGAAAGAAGACTTGAAATTGTATAACTAAGCAACAAGCTTGAGAGTCCCTTGGACTGCAAGGAGGTCAAATCAGTCAATCCTAAAGGAAATCAACCTTGACTGCTCATTGGAAGGACAGATACTGAAGCTGAATCTCAAATACTTTGGCCACCTAATGCGAAGAGAGGACTCAATGGAAAAGACCCTGATGCTGGGAAAGACTGAAGGCAAAAGGAGAAGGGGACGGCAGAGGATGAGATGGTTAGATAGCATCACCGATGTAACGAACATGAATTTGAGTAAACTCCGAGAGACAGTGGAGGACAGGAAGGCCTGGCGTGCTATGGTCCATGAGGTCACGAAGAGTCAGACACGACTAAACGACTGAACAACAACAAAGCAACAAGCACCAGAAGAATATTTATTTATTTATTTGTTCATCTTATATCACCGCCCATCTCCCCCCACAAGGGGACTCTGGGCGGTTTACAACAAAGTTAATTATTAAAAACATATAAGATACAATATATCATTCTGAAATAAATTAGAATAAATATATAATAAATATATAAAATCCAAGAGGCTATGATGTTATATTTAAAAGAGCTCTACGGCGCAAGCCACCCCCAAGAGGAGCTGTTACCCTTCCCACCCCAAGCGAGGTGGCAGAGCCAGGTCTTCAATTGTTTTCGGAAGGTCAGGAGTGTGGGGGCTTGCCTCACCTCCAGGGGCAGAATGTTCCAAAGGGTGGGTGCCACTGCCAAGAAGGCCCACCTCCTGGATCCCGCCAGATGGAGTTCTTTTACAGATGGGGTCTGTAGCAAGCCCTCTCTGTATAACCGGGTGGGGCGGGTCGATGTTCTGGGGATGAGGCGGTCCCTCAGGTAACCTGGTCCCATGCCATGTAGGGCTTTAAAAGTGACAACCAACACCTTGAATTTGACCCGGAAGCAAACTGGTAACCAATGCAGCTCGTGCAGCAGAGGTGTCACATGTGCCGATCTTTGGGCACCCATAACTGCCCGCGCAGCTGCATTCTGGACCAGTTGAAGCTTCCGGATACACTTCAAGGGTAGCCCCATGTAGAGTGCATTGCAATTGTCTATATGGGAGATGATAAGGGCATGAATGACTGTACAGAGGGCATCCTGGTCCAGGAAAGGGCGTAGCTGGCGTACAACTCGAAGTTGCACAAATGCCCTTCTGGCCACGGTTGCCACCTGCTCTTCGAACAGGAGTCGTGAGTCCAGAAGGACCCCCAGGTTCCGCACTAAGTCTGAATGGGGTAGTGCATCCCCATCCAGATCTAAAGATGACAATTTCCTGGATCCCGAGGCACCATCAATCCACAGCCACTCCGTCTTACCAGGGTTCAGTTGAAGCCTGTTGTTCCCCATCCAGACCCCCACAGCCTTCAGACACTGAGAAAGGGCAGCCACTGCATCACTTTAGAATAGAATAGAACAGAACAGAACAGAACAGAACAGAACAGAACAATAACTTTATTGTCATCCCACTATACACTATACAAGTGCACAATAGAATGAAATTTTGTTGCAGTTGGCTCACAATTTCACTCAAGCAATAAAATACTAATGATAATAATTAAAAACCATAAGTACTATAAAATACCCATTCTTATAAAATATACATTCTTATAAAATATACATTCTTTAACTCACAATTTCAGTCAAACATTAAAATACTAATAAAAATCCATAATTACTATAAAATATACATTCTTTACATATCCAACATATTTCACCTAAAAGAACCTATTTGGCATTCAAGAATCCAATAGCCTGGGGGACAAAGCTGTTGCCCAATCTGGCTGTTCTACATTGGATACAGCGGAACCTCTTCCCAGAGGGTAACAAAGAAAACAAACCATGATGAGGATGGGAGGCATCACTGATGATCTTTCGAGCTCTGGACAAACAGCGTGCATGTGCTAAATCTTGGATGAGGGGCAGAGATATCCCAATTATCTTTTCTGCTGCCCTTACCACTCTCTGCACAGACTTTCTATCTGAGGCCCTACAGCCTCCAAACCAGATGGAAATACAGCTTGTAAGTACACTCTCTATAGTGCCTCTGTAGAAAGTAAGAAGAATGGAAGATGGGAGATGTACTTTCTTCATCCGACGCAAAAAGTGCAAACGTTGCTGTGCTCGCTTTACCAAAAATGTGGTATTAAGGGACCAGGACAGACTATTTGTTAACTGCACCCCAGGAATCTAATGCTACTGACTGACTCCACAGCTATGTTATTGATAAAAAGTGGAGTGTGACTGCACCGGTTCTTCCTGAAGTCTATAATAATCTCCTTAGTTTTTTCCACATTTAAAACCAAGCTGTTTTTATTGCACCACTCCACCAAACCCTTTACCTCCTCCCTATAAGCCCACTCATCCTCACCCCTGATAAGACCCACTACAGTTGTATCGTCCGCATATTTCACAATGGAATTGGTGGTATACTTGGCGCAACAGTCATGTGTCATCAGGGTGAACAACAATGGGCTCAAGACACAGCCCTGTGGGGAGCCAATGCTTAGGGAGATAGAGCTAGAAGTATTATATCCAACTCGCACCGACTGAGACCTCTCAGTAAGGAAGTCAAGTAGCCAAATACACAAGGGAGTACTAAAACCTAGAGAACCCATTTTGTCCACCAAATGCTGGGGAACAATCATATTGAACGCTGAGCTGAAATCTATAAACAGCAATCGCACATAACTGTTCTTTTCCTCAAGATGTACCAGACTTGAATGAAGAACAGAAGAGATAGCATCCTGTATGGAGCGATTCCACCGATAAGCAAACTGAAGTGGATCAAACAAAGGGGGGAGTCTGGAAACAATATAATCTTTCATCAGTCTCTCAAAACATTTCATCACAATGGGAGTGAGAGCTATTGGGCAATAGTCATTGAGACACGTGATCGTAGATTTTTTAGGCTCACCCGGGATGGAGATATACAATTGAGTGTCATCAGCATATTGATGATACCTCATCCCGTGTTGACAGATGATCTCACCCAGTGGTTTCATGTAGATATTAAATAGAAGAGGGGAGAGAACCGAACCCTGCGGCACCCCACAAAGTAGGGGCCAAGGGTCGGACCTCTCATCTCCTATTACCACCGATTGGGACCAGTCTCGTAGGAAGGAGGTGAACCAGCGCAAAACTACGCCGCCCACCCCCAACTCCCCAAGCCGCCCCAAAAGGATACCATGGTCGATGGTATCGAAAGCCGCTGAGAGGTCAAGAAGAGCCAGGATGGATGCACTACCTCCATCTCGCTCCCGCCAGAGATCATCCATAAGTGCGACCAATGCAATTTCCACCCCATATCCCGGCCTGAACCCTGACTGGAAGGGGTCTAGATAATCCGTATCATCCAGAATCCTCTGGAGCTGTAATGCCACCACTTTCTCAACCACCTTCCCCAAAAAGGGGAGGTGGGAGATGGGACGAAAGTTGTCCAACACCATAGGGTCCAGCGATGGCTTCTTGAGGAGGGGGTGCACCAGCGCCTCCTTAAAAGCAGCCGGGAACACTCCCTCTCCCAAGGAAGTAGTAACCATCGCATGGAACCAACCACATGTCACCTCCCTGGCTGCTTTTACCAGCCAGGAAGGGCATGGGTCTAGATGACACGTAGTGGCCCTTACAGTCCGGAGGATCCTGTCCACTTCCTTAGGTCCGACAGGATCAAACCGTTCCCAGATAACCGGGCAAAGACGTTCCCTCGGCATCTCCCCAGACCATGCATCATGCTTGGAGTCCAGCTTAGAACGAATCCGAGCGATTTTATCCAGCAGATGCTCCGAAAATTCCTCTGCATGGCCCTGAAGGTGGGTCACTGACCCCACCTTACCTAGGAGAGATCAAGTAATCCTAAACAGGGCCGTCGGGCGGCATTCTGCGGATGCAATAAGAGCGGAGAAATATTGACGTTTCGCCACTCTTACCGCCACAAGGTAGGCCTTAACCGCAGCTCTAGCTTGTGTTTGGTCGGATTCTGTCTTTGTTTTTCTCCAGCGGCACTCTCCCCCCAGATCACCTTGCCACTGCTCCAACAAGAAAACCAAGTCCGGGGTGAGGCCACTGTCTCGAATCGGGTCCCGAATAATCTGGAACAGGTCCATGGCTGCCATGGTAGCCATGAACTCCCGAGCTGCCTCCGAGGCACGTCCCAGGGACAGCAGGTTGAAATCCCCCAAAACCATAAGTCTGGGGAATTCTACCACCAACCCCGAGACGGCCTCCAGCAGCTCGGGTAGGGAGGTTGCTACGCAGCAGGGAGGTTGGTACAGCAGCAACACTCCCAACTGCTCTCGGGAACCCAACTTGAAAAACAGGGTCTCACATCCGGCCACTTGTGGAGCAGCACCCCTGAAGGCCACTAGAGACTCTCGGATGACAACTGCCACCCCTCCTCCCCTACCCCGGTGTCTCGGCTGGTGCCATACCTGAAACCTGGCCGGGCAGATTTCCGAGAGGGCAACCCCCCCTCCAGGGCCCAGCCAGGTCTCGGTGATACACGCCAGGTCGGCCCCCTCCTCCGTGATCAAATCACATATGAGGGGGCCCTTGTTATTAACCGACCTGGCGTTAAGCAACAGCAGCCGGAAACCAGGGCCCTCGAGGGTATGCTGACCAGGGCCTGGGTTTGAACCCAGAGGGCCGGAACACACCACCAGTAGCAAACACCGGGGGCATCTTCCCCAAAGGTGGCTTGCCCTCCAGTTCCCACCATAACATCCCCGACCCGTCACCACCTCAATATGACAACCCACCCCATAGCCCCTAGAGATTTCAGGCCCAGTTGCCTCCATCACCGGACCTCCGAAAACTCTAGGTTGAAGCAAGGGTCCCCCCTCCCATGCATACATCCTCCCATACCCAGTAACTCTCAGGAGGCGGTAGGCCCACCAGCGCACCAGCGTTATGCTCTCGGCACTGGTAGGACCCAACCACCCCCTAAACACTCACTCAGCACTCACTGTTTCCCCCCTCAGCCTCTCTCACTGGTCAAAGGGGCACCAACCACTCCTGCCCACCACCTGTCTCTCACTCAGGGGTGGGCACTCTTATATACCATCACACAACTCTGGCCTCCCCCCAGGGTCTCTCACACCCAGGAGGAATACCACTCTCACACCAGGGGACCCCAATCTCTACCGCCTCTAACGGGTGGGGGGAAATGGAATGGAAATGGAAGTAGTCAGTCCTCCAATCCCTAGCTCATATTTCAATAACTTATTCGAAGATGTTATATTCAAAGCTTTAAAGATGTTAAAAGCCTTGGGGCCACTGCACCATCGAGTTCCACCCCTAATATCAGAGCTCATTGCTGCACAGAGCTGGTCTTACATCAAGGACCCGTAGTCCCCCCCCGAAGCCTATAGTCACCCACCAGTCCATAAATGCGGGGCCTAATCCCTCCACCACCAATTAATCAAGTCCACCAGAGTCCACTGATCTGCTGTAGCCCCTAGGCCTGCCACATTCCACTGCTCCACTCCAAGCCCCGTCGCAAACTTCACCTTATAAGGGATGTTGAAATCTATCACGACCACCAGGAGGAAGCCAGAGTCCATAGAGGCTTGCCAACACTTGCCAGGCTCACCCAGGATTACAAGGGTCCACTGGAGTCTGCCAAGGTCTATCAGCGTCTGTAGCATAGCTGAAAAAAAAATGCGGAGCCTACTGTCGTCATTCAGGCCCGCCGCTCTCCGCCCTCGTCGCCAAACCTTGGCATCACAAGCTCCGCTACCGACCACTCTCCCACTCCGCTCCTCCTGGGGGGCCAGCCGACTCTAGGTAATAGGGGTTTACTGGAAGGGTCACCACAGGTTGCCGGGGGTCCACCCTGGTCCGCAGAAGAGCACGCCGTATTCAATAGTATTCAATAGTTGCCGCTGCACTCCGCCATTCCACCGCTCCTTCCAGGGGCTCCCAACCGTCTCCAACTCGGCTACAAGCTTGATAAGAAGCCGAGGCACCCACAAAAATCTCTCCCCAAACCCCACACTGATGTAACAGGGTGGGAAAAGGATGGAAAACAAGGGGTTCCAGGAGACCAGGATCCTCTCTCCCCGGAGCAGCAACTAGCAAATGGCCTATGACTTCAGGATCTCAGGGGCAACCGTCAGCCCAATTGAAATAGTAAAATAATAATAATAATAATAATAATAATAATAATAATAATACATAAGCCCACTGATTTTGCTTATGCCAGATAATTGCTTTTTGCTAACTATCTGATAACAGGTTACAACTTTTCTATTTGCCCTGGCATTTGAAAGGGTTGGTTGTATCAGTTTGTTTGTAGCATTTAATTAATACTGTTTTGAAATCTGTCTTCTGATTTTCTAAAAAGAAGCTTGCATTTTTCTGACTCCTCCTCAGGGAATTTGGACTTTCTTTCAGTAGTGTTTTTGAGCTCATTTGATTGCTGATGGCTGAGAAGCAGTAGTCTTGTTATTTTTCTGAATACTGAATACTATTACCTTGGTTTTTAATATGCTGTTGCCAGCGTGAACTTTTTGTCATCATTATATTCCCCAATACCATATAGCTAGCTTTTCAATGGCATTTAGAGAGGGATTTTTCCCTAGTAGACAATTTCTTCATTCTCAGTGTGTGTCCTAAGATGAGCCCTCCTGGGCCCATCCAGCACAGCCAACAAGTCCTCTCAACCACACCACTGGGACGTTCACCAGTATGGACAAGAAGGCAATAACCCTTTCCTAAAATTAGTACCCAGCAGCTAGTATTTAAGGTTTGTTGCCTTTGATTCAGGCAGTTATTACATAGTCAATGAGACAAATAGTCATCAATAGCCTGACTTATGCATTTGTCTAATCCATTTTTAAAACCATCCTAGTTGGTAGTCATCACACTATCTGTGGGAAGCAAAGTTCATGGTTTAACTATGCATTGTGCAAAGGAGTCTAAATGAGCCAACTGTTCTGGTCTCTGGAAGGCAAACCCATGTGACATCCCACAAGCACAACAGAGATGCGTTTACTAGAAGGACCCCCCTTATGCTTATGAGACAATGCTGAGTTGACCCCTGATAATTCCAACAAAGAGAACAAAAAAGCACCAGTTGTAAAGGTCGCTTTGGGAGCTACCTCCAACATTATTTCAAGCATTAGCTTTATTTGAAAAGCTTATGGAGGCTTGATTTAAGGTGAACAGCAGTGCAAGTGCATCTTAAGCATCCTTATTCCACATTATGAATTATTCCAGCCTTAAAATGTTTTTTGCATGGGTTCAAAGACATTTTCCCAAACATCAATAATTTCTGCTGCTGTGAAACAAAATGTTGGACCAGACTGTTAAAGTACAGAACCAACCGGCAAGTGAATATCAAGCACATACCCATTTGTAAATGCAGTGCCATTAATGCATAATCTTAAGCATCTTATTTACCCACATTACATTTAATCTATTCATTAATGTGCTGAACTCTCCAGACACCACAATTATTTAAATGCGTTCTCTCTGTACTCCAAGATTTTAGCCAAATTTAAAATGCTCTGCAGTAGTTTGAACAGAAGGTGAAATCCATTATTCCAAATGCATACCATATCTTAAAGCAAATTCAGTATTTCCCTTTATGTTATGTAACCAACCCTGTCCTTCACTCACCTGTGTATTTTCAGATCCAAAAGTCTAACAAAGGATAATTTATGTGACAGTTCTACTTAATTTAATGTAGCTCACTTATACACATCACTAGACAAAAAAGGATCTCTCCCCTATCCACCTCCTGGATATGACAATGAATTAAATTAAGGTTATGCTAACCTTCATCGTTCCAACACTGCATTAAAAGAGAAATATGGTCTAAATCAAAATTTAAAAGTAAATAAAACCTAAACTTGACCATTTTGACAAATTACTGTGATGATTATAAGCTATTTTGGATTCAAGATTTATGTGTGCCTTCATACAGAATGAAATAACTGAAATAATTAAAATGCATACTCCACACCTCTGCATCACAGATGTCATTAAAAATACATCTGTTGGGCAATAAGTAAATGCTTGCCAGAGGAAACCAAGCAATTTGTCTATCCATGTAGGTCCCAATCAGAAACTGAATCTTAGGTGGACAGACAAGTGATTACAGCCTCAGAAGGAATCTTGAAGGCTGAAGAGGGGTTTCGGGCAAAGCATATAGTCTTCAGTATAAGTCTTTATGACAGAGGATCTGTTTCCAACCTTTGGTCACTAAAGGTCATTGGACAGGTTTGATGGAAGATTTCTAAGCCAATATCATCCAGCAAGAGATCACACAATTAGAAGAAGAGTTGCAGTAGTCCAGATGTTGTTGAATTATAACCCTTTTACTATGAACCAGAGAAGCTTAAGATGTTTAAATTTGTAGTTTGGAAACATATGGATGGTCATGGTTTCTTCACTGTTGGAGGTTTGGGGGCACCATTCTCCAATGGCACTCCCAAACAGGCAAGTGAGATAAGATCACAATTTCACAAGATCACTGAGATATCCATGCAGCTATCAGAGTTGTACAGGAAAATTATAGAATTTGCTGCCATCAGAACTGATGATGATTTAGATGATTTTATGAGAAGACAAAATAAACTCATGGAGGGCAGGTCCATTAATAGCCAGTAATTTTGATGGATATGTATTATTTCCAAAAGAAAAAGCAGTAACCAGTCATAGAATTTGCTAGAACAGACCTTTCCAAACTGTGTGTCGGGACACGTTAGTGTGTCGGCTGCAGTGTCTGGGTGTGTCGTGGCTCCTGCCGCCTCCGAGCCCTGGCAGGATTCCATGCAGGTCCTAGTGCCAGCCTTGTGCCTTGCTGCCTCCAAACCTGCCCTGCCAGGATTCAGCGCAAGTCCTAGTGCCTGCCTTGTGCCTGGCTGCCTCCAAACCTGCCGTGCCAGGATTCAGCGCAGGTCCTAGTGCCTGCCTTGTGCCTGGCTACCTCCAAACCTGCTGTGATTCTGTGCAGGTCCTAGTGCCTGCCTTGTGCCTTGCTGCCTCCAAACCTGCTGTGATTCCGTGCAGGTACTAGTGCCTGCCTTGTGCCCTGCTGTAAGAGTGTGTCGCAAAATGATGCATGTCTAAAAAGTGTGTCACCAACATGAAAAGTTTGGAAAGCTCTGTGCTAGAAAGTAATATGGAAGCAGGATTGCTTGTGTGCTTCCTAGATGCATTTGGTTACGGTTAGGACTCCAAGGTTGTTATGTAATGTAACCCTGTGATGGCTGAACCATTCTTCAGGGTAGTCTTGGATGCAGTTGTTTTGATATAAACTCAGACTGGAGGCCTATCCATAAATAATTGTTTCTGGATGTCATCTTGCCCTCATATTTGATGAAAGCTCTTTTTCTGCCTTGCCTTGTGAAATGTATTTATTTCTAGTAAGATTTCAGATGTGCAGACACACAAGCACAAACTTGGGAAAACATGCAGTATTAGTTTCTCTGACATCCCCACCAGAAACCTTTGTCTCCAGGAAGATCTGATCTTACAGTCTGCCCTGCATAATGGTGATATAAGAGAAAAATTTGCAGAAGGAAGAAAAACAATTAAAACTATAACTACCCAGAATCTAATAAACTTATTATTGTGGCAAGTAGCATCTCACCATGATAAATGAACCAAATAAATGCACATCCCTTCTTTAAATAAAAAGGTATGAAATATGTTATGTAAAGTTGCTCTATTTTCATATTTTCTTCAGCACAAGCCCTTGTCATATATTATTCTCTCCCCTATTGCCTTTCTTACTGGATACCACTTCCAGCATATTGCTTCTGTGTTCCTTCCAGTCCAATTTGTGATTTCTTAGGAAACACAAACACTCATTTTGTGATTCTATTTTCTTGGCTTTCTTGAATAGCCTTGGTTTTACAAATGAATGATCTAAGACCCAGGGTCAGGTCAGACAATACTCATATAGATTATTTCTTATATTTATTTATTTATTTTATTTATATGATGGAGCATAAAACACACTTGAACACCTTTCCCGCTTCCTTCCTCATCTCCAATGGCCAGCTATTCACAGAGCTTATTCTTCATCCACAGAGGTTCAAATCACACAAATTCCAAGATTATACTCAGAAATCAAATCTCTGCCTATACAGATCATGATTTGTGGGTACAGTCTCCAACTGAAGAAATACTGCACTCTTGAGTTGAAGGCAAATATATGGGGTGGGCACGAACAACATGTTTATCCTTGGCATAAGGGAGAAATCTACAAAAATATCATCTGAACCAGCTTTGTACACATTTGCTGCATAACCCGCAATCTTGCCGCCACTTCTCTTCCTGGCTGATGGTTTGCTGCCAATGTACTGTACTTGGAGAGCAAGCTGATCATTCTAAAGAGTGTAGTGTAAGCCAAGAATAGGACTAACAAGACAATGGCCTGATTATACCTTCTAAAAGTAATTTCCTTAAAAGCAGTCTTTTAGGTCTTTTGTTCAACAGAGCTATTCCTCACAATCTTGGATACTCTGAACTATGCCTTTAGAATTTGGTAGCGAGCAAAGTTAATGTGCAGAAAAACATACGTTTCCTACAGAGAGCTGAATTTTTGTCAATAGAAGTCAAAGTGGAATATTACCAAGAAACCAGCAAGAAGTTACACGTGTTAAAGTGAGTAGCCATGTTAAAGTAACCTTTAATGCAGCTGTGGAAGGCCCATCACATGCTACAATTTATAGTGTTTACCAGAATAAAAATGCCAGCCATTATTTGACTGGCAGAATGTTATTTTTCTGCCCAAAGGCCTGTTAATCTTACTGCAAGTGTGAAAAAGCAGTGAAAGTGATGGGCATTGTGGGTGAGAAATCAATATTTCAGCACAGCATCTCACATCTGTCACTTCTATTGAGTATGGATTTGATCTCTCCTCACAACAGTATTGTGGAACCTAATTACCAAAAAATAATATCACAGTTTTAGATGTCTTCATCATCTTATTTTACAAGACCAGAAGGGGTTGTATTTCTTTCAGAAGGGTGTGTCACTACTCAGTAGATCAACTCTATAAATGAGCATTCAACTCTGTCCATACATAGAGAAGGACAAATTCAGGGGCTTTGCCTTTCAGAATTATGGGAATCTGAGGGATACCTGAGGGTCTAAACATATAGGTTCTGAGAAAGATAAAGTGCTTTTCCTGAAACACTATTTTGCCAGAATATCTTCTCTATAAAATCATCTGTATAACAACAACTGCACAAAATGAAAATATTTCTAAACTTGCTTCCCAGGGTCTCTATCTTTTGGCACAAAACTAACTTCATATGTAGCCAAAAAAATCTATATAAAGGTTTTACAGTCCAGATAGTATATACCTCATGAATTCAACCATAAATGATCTACAAATACAGGCTTTGGACAATTTCCTAAAAATCAACAAAATAGGACTTGAGGGAAGACAAACAAAACCAAAAACCATGAGACAGCTATTCTTGGCTGCAAAGTAAGAAAACTTACAACAATTAGGAAGTTCTCTCTTCCATTAACTTCTGAGTATAGTTCATTTGTGTTTAAAGACTACAAGGGTGTATATTCCTGGAAAAATACACATATAATCCTGTTTCCTTCTCATTTTGAAGTTATACCAATATTTGAAAAATGCACACACTGACAAATTTCTCCATGCATGAAGTCCATCTCTGCACACCTGTTGCAACAAAGGGTAGAATAAGATGGAATGGCTGTGCAGGAAGAGTAAAGAATCAACACATGTATAGTAGTGTTTATTCATTTCAGTATGAGTTTTTTGCTTTTCTTAACCAGAATATTTATTACAGTATATTAAAATGACAGCAAAATAAATAATCTCACAATATGCTTCAAAGCATTTAGATGCTTTTAAATGTCAGACACATTGCCAAATTTCAGATGGATAGGTTAAAGAATTTTTGTGCGAGGGAAATATGTGTTTCCTGAATATGAGAAGCTGATTGATAGGGGCTGAAGTGGGAGTAGAAGGATTAATTCACTAGACTTTTCCATCTACTCCTTTTAAACATAGCACTTTAAAATCAATGAAGGGTGTCCCCAACAGTTTTTGAATTAGAATAGTGTCCAGAGTGATTGAATTAATAAAATAACCATCACACAATTGTTCAAGACAAGACACTGGCAACAAAGAATTACAATCCACAAACGGCAACCTTGTGTATCTCTCCTCCCTCACACTCACTACCTTGTAAGATACTGATCACAAGGATCATTCAGATAGAAGGGCAAATCTCCCTGTTAAAGAAATCCCAAATTCCCTTCCCTTCTCTCCCTACCATATTATATAAATCACAAACACTTTCTCTTTTTTGGCCATGGTACCTTTTGGCTCTGAAGCTCCAGAGAAACAAACCAATAGGGAATCAGATTTTTTCATTTATTTCACTCCGGGGGAAAATATAATTTGGTCTGAAACAGCCTGCTCTGTTGTGGAATCCAGCATTGGGGTAAAATTGATGCATGGCCTTAATCAATAAAATACAAGCTCCTGCAACATTTTTCTACTACTGATCCATCAATCATCAAGTATTCCTCTATAATGCAGATCCAACCACTATGCATAACAGACTTATTTAACCATCTTTTGTTTGCTTCTTTTTCCCAACAAATGGCCACAGGTAAGATATTGGAGCAATAATTACTTTCTCACCAGTGCCATATGCTGTGTTCATAATATCCCAGGATTCAATAAATCTAAAAAAAGTGTCCTGTGGAGGATTTCATTATCAATACCATGCAGAGGAACAAATGAAGGACACTTCCCAAAATCTGTGCTCAAATGGTTTTTATTTAAGTAAATAAACAAACACTGCCATGAAGTGGTTGGTCATCATTCAATTATTTCTTTAGCAGTTTACATCACCAGAACCATATAAAATAAGTAGCTGGATGATGACTTTTCAGAACAAATTGAATTGGCATAAATGTATGCAAGCTTTCCTGCTCTCTAGAACCCTTCTCCAAGCAAAAAGCAGGGAGAGGTAAGAAGAAAGGGAAATAAAATAGGATGGATTTTTCAAGTCACAAGATTTATATTTTCAAGTCAATCCCAAATTGTCAGCATTGATGGTAATCAATTGCCAATAGCATTAAAACTGCTTGTCTTCAGTCATAAAAGGCAAAGCAATAGCAGTTCCTCCCAGCTCTGCAAAGGCAACAAAAACAGGTTCATGTCTATCACCCACTGCACAGGTCTAGGAAGGAAGAAAATTATTTTCATTTTTGCCATAGGTTGAAATCAGTTGAGCTGCACTACTGGTTAAAGGAGCCTCTCCCTTCAAAACTTGCAATCCTTTTTATATTGTATTAAATCCTCTTCATCTGGAGCTAGAACACATCACAAATGCCTAAATATGATACCTTCCAAAGCACAGAAAAAGTTACAATTCACAATAATATCTAATGGGATATACAAATCACACAGTGGTCTATTTCCAGT
Source organism: Charina bottae (assembly GCA_023362775.1). NCBI lineage: Eukaryota > Metazoa > Chordata > Lepidosauria > Squamata > Charinaidae > Charina > Charina bottae. Next base: position 31,874,797 of record JALMGJ010000004.1, on the reverse strand, counting down.
CATTGATTCAATTCAAATTGTCAATTCAGTTAGAATCATTGATTTGACAAGTTAACCTGGTTCATAATCTCTGGTTCAACATGTCAATTTGATTCAGTTCAATCAATTTGAGTCACTAATTTGCATTACTGATTCAATTTAATAAAAGGGAGGGTGTGGATATGCCAAAATTCAGCAAATCAGCAAATCAATTGATGGCATAATTCACTTAACTACAGTGATCTGATCTGAATATTCAATTTGAAAGGGTGATTTGACTGAACTGCCTGCAAATCAAATGGATTGAAACTCTGTGCAGCTCTGAGAAAGACGACCATTGTCCTGATCTGTCAGAATTTGTAAGAGTTTCAGATGGGTAGTTTTGCTCACAATTTCCCCTAATGTGCAGAACTGTTATATTTAATTCCGCGAATATATGTAAATTTAAATTATTTTGATAATTTTATAATTAAGGTAAAGGTTTCCCCTGCACAGTCATGTCCGACTCTAGGGGGCGGTGCTCATCTCCATTTCTTAGCTGAAGAGCCAGTGCTGTCGGAAGATGCTTCCATGGCCATGTGGCCGGCATGACAAGCACGGAATGCTGTTACCATCCCACGGAAGTGGTACCTATTTATCTACTTGCATTTTCATGCTTTCAAATTGCTAGGTTGGCAAGAGTTGGGGGGAGTGCAGGAGCTCACTCCGTCACGCAGGGCTAGGGTCTCAAACCGCCTAACTTACGACCTTCCAATCAACAAGCCTGGCAACCACTGAGCCATTGCACCCCCTAATTTTATAATTTTATAATTACAATGTTTTTATATCCCTCCTTATAGGATAGCAATCTTCCTGAAGTAGCTTACGTCTTATAAACCATCCAAGTGCTGATGTTTATAGTGGATAGATCTGAAAAAGGTAGACCTAATCTGCTCTTCTATGAAGCTCACTGGCTGATCTTAACCAATCACTATCCTTCTGCCTCACCTATCTCACCAAATTATTTTGTGAGTAATATGGGATGGCCCACTGTATACTCCCTTAAATTATTTTGAGAGAAAATGGAATTAAGCTTTGTCCCAAAAACAAAATAAGATGCAAACAAGTATATTTCCAACAAAATATTAAGGCCTTTGCACTGGTTCATTCCACTCTGTGATTATTAGGCTGATAATAGTGATTGTCTACAATTTGGGATGTTTCCAGATTTGGTTATGGAGAGGCCATGCCGTATTACATGCCCGACTTTGACACATTTTCTTTGCTAAGCAAAAAAATTTAAAAACAAGGGGGAAAATACAGGAGGGTTACATGGGAAACATTATCATGTACCTTCCTTTCTCCCCCAAAAACTTTCTGTCAATCAGGAAGGTAATTGAGGGGAATGTGAATGCAGGTTTTCCTTCTTCAAGGCCAATGCACATTCTTAGCCAAGAACAACTGCCAGGAAGCTTAATCCCAAGTAAGAGGCTATATGTTTACAGCCCAATTTATTTATTTTTAAAAATCCAGGAAATAGGGCTTTTTAGAGAAGAGAATCTGGAGAATGGGGGAACTCTCCCTTTCCTTTTTTTCATTCAACAAGATTGTGTGAGGGGCCTTCTCCTTTGTCTCCCTTGCCAGGGATACATTTATAATTATTTGTACCCACCAATATTCCCCAGGACCTGAACTACAAACTGAGCAAACTAATACTGTAGTAAATTGTTACTGCCTCCTGTTACATCTGTTCTGCTCTGCTCACTAATTGCCTGTCACAGCCACTGAGGCATCTTGCCAGCCTCACTGCCACTTCCTGTTTGGTCAACTTGTCTTCTCATATTAATCTGATCCCCATCGGGTGTTTTTTTCCCCTTTTTTAATCTCCCACAGTAACTATTTTTGCCGACTGACATAATGAATAACTATTATTGTAATATGATATGAAATTCACTTGATTCAATGCGTAGGAAGGAAAGCGAAAAGAATGCATCTTCTTCTTAGCACTAGCCCCAATGAAAGAGCAACAGAGTCTTTATCCTAACTAGACTGATAAAGAAATAATCAAACATCTGTCAGCTGTCCTTTAAAGTGTGTAATTTTAAAAACTGCCATTTTATGAAGATATTCTTTTTGTATGCATTCATATTCCTGTTTCTGACATGGAGATTAAGAATATAATAAAGCTGGTTCTCACCCAATGACTTCAAAAAAGAAAGAGAAAGAGAAAAACAATTAAATCAATCAAGGTCACCAAATGAGTCCTTATAAAATTGTGCCGTTGAATAAGAAGTTAGCTTGGTGTCTAATAGTGGAAAGACATCAGCACAGAAGGAAAAGCTGATTCCCTAGAGAAGGAACACCACTTCTTGGGCACAGCAGTCACTGAGAAGGTCTTTATTGTCATTCTAAATGTAACACAAATATTGGTGCATGTGAGAAAAGGGCCTCTGAAGATGTAAAGACACAAATGCTGGAGAAGATAGTCATTCAGTAACCCAACCCCAAGTCACTACAGCTTTATGAGTCATAAATCAGTGTTTTGAATTTTGCCTGAAATAAATTGAGAACTATTGCATCATAATACATCTTTATTGCTTTAATTGTAATATAAGAAAAAAGAGAGAAGAAGAAAAAAAAAGGGGGGGACAGAATAAAAATGCACACAACAGAAGCATATGTTAAGTTCATGAAATCATTTCACCTAGTTTTTAAATACATCATCAAACCTAGACCATAGAGAATAATATTGACCAGTCTTTCCATTACGCTAATAACCAAGAAGCTTAAAAACAGAAAGCAAAGAGATATCAGTGATCTAAGATATTAAATCTGGGGCCTTACCATATTTCTGACATTGAAGAGTAATCTTTTTTGCTGCCCTCCCATGTTTAATAAATCCATAATTCTTCATTTAGTGATAAATTCCAAGTAAATAAACCAGAAATACATTCATATCCTTACATCATATTGATCTATATAACATGTGATATTAACACATGTATGGGTATTAAACCAAAATGGGTAATAGAGGAACTAACCCAGATCATCTGAGCAAGTGTCCCCTCACCCATACTTCCAATTTATTGAGGTTGACAGCCAACCCTTTTTTAAACATTTGGGGGGGTTAAACATGAAAAATAATGTTTTGTTGAATTAATATCATCTTAAGATCATAAGAAACATACTTAATATTCTTTAAGAACTTTAGCCATTGAGTTGTTAATATGGGATATTCCAACTCCTTATTCCAGTTTTCTTGCAAATAACTAATATCCATCTTAGCTACAGTCTTTGTTTATAGAAAATACTACAGACTTAGAATCAACCAAAACACATTTCAATATCAATACTAATACAGAAGTTTTTGATGATGCTAAAGCATCTGGAACAATTGTCTGTATTACTCTCTACAAGTCTAACAGCTGGCATAGCTTTTGGACCCCAAGGTCAGAATGCTCTGAATGAGCTTTGGACTTTTTTTCTCTCCACTATTGTATACTTATTTCATCACTTAATGCAGTTTTTATTATTAATTGACTTGCAATTAAAATGAGGCCAAGAACATAGACATTGTAATTAGTTAGTTAGTTAGTTAGTTAGTTAGTTAGTTAGTTAGTTTTAACCATCCAGTCGTGCCTGACTCTTGGCGATTTTATGGATGAGAGCTCTCCATGCTGCCCTATCAAGCACGGCTTCTTTCGATTGCTGGATGTTCATCTTGGTATCTGTTTTGATGGTGTCGAGCCGGTGTATTCTTGGCCTGACCCTTCTTCTTGTTCCACTAACAATTCCTAGCATCACCAACTTCTCTAGTTTGCACGCATGACATGGCCAAAGTAGGTCAGCCGTAGTCTTACAATTTTGGCTTCTAATGATGTATCTGGCTTTATACGGTCCATTATACAGTCCATACATTTGTAATAGTTTATAAATATTATCTTTCCTGTGGCCTGTGTAGTAGCCTTCTGCAATAGAACTGGTCTATACTGGTTCAGACACAATATCATAAAACCCACCCATGTAACGAGATACTATATTTCCAGGGAATTTGCCAGCCAGTAACATTGGTAAATCAACCAATATGTTACAAAGGAATGCCATTTACAATAACTCATTACTTGTTTATGTGTTCAGAGAATAACAGGGAACTAAAAGAAAGAGGGGAAGAAGAAATTACTTTTGTTGTCTACCAGCTGGAACACCGCCCCAAAAAAGCAAGTTGAATAGGTTATTTTCTGTTCAATTTATCTGTTATGGGTCATATATTATGTCTCTGAAGCCATGACATCTAGCTAACCTGTGCCTATAATAAAGAAAGTTCTCTGGTCTGTGAAACAAACAAAAAACTGAACTAGGACTTTCAACTTACCTCCAGTTTGAAATGTTCTTCAAATATTGCACACATTTATATTTTGTTTTTCAGTGTGCAGACACAGGACCATCCCGATCCCTTAGACCACAGATACAACATAAACAGTTAAAAATGGAGGAAAGAAACTTCATCACCTTAATATATGACATTGTTTATAATGAGTAGGATCTATTGTCCATCTACTGCAGTAATGTCTATTTGGATCTGACTTGTTAAAAATGGCAGGAAATGTTAAGATTAAAAGAGGAGATGACTTGATTAAAAGTTTTACACTCACTGAAATCCTATGAGCATCCACCCTGATATCAGAGGTCACTCTTAGTTCAGTTACCACCACCTGGATTGGAAATAGAAATACTGTTCAGTTTCAGAAGGGATCTCTTTGAAGAAACACTGGTTCAATCCAGAATGCCTTAATTGTTTTTGGCAGGAAATAAAATGTGTTTGGATATGGAACAAATTGCTCCATTAGTAACACAGCTCAAATACTCAGAAAACAGTAGCCTGCATTTCAAGTAAATATAATTTGATCATTTAACCTGCATAATAAGAATGTATTATTGGAAGTATATAGCAGAGCAGCTGGAATCCAAGATTTACAGTACAGTGGCCAGGAGGTAGTGACTATATGCTACAGAAATTTAAGTAGATGAACAGTAGAAGGGAATACACACATCTACATGTATACACATAAACACACTTAAATATACCAGCTGCATAAATAGCAAGACAGTACAATGTGTGGGAAGGGAAAAGTATGGCTTTGATGGATTTGGTCACTACAACAAATTGTTAGTTCAGTACTCTCAGTGTGTTCTTGGACAACAGAGAAAGACCAAAATATCTTCCAAGGAACTGAAACAATGGCACGACATATGAGTTGCATTTTGTCGGCATGGGGAGAGTGCTAAAAAGTCCAGAAGCTTTGTTCAGGAAACCTAGGTTTTAATAGCCAACAAATGCTATTTTAGTGTTGCTGGTGGTGCCCTGCCAGGATTTGCCAGATGTTGTTCCTCCAAATGAGCCCAATTTGATATATACTAGCCTTGTTCAAATGAGTTCCCAATTAATCTAGAAAGAATGGGTGTATGTGTAGGCTGGAGTGGTTGAACACTGCCCACAGTTTTTTTGCTTATAGCTGATAGAGTTTGGGATGGCAGAAAACAAGGCAGCCCAAATATCCTTCCAGCAGATATCTATCTATCTATCTATCTATCTATCTATCTATCTATCTATCTATCTATCTATCTATCAAATTTATATGGCCGGCCATCTCACAAGAAGTAACTCTGGGCAGCGTACAGCAAAAAAGTGTAAAACAAACATGTCGAACACAGTCATATTTTTAAAGTTTTTTTTTTTAAAAAACACACACACATGAGATTCAATCAGCAATAGAGCCACCTCAAGATCTCACCAGTCTATACTGGTGATATTTACACCAGTAGATAATAGTTGGACCATGGGTCTTCCACAATATAAAGTTACACAGTGATACAGTAGACCTACAGTAGCTCTCTGTGTGCGAAATAAGACTTCAAGATTCCTTCTCAGTATTCCTCAGTAATAAGCAGTAAGTCGAAAATCCATCTCTATTTACTCTTGTTATGTGGAATATAGCCCAATCTTTAATAGCACAAGAAAAAGTTATGCTGACAAAATATACAATAATGCAATTCAAAGGCAAGCTAGAATACTTGCTATGAGAAAGGAAACAACCCAGTGAAAAAGCAGGCAAAATTCCTCCTCAGCCTTATCAACAAGCCAGATCAGTAGGCAAGCTGGCGAAGTTCAGCCAAGAACTCCATTTAAAGCTTCAGGGTAGATCTGACAGACAGAGTTCTCTTTCAGGTCCCCTTCAGAATTGCCTCTTGGATGCCATGTTTCAATCAATTAGTTTCTGAGGCGGGATCTGGGCAGGAGATGCAGAGCATAGGAAGTCAACAACTATGCATGGGGAATGTTCCCCCGTTCCTTCCTTTGGGGCAAAATGAAAGCTCCCTGGAAGTAGGAATCTAGGGTTCAGTTGCCAAGGGTGACTGGACCATGAGGGCAGATCCAGCAAAGATAAGACATATAGAAGATTGGCAGATCATTTGCTCCTTCTTTCTGAGGAAGTATTAATTTCACACAATGCTCATTTGTATTTACTTTTGTCTACCACGACTGAACTTTGTTTTCAAAACATTGGGTAAAATTCTTTTCCAGCAGCAGGCAAAATATATAACAGGATAAATAATAACACTTAGCACAATTTGTAAAAAAGAAAAAATCAGACAAGTAAAGAAACATACTGTATTCCAATGAAAGTTCAGAGTCACTTTCCTGAGACATTCTTGTGACATAAACATAAAAAGACAGTGTGAATCAGACTATTTAAACCTATGACATATTTTAACCTGATAAAGAGGGAATTTGTACAATATTAATCATTTAATATTCTAACCTATCATTTTTGATAACTCAGAAATGAACTACACTATTATATGATTTATTAGTTAGCTTTCAGAACTGGTTTTATTCTTTGCATGACTCTCTGGTTCAAGATAATCTTTGGGTCACTGTGAAAGGTTGAAGCAACAAAATGAAAATGATTTGATCAAGTCATGGTTTTCCATTATATCAAATACACATATTTTCTTGAAGTTATTACATGTTTTTAAATGTAATTTCTACCCACCACACCCATCAGTCTCATAGGCATGACTGAAATGAAGTCTTCTATAATTAATGCAAATATATTAAATTACAAATGGTGTCTCTTTGGAGAAAAAGAATCTTGTTTATATTATAAAAGATCAGGGAGAGGGTGCAGAGATAAACTATTTATTTATTAAATTTAACTTATTTATCTCTCTGATTTCAGAGAATGCATATGAAATTATTACCCTGCATATTAAATAATATTTGAAACCATATTTCTTTATATATTTATCAGGAGTAAAAGAATTAGCTTACAGGTAAAAAGTTATAATTAAAAATTGTCAACAATTCCTCCGCAATACAATCAGCACTATGCTTACTAAAGTAAACTGTTCTTTATTCCTTTTCTAAACATATGTACTAGGAAAGCTTAACAGAGCCTTGAAACAAAGACTCTCACATTGTGGGTCACCACCAAAATGGTCTTGACTATTTATGCATTCTCTAACTCTGATAACAATCACACTTGAAGCAGAGATTCATTTGATGTACTTAATCCATAACTCATAGTGATATTCTTAGCAAAGTATGCATTATCTCAATGAATCAGTTTTTCATGTAAAAAATATTGCCCAATTTGCCCATTGGTTCTTCTTCATGTCTAAAAAATATAATAGATTTAGTTCTCAAAAGTGTAAATCTGAAAAGTCAAAATCAAAAATTATGAAATTAGAAATATTTCAGATAGACACTCACAACAAAGGAGCAACAGATGCTAGGAAGTGTGGGAAAATGTGGTTCTTCCTACATGGGCCTTGTATATATATTGGTTTAAAAATAATCACCTTCACATGAATTGTGTCATAATTATAAACAACCTATCAATGTAATTTTATAAAGAATGGAAAATAGAACTCATGGATGCCTTTAAGAGTGACCTGAGGAAAAAAATTAAAGAAAATATGGATGTGATTTCATTAACACATGCAAAAGGATTAATTCTTGTAGACATTCACAGATTTGAATTTCCAAAGCAAGATAGTCTGTCATCATGTGTTACTAGTCACATAGTTCCAATGGCACTTGTATATCATACAGATTCATCTAGCTCAGGGGTTCCTAAACTTTTTGCCATCACACCTCCCTTTAGTTACACTTAATGTACATGTTGTTGTTGTTCAGTCGTTTAGTCGTGTCCGACCCTTCGTGACCTCATGGACCATAGCACGCTAGGCCCTCCCGTCCTCCACTGCCTCCCGGAGTTTACTCAAATTCATGTTCATTACATCAGTGATGCTATCTAACCATCTCATCCTCTGCCGTCCCCTTCTCCTTTTGCCTTCAGTCTTTCCCAGCATCAGGGTCTTTTCCAGTGAGTCCTCTCTTCGCATTAGGTGGCCAAAGTATTTGAGCTTCAGCTTCAGCATCTGTCCTTCCAATGAGCAGTCAGGGTTGATTTCCTTTAGGATTGACTGGTTTGACCTCCTTGCAGTCCAAGGGACTCTCAAGAGTCTTCTCCAGCACCACAGTTCGAGAGCATCAATTCTTTGGCGCTCAGCCTTCCTTATGGTCCAACTCTCACAGCCATACATTACTACTGGAAAAACCATAGCTTTAACTATACGGACCTTTGTCGGCAAGGTGATGTCTCTGCTTTTTAATATGCTGTCTAGGTTTGCCATAGCTTTCCTCCCAAGGAGCAAGCGTCTTTCAATTTCATGGCTGCAGTCACCGTCTGCGGTGATCTTGGAGCCCAAGAAAATAAAATCTGTCACTGCTTCCATTTCTTCCCCTTCTATTTGCCAGGAAGTGATGGGACCAGATGCCATGATCTGGGTTTTTTTAATGTTGAGTTTCAAGCCAGCTTTTGCACTCTCCTCTTTCACCCTCATCAAGAGGCTCTTTAGTTCCTCTTCACTTTCTGCCATTAGGGTGGTATCGTCTGCATATCTGAGGTTGTTGACATTTGTCCCAGCAATCTGAACTCCGACTTGTGATTCATCCAGCCCGGCATTTCTCATGATGTACTCTGCATATAAGTTAAATAAGCAGGGTGATAATATACAGCCTTGTCGTACTCCTTTCCCAATTTTGAACCAGTCAGTTGTTCCATGTCCGGTTCTAACTGTTGCTTGTTGACCCGCATACAGGTTTCTCAGGAGACAGGTAAGGTGGTCTGGTACTCCCATCTCTTTAAGACTTTGCCACAGTTTGTTGTGATCCACACAATCAAAGGCTTTAGCGTAGTCAATGAAGCAGAAGTAGATGTTTTTCTGGAACTCTCTTGCTTTTTCCATGATCCAGCGAATGTTGGCAATCTGATCTCTAGTTCCTCTGCCTCTTCGAAACCCAGCTTGCACTTCTGGTAGTTCTCGGTTCACATACTGCTGAAGCCTAGCTTGTAGGATTTTGAGCATAACCTTGCTAGCATGTGAAATGAGCGCAATTGTACGGTAGTTTGAACATTCTTTGGCATTGCCTTTCTTTGGAATTGGAACGTAAACTGACATTTTCCAATCCTGTGGCCACTGTTGAGTTTTCCAAATTTGTTGGCATATTGAGTGCAGCACTTTAACAGCATCATCTTTTAGGATTTTAAATAGCTCTGCTGGGATACTGTCTTCTCCGCTAGCTTTGTTGTTAGTAATGCTTCCTAAGGCCCACTTGACTTCACTCTCTAGGATGTCCGGCTCAAGGTCAGTGACCACACCATCGTATTTATCAGGGATATTAAGATCTTTCTTGTATAGTTCTTCTGTGTATTCTTGCCACCTCTTCTTAATCTCTTCTGCTTCTGTTAGGTCCCTGCCTTTTTTGTCCTTTATCATGCCCATCTTTGCACAGAACATTCCCTTGATATCTCCGATTTTCTTGAAGAGATCTCTAGTCTTCCCCATTCTATTGTTTTCCTCGATTTCTTTGCATTGTTCATTTAAGAAGGCCTTCTTATCTCTCCTTGCTATTCTCTGGAATTCTGCATTCAGTTGTTTATATCTTTCCCTTTCTCCCTTGCCTTTTGCTTCCCTTCTTTCCTCAGCTATTTGTAAAGCCTCATCAGTCAGCCACTTTGCTTTCTTGCATTTCTTTTTCTTTGGGATGGTTTTAGTTGCTGCCTCCTGTACAATGTTACGAACCTCCATCCATAGTTCTTCAGGCACTCTGTCTACCAGATCTAATCCTTTAAATCTATTCCTCACCTCCACTGTATATTCATAAGGGATATGATTTAGGTCATACCTGATTGGTCTAGTGGTTTTCTCTACGTTCTTCAATTTAAGCCTAAATTTTGTGATAAGAAGCTCATGATCTGAGCCACAGTCAGCTCCAGGTTTTGTTTTTGCTGATTGTATAGAGCTTCTCCATCTTTGGCTGCAAAGTATATAATCAATCTGATTTCGGTATTGACCATCTGGTGATGTCCATGTGTAGAGTTGTCTCTTGTGTTGTTGGAAAAGAGTGTTTGCTATGACCAGCGTGTTCTCTTGACAAAACTCTATTAGCCTTTGCCCTGCTTCATTTTGTACTCCGAGGCCAAACTTGCCTGTTATTCCGGTTATTTTTTGACTTCCTACTTTAGCATTCCAGTCCCCTATGATGAAAAGGACATCTTTTTTTGGTGTTAGTTCTAGAAGGTGTTGTAGGTCTTCATAGAACCGGTCAACTTCAGCTTCTTCGGCATCAGTGGTTGGAGCATAGACTTGGATCACTGTGATGTTGAATGGTTTGCCTTGGATTCGAACAAATCCAAACACCGAAATGAACACAACTGAACAATGAAAACAATACAATGAAACTTTGGGAAAGGTGGTTTTATTGTAACAATGTACTAAAACAGAGCTTTCCAAACTTTTCATGTTGGTGACACACTTTTTAGACATGTATCATTTCACGACACACTCTTACAGCAGTCCATCATTTCGCGACACGCTCTTACAGCATGGCACAAAGCAGGCACTAGGACCTGCACGGAATCCTGGCAGTGCAGGTTTGGAGGCAGCAGGGCACAAGGCAGGCACTAGGACCTGCATGGAATCCTGTCAGGGCAGGTTTGGAGGCAGCAAGGCACAAGGCAGGCACTAGGACCTGTGTGGAATCCTGGCAGGGCAGGTTTGGAGGCAACAGGGCACAAGGCAGGCACTAGGACCTGTGCAGAATCCTGGCAGGGCAGGTTTGGAGGCAGCAAAGCACAAGGCAGGCACTAGGACCTGCATGGAATCCTGGCAGGGCTTGGAGGCAGCAGCAGCCGCGACACACCCAGACACTGCAACTGACACACTAATGTGTCCCGACACACAGTTTGGAAAGCTCTGTACTAAAAGGTTCTTCACACCTCCCTGGACTCTGTCTGCACCTCCCCAAGGGAGATACACCTTACAGTTTGGGAAACCCTGATCTAGATTCTAGTTCAAAGTCAGGTACAGTATCTTAAGGTAGCATCTTAACTACCTGAAACTTTCTAGAATCACTACCAATCCATAACAGGTTAAGATGGACCAATGAGCCTACCCTATAAGACATTTCCTATGTTCCTGTGACATTTAGGCATCTTCTAAAAATGCTACTTCTAGCAGTAATGGGTGAAGGATGAAATTAGAGTCATTTTTCTTTCTCTATATGATTTTGTATTTTAAAAATTGCAGCATTTTATTACAAAACTGATGCAATTTTTTAGCACTCTTGGGTAAAGAAAATGGCTTGGAAGCATGAATGTTGTCTCAGGTGAAGCTCATGAAGACCCAAAGAGGAGAACGATTGGAATGGACAGACATGATACCAGGGAAAGTTGTAGCTATTTGACTTCAATGAAGACATATTTTGTCTATCTCTGTAAATAGAAATATATTTACAATATATTTTTATAAGGGCTCTTCTACCTCCAAGGAACATCTTCTCCTGTACCAAATGTCAAGTTTGTGTGATCTCCTCATAAGGCTATGGAAATTAAGTAGATGGTCTCTTGTAGAAAATGTCTTCGGAGATTTCTTGAAACAACGAGCCAGCTTTTTAAGCTGCTGTGAAATTTTGTCCTTTCCAGGCTTAAAGTTGTTTGATATAACAGTGTTTTTAATCCTTATCATAAGTGGCACTAGAAATACAAGTTAACCCATTCATGTTTATCAGATTACACTTCTCTTCTGGGTAAAATTATATAGACAGAGATTCCAGAGAGATTTCAGTAGATTTGAGTAGATTGATTGATAATAGACAGACCACTAGGAAATTCTAGGGCTGTAGACTAGACTGGGAAGTAAAAAGAAACAGCAACCTTGGAAGAAGAAGGCAATGGCAAACCACATCCATCTTGTTGCCAGGAAAAAAATATGAGTGTTATGCTCCTGACTTTACCAACATTTACCCCTATTTTGTTATAGATAGAGGTTTGCAGCCAGTGGTAGCTTTGCTATTAGAAAATGTTTCTGTTTGCATGAGCCAGAATACCTAATATTTGTTAGCCCACCAAATGGTTTCAATCTCTATCTCTTCCACACCTCTGAACTCAAACAGGATATGGGAACAGAATGCTACATTAGCAAAAGTTGGCTCTCCAATTTGTGTCAGTATGGTACAAGCCTAAGCACTTAGTTACAATCTTATTTGCATCCCCTACCTCCACCTCCAATTCATATTTTAGCCAAAAAGCATCTGCAAGAGCACAGGATTGCAACAGCAGTTTCAAAACGGTTGGGTTTTATTCTTTATACGGCATACTAAATAGGAATGCATATAGCCTTTGCCCATATAATACAGTATTTTTCAAACTTGCCAATTTTAAGATATGTAGACTTCAACTCCCAGAATTCCCCAGCCAGGATGCTGGCTGGGGAATTCTGGGGATTGAAGTCCATACATCTCATAGTTGCCAAATTTAATACTATATTAAATAATACTATATTTCTCTAGGGTGCTAAGTTACATACTTAGTTAAAGGCTAGGCTAAATACTTTCATAGATATCATGAAATGAAGAAGCACACACAAGCTGTTGTCACTGAAATCAATGGGATCTAAAGATGCTTAGCTCTGGCCATAGTATACAGAGGTGTGTGTATATGTCTGTGAATGAGAGTGAGAGAGAGAGACTAATTATAAAAAGGTAAAGGTTCCCCCCGCACAGTTGTGCAGTCGTGTCCGACTCTAGGGGCCGGTGCTCATCTCCGTTTGTTAGCTGAAGAGCCAGCGTTGTCCGAAGACACTTCCGCGGTCACGTGGCCACATGATGCGTGCGGAACGCTGTTACCTACCCGCCAAAGTGGTACCTATTCATCTACTTGCATTTGCATGCTTTCGAATTGCTAGGTTGGCAAGAGCTGGAGCTAGTGCGGGAGCTCACTCCGTCACGCGGGGCTAGGGATTTGAACCTCCGAACTTACAATCTTCCGATCGACAAGCCTGGTGTCTTACCCGCTGAGCCACCACATCTGGTCTCATCACTTCCTGGCAAATAGAAGGGGAAGAAATGGAAGCAGTGACAGATTTTATTTTCTTGGGCTCCAAGATCACCGCAGACGGTGACTGCAGCCATGAAATTAAAAGACGCTTGCTCCTTGGGAGGAAAGCTATGGCAAACCTAGACAGCATATTAAAAAGCAGAGACATCACCTTGCCGACAAAGGTCCCTATAGTTAAAGCTATGGTTTTCCCAGTAGTAATGTATGGCTGTGAGAGTTGGACCATAAGGAAGGCTGAGCGCCGAAGAATTGATGCTTTTGAGCTGTGGTGCTGGAGAAGACTCTTGAGAGTCCCTTGGACTGCAAGGAGGTCAAACCAGTCAATCCTAAAGGAAATCAACCCTGACTGCTCATTGGAAGGACAGATGCTGAAGCTGAAGCTCAAATACTTTGGCCACCTAATGCAAAGAGAGGACTCACTGGAAAAGACCCTGATGCTGGGAAAGACTGAAGGCAAAAGGAGAAGGGGACGGCAGAGGATGAGATGGTTAGATAGCATCACCGATGTAATGAACATGAATTTGAGTAAACTCCGAGAGACAGTGGAGGACAGGAAGGCCTGGCGTGCTATGGTCCATGAGGTCACGAAGAGTCGGACATGACTAAACGACTGAACAACAACAACTTATTCCCATCATTTATTGCTGTTACTGTTTAAATGTGAAATCTCTCCATTTCATTGTCTTGAATTTTGTCAAAAACCGGCCGTTTAAGCCACCTTGGGTCATTCCCTATCATAGGGCTCTTAGCATGTAACCAGCGTGAACTGAGAACTATGCCTGCAGAGAGTGGTGCATGCAGCTGGATCACACACCCAAAATTATTTTCAAAAATTAAAAGCTGAAACTGAAAAAGAAGTAGAAGAATGGACTCTCCTAGGTTCACCCCAGTTTGTGGGGTTTTTGCCAAAACATCTGAATAGTATTGTTATTTTTTAAAAAAATGCTTTTAATACTCAGCAATCGGACAATGACCTTCCCAGGTGACCATGACATAACTTTTCAAAGAAAAAACTACCTTAAATCAATTGCAATCTAATCCACAGCCTGTTCAACTGCATTCTTCAAATTGCCTGCTTAAAATGGAGTCTTCTGACTTAGTTTCTGTTCTGGGAGCTGCTTGGGGTAACAGCTATTATTTAAACAGAAATGCATAGGTATGCAAAATAGAAAACACAGAAAGGCTAGAAAATAGAACTAAAGAAAAAAGAAAAAACTATAAAAGTGCAAATAGACAGAAAACAAAAACAGAAAAGCGACTTCCGACTTCTCCAATACAGATATAGGTAAATTTACAAATATAATCTCTTACCATTAGTTAACCCATAGTAACATTAGTTCTATTAAAACAAACCACTTATTTATTAAAACCTAAAATCAAAGCTTCATTTTTTCCACCACAAGCAAGTAATCTAGAAGTGGTTGCCAAACATTTATAAATCCAGAAACAGTGTTCTCTAATTAATGCTGTTAATTTAGCCATTTGGGCTGGTTCCATTAATTTAACAATCCATTCTTCTTTAACAATCCATTCTTCTTTGTATTTTAGTTATACTCTGAAAATTAATAAAGTTCTTTTTTTAAAAAAAAAAAGAAATGGATAGGTTTGGGCAACACACCAGCGGTGGCAGCGGTGGCAGCGCGGCAGTGGCAGCGCGGTGGCAGGGCGGCGGCACGCATGCGCGGCAGTGTAACAGCAAGGTTGCACATGCACGGTGGTGGCGCGGGGTGTGTGCAGCGGCGCGCACGTGCACGGTGGCAGCGGCAGTGGCGGCAGCCTCTGCTAAAACGCAGAAGCACTGATGCCGCACCGCTGCCGCTGTTGCCGTGCACGCGCGCGCCACCACTTCCGGGTGGTGTGGCGACACACCACGCTGTGTGTGGCGACACACTTTTGTGTCGCGACACACAGTTTGGAAAGTTCTGCTCTAGATGGTTAGCAACCTTTAGAACCCAGGAACTGCCTTCTCCTGGGTCAGATCATTGGCCCTTCTAACCCAGTTACTATTCGTATTACCTAGCAGCAGGACTCAGAGGAGAATGCTCTATTCTCTATTTGAAGGCATCTTCGGTTTCAAAGGCCATCTGGTTCAAGTCCTGTTTAAGGATAAAGAAGAATAAGAAAAAGAGAACAGAGCCTAAGGGTTATCCATGAATTATCAGCTTCTGACAGTGGATGAAATACTCAGTCACAGCCTTTCCCACAAGTGTGAGATGTCTTATATTTCCATTTAAATTCCTACCAATGCTTCTAGAGAGATGCCCATGAACATTTCATGCAAATCTGCATAATCCCCTTTTGTTGTTGTTTTGTTGTTTTGTTGTTTTGTTTTTGATAGCCAGTATCAGAGTCAGATGCATCTTGGAACACAGATTTATAATGAAAGATAATGAAAACCATCTATGGATGGTTTCCAGTTTATAAGACTAAGATAACAAGGGGGTGGGGGGACCCGTGATCTTTCTTTGTCATATTACATATTACTGGTGGCACACCAAAAAAAAAATCATCCAGCCAAATTTCCTTGCATTAAAGCCAACTTGTTTCTGTGGTGTTCAACAGAAAAGGATTTTCCTCTTTCCAGCAATCCTTCTTCCCACCCTGCCAGTCAGTCAATTAGCTAATGCCACAATTTATCCAAGGCCACATTTCTTCAGGAAATGCTGTCTGAGTGCAATGAATTACTTATGGCTATTTGCTTTTTCCCTTAATATGGTTTCCTGATGCATTCCTCCATAACAAGCACAAGAGATATTATCTATGCATCATTACTTGAATTAGCCCTGCAGAGGATTACTTTAACCCTAGCTGTGCAGGAATATCCACACAATGATAAGGGCACTCGGTATTTTTTCAGCAAACCAGAAATGCTTTCCCTAAGAATTTTGAAACATCTATCTTCTCAGTGTTATTTTTTTAAGAGTATCAGTTGCTTTGCAAGTAGGTGTTAAGCCATTGCAGTTGTGGGCAGAAGTACAATGAGAGGAGAGCAAAGAAAACACAAAAGTGAAACATTTTATGGAACTGTGGAGTCCTTGGTGCTCTCTGAGCCTCGTTGTTTTCTTGCACAGTTCAACCCTGAGCTACAAATATTCTCGTTGATTGGTATTTTATGGAACTTCACAGATTTGGGAAGGAGCCACACCTTACAGTCAGGGGGCGTGGTGGCTCAGCGGGTAAGACGCCAGGCTTGTTGATCGGAAGATCGCAAGTTCGGAGGTTCGAATCCCTAGCCCTGCGTGCGGAGTGAGCTCCCGCACTAGCTCCAGCTCTTGCCAACCTAGCAATTCGAAAGCATGCAAATGCAAGTAGATGAATAGATACCACTTCGGTGGGAAGGTAACAGCGTTCTGCGCACATCATGCTGGCCACATGACCGCGGAAGCGTCTTCGGACAACACTGGCTCTTCGGCTAACAAACAGAGATGAGCACTGGCCCCTAGAGTCGGACACAACTGCACAAATGTGCAGGGGGAACCTTTACCTTTTTTACTCACCTTACAGTAGTGTATTGGTGGGCATACAGAAAATGCCAGGGTCAATGTTAAGCTAGATATCCCTCTGTTTTTGTTTGCTTATTTGTTTGTTTACCTAGTCGTTGTCAAATTAACATGCATCCAGGTTATAATTTTTTAAACTTTATCATTTGAGTCTTTGTTTTGTTGAACTTTTTCATATGAAAAGAAGCAAGTAGCAGGTGATGTGACAAAGATCTCTGCCAGACAATCCAAAGAGGCATAGCCAGATAGAAGGAAAAAAAAACACTGGGACACTATATAAATAGCATGATGGGTGGTTTGATGTAATTAAACAGAAATGAAAATATAATGTTTGCCATGTACTTATCCTATCAAAGGTGCGAAGATACAATAAGTGCAGACTATAGCTGTGCAAAGTCTCTCAGTAAAATCTAGATTCATCCAGTTTGAATCTCTGCTTTGCAGATGGGTAAACAGCTACTGTCATTTTCAGCAATGTTTCTATTGCTTCCTGGCACATTCCCTGTTTCACAGCATCTCAGGTTCAGTAATGCTGGTTGCTCTCATCTGTCTTCAGATCTGCCAATGCAGCTGCTGGAGACTGAATGCTTTGCCATTCTCAGTGAACACCTTACAACTCTAGTGCAATTCTGCTAAAAGAAGCCAGTCTTAAAGTAGCAGAATTTTCATTATTTTATTTTCCCTATTAAAAATATTACCTTAAGTACTTCATGAAACTACACGTGCCCAACTGTCCAATTATTTCCCCCCACCCCACCTACCAGGAATTGACATTTCACTTGTTACACAGACTAAATCTGTGTAATCTGACATTCCTGTGAATATTCCACTACTTCTTCATTTTTATTATTTTGGAAGCCTCCAAGAACCATCCTTTTCAACAAGGACAGCCCTACCCTTAGACAAGAGGAGAAGAACCCCCTCCCAGCTATTCCTTCTGAGGAATTCCTCCAAACATTTGCAATGCAAGAATGAGGTCTACATTATTCAGAATGCTGATAGCATTATAAGTGCCTGCTGTCCACATTAAGTCTGATCAGATATTCAAATAGCTCAGGGAGGCCAAATACAAATCAAAACCTCATGTACAAATTGCTTTGTGTGCATGCAAAAAGCCATTACAGCAGCAGGTATTTGCAAACCAGCCATCTGCTAATATGCTGTATGAAATAAGTACCTTAAACAAACAAACAAACAAACAAACAAAAAGGCTCCTCTGTGACTTTGGGACTTTCTCTGTGGATAAAGAAATGTCTTCTGGGTGCCTTGCCTGATCCACTCTTTGGTTCTGCTTATCTGAATGCTTCTTGGGTTCTTCCAAGTCTTTTGATATAGACAGGCAACTGACACAGAGGAGGTCACCTCTTGGCATTTCTGTATAGCACACTATACCAGTGGTAGCCTTTGGCATAATTGGACATAATTAACTTAAATATTGGCATTTAAATTAACCCCTCGTGCTTAAGAGCCTTTGGTTCAGATTGACCACATAGGAAGGTGAGGCAGCTAGGAAACCCCCGTTTTTCTGTCCCCAGAACAACTGAAAGCAAGACTACCTTTGAGCCACAATGGCAGCATCAAAATGGTAGGCAACTCAAAGGCATTTCCTACAGATTATAGAAGAGACAGCCTTGCCAGCTGAGGTACATGGTTGCCACCTCCGCCTCCAGTAACTCAGTGAGGTAAGAGGGGTTATCCTGGGCCCTCTCCAAGGGGGCCCAGAATAGTGTCTCATGCAGAAGTGAGGTAAACGTATGGTGTGCTTCCATTTTAATTCAGAAAACCTCCATTGTTAGATGTTAGAGCAGTGTTTCTCAACCTCGGCAAGTTTAAGATATGTGGACTTCAACTCCCAGAATTCCCCAGGCAGCCATGCTGGCTGGGAAATTCTGGGAGTTGAAGTCCACACATCTTAAACTTGCCGAGGTTGAGAAACACTGCGTTAGAGATTTGCTGTCAGAGATCATAGGAATACTTGACCATCTCCTTAAATCATAATTTCTTTTTATCTAGATGCACATTATGCCAATTCACTAAAGAACCCGTTTATGATAAAGGCTGTTTGATCATATAACATATCTATTTTTCTTCATTTCCTCATTATATACACCCCACCAATGGAAATCTCATAAATGGGTCTGTGTGTATGTCTGATTGGCTTGGAGTGTATTCCTGGAATGCACCCAAACTTATAATGATATTGAAAAAGATTAACTATTGATTTTCCCATATTCCTCAAAACTGTTCAGGGCAAAATGCATTATAGTGCAAGCATCAGATTTATATTACTTCCCTGCCACCTTCTATTTATTTATTTTTTTGCTTTAACATATAAAAAAGCATTGTTAAGGTTTTTGAGATATTATGTTACTCATTGACTAATGATAGTACATTTGATCAATAAATGCATAAAATACATTTCAGCACATTTGTTATTAGATTTACATCCCGCATTTCTTCCAGGAGATCAAGGCAGCATGTATAGAATTCCCTCCTTGTATTTTTCCCTATGAGGAAAGTGGAGATGAGATAATATGAATGAGCAGGTCTGCGTTTCCTGATCTGGTCCATGACATATGTCTATGAAGGTTCTCAGTCATCCAGGTGGAATTTTCTGTAGCTTGAATCATGTCAACTGGATTTCTATTTTCTTAATGGAAACGTTTCGCTCCTTATCCAAGGGGCTTCTTCAGTCTGAGCTCAGACTGAAGAAGCCCCTTGGATAAGGAGCGAAACGTTTCCATTAAGAAAATAGAAATCCAGTTGACATGATTCAAGCTACAGAAAAGGTCCATGACATAATTAATCCACTAAGGAGACTAAAGTGTACAGAGTGCCACCTCCAAAGAGAAACCTCAGTTGAAATGAGTCCATATCATCAGTCTTACCCAGGTTCATCTTGTCCCCATCTCATGAGAAAAACAGGTTTAGGTCATCCTTAAGAGCCAGTGTAAGCATGGTAGTTAAGGTGTTGGACTAGGACCATGATGACCCAGGTTCAAGTCCATCCTCCACCCTGGAATCTCACTGGGTGACCTTGGACTAGTCCAGGGCTTTCCAAAGTTTTCCCGTAGCGACACACCAACCGCCGTTGGTGTGTCGCCGTGGGAAAACCCGGAAGTGCTGCCGTTGTGGCAGCGCGCAAAAACCCGGAAGCGCTGCTGCTGCTTTCGGGTTTTTGCGCGCCGCCGTTGGCATGTCGCCGCAGGAAAACCCAGAAGCGCTGATGATGATCAGCGCTTCCAGGTTGTGTGGCGACACACCAGACTGTGTGTGGCGACACACTTTTGTGTCGCGACACACAGTTTGGAAAGCTCTGGACTAGTCGCTCACTCTCAGCCACAACTACCATTCTCTTCTGCTTTGGTCAGACCTCAGTTTGGGGCACCACACTTTAAGAAGGTCTCAGAAAAACAGAAACAGATTCAAAGAACAACAGTGATTACTAGGAAACTAGAAATTTAGCACCAGGAAGAGAGAGTGAAGGAGGTGAGTATATTAAGCTTGAGGAAAATGACTAAGGGAGGGATATGATAGTTCTCTTCAAAATGGAAATGCTGACACTTATCAGGTTAAAATCTATGCTGTCTTGTTCCAGGGTACATGATACAGAATAAAATATTCAACTTAAATAAATAATAACAGTAATAAAATATTTAAGTTATAGGAAAGCAAAGTCCTATAGTCCCCTGAGTACCTTTTTATTTTTATTTTTGTTTTCTTTTTGTTGCTTGTCACTTGCATAGTTGTGCATCTAGCCTGTGTCACAAAGATCCTTTAACACATGCTTTCTCCACAGCATACCTGAAAAAAGAAGGTTTAGAAAACCGTTATACAACAAACTAACATTAGCAATACTAATAGGATTTGAATTAGAAGAAAAGATGAAGTTTATACCAGAATGTGAGAAGGCATAACTTTCTTTAAATGTCCCAAAATTTCAAGTTGGCAGTGTGAATGAATTTCAAAGATAATTTGTTTATCCCACTGATAATAAATGACATGTAGTCCTCATCTGCATATCAAAAACAAGAAAAGCAATATCTCTTCAGTGACATTTGCCTATCATTTCTAAGAGATGAAAACATTTTCTATGGGAAGAATCCTTAGGATCAAATTATTAAACCTACAGCCTTTTGCTAAGGGAAACAAACATCTTTGTAAATATTTCATCTGAATAAAAGCTAATACTAATCAAGCAATTATGTTGGTTTAATTGTGTGTTTATTTACTGCATTTATGTGCAGTAAGAGAAGAACAGATAGGGTCAAGAATGAATGTGGACTGAAATACAAAAGTGAAAGATCAGAGTAAAGATCCAGAGCATCTGTCAGTGCATTGCATACATCTCTATTTGGTGAGATGCAATCAGTTGTATGTTAGCTTTCAAGGTATTCTAAGTTAGAGATCTTTCTTTGCATAGAATGCCATAAGTATGCTTGAGTAAAACTGGGTTTTAGTTGCACTTGTGACATTTTTTTTCCCCTGCATAGTCGTGTCCGACTCTGTGGGGCGGTGCTCATCTCCATTTCTTAGCCAAAGAGCCAGCACTGTCCGAAGACACTTCCACAGTCATGTGGCCGGCATGACGCACATGGAAAGCTGTTACCATCCCACCGAAGTGGTACCTATTTATCTACTTGCATTTGCATGCTTTCGAATTGCTAGGTTGGCAAGAGCTGGGGCGAGTGCGGGAGCTCACTCCATCATGCGGCGCTCGGGTCTCGAACTGCTGACCTTCCGATCAACAAGCCTGGCATCTTAAAATTTTAATATGGAATTAAAGATTGTTTGCTAGAAATAAATAGTACTAATCGAAGAGAATATTTGTAGCTCAGGGTTGAACTGGGGAGTCTTTGGTGCTCTCTGGGCCTTGTTGTTTTCATGCAGACGTTTCATTGCCAGGCTAGGCAACATCTTCAGTGCGAAGTTCCACTCCCTTTTCGCACTGAAGATGTTGCCTAGCCTGGCAATGAAACGTCTGCATGAAAACAACAAGGCTCAGAGAGCACCAAAGACTCCCCAATAAATAGTACTGTATATGATGGAAGTGAAGCATGTGTGAGGATAAATGAAATGCTTGGTGAATTGTTCACCATGGACCAGCAAGTAAGGAAAGAATGTATGATGTTCCCATAATTGTTATTTATGGATAAATATATAAGGAATTCTTGTGATCCTGTTGGAGGTGTGTTGATTAGGTTCTGAATCCACATACAGTTTTGCATGCAGGTGATACCATATTTTTGGCTGAGAACCTTAATGATCTGCAGCAAATATTAGACTGATGATATAACAAGGATTATGGAACTCAAAAATAATCTATCAAATCAAATCAAATCAAATCAATTTATTACGGTCACTGACCAGTACAAGTTGGAATTTTACAAAGTAAACACATTGGGCTTTAAAATATAAACCCTCTGATTTGAAATAGTTTTAAATCTAATTTAACAAGTCCCAATTAAATATTAAAATGCATTTAGATCACGATGTAAATGAACGCCTTATCAAATTTAAAAACAGTCTTATTCATTTACATTATCATGACTAATATTCTCTGTTGTACATAATTTTAAAAATATAAAATACAAATATTAAAATGAGTGATACAAAAATAAAATATCATATATAATATATATATACCACTTAAAATTATTACAAGGAATACCATATTACATTTTCAAATCATAGTCTGGCGTATCTTCATGGCAGCTGCACAGAATCTGGCTACTTGTGCTGTAACAGTTGGATATTCATCTATAAGTAGCATTTGCATAGAGACTATATCTTGCCGCCTAGGATATTTATTGATCAGAGGTATTATTAATTTATTCCTAAGCTCTTTATAAAAAGGGCAACGAAGGAGCACGTGGTCTGTGGTTTCTATCTCTCCTATGTTACAAGCGCAGCACCTTGCAACTAAAGGGATTTTTTTGTATCTGCCATCCAAGACTGCAGAAGGGAGTGCATGGCTTCGAGCTAGGGAAAAAGCTAGGAATTTCAAGTTGTGTAATATACTTAGCGGTATTGACTATATATTTATTATACTCTGAAGCTAGGAAATAAGGGGTCTTCTCTAAGTCTGTTTGTCGTTCTATGTCCTTTATCCTTTGCTTCAAATCTATCAAATGTATGTGACAGGGGAAATGGAGTCAATGATTAGAAATTAAACATAAATCATGATAACCTAGAATAAGTAGGTGAAAATGTGTACCTTTGCAGAAAGTTTATTAAAGATAGAAAAAGGAAGGGAGAAATGTTAATATATGTAAATACTGATAGAAAGTTAGTGGGTAGAATGCAGTGTGTTACAAGTAGTGAAAGTTTGTAAAAAAAGTGAAAATGCACAGGTATTTTCACCTATATATCATCATAAGCCTTCTTATGGCCACTTTGTTATATGGAAAAGAGAGTTGTGTATTTCAGGAGTAAATTGCCCAGAGTAGAAATGGGGTACTTAAGAAAAGTGTGTGTAGTGAAACAAGAAGAGAGCATCAAGAATGAATGGTTGCTGAATGAATGTGAACTGAATACAAAAGCAAGTTACCAGTACAAAAGAAATACATTGACATGGTTTGGTGATATATAGAGAACAAGTGAATTGCAAAACAAATATATGAAGGAAGAGCGAATGGGTCAAATGGAACGGAAAAACCAAGAAAGTTGTGGTTGCGTAGAATTGATGGAATCCTGAAAAAGAGACGGTGCATTACTAAACACCTACCACTCTCCAGTAGCGAGTCATATAGAGGAAAAGCCAGTGTTTAATTTCCTCCAGATGTAAAAAAAAAATGCAGACCTATGGTCTCTGTATCACATCTGTTTTATTTCCAAATTCATAAGCAGTGCACTTTGGAAGTAAGCAGGCACCTTAGGAACAGAGCTGTTATCAAGGGTGCTCAGAAGCAGAGTTCAAACTTGAAACCACCTCATCATACATTTTCAATTTAAGTAATAGCCGAACGTGTCTTTTGGTGAATGAATCCCAATTACTGTACGTGCAGCTATCTGTTCTCTTTAAAAGTGTTTTTGCTGACATACAAAATGTAAGCCCAAAGAATCAAACTAATTAAGTAATGTATTTGGGGAAATAACAAAAATACAGCTAATTACAATTAATTTAGCTGGGGAAATTCAACTCAAAATAAAATAAAATACAGGTTCAAAAAGAGAAGAAGTATGTACATACCCTCCTTTCAAGGAGATTGAAGAGAAAGTGTGGAGAGGCTCCAATCTGGAGCCATGAGTCCACCTTGGAAACAGAAGAAAGACTCCTACTGGGCTGGTATAGAAGTAAACGAACAAATGGAGGTAGTCTGGCTGAAGGCCACAAATGATCAAAAGAGCTTGAAATGGATGGTCTGGGGTCACTTTGCCTGCCAACTCCTTAACTAGGATCTCACTAATATGATGTGCCTTTTCATGGTTGCTCTTGAGAAACTTCCCTTCAGTATTATGCCAGCATTCCTTCTTATTCCTCCAGATGAGAGGAATTGAGCTTGTCTCTCATTTGAAGTCAGTTACGACTCTATCCAGGGGAAAAACAGGGATGTTTCTCTCTAGTCTATAAGGATATCATTACGTCCACCCATTCTTTCAACAAATAGTGGTCCGGGGTTTCTCTCTCTCTTACCATGGCTTTCT
Organism: Charina bottae; assembly: GCA_023362775.1. NCBI lineage: Eukaryota > Metazoa > Chordata > Lepidosauria > Squamata > Charinaidae > Charina > Charina bottae. The sequence goes on along the minus strand of JALMGJ010000004.1, from coordinate 31,850,226 downwards.
CTGGAAATAAGGGGGGGAGAACTGTGGGATTGGGGACCATTCATGTCTGCATGGCTAAGAATGTGGTAAATGTTTGAATGCTAAAGTGTTAGTCTTGGGAGGTGGTTGTTATAGAACTAGCAACAAAGGAGAGAGAAGCTAGAAGATATCATAATTCACTTTAGCCACCAAAACAAAGAAGCATCTTGGAAGGATGATGACATTGTAGGCAAGTGGGGAAAGAAACTACCCCAAACTACTTAAGTTTATCTTGAAAGGCCATTCACTGGGAGGCACAACTGCACCTGCAAGAAATTGCAGCTGGTCCCAACTCTGGATAAAGGAGATGAATTGGCCCCTGCCCAAGGGGCCATAAAACCAGATGTGTATTCATGGACAATGGACAAACCGAATATAGAAATGCTACTGCATTCGAAGCAACTGATGTGCCAGCTTTGGTAGATAACTACCAAATGGTTGTAACTACCAAATGGTAGATAACTACCAAATGGATGTTGGTGAAGAGTTTGTGACTGGCCAAAGACTGGATTATAGAACAAAACATAAATTTATTATTCCACAACTAGACATTCAAATAACCATTTGGAATGTACATGCTGGACACCATGTTGGTCAAAAGGAAATAACTGTCCAAGAATTATCGTGTTACAAAATTTCAATAGTGGCACTATCTGAACTAAATCAGAGACCAAAACCTTTCAAGTACTAGACAGCAATGAAGAAATACTTGGCTTTGCTTTGCTCTGGTGGCAAAAAACACTCCAAGTGTTAGCTTCACCCTAAGAAGCAGACCAACCAAAAGTGTGCTGGCATTTCAACTAGTCATGAGTTGCCTAACCATCCTGACAATTGCAGGCACAATTCAAATACACCTATTCTCCATTTGCACACTTACCAAAATTAGTCCAAAAGACATCAAAGATGAGTTTCATACCCAAATTCAAAATGTTTTCAACCTTATGTCCTGCAGGACTCATTCTTAAAGCTGGTAATGCCCATGTAAGAACAAGTAGGACAGGCTGGGAAGAAACCCTTGGAAAACTTGGACTGGGCAAAGTAAATGAAAATGTTAGCATTTGTAGCATCCAGTGTCTTGTTAGTAGGAAACAGCCTCTTCCACCACACCCAGAAACATCAGCTCACGTGGCACACCCTAAATGGCAAGGATACATTGATCCAGGATTACATGCTACTCAATACCTGCTTCCAATCATCTATCAAGGATGAACATGTGATATGAGGTGCTGACTGTGGCTCCAATCATTGCTTAGTCTGCACAAAAATTCAACTGAAGGTCCAATGCATAAAATGACAGATGGTTCCATCAACAAAGCAGAATTGGTCAAAACTGGCTGAACCATGTTGTAAACAAGAATTCCAAATAGCATTAGCAAACTGGTTTGCCACCCTGACACTACTTGATGATGTGAACATGAAATAAAAACAAGTCTTTGAAGCTATCTATGAATATGCCAAAAATGTGTGCCTGACCATGCAACACCAAATACAAGTATGGACCGTGGATGAGTGCCTTAAGCTTGGTGATCAGTGCAAATGAGCCAAGCTGTTGACAATGCACAATACAGGAAGCTCAATCATAAAGTTTGAGGCACACTGGAACACCATGGCCCTGGAACTGGAAGAGGCTGCACAAAAACATGAGTACCATATGCTCTTTACCACTCTCAGTTGCCTAGGTAGAACAACTAAATCAACCAACAATAACTTATACAAGACTGATGGGACATTTGTACAACCTTCACATGAGTGATTTCAAACATGGAAATAATTTTTCCAGCAACTCTGAAGAGCCTCAGAAGCCACCAGAAGTTCCGCCACTCATCAAAATGCCTGAAAATAGGTCTTGGATGCTGAGCCTTCAATAGCAGAAGTAAAGCTACTGAAAAATGGTAAAGTAGCTAGAATGGATGGATTCATCTGAGGCACTCAGAGCTGGTGTGAATCTTCTACCTCAGCAGTGTATTCACTATTACAACTCATTTGGCACTCAGAAAAAGTCTCCATCACATGAAAACAAAGGATTATAATTTCTATTTTGAAAAGTGGCGACAGCCACCAATGTAAGAGCTACCAGGACATAAGTCTTCTACCAATCACTGGAAAAATCTTCATGGAAATCCTCCTACTACATTTCTAGAAACAGCAGGAGCAGACAACTGGAGAACAGCAGGCCTACTTCCACCCAAACCAAGGATGCTTTGATCAGATTTTTACTATCTGACATCTCATGGAAAAAAAAGAATTTGATATAATGGTCATTGTATTCATTGACTTTTGAGCAGCCTTTGACAGTGTATACTGGCTGGCATTATGTAAAGCATTGAAAATTGAGCACGTGCCTACAAAAATCATATTCTAGCAGCTATATGCACAACTGAAAGGAATTTCAGAGGAATTCCCAATTCCCAATGCATTAGGCAAGGCTGCATTATCTCTTCCCTGATGTTCAATGTCATAGTGGATGCTATAATGAGGACAGGTTTTGACAGCAGGCAAGGGGACAGTACAATGAAACCCACCATATAACCGACCTCAGGTTCTCCAGTGACAGTGCCATATTTGCAGATAGTGACACACAGAGGCCACAGACATTTTGTATGACATCACAAACACTGCCCATTCATACAGCATGAAAATTAATCCTGACAAAACAAAGGTTTTGACAACTAATGGTTCACAGTATGCTGTCTATCTCAACAGAATCCAAATAGAGCAGGTTAACCAGTTCAAATACCTTGGGTTGCTGGTGGAAGAACAGAAAACAGCATCTGAAGCAGAAGCACACAGCAGGATTGCTCAGACCACTGCTGCCTTTGAATCATTAAACTGGAACCTGTGGCGGAAAATGGAACATTTCAGTGAAAACAAAGATGCAAATCTTCCAGCCACTAATCTTGACAGCCTAGCTATATGGATGTAAGACATGGACACTGTTAAAAGCAGATCTAAATAAACTGGATGTTTTCATATAGGGAATCTTTCTGCTCTACCATGTCAAGAATGATTCCATCTTACTGTGATGTAGAGAACAACCTACAATTGAGGATGTAATACGAAAGCACAGACTACAATGGTTGGACATGCATGCCGAATGGCAGAACATTGCCTACCATACAGTCTACTGTGGAGAACACATCCTGCACAGTAGAAGATTCAATGAGCAGTGCCAAAGGAAATATGGATGAAGCAAATTAAAGATGATCTGGAAAACCTAAGGCTCAATTCCAATGATGAGAAATAAGCAGCCTTCATTTGGAAAACATGGAAAACTATTATAAGAAATGTCCAAAGTCCAGGGGCACCCACAGGAATTACTGGCTCCAAGATCAGCCCCACCCAGATGCTCCCTAAGGAGCAAAGAAGAAAGAACTAGGAGACCCACTCTTCAGTAGAGTAGTGCATGACCAGGAATCTTGATACAGCTGACCTGATAAGTTTCATCAAACAGTTTTCAGCAACATACCCAGATTGAGTTAAGGTTTCAGTTCATTATTTTCCTTTCTAAAAATAACATTTGATTTATCTTTAGAAATAGAATTAACAGGATGAGACTGTTTTCACAGAACCACATCTCTTGCATCCTCCTAGGACTTAATCAATGGAGTCCTTGGTGCTCTCTGAGCTTGGTTGTTTGCTTGCAAACATTTCATTACCTGGCTAGGTAATATCATCAGTGCACTGATGATGTTACATAGTCAGGTAATGAAACATCTGTAAGCAAACAACCAAGCTCCGAGAGCACCAAGGACTCCACAGTCCAACCCTGAGCTACATATATTCTCTTCTATTGGAACTTAATCAATGTAATATTTTCAGCTTTTGATTGCCCTCTTCGTCAGGATGGAGAAATTTACTTTTTCCAAGCCTCACATTTAAGTCCTTTTTTTTACATGTCAATTTGGGCCTCACTGCTAGTATTTATTTATTTATTATTTAAATTTATATCACTGCCCATCTCCCCCAATCGGGAGACCTGTATGGACAAAGGCCCTTCTTCTTGACTGTCCCCAACTCTTCCAAAGACATTCCAACAATATCCCTGATCCTATCCATCCTTCTTATTCAGTGTTTTCCCCTTCTACTCCTTCAACTTTGACAAGCATGGACTTTTTTCCTAACCCATCATCTGCTCACATCACATGCCAAAACTATGTATGTTTCTGCTTGCTAATCACTTCATCAAAAAAGCAATCAGTCTTTATTTCTTCCAGTAATGAATAATTGGTTCTTCTTGCAGTCCACTCTTAGTAACTGCCTCCAAATTCATAATTTAACTGTCTCCAAATCCATAATTCAACAGTGGCTATCTTCTTTCTCTCACTCTTTCTCAGTAGCAAGCTTTCATACCCCCAACCCCCATTACCACTGACAAAGCTATTGCTCTGATTATCCTGAGATTTGTTATAGAAATATCTAGGGGTGAGCAAAATTGATCCAGGAATGGAACATTCCAGAGAACTCCACAAAGTTCCATTTTCCTCTAGACCATGTCTAACCTCTCTCCATACTAGAGGTAGTTTGGCAGTTTTCAGAAGTAAATGCTCCAAGCTTGAAACAGAAAAGGCATTCCTTTAATTATTTTTATCTTTTTTTGTCATAGGGATACTTGTGGGATATGCAAAATTTGTCAATCCCGAAATAGAATATACGGAGAACTCTGAATTTTTCTGTTTTTCTCCAGACCTAACCACCTCCTGTTCCATGCCATTGCTGGAGAAGTTGGACAGTTTCCAAAAGTAAATTTTCAAACTGCTTATCTTTCACGATCTTATCTGCCGTTGCCTTCCTCTCTAACATTAATCTTCTACTGTCTTCTCCAGAACACTATTATTGAGCCCAGGAAAGCCAACCTATTGCCTTCATTTCTTCACTAGCAACTGTGATTTTACTAAGCATGCCGGCTGACATTTGCTTTGTCTTCCTAATATTTAATATTAACCCTAATTTTTCACTTTCCATTTTTACTTTCCGAATGAGTTTTCTTAAGGTTTCTTTTTCTTCAGCTAACAAAATGGTAACATTTACATATCACAAATTCTTGGTATTTTGATGTCCAGTGTAAATTGCAGATATCATCTCTTCCAATCGTTCCACTCTTAGAATACATTCACTGTGCAAGTTAAACAGATATGGGTACAATATGAATACTTGTCTCACTCTCTTCTCTATTTTGAATTATTCAGTTCTTCAACTTCAAATCAGTTCTTATAGTACAAGGGTCGGAAATGGCGGCTCGCGAGCCAGATGCGGCTCTTTGGCCCCTTGAGTGTGGCTCTTCCGCAGCTGAACTCACCCCCGCCCCTTCCACGTGATTGGCCCCCGCCCGCAAACCCCGCCCCCTGGCTCTCGCACTGAGCGAGGCCTGCCCGGCGCGGCAGGGAGGCGCTACTAGCGGGGTGGGGGGATTGATGGGGTGGAAGGGTGCACCCGGAGGGCCTCCCGCGGCCACTTCTCCAAGGCGGGTTGCAGAGCGCACGCTGCGCCCACGGGAACACCTGGTCCCTCTGCTCCCTCCAGCTTCGCCGCCCGCCCCGTCCTGCCGCCCGGCAAACCTCCGCCGTCCCCCGCCGCCACCGCCCCGGCCAGGCCCCCTGCGCTGCCCTGCCGCTCACGTCCCGGGCCCGCACCCTCGCCCAACACCTGGATGCCGCGGAGCAGCGCCATCTCCAGCCGCAGCAGCCCCTGCAGCCGCTCCTGCACCACCTCCGACAGCGCCGCATCCCGGGCCAGCAGCGCCTCCCTGCCGTGGCTTATTGGGGTGGGTGGGAGGGCGCGGGGGAGCCACACAGGCACCGAGGGGGGCGGGCCGGGGGGGCACACAGGCACCGAGGGGGCGCCCGCCCGCCTGCTTGCCTCCCTCCGCGAGGCCCCCCGCTGCCTTCCCGGGATCCGGGCGCACTGGAGAGGTCCGCGGGGCAGCGTCGGGGCTTTCTCGCCCTCTCGAGGCTCGGCTGCTGCTCGGCTGGGGTGCAGTGGGATGGGAGCTCCGCCCGCACGCCTTCCCTGGCCGGTCGTCACGGGCCGATCGCGTGGAAGGCGCGTGGGCGGAGCTGCCTGTCTAGCACTCGGGTGCTCCGGTAGCGCGGCCCCACCGCCACCCTTTCTCTCCGGCTTGGATCCCGGGAAGGCAGCGGGGGGCCTCGCGGAGGGAGGCAAGCAGGCAGGTAAACGGGTGAGCGGGCGGGTGGGGCGAGCGGGCCTCGTTTCCCGCCCCCATCATTTTCTTGCCTCGACGCGGGCGGGCAGAAGCGGCCGAGGGGGGCGGGCCCGGCGGCGGAGGCCCGCTTGCTGCCCACCCGCTTGCCTCCCTCCGCGAGGCCCCCGATCCGGCTTGGATCCCGGGAAGCCAGCGGAGGGAGGCAAGCAGGCAGGTAAGTGAGCGGGCGAAGAAAGTCACCCCAAAGCATCCCGGGGCTCCCCCCTTGCCGCCTCTGCCACCTGCAGGCTGCCTGCCTGTTTGAGGGGGGGCGTGCACACTCCAAACGGCGCCCCAAAGACGGCTTTGGAGCACTGGAGTAAGCTGCCTGCTTTCAGCTGGGCGTGAAACAGTCCCTTAAAGGGATATCACACTTTTACTTTGCCGGTGCTGCTCCCAAACGCTGGGGCTTCTGTGCTTCGGAGAAGGTGGGGGGGCGAAGAAAGTCACCCCAAAGCGTCCCGGGGCTCCCCCCTTGCCACCTCTGCCACCTGCAGTCTGCCTGCCTGGTTGGGGGGGCCGTGCACACTCCAAACGGCGCCCCAAATACGGCTTTGGAGCACTGCCCGCTCTCAGCTGGGTGTGAAACAGTCCCTTAAAGGGATAGCAGTCTTTTACTTTGCCGGCGCTGGTCCCAAACCCCGCTCCCTTCCATGCGATTGGCTCCTGCCCGTAAACCCCGCCCCCTTCCACATGATTGGCTCCCACCCACAAACCCCACCCCCTTCCACTCGATTGGCCCCCGCCCGCAAACCCCGCCCCCTGGCTCTCGAGCATTTCAAAATGTGCACGAGCATGCCAAAATGGCTCCCGGCATAAAAAGTTTGCCGACCCCTGTTATAGTAGATTCTTATTCATTATAAAGGATCCTCAAAATACTACAGTATAATAATCAGAGGTTCTGCCATATTCATTAACCTATTCCATATTCTGGCATGACTTATACCGAGGTCTTCTTACTTTGCCAATAAAGCAAAGGTAAATCTACCGCTTCTATTCTCTGGCTCTTCTTTATCTATCTTCTTTAGCTAACTTAGCTATCAGATGTCATGTCCCTCTACTTTTTTTGAAACTTGTCTGCTATTTGGCATTTCTTTTTCAGGCAGAGCTCTTTTCTTCTCTGTTTTGCTTGTGTAAAGAATTAGCACAATGCTTTAACAAACTGCATATTCTCTTGTACTTTTTTGGTACATATACACCAATCTTTTCCAATCTCTAGGTCACACAGCCTTGTTTCCTATTTGTTGACATAAAGTGGTTAACACTTTAACTGCTTCTTCTCCTGAGCTTTAAACTGTTTAAAGTTTAACAGTGTTTCATCTGTGTCTGGTGCTTTTCTATTTGACAGCTGTTTTATTGCCTCTCATTCCCCACTTTCTCTTGCAGTCTGTCCCTGAACATACTGTATTTTCTCTACAAATGATTCTGTCATTCTAATCCCATTTCTAAATGGTTTTATTATAGCATTTCCATCTTCCTTTAACCACATTTATCTCTATTAAGTGCCTTCAATAATTACTTTTGAGTAGTCTTATTTTAGCTATAAATTTTCCTGTAACTTCTTTAATCTTATTAAAAACATCTTATTAAATTTATCATAATCATTTTCTTGTTATTTTCCTCTATTTGTTAACATTCTTAATCAAGATATCTTCCCTTGCCTTTTCTTGCTTGAGGTTGAAAGTCCTTAGTCACTGAGCAGCCTTTTTATTACCTTTTTTATATACTGGCTATCATGAAAGCTTGCTCTGAAAGCCACTTGGATCTTTTGTTCTTTGAAATTTGGGGAGTATTTTTCTGCTTTGGCTTTTGCAGTCTCTTATCAGTTCCCACAGCACCTCAGGTCTGCCTATAAATCCTACAAGTCAAATATTGCTAGCACACAAACTCTCTTTAATTTTCTAAATTTTCCATTTATTTATTTATTTAGAAGACTTATATGGCTGCCCATCTTGTAAAACACAACTCTGGGCAGCTCACAGCAATAATAAAACCAAAGAAAAGAAAACCAAGAAATGGGGCTCCAACCTCGCCCTATCCCTGTGCCTGGGGGAAAAGCCAATCCTTCATGGTTTTTCAGAAGTCTAAAACCCATCTTTTGTTCCACAGCACCTAGAAGTATCCTAGCTGACTGCGATTGTGTTACTCTGATTTCTTTTCCTATTATATAGATGATTTGATTCCATGTTATTCATCTACTGATATCCTTGTGTAGAGTTTGTGTTTCTATTGCTTAAGGCAGGTGTTGATAATGAACAGTCTTCTCTTTTCAGAACTCTCAATACTTATCTCATGCATTATTTCTATGAAGGTTCTCAGTCATATATATATAGTCAGTTCTATGAAGGTTCTCATGCATTATTTCTATGAAGGTTCTCAGTCATATATATATATATATATATATATATATATATATATATATAGTCAGTTCTATGAAGGTTCTCATGCATTATTGCATTTACCCAATGCATTATTAATCATTAATTATTAATTAATTATTAATTATTAATTAATTATTAATCCAAATATTATTATTAATCCAAATATTCCTGAAATTCTAGATTTTGCTATTTCTCCAACTGTTTACATGTATACACCATCATCTTCAAAAAGGAGTTACAATACTGTTCAACATAGCATAATTATTCAATGTGACTTAGAAGTTTTAGATTCAGAAAGTGTGAATGGAAATATGAAGTCTATACTGTTATTTTTCCTCCAACTAAATTTCATCTCTCTGCCTGCTTCTCCCAAAATCCATATTGCTGACTTTGCTTTCAGACATTTATTTGCTCCTCTCCTCTGTCTTCATACTGTCACATTTTCAGAGATGTCATTTCTGCTGCTTTTTGTCTGTCCCTTTTTAAAGTTAAATGACCATGCTTCCCTCTGAATCCCTCTAAATACAGTATATCATGGGGGATGTTTAAGTAAGAAAGCAAACCAAAACTCATAGTATTATAACAATGAGAAGCAGGGAGGGGGAGATTCTGGTTGGATTGTTTTGTAAAATAATACTTCTCATTCTAGGATCACCATCTAGTTTTCCCAAAGCATTAGGATATGATTGCTGCCCCATGCTTGAAGCCAGTATGCAGTTTAGTTTCAGTCCATTATATCACTGGGGGTGGGTGGGTATTGTTTTTTGTTTGTTGCTTATTGTTTCTTGTCTTTGTTTTTTATCAAAGCTGCCCTCCCATTAGCCAGAGTGAGGTGGTCACATGAGGGGACCATTACTGAGCAAATAGGTAAATAGCATTAATAAAGTACTGGAAGACAGAGCTGTGTGCTTCAGGATCCTGCCCTGCATCCCCTAAGGTAGCCTAGTGAAATTCACCTTCCTGTCCATCAGCTTCTGTACATGGAAAGGAGAGCCCCCTTGTCCTTGCCCCTCTAACATAAATGAATGCCATCTTGCCCTAAGACGGGAATAGCCAACTATTTTTTTTTTGTAGCCTGGTTATCCATTGGAACTCTTTAAGAACTTTTTGTTATGAAAACAGGAAAAAAAGGTGGGACAGGAACAATAACACAATTACTTCCTATAAGTGTTTCTCAGGCGTGATTCACATGTTCCTTCAATGGTGTGATTACCATTTTGTCACGTTAGGTTGTTCCAGTGACATTTTAAAGACAGAACTAATTGGGATGGCTAGATTATTTGGACAGTTCCAAGGGACACAGCGGATCCCACAACGAGAAATTCTAGTCACAGATACAATTTTTCTTCTCCGCTAAGGTTTTATTGCATCCACAGCCTGATTTTAAAATACAGTCTTTGGCTCTTTATCCACTCAGCTGTATAAAAATGCTGTCAGACTACTTGTCTAAATCTATTACTTTCTACTTTTCCTCAAAATTAAATATGGGGAAATCCTCCCTCCTCCTAAACTAGAAGCTTTACTAATACACGACAACACCAGACAGCATTGTTGTTGTTGTTCAGTCGTTTAGTCGTGTCCGACTCTTCGTGACCTCATGGACCATAGCACGCCAGGCCTTCCTGTCCTCCACTGTCTCCCGGAGTTTACTCAAATTCATGTTCGTTACATTGGTGATGCTATCTAACCATCTCATCCTCTGCCGTCCCCTTCTCCTTTTGCCTTCAGTCTTTCCCAGCATCAGGGTCTTTTCCAGTGAGTCCTCTCTTCGCATTAGGTGGCCAAAGTATTTGAGCTTCAGCTTCAGTATCTGTCCTTCCAATGAGCAGTCAGGGTTGATTTCCTTTAGGATTGACTGATTTGACCTCCTTGCAGTCCAAGGGACTCTTAAGAGTCTTCTCCAGCACCACAGCTCGAAAGCATCAATTCTTCGGCGCTCAGCCTTCCTTATGGTCCAACTCTCACAGCCATACATTACTACTGGAAAAACCATAGCTTTAACTATACGGACCTTTGTTGGCAGGGTGATGTCTCTGCTTTTTAATATGCTGTCTAGGTTTGCCATAGCTTTCCTCCCAAGGAGCAAGCGTCTTTCAATTTCATGGCTGCAGTCACCGTCTGCTGTGATCTTGGAGCCCAAGAAAATAAAAACTGTCACTGCTTCCATTTCTTCCCCTTCTATTTGCCAGGAAGTGATGGGACCAGATGCCATGATCTGGGTTTTTTAAATGTTGAGTTTCAAGCCAGCTTTTGCACTCTCCTCTTTCACCCTCATCAAGAGGCTCTTTAGTTCCTCTTCGCTTTCTGCCATTAGGGTGGTATCGTCTGCATATCTGAGGTTGTTGATATTTCTCCCGGCAATCTTAACTCCAGCTTGTGATTCATCCAGCCCGGCATTTCTCATGATGTACTCTGCATATAAGTTAAATAAGCAGGGTGATAATATACAGCCTTGTCGTACTCCTTTCCCAATTTTGAACCAGTCGGTTGTTCCATGTCCGGTTCTAACTGTTGCTTCTTGACCCGCATACAGGTTTCTCAGGAGACAGGTAAGGTGGTCTGGTACTCCCATCTCTTTAAGACTTTGCCACAGTTTGTTGTGATCCACACAATCAAAGGCTTTAGCGTAGTCAATGAAGCAGAAGTAGATGTTTTTCTGGAACTCTCTTGCTTTTTCCATGATCCAGCAAATGTTGGCAATCTGATCTCTAGTTCCTCTGCCTCTTTGAAACCCAGCTTGCACTTCTGGTAGTTCTCGGTTCACATACTGCTGAAGCCTAGCTTGTAGGATTTTGAGCATAACCTTGCTAGCATGTGAAATGAGCGCAATTGTACGGTAGTTTGAACATTCTTTGGCATTGCCCTTCTTTGGAATTGGAACGTAAACTGACCTTTTCCAATCCTGTGGCCACTGTTGAGTTTTCCAAATTTGTTGGCATATTGAGTGCAGCACTTTAACAGCATCATCTTTTAGGATTTTAAATATCTCAGCTGGGATACTGTCTTCTCCGCTAGCTTTGTTGTTAATAATGCTTCCTAAGGCCCACTTGACTTCACTCTCTAGGATGTCCGGCTCAAGCTCAGTGACCACACCATTGTATTTATCAGGGATATTAAGATCTTTCTTGTATAGTTCTTCTGTGTATTCTTGCCACCTCTTCTTAATCTCTTCTGCTTCTGTTAGGTCCCTGCCTTTTTTGTCCTTTATCATGCCCATCTTTGCACAGAACATTCCCTTGATATCTCCAATTTTCTTGAAGAGATCTCTAGTCTTCCCCATTCTATTGTTTTCCTCTATTTCTTTGCATTGTTCATTTAAGAAGGCCTTCTTAAGATAGCATTAGCCATCAGCATTAGCCAGACAGCATTAGCTATCAGTAATTCCCGTCTGCTCTACCTAAGGTTTTTCTGAGCAGTCAAGCCCCTTTTTACAAACCAGCGGGATACTTACTCCACATAACTGTTTCCAAATTCCAAAGAGCACTAACTTTAGCACACTTCAATGCTCTCCCCACAGCAGTTCTGGAGGACCAATACAAAAAGTCCCCTATGAGCCGAGACTGTGCCCCTGTGGACAAGGGGCTGTTGAAACTACACCTCATGTCCTGCTACACTATACCCTCTATAAGGATTCAAGGACCCGCCTTATAACTCCTTACCTGGTAAAACACTCTGGAAATTCTTATCTCTTTTATGTACAGTTGTTGTTATCAGATCAGTATGATTCAGTCTCCTTGAACGTAGCCAAATTTTGTTATACTGCCTGTAAAACTAGGCAGACTTCAATTATCCACTGATGAACCCACCACCAATTGTAATATTTTATCTTGTTTTGTTTTTACGTTATTTTTATTTTTAATGAGCTTTTGTTTGCAATTCTGGTCAGTGACCATAATAAAAATATTCATTCATTCATTCAATAATTCCCTTTTTCTTCACTACATGGATCTTAACCATATAATAATCTCTACATCAGTAATAATTCAATTAAAGTCCTCCTCTTCAAATTGTGATTAATTAATTTAAATATTTTTCAGTTAGGCATTGTCTGACAAACTCAATAAAATCGGTAACAAAAGTCACTCTGAAGACTTCCTAATTTTAAGTTTAATTGTATCAGATTGAACGTTTTGGAGAGAAAAAAACAAGGGAATTATGACTAAGCATTTTAATTCCCTTCACATCCAATAAGAGGCCTCTATATGTAATTAACTTTAGGATTTGATAGGATGTAAGAGATGTGAAACACAAGGCAACACACTTAAATAAATTTGTTCCCTCAGATACATCTGAAGAATCTGTGTTAAATACATCAGGGCAGCATAGCCAGTCCAAGATTAATGGACAATAGATACCTAAATTCAAAATGGTAACTCTGTCTGGCAAGAGGGGGCAGGGGACAGTATAATACTAAACCTTATGACTGACCACTTGCTAAATGGCATTCCAATTCTACTGCCTTACTTTATGTAATGATTCAGCTGACCACCGCAAGGGTTAAATTTCTCTCTTTTCAAAGCACTTTTAAAGGGATTGAGTTCCATCATGAAAAGAACATGACAGATACTCAGAGGTTTTTTTTCAGTTTTAAACCACAGCATTATCTTCTTCATCAGTGTTTCTCAACCTCAGCAACGTTACAATGTGTGGACTTGCATAGGGGATGCTGTGAGTTGAAATACACACGTCGTAAAGTTGCTGAGGTTGAGGAACTCTGTCCTTCATCACCAAGGGTCACTGGATCTTTGGTGAACAGAATTTAGAGCAGTATCTCTTTCTAGAATTGTATTTCTAGAGTTGTATTCATTTTTTTCTACTATAACCCAGATATAATACACTGCCTCCCTTCCAGTTCCTCTTAGACACCAGAGTGCTCAGGTATTGGTGGCAACTGCAAATAATTATTGGTTCTATCCAAACTCCTTGAAGGTTACAACCATTACTCCAACTTATTTTCCATGTTAAATTGTTTTCATGAATGATGGGTTTTAAGGACACTAATTTAATTATTTTTCAAATATCCATTTTTATTTACTTCCAAGCAGTATGTTCTTGCAAAGTCTTTTGGGAGGAGAAAAGAAGTCAACAACATGCAATACCTCTAATGGTGTCAGATATTTCTGATTTATAGCTGACAATCTTTACTTAATTTGTAATTCCCTCCTCCTGATCATTTGTGTGGGAGAAGGAATGTTCTGCTTCAGCTAATTGCATAGATAAATGATTCATTTACCTGTAAAATAGATTGGCTGGAGTACAGACTAAAGTGGAATCTTAATCCTGTCCATGATGAATATGCACCTGGAAAACTGTTTCAGAATCCGTTCATGATACTTACTGAGACACAGGTAATAAAACAAAGAATTGTTTTTCTTTCCAACCAAGGCATATTATTCCTTGGATAATATAGACCACATAGTTTAGTTGAACATGCTTTAGTTGAACATAATAGCAGATTCTTATGGACTTCCTAACTCAAGATCCTAAAACAAATACAAAATTCAACTAATCTTCAGAACTCACCTTCTATATTGAGCTGTCCAACCATTTATTTTTAGCATGGATCTCATCAAAAATAAGAAATGCCAACAATTTCTAAATGCATTATAAGACTTTGGTATAGCTGTGATTCTATTTAAAATGTTGACCTAGAAGTCAGTACAACCTGACATAGATATGACATAGATTACCACACACCCCAGTTGTGGTAAGAAGAACTATCCAAAATGTTACATTAAATACATACTATATTTAAATAATTGTGGTTGCATTTTTTCTTAAAATATACATCTTAGAAGAATTTTGATACTTTTTTAGTCAGAACTTGCATTGGAACTTTCAGGAAATATGGAAATCAGTGAGAAGCTTGTGTATCAGTCAAAGTACAGATTAAATTAGCAAATAACAAATTCTTCAAGCATTCCCATTTATCTATAAATGTAGCATCTCCTCTTCCTTCAGCTATATTGGTCTAATTCCTATAATTCCAGCTGACATGATATCTGGAAATGATGAGAGGAAATGTCCTGCACAGTCAGAGATTATTTTGAGGAATTCTGCTATACAGATAGGTGCAGTACAATGGATCCAATTTAATTACCTGTGGAGATTATCCCTTCCAAATTTAGGAAAAAACCCTCTGCTGCTGTTTTCCTAGATTAGGAAATCCCGATCTCAAAAAAACAAAACAAGCAAATAGACAAAAACCCTAAAAGGGATTGTGCCAAAGTTGGCAAAGAGCAAGTAAGGAGAACCCTGAATTTGAAGGCTTTTAAGCTTTCCCCTCCCATCTTTTATTTAATTATTTAATTGATATAGCCACCCATCTCACATATGTGACTCTAGGCAGCTTGCAATAAAAGTAGATAAAATACATACAATATAAAAAATAAAAACAAATAGCAGCTGAGCATCAAACGACTATTAACAACAATTAACAAAGCCAGGAGACAGGCTCTGTCCCACACCTGGGGCCCCAGGCTTGGGCAGAAAACCAAGTTTTCAGGGCCTCATGAAAGGCCAACAGGGTCAGACCCAATCAGATCTCTGAGGGAATGGTGTTCCAAAGGGTGGGCATCATGGCAGAAAAGGCTCTTCTCCTGGGCCCCACCAGCCGACACTCCTTAGCTGACAGTACCTGGAGCACGTCCCTCCTGCCTGATTGGGTAGGACAACTGGGGAGAGACGGTCCCATAGGCAACCCCATCCCAAGCCATGAAGAGCTTTAAAGGTGATTACCGGCACCTTGAATTGCACCTGGAAGCACACTGGGAGCCAACGCAGCTTGCAGAGCAGTGGTGTCACGTGCGCCAAATAACCGGCACCATTCACTGCCAGCGCCACCACATTCTGCACCAGCTGAAGCTTCTGAATACTCTTCAAGGGCAGCCCCATGCAGAGCCTCAACTTCCATAGCTTTGGTAAAAAATGTAGACCAGTTATTTAGTGGTCTATTTTCTTTCTCATATTGATGGACTGGGAAATCTGTGTGTTGTCTTTAAGGGCCAGAAAAACAGCAGAAAGATGCCAATGCCCTTTTGTTTTTCTTTCTGCCCTGCCAGGCTGTAGCTAGCCAGGCAATCGGAGCTATGTTAGAGTGCTCTGTCTTCAGAGAGCTCTTGGCAGACCTTTGCTCTGCCAAGTACTCTGCATTATTAATCATAAACAGCAGACATTTCATTAATAAGTCTGAATGACCATGCCAAAACAAGTAGAAAGTGGCTTGAAGAGTCTCTTGGGAAGGGCATTCCAGAACTATGGCATCAGAGCCAAGAAAGTCCAGTCTCAGCCACCAAAAAACAGCAAAACAGATAATTCAAAGCAAGAGTGGAGGTCTGCGGTTCCAACCAACATGGCCAGTGTTGATGGATGTGTGTCCTTGTTTAGCAACATCCGGTGGGCCATGGTGATCTAAAGTATGAATTGTAAGCTCATGCTCCTATTGTTATATTCTTGATATTCCTGTATCAGGAGATATCTCCATTACTGTACTGACCTCAAGCTCGCTTTGTCCCTCTTTATTTCAACAGAAAGATTCCTACCTGGTTAACAGTATCTTTTAGAATAAAGAGCAAATAATGATAACAGGCAACAACCACCACCATTTCCAGCAGAAATGGCACTGAACCACTGAAGGCTATTCAAATCTAAGCTGAAGCTATTAATCAGAATTGGGCCACTGCTGCTACTACTGCAGTTTTTAATACTGCCATCAAATGGGCCCCAGCAAACCTTGGCCAGGGGAGATTGCTGGGCAAATGAATTCTGGCAGGAGTTTTCAAGATAACTTGGAAACAGTTCCTCAGGTAGATCTTGCAGAGGAAGCCTTCAGTGAGCTGAACAGTAAGAGTGATTCTTACTGCAAAGTCAAACTGGGCCAAAATCAGTATCAGAAAGTCTATCTGGAATGCTGGAATTGAAGTGAACAGGAACACAGAGAGAAAGGCCACCAAATTGTACAACTCCTCTTAACCAGGCCAGGACAAAGAAGTCTCACTAGGAAAATCCTCAATATGTCTGGTCAATGGATGCAGAGTTGCATATAGACCTTTGTCAGAGGAGAATCTATTTTCCTTCCATATTGCAGCCTGACATATTTCTATAAAGTATGATGCCATAAAACCCACTTTTAAGAAATCACACTTTGCATTTCCTTATTATGTTTCTACAAATATCAGATATGTGAAATGAGAATTTAATAAAAGGTAAAGGTAAAGGTTCCACCACACAGTCATGCCCGACTCTAGGGGCCGGTGCTCATCTCCGTTTGTTAGCCGAAGAACCAGCGTTGTCCGAGGACGCTTCCGCGGTCATGTGGCTGGCATGACGAGTGCGGAACACTGTTACCTTCCCACCGTAGTGGTACCTATTTATCTACTTGCATATGCATGCTTTCGAATTGCTAGGTTGGCAAGAGCTGGGGCTAGTGCGGGAGCTCACTCCGTCACGCGGGGCTAGGGTCTCGAACCTCTGAACTTGCGACCTTCTGATCAACAAGCCTGGTATCTTACCCGCTGAGCCACCACGCCCCCTAAGATAATTTAATAAGCCCTTCATTATTTAAGGTTTACTGCTGTTGGGGTTTTTTAACTTAATTTAAACCAAAGCTTCATGTTAGATTCTGAGAAATGTGAATATTCTTAGCTAACTGCTTTGTTCAGAAAGTTCTGATGGGGATTCTGGAATCCTTTCTCCAGATTTGTGGAGGCCTCCTTGTGATCTTTAGAAGATACCTAATGGATCTCAAAACCCACAGTCCCATTGTGTAACAGATGGCTTTAAAAGGTGCTCAGGATACATACATAATCATGAGGTTTCATGTTGTTCACCACTGTTTTAGGACTAGGTCTATAATAGCCGATTTTGTACGGTTTATCTCCTTTTTCAAACTACCCGATTCCTTTCCATTAACTCTATGATGCACGCACATGTTTTCATTGGATTTGATGTTTGGAGTTAACCTCTGATAAATTACAATGGAAGTTCTTCTTCCTAAGAGTTTTAAAGTTTAAACCATAAGGGTGTAAAAAGGGAGAGGGAATGCTTAGGAATGATCATCTGGAGAACGGTGTTTATGTAGCAATCCCCTTTACTTCTCAGTAAAAGTACCTTATATCAGGAGAAGCAAACTTGTTCCCAACATGGGCTAAGAATGGTGAGTTGGTGCAACAATGGGCTTTGCTTCTTTAACAGAAGAGTCAGCAAAGCTTTCAGTAAAGCTGAAAAGTTTACAGGAAGCCCTTTCATTGTATTTAGCCAAACTTACTGTACATGATGTAACTTTATACTGAAAATACATCTAACCAGTTCACACTTGATCCCATCATATTTAGAGACCGAGCGCCGCGTGACGGAGTGAGCTCCCGCACTCGCCCCAGCTCTTGCCAACCTAGCAATTTGAAAGCATGCAAATGCAAGTAGATTAATAGGTACCACTTTGGTGGGAAGGTAACAGCGTCCCGTGTGCATCATGCCGGCCACACGACCGCGGAAGTGTCTTCGGACAGAGGTGGCTCTTCAGCTAACAAAGGGAGATGAGCACCGGCCCCTAGAGTCGGACACGACTGTGCAGGGGAACCTTTACCTTTTAATATCAAGCCACATCAATTTCAATTGGCCCATTCAAAGTATGGCTAAGACTCCATCTATGCCAATGTATTATTTAACCCATGAGCAGCCCCAGCTTACTCACATTGGTCTAGTTTCCATATGAAGAAATTGCAATTATTATCGGTAGTAGTTCCCATGACTACAATATCTGGACAAAACTACTATGCCTGCTAACCAAATCTGTGTTGGAGGATTCCTCAACCTGGTGCTATCTAGATGGGTTGTACTTCAATTCCCATGATCCTCAGTAAGGGCATCAGTTTAGGAAAGGCAATATTATTGGCTTATTAAGACCATACCTTGGTCCATACTACTTAGGCCCAAGGAATGTCATATGTATTAGAAGAGAAATTATATTTTTATTTATATTTTCCCATTCTATCAAAAGCCATTATATGCTAGGAAGTGTCTCTACCTCGCAGAAAACATTTATGAAGCTTCCTTGTACATGCTTTCTGTAAAACACTAGGTAGTCTTGGTTTTTTATTATTGATCGTGCACTTTTAATGTGTCAAGTTGCTTACTATACTATCTTATTCAGTCTTACAGCTCAGCATCTATTATTCTTATTCATACCTTTAATGTTGCCTTTCTGCATTTTAAATATGCCTTCAATCTCATTTCTAGATGAGAACTTTGGAGCAAATTTAAGGCTTCAGCAATTGATCGATGCCTGCTTACTCTCATTTATAAATCACTTGATTCATGTATATTATTGATGCTGAAAGTAAAGTAACTTATGCTAGTCTAGACAACCAATAAATCCATAGCTAAACTGGGATTTATATGCAGACCTTTGAATGCAAACTCAAAGTATTGTACTGTGGAACATTCTCTAGGGTACATTTATAATTTTGGGGTAGACAGGTTCAGAGCAAGGACCCTGTCCCCATTCTCTTCTATTAGTCCTGCAGCTGAATGTTCACACTATCTTCCCGCAAAGAAAAATAGTATTTAAGATCCTAACAATAAGGAAAAGTAAAATATAAATAATTGAATTGAAAACACAGTTTAAAACAACATTAATGTATGTTCTTTATGGCAAATATAAATGTAAAGCAACAATAATAAAAATTATTCTGACATTCATCATAATGCATCTTGATATCCTTCTGAAAGAAACTACAGAAGAATGCATGATACAGTTTAAGGATAACATAGGAGTCAGAAGGACCTTTTTCATGTGTCTGAATAATAAGGTTCTAAGTGGAGGTATTTTGAAAATGTCCTTTCCTGCCAATCTTAATATCCAGCCAAGATTCACTTTCTGAGGTAGTACCTCTTGTGGTTGGTCATAAACCACTGATGGGCAACTTTTTGTTGTCCAAGAGCTGTCGCAAAAGTATAGGCAACATGATGGCGGGGAGGTCAAACTGTGAATGCTTATTTTGAGACCAATTTCTATTTTCTATTTTCATGTGTTTCCCACCTGGGGAAATTCCACTGGGGAATTTTGAGGGTACCTGTAGCTCTGCACCCACAGGTTGTCTACCTCTCTCCTTAACCAACAGGGCTTTAAAAAGTCAAATCAATATTCCTGGATTGAGGGGCTCTACTCATGGTCAGTCATGCCGTAGTCACCTCCTAGTTGGACTATTTTAATGCAGTTTACATGGGGATGTCCTTGAAGAGTATCCGGAAACTTCAGCTTGTGCAAAATGCAGCGGCACGGGCAGCAATCTGTGTTTCTAGCAAAACACACGTTACACCTCTGCTCCGCGAGCTGCATTGGTTACCAGTCTGTTTCCGGGTCCAATTCAAGGATCTGGTTTTGACCTTTAAATACCTACATGGCATGGGATGAGGTTATCTCATGGACCGCCTCTCCCCGATTACATCTGCCCATCCCACCAGATCCAGCAGAGAGGGCTTGCTACGGGTTCGGTTGGCTAGGAAGCTACATTTGGTGGGCCCCAGATGGCAGGCCTTTTCTGCTTTGGCACCTGCGTTATGGAATATCCTCCCCCCGAGTAAGGCTGGCTTCATCATTTTTGACTTTCTGAAGGTCCCTCAAGACCTGGTTGTGCCATCAGGCCTGGGGACCCCAGGGGATTGGTGAACTGGTGAGGTGGCTCCATTATTATTTATAACCCTTCGCCCAAAATTTCTTCTTCTTTTGTTGTTATTGTTCAGTCGTTTAGTCGTGTCCGACTCTTCGTGACCTCATGGACCATAGCACGCCAGGCCTTCCTGTCCTCCACTGTCTCCCGGAGTTTACTCAAATTCATGTTCATTACATTGGTGATGCTATCTAACCATCTCATCCTCTGCTGTCCCCTTCTCCTTTTGCCTTCAGTCTTTCCCAGCATCAGGGTCTTTTCCAGTGAGTCCTCTCTTTGCATTAGGTGGCCAAAGTATTTGAGCTTCAGCTTCAGCATCTGTCCTTCCAATGAGCAGTCAGGGTTGATTTCCTTTAGAATTGACTGGTTTGACCTCCTTGCAGTCCAAGGAACTATCAAGAGTCTTCTCCAGCACCACAGCTCGAAAGCATCAATTCTTTGGCACTCAGCCTTCCTTATGGTCCAACTCTCACAGCCATACATTACTACTGGAAAAACCATAGCTTTAACTATACGGACCTTTGTCGGCAAGGTGATGTCTCTGCTTTTTAATATGCTGTCTAGGTTTGCCATAGTTTTCCTCCCAAGGAGCAAGCGTCTTTTAATTTCATGGCTGCAGTCACCGTCTGCGGTGATCTTGGAGCCCAAGAAAATAAAATCTGTCACTGCTTCCATTTCTTCCCCTTCTATTTGCCAGGAAGTGATGGGACCAGATGCCATGATCTGGGTTTTTTTAATGTTGAGTTTCAAGCCAGCTTTTGCACTCTCCTCTTTCACCCTCATCAAGAGGCTCTTTAGTTCCTCTTCACTTTCTGCCATTAGGGTGGTATCGTCTGCATATCTGAGGTTGTTGATATTTCTCCCGGCAATCTTAACTCCGGCTTGCGATTCATCCAGCCCGGCATTTCTCATGATGTACTCTGCATATAAGTTAAATAAGCAGGGTGATAATATACAGCCTTGTCGTACTCCTTTCCCAATTTTGAACCAGTCAGTTGTTCCATGTCCGGTTCTAACTGTTGCTTCTTGACCCACATACAGGTTTCTCAGGAGACAGGTAAGGAATTGGAACGTAAACTGACCTTTTCCAATCCTGTGGCCACTGTTGAGTGTTCCAAATTTGTTGGCATATTGAGTGCAGCACTTTAACAGCATCATCTTTTAGGATTTTAAATAGCTCAGCTGGGATACTGTCTTCTCCGCTAGCTTTGTTGTTAGTAATGCTTCTTAAGGCCCACTTGACTTCACTCTCTAGGATGTCCAACTCAAGGTCAGTGACCACACCATCGTATTTATCAGGGATATTAAGATCTTTCTTGTATAGTTCTTCTGTGTATTCTTGCCACCTCTTCTTAATCTCTTCTGCTTCTGTTAGGTCCCTGCCTTTTTTTGTCCTTTATCATGCCCATCTTTGCACAAAACGTTCCCTTGATAACTCCGATTTTCTTGAAAGATCTCTAGTCTTCCCCATTCTATTGTTTTCCTCGATTTCTTTGCATTGTTTATTTAAGAAGGCCTTCTTATCTCTCCTTGCTATTCTCTGGAATTCTGCATTCAGTTGTTTATATCTTTCCCTTTCTCCCTTGCCTTTTGCTTCCTTTCTTTCCTCAGCTATTTGTAAAGCCTCATCAGTCAGCCACTTTGCTTTCTTGCATTTCTTTTTCTTTGGGATGGTTTTAGTTGCTGCCTCCTGTACAATGTTACGAACCTCCATCCATAGTTCTTCAGGCACTCTGTCTACCAGATCTAATCCTTTAAATCTATTCCTCACCTCCACTGTACATTCATAAGGGATATGATTTAGGTCACACCTGATTGGTCTAGTGGTTTTCTCTACGTTCTTCAATTTAAGCCTAAATTTTGCAATAAGAAGCTCATGATCTGAGCCACAGCTCCAGGTCTTGTTTTTGCTGATTGTGTAGAGCTTCTCCATCTTTGGCTGCAAAGTATATAATCAATCTGATTTCGGTATTGACCATCTGGTGATGTCCATGTGTAGAGTCGTCTCTTGTGTTGTTGGAAAAGAGTGTTTGCTATGACCAGCGTGTTCTCTGGACAAAACTCTATTAGCCTTTGCCCTGCTTCATTTTGTACTCCGAGGCCGAACTTGCCTGTTATTCCGGTTATTTTTTGACTTCCTACTTTAGCATTCCAGTCCCCTATGATGAAAAGGACATCTTTTTTTGGTGTTAGTTCTAGAAGGTGTTGTAGGTCTTCATAGAACCGGTCAACTTCAGCTTCTTCGGCATCAGTGGTTGGGGCATAGACTTGGATCACTGTGATGTTGAATGGTTTGCCTTGGATTTGAACTGAAAGCATTCTGTCATTTTTGAGGTTGTACCCCAGTACTGCCTTTCCCACTCTTTTAATGACTATGAGAGCTACTCCATTTCTTCTAAGGGATTCTTGCCCACAGTAGTATATATAATGGTCTCCTGAATTAAATTCGCCCATTCCTGTCCATTTTAGTTCGCTGATTCCCAAGATGTCGATATTCAGTCTTGTCATCTCATGTTTGACCACATCCAGCTTACCTTGATTCATAGATCTTACATTCCAAGTTCCTATGCAATATTGTTCTTTACAGCATCGGACTTTCCTTCCACTTCCAGATACATCCACAACTGAGCATCCTTTCAGCTTTGGCCCAGCCATTTCACTCTTTCTGGAGCTACTCGGAATTGCCCTCCGCTCTTCTCCAGTAGCATTTTGGACACCTTCCGACCTGAGGGGCTCATCTTCCGGCGTCATATCTTTTAGCCTTTTGATACTGTCCATGGGTTTTCTTGGCAAGGATACTGGAGTGGTTTGCCATTCCCTCCTCCAGTTTTGGACCATGTTTTGTCAGAACTCTCCGTCATGACCTGTTCTTCTTGACCTGACTTCATTGAGTTACGCAAGCCCCTTCGCCACAAGGCAGTGATCCATGAAGGGGTTCTTCTTCTTAGCTTTGTTTTTTTTTATAGTTTTTAATGTTTTAATGATAATGATGATGATGATGATGATAATAGTTTGATATTTATTAACTAACTGTTTTTTAGCTTTGTTGTACACCGTCCAGAGTCACTTGTCTTGTGAGATGGGCAGCTATATACATACATACATACATACATACATACATACATGATATCAGGTTCCACATTTTGCAGCAACTAAAGTTTCACATAAATTCTTTGCAATGTGTCTAGCTCTGGTATTTCCAGGTTCAGAATAGATAGTGTGCTATACATAATTGTGCAAACTCTCATTCACCACCACCACCACCACCACCCAAAAATCCAAGAACAATGCAGGATCAAGAAATGTTCCCAAATTGCTAAATGGATCTTTTAACTCTCTAAATAAAGATAAACTATATTCCTGTATCATGATTTCAAATGACCCACTCTAGTAAGATCTATTTTGCCAGGCCAAAAAAGATCTGGGCTATTATTACTCACCCTCATAGCTGCTTCATTCAAAAGCAGCCGGGGATCCTAGATAACAGTTCTGGAAGAGGAACAAATAGAGCTGGAACTTTTTTGTTCCAAGTGTAACAGGTTATTATTAAGAGGAATCAAATTAAAATCCCTCCGAGCTATACTTTCCACACTGATTCAGACCCTAAATTAAAAGTAATTTCAGCATTTACATACATTACACAGAGAAATTATTTCCTGACCGTTAGGTGCAGTTCAAACAATAATGATGATGATTACTTTTAATATGGTGGACGATATTGCTTCTCTGTTAATGCACTCAAATACTTCTTCCAGGTGTGAATAAAGAATGACTTAAGTTAGAATCTTTTCTTTGTAATTTAGATGCAAAACATTGTTAATAGATTGTCTCTAGGGCAAGCTTATGGGTGAACTTCCTGATATGCAAGGTCACATTTAAATTTAGAATTCATTTTCTTTCCACAAATTGCAATTATGCAGCACATACAATGTGAAAAAGCTTTCTGGGAAAAGGGATTTTGAAAGGTCACTACGAATACTAATAACTATGTTGTTAGTCAGGCATAATCAGAAAGATTATACTTAGCATCAAGTGAGACATCTGATGTCATTTCATAGTCCTGTGAGAAAAATCTAAAGACGTCCGAAGCATGTGTATCTTTAGATAGATACACGCAGGATAAAATCACACTGCCTTCACCCTATTTGGAAGAAATAACTGTCAGAAGCCCTAATTTGTTTCAGGAGGCATTGTCTTTACAATGGTGTGTGTGTGTGTGAGAGAGAGAGAGAGAGAGAGAGAGAGAATAAAGGAGTTTAATGCTGACCATATAAGGAAGCAAATTTGGCCAGGCTTTTAAGATTGATGCTAGCCCTTTGAGGTAGTCCAGGTCAAGAAACAGATACTGCAGGGATTCAGTTATGCTGCTGCTGCTGCTGCATTGCAATAGGGTATAATGAGAGAATCTTGAAAGCCTAAGTTTCTCTCTGTCCCATTTTATCCTAAACAAAAACAAGGTGTGATTATTTTGAGTTTTTTTTCTCATGCTTGTCAATCCAAGGACTGTGTAAACTTTTCTCCAAATCCTTTCTTAATGTAAGGTGCTCTTCTCCGATGCCCTAAAATCCCTTTCTCTAGAGTAAACCACAGACGCGAGGTTTCTTAGAAGTAAAAGGATTTATTACAGTGCACGAAGGTTAACACAACCAAAGACTGGAATGAGCAGGAATAGCATGGCATGGTACATTTAAACATTCCCTCCCCATTGTTCTTAGGTGATGACACGTGTAACACCCAGGCTCCAGGGTGCTCAGACAGTCGTTCCCGGGGCTGTATAGTTCAGCTTGACACCTCGTTGCGAGTCGTTCTCCTTTTGGCGTTGTTGCCTGTCTCGCGTAGGTTTCAAGCTACCCTCAATACACAGAGCTGTCTACCTTAATGGCAGAGGTCTGCCAGAACTCTGACACTTAATGGCTATTTCAGACCTTCCCCAAGGTCAGTTCTAAATTTCTTCCATATCTTCCTTTTCTAGGGGAGATGGGTGGTGGAAAAATTTGAAATATAAATAAATAAATAAAGTGTTTCTGTATATATATCTATATGCATATTATATCTATATCAATATATCTATATTGAGAGAGAGATCTGTGTGTAGATAAATTTTCTCTCTCTCTCTCTCTCTCTCTCTCTCTCTCTCTCTCTCTCACACACACACACACACACACACACACACACACACACACACACTATCTACAGCACCCTTTCTCAATCTTTTGACCCTGGAAGAACCCTTGAAATATTTTTCAGGCCTTGGGGAACCCCTGCACATTCAGGCTCAAATATAGGCCAGAAGTTAAAAAATTATTATATCCATTTCATGTGTAAAAAGGTAAAGGTTCCCCCCGCACATTTGCCCATTTCATGTGTAGGCCTGTATATATGCATTAACAGTGTTATTAAACTAAAAATAAAGAATGAAACTTACCTCTTTAATGTGAAGTTGCCCAAATTTGAAATATATTTTTTAAATAAACATGATCTCCCAGGGAAACCCTAGTGACCTCTCGCAGAACCCTGGTTGAGAAACCCTGTTCTATAAGATGTCCTCTGCCACCTTCAGGCTGGATCTTTGCCCATCCCAACTCTTTTGGGTAGCCAGAGGTGGAGGTAGTTACTTCTGCAGTGAGGAAAGACAGAAAAACAGAACATCTTACTTTAAACATCCTTCTACCCAAAATCTGCCCTGCTGTCAAAACCAATTATGAATCATCTGTATCATTCAGGGGAAGAATACAGTCCAGCTCCTCTGTAATTATGATATCAGTTGATGGAAAATTATAAAAGATGAAATAGGGGGTCTGTCAAATTAAGGCAGAACCATCTTCTCTATCACCCTACTGCCTAAATGTTCTTGAATCATCTCTGTGGGTAACGGAGGATGCAGCTCTTCAGTAGAGAAGAGAAGGTAGTCTGCATAAGCTCAGAAGTACTTTTCTGACATCATCTGTTCAGGGTGTCCACTGGATGGTCAAGATTGATTGCAGGACACATAAAAAATGGGCCAAGCTTTGTTCAGACCATCATGCCTGCCATCTTGACTTTTTTTAACCGACCCTGCAGACACGTGCACACACACATACACACACACCAGTTGTTCATGGGACATTTAGTTCCTGCTTTTTTGCTTCTGACACTTCAGATCATAGACTGTTTGGGTGTCTGTCTCTGTCTCATAGACTGCCAGATTCTGCTTCTAATTTTGCTGATTTATACAAGGAATATACCTATTTTCATCAGTGGAAAGCTAAACAGTATATGTTGGGTGGCCATGTGTTCTGCTTTAGACATAGGACATTTTCTGTTTTAAAAACACTCAGATCCCAGCTAAATTTAAACATGAAGATACCAGTCCAGGAAGAATTTATCTTTCAGCCTGGGCTGAATGTACATGGTGATGGATTCCATATCCTGCCTCAGAATGGCCAGTGCTTGTTCCAACCCATTCCCTTAATGGTAAAAAAGGTAAAGGTTCCCCCCGCACATTTGTGCAGTCGTGTCCGACTCTAGGGGCCGGTGCTCATCTCCATTTGTTAGCTGAAGAGCCAGCGTTGTCTGAAGATGCTTCCACGGTCATGTGGCTGGCATGACACACGCAGAACGTTGTTACCATCCCACCAAAGTGGTACCTATTCATCTACTTGCATTTGCATGCTTTTGAATTGCTAGGTTGGCAAGAGCTGGAGCTAGTGCGGGAGCTCACTCCGTCATGCGGGGCTAGGGATTCGAACCTCCGAACTTGCGATCTTCCGATCGAGAAGCCTGGCATCTTACCAGCTGAGCCACCACGCCCCTTTAATCCCTTAATGGTATTTTCTCTCAAAACAATCAATTTCTCCCTAACCATTGTATGACTGTTATTTTGGACAAACAAGACTTCCAGGAGGTGCAGGGTAGGGCTGTTCAAAACTTAGAGATGCTTCACTGTAACCAAGACTTTTGTAAGGCTTCCCTTCCAAGCTGTTTCATGAGACCGTAACCTTCCCTCCCACACTCTCTTTTTAAAAGCAAACAGCAGCTGTTGCTTGGCTTTGACTTGGATCACTTCAGGGCCTCATCCAACAGTACACCAGAAGCCAGAAATGTTACTGGAGTGCCAAAAGATGTTTCTGCATAGGTACCACATATCTTGCTCCTAAGGCCCCAGAGGCAATGTGAAGTGCCTTGTCAAGACAATTCACATCAACCTCTATGGCATGAAACTCCCATTGAAGCAAAGTACAGATTCCTTGCACAGGTCTGTAGCTAATTGTAATTTGATTCAAAGCTGCAGTACTATTCACTTGTGGGATGGGGTTAAGAGAAGCAGCTGACCCTTTTCTACAGGATAATCATTTTGAAATTGACTAGAAGAGAAGGAAACTGACTAGAAGGAATTTCCCCCAAAATCTCTATCATATTTTGTCCTTTGCTTGACCTGCCATCTAGATCACTTTAACAAGTAAAAAAGGTATTCCATGCCTAGCATGCTAAAGCAGTAACATAGCAAGAAGAAAATTTCTATGATGCATCTTGATTTGAACTAATACTCAGGAGACATACTTAGTGGGAAAAGAAACATAGAAACCTATTCTTCAGTGACAACACAAATGTCAGGGATCCACAGCGCAGGGACCTACCATATGGCCATCTACAAAGTGGCAGAAGAGATAGGAATACATCCATCCCTGAATTGAAGTTGGTGAGTTGGGCCCCAGAAAAGCTGACACTGCTCACCACCAATATTCTTTTAGATATGTATCTTGGCTGGGGACATAAATATTTACAACTGGGGAGTCTTTGGTGCTCTCTGAGCCTTGTTGTTTTCATGCAGACGTTTCATTGCCAGGCTAGGCAACATCTTCAGTGCGAAAAGGGAGTGGACCTTTTCGCACTGAAGATGTTGCCTAGCCTGGCAATGAAACGTCTGCATGAAAACAACAAGGCTCAGAGAGCACCAAAGACTCCCCAGTTCAACCCTGAGCTACAAATATTCTCTTCAATTGATATTTACAACTGCTCATTTTATCATTTTCATTTTTAAATCATATTTGTTTTTCCACCACAGAGGACACAAACAGTGTAAAGAGCTTTGTAAAGGAGCAGAATAGAATCTAGAATTTAAGTCAACCAACTGCACCACCCTTATTTCTTATTGGTACAAACTTTCTAGAGAACAAGTAGGCCAAGTATAAGGTGTCCTACTAGAGCCGACAAAAATAGAATAAGATTTCCAGGCCAAAGCAAGAAAAATATGGTATCATCAGTTTATAAAGAATAGTTTTCTAGTGCAAGAATTGCAGAAGAAGCATCCCAGGAATGGATCAAGGGAAGTTAATGCTGCATTATGTGTTACTGAGCATAAAATTACTTGAAAGTTATAGCACACACCTAGTGGTCCCTTGGGAATATGTTCAGCCAAGTCTCTTCATTCATCTGTAGCTAAGCAAGATAAAATATCCTTTGAAATATTAAAATCATCCTGAGCAAAACTTTAGTGTAAGTCAGTTTGAATGCTGCCTTTGAAAATTTATTTGCACTTTGCTGCATTCAGTAGGAAATCATGTCAGAAAAAGATAGCTAGCTTATGACCAGCCTGAGCTTTTAAACATTTAAAAGCCTGACATGTTGCCTGTATTTCTAACATCACTTCCCTTGAGTTTATGCATGCTCTAAGTTTACTTATGCTCTACAAATCTCTGAATAATATGCCATCAAAAACCCCATGATAAATGCATTATATGTAACTACACCATAAACTATTAAGAATGTAAAATAGTGATTTAAGAGATAAAGCACTAATAGAAGTCATTAAGTAATGTAAGAGAATTCAGTCTCATACCATGAAGATATAACTTACACATCTATCTCTTTAAAAAAGAAAAAAAAACTGCACAAGAGGAATAAAATAAATCAGAAACATGCTTCATTTAAAGAAGACACACAGCTACTGGATAAACTACCCCTTAAGCTGCTTGCAAAGAGAGCAGGTACTCGTTTGGGCGGGGAATGTCAGCCGAAGGTGAATCCAATTTGTTCTAAGCATTAGCAGAACTGCTCACAATTTACTGCCTTGCAGCTTCCCAAGTATTTGTTTTTTTCTTTTTTGCTCTTTCATATATGATTAAAAATGAAAACAAAAAGCCAGGAGTACATGTTCTGTTGGAACCTGGAATCTAATGAAACTAGTTTTATCCTATTATCTGAATAACAATTGCACCCAATCAACAAGCTTTCATTTAAGGTTATAGATAGATATAGATATAGATATAGATATAGATATAGATGTAGATGTAGATGTAGATGTAGATGTAGATGTAGATGTAGATGTAGATATACTGTAGATATAGATATAGATAGACAGACACACACCCAAATAATTTTATTAAGAATTATAAATGAAAAGAGTAAAAGCCAATACAAACTACAACAAATACAAACAAATGCAAAAGAAAAAGAAGGGAGGGGGTGTGGAAAAGAAAAAAGAAAAAAGTAACTTCCCCCTTCATCCCAGCAAGTAAAAACAATTTTATTTTTTTAATTTTTCTTTTATTTATTAAATTTATATACCGCCCATCTCACTATGGAAGTGACTTTGGGTGGCTTACACATAAAAGGTCATAAAAACCATTATAAAAAATACAAAAAAATACAAAAAATACAAAGTTAAAAGAGAAAAACTAAGACTAATAGCTTATCACCATCTCTAAATACAACATAATCTCTCTTCTCCCCATAGCTCATATCTTAAGTAAAAAAACAAAATCCAGATGCTTCGTCAATCATTCTTTGTCAGCAAACATCCAGTAAGGGCAACCAGATATAACTATTTTCCTCCTTTAGCCCTGATCAAACAAGCCAACTTTGTATTCCTTCCCTGAGTTTTTAAAAATATTCTTTAACCCCTTCAAAAAGAGTCCCAGAGGTAGTTTGCTGGTTATCTGTGTTTCAAGGCGAAAATCTTTCAGAACTTTAACAGATTTCTGCTTCCTTTCTGATCTGGTCTACCTAGGGGCTGACATTAAATAATACTGAAGACTGCATATGGGCATGGGCTGCAATTCACCTAACAGTGTTCCATGATCTCGAAGTCCTGGATTTTAATTACACTTATTATAGCTACTCAGGTGTAGAACAAATATATTTTCTGTATGTTCAGAGGTATGATCAAAATTTTAAAAAATATTCCTACAGTAATAGATCTTACATTTCAAATGTACTGTATTTATCTCAATGGAAGACAATTCTCAATATAAGATGATAACTTTTCTAAAAAGGAAGATTAAACAGAAAAGCTCATAGCCTCCTTTACCATATTCTCAGCAAATCTAAGATGACTATTCCTTTTTAAAGACAAATAATGTTGGGAAAAGCTAGTTTTCCTTCCAGATAAATTCAGTAGTCTATAGCCCAGCTGAAATTAAGCTTATTGTTTGCTAAACTAATGGAAGGAAAACATCTACATGGCAGGCATACAATGTTTTTCAAAGGGAAATGGTAAAAGCATTGCATTCAAATCAAAAGATAAGACAGAGATCTGAATTTTCTCAAATTTTTATTTCATTTGCTCTTAATAAATATATGTTTAAGATAATAGTTGTGTCCCAACAAATATTATAGAAATAATATTTAAAGTATTGAACATTACCATTTAAAAGGATGTTTATCTGATAGAAATGTGACTCCCCTCAGCCACATTTACATTATGGTGAACATCTTACTTGTGTTTTGGAAAGTGGTTTTCCCAAAGAGGCAGATACTGTAGATTGATTGATTGATTGATTGATTGATTCATTCATTCATTCATTCATTCATTCATTCATTCATTCATTCATTCCCCTTCCTGGTGAAACCAACTTAGAATCTAATGGCCAAAAAAAATATTAACCCTCTTAAAATGGAATGTCAGGTAAAACAGCAAAAGAAAACACTAAAATCATACAGTGAGTTCGCCAAATTAAAAAATAAAAAATAAATATTAGCCACTTAGATCAAAATATTTAAGAAATACCATTATTATTGTATTAAACATTGCAATAAAATAAGAGCAGTTTTCTTGCTAAGAGATTTTGCACATGGGAAAAATAGGTTTCATGAGAACTACTATAGATGGCTGCTTTATCCTGTGATTTTCAGTTAACAGGATTTTCTATTGTCTTTTCATAAAAATTGGGGCAAAAAGAGTAATATAAGAAAATGTTTTCTTAGTTCTTCACACAGCTGCCAGGTGATTAGACTAATACAATTTGACTCTACCTTCAGAAAGGGGTTGAAATCCAATGCATTATTGGATGAAACTGATTTTCCTCCCTCAGCATAGGTACCCCAAAAATTTACCCAGAGGACTGCAAAAGGATTGGTTCTTCCCTGGTTCCACTCCAGGACTGCATTGGATTTCACATAGAAACTTTGCTCAAAAGTGAACCACACTAAACTAAGAACAATTGGAGCAGTCCCAGTTCGGGTCCCAGACATCAGCACACCTAAGTTTACTAAAGTCTTCCCAGTTGCAGCTTATCTTCTCTTAGCATTCATCAGGGAGGTAAGGGAATTCACCATACAATGATCTTGAGTCACACCTAATGCAAAAGGTGAATGTAAAGTTTTGCATGGGGATTCCAGAGACAGGCCGAGACCAGGGTTCTGCAAATTAGTTTATTACTGTTCCATGACACTCTTGCGTGTGTTCACTCATGACCTTAATCTATCCAAATTCCACATTAGTCCAGGTTTTAGGGGAAATTTAGATGACAATTTGCATCTGAATGCCTATTTTTAAATAATTTTTGTTTAAATCACACATTTCTAAACCTTTTCCTCCTCACTATGTACATTTTCAAATATATTTTGATACAATTTTAAAAACCAAAGCGGTATTGGAAAATACAACGCTTGTTCCCAATTCATTTCTGCTTATTGCTGTCCAGGTGGTGCAGAACAGATCGATTTGTACTGGAATTTGCAGAGGCAGAATATCTCAAGCTATCTGAATCCAGGCCAGCTCTTTTTCTTCTATCTGCTGATATGTCTTATTGTTAGCATAATTGCTATTGAGCATCCATACAATATTAGTAGGCCAAATTAATGGTGTCTCTTCGTTTCCATTATTGTTTTGAACTCACATTGTGCCCAAACCAAATCAGCATCAGATTGTAGTATCTAGGAGCATGCATGCCATTGCCCTGATGAAGAGTTGCCATCTTCCATGTGCTGTGCAGGGAACTGTCCAGAAGACATTATATTTGTTACTGAGAGGTTGTATTTGTCGGTATCTCTCATTTAGGATTAAAAGTTCAACCCAAATCCCATCATTGACAGGGGGAAATAGCTGATTCCAGCAAATTATTGACAACTCTAGCACAAGCAATGATTACCATCACAGAATCTGCTTGTGTTAGATGGGCCATTACGTCCTGTAAATAGTGATTGTTGAGCAAGAAACATGGTTGTGGGTCATGTACAATTGCTATCACAAACCTATAAAATCAGATGTTAATGTTTGGGATCTTGGAACTCACCCGGGGCAGCACATGGATGAGCCTTGGTCCAGAAGCTGTCCTCATTGCAAAATAATCCGGGTTCTCCCTTGCATTGAACAGAATAAACCTTTTCTCTTCCTAATATAGGTGACTATGTTCTCGGAATTCTTCCAAACAAGGAGGATAAACTTGGGCAGCATAAGCAGTTTTGCCTCTTTACTCTGTTAAGTGCCCAGGAGAGAGCAAGAGGGTCATTTTATGCAATTAATGCATTTGCCCATTGAATGCTATGCTGCCTGAAGGGTTTCTTTTCCCTGGTGTAACAGATCCCCCAGGGCTGCTTTCAGTTCTTCAGTTGTTACTAATGTTGTTGCTAATGCAACATTGAAGGAGAAAGGTTTAAACCCAACTCTTAGTCTAAAAAAGGTAAAGTGTCCCCCCGCACATTTGTGCAGTCGTGTCCGACTCTAGGGGCCGGTGCTCATCTCCGTTTGTTAGCTGAAGAGCCAGCGTTGTCCGAAGACGCTTCCACGGTCATGTGGCCGCATGACACGCGTGGAACGCTGTTACCTACCCACCGAAGTGGTACCTATTCATCTACTTGCATTTGCATGCTTTCGAATTGCTAGGTTGGCAAGAGCTGGAGTTAGTGCGGGAGCTCACTCCGCACGCAGGGCTAGGGATTCGAACCTCCGAACTTGCGATCTTCCGATCAACAAGCCTGGCGTCTTACCCACTGAGCCACCACGCCCCTTACTCTTAGTCTAGCACAGTTCTAATCAGGCCCTCGCTGTAGCTGCAATTATGCAAGTTGGCACATAATGAATATAGCCTCTAAGGTATCCTTGAAGACCTCCCATAAATTTCTGGAAGACAATTACACATTAAAAATGATAATTTACACATCTCGCTGCAATTTCAGAGGATACTTTCATTGGCAATTCCCTACTGTTTTCTCCCATGTACACAAGAGCAACCATCAAGAAAAGCTCATTTGTGTGAGTTTCAGATTGGAAAATAAAATGTAATTGCTAAAGTGATATATAGTATTTGAGGCTGGAACTAGAGTTTACCAAACAAGGATGGCACTCCATTATAATACTAATCAGACCAGGGCCACGTGGCACAAACAGCTTTGCTCACCTGTCCCCAGTATCTGCTGCCTAAGACAGCTGCCATACTCTGCCTCACAACAAGGTCTGCTCTTAACACAAAGGGAAGAAGATGTGCTGTACATATGCCTTCATAAGAGACAGGAGCAAGGATGTGAAGGAATTACCAATTGTACTGTGCTTGTAATATGTACAATACTGAGAGCAAATGAAAAGCTGAACATAATGTCTTCAATTCACTCAAGCACCTATACTGAAATTCAAAAAAATTAGGTTATAAGGGGGAAAAGAGGATGTCAGGGCTTGCCCACTACCGGAATAGCATATGCTCTACAAGGCCAACAGAAGGTCAAGATCATTCTGATTATATCTATTTCTTCTATTTTAAAAAGCAGCAAACTACTGTATATCACACCATTTGGTAGATATCTTATGTACAGAAAAAGAAAAGGATGACACCCAGAACAAGAAGGGAGGTGGTGGTTAAGACTAGTTCAGAAGATTTAGAGGAGCCATTTGAAGATGCAGCAATATTGTAAAAATCCTGAAATTGAGTACCAAAGGTCAGTAACAAAAGGAAGGCTAATGCCAGAGAAAAATAGAAAACTGATTTCTGATTTTCAGAACTGCTAATAAGTCTAGGTAGGTGTGGAAACAGTCCTGCCTGAAGCCTTAGGAAGTTACTCTGTGTTACATGAATAGGATTAATTCTGACTTGGTGTAAAATAGCTTCCTGTATTCTTACTGTCTATCCAGATCACCTAATTTATTGGCTCTAGAAATATTTTGGGTCCCCACCAAGAAAATGTATTTAGGGTAACTAATATGTTTTGATAACAGCTTCTGTTAGAACTATTTCATATCTATACATATATAAAAGAAATACAAGTTTTGACAAACTTTTTAGGCTTGAATCAGCCTTTTATAATCTGAAGATCTCCTGATTTGTTGGACTACAGATCACAAAGGATTTGCTGGCTGGAAATTCTAGGAGTTCTAGCCCCAAACATCTAGAACTCACCAAATTGTGCAAGGCTGATCTACTGCCATTTATTACTGGTCTACTCAGATTTGAGTCTGGAAAATGAAGTCTGATTTCTCAATTATACATAGCAGAGGTACCTGTGACTAATTAATTAATATTTAGGAGACTAATTTCCATCCCATAGCTAAGGGCAAAACTTATTACTAGTTTCTAAGTGCTTAAAGAAAGATGCTGACTCCATTACAGTTTCACTGTCATAAATGTGATGCTGTAATAATCCTGTGTAATTACAATAAACAGCATAAAAAAAGAAACAAGCATTCCAGAGTTGCAGTTTTCCTTTCTGTGTCAGCAAAGTTTCCTTTTATAGAACTATGTGCCCCAGTGAATAGCAGTATATTAATCAAGGGCCTCTGAAAACCTACACCTGGTTTCCTTGAAGCAGCCGCTGTAGAAAATGAAAACAAAAATAAATAGAAACTAGAATAGGAAAAAAAAATTGCTGGGGCAGGAGCGAACAAGGCAAATGATACAATAAAAGCTACAATTTTGTAATGTATTTTTAATTTAGTTGTATGAATATGCATGAGCCAGTATTCTTCACCTGTGACCAAAGTGCTCCCTGGGAAGAGAATGACAGCTAATTATAATTCATAAGACTGATAATTTCCCTATATCTAATTTCCAGATGTTAGTCTGACAGCCCAGACAGCCATAACAAAAAGGGTAAAAGAAAATTCATATGCACCTGCTCATAGCAAAGTATTATAGAGGTCAGGAGAAAAAAGAGAGAGAGTTAATTTCAAGATTCTGACTTTTTCAGCATGACATTTGGCCTCAGTGGAATGTCAATGGCACATTCAGAGCATCTCTTCTGCATTTTGCTCGCCCCCACCTAGTCACCCAATTTGCACACAAACCCATCCCCACACCCCACGGAAGAGAAAACAAAGATAATTAATGCCATTTTACCCAATGTGTCAACAGTGTTAAATTCTAATGCTGAATAAATAGTCAAAGCAACTTAATCAGATGCTGAAATGATTGGATAATTTATAATTGCCAAAGCCGGACATTGCTACCCAAACAGGAAATGAATGTGTGCTTTACAGAACGAGGAAAGAAAGGGAGAAAATAAGCACCTGGGGTAATTATTTTCAATCAGCTCTACTTCCAAGGTCAGATGTTTCATACCCAGCCATTATTTGATTCTCTGTTCCCTTTGGCAAGCATCTCACTGGCTCATCCATAAATAATTAAGAGTAAAACAACTGCTGCATCAGTCTAACCTTTGGATGAAACCCAAGGTCCATTGCTCCTCAGTAGTCACTCTTCTTGAGTTCCATATATTTTTGCCCAGTGCCTGTTTTGGTTTTGGTTTTGTTTTAATTTTTAAAATATTTTGGTGGGGGTTTCCATCATATCTAAACTCAACATATGAACCAGCTGAGGGAAGTGTAGATCACATGTTCTAACCTGTTGTTGTTGTTGTCGTCATTGTTCTTATTGTCATGATTGTCATCATTATCTTTATCTTCGAAACCAGATATAGCTGAAGGGAAAATGTAAGATACTTTAGTTCAGTGTTTTAGTTCAATGTCTGTAGAGGGAAGAGGGAATGGCCTTGAAGGACAGGAGGAAGAGCTGCTACCAAGGTAATGGTCAGATAAGTGGGGCTTGAGTCCCTTCCAAGAAACTAATTTGAGAAAATGTCTCAAACAAGCACCTCCCTAGTTCACATGAAGATAAAGGGAGGAAGAGGAGAAGCACATTCAGACTTGCAAGATTCTGTTACTGCAGCAGTTACAATAAAAGTTGTCCTGACCTATATGGCATCAGTTTCTTAGTCTGGTCTACCTAGCCAGACTGAAAATGTCCTTGCTGAGGGAGAACAAAAGTTTCTATCACTGAGAAGATGAGTGATTCATAATTATGCGGCAGAGTATATGCTTTGCTTGGGGAATCTCCTAAATTCAATCAATAAATTAAATAGCTATCTCCGAGAACAGAAGTATTTGCCTGATAACTTTGTAGATTTACTGTCTGAGTAGTTCACAATACTTTTGCATCTTTTCAACTTGGGATAAGAGTATCTAAAACAGTGTTTCTCAACCTTGGCAACTTTAAGACGTGTGGACTTCAACTCCCAGAATTCCCCAGCCAGCCACGCCAAGGTTGAGAAACACCTAAAAGATCTAAAAGAACTACCTGACATAAAAATAGCTCTGCTGGATTGGAGCTAAAGCCTTTCTAGGCAAGCTTTCTGCGTCACACAGCAACTAACCAGATGCATCTGGGAAATTTGCAAGAAGGATATCAGGATTTCTCCAGCAGCTTACACTTAGGTCCAGCTGCCCTGAATATTGCACTACTGTGAAGCCTGATTTATCATAAATGTGTGTAATATCCTTCAAAACTATCTGAATCCATAGCCTGCATCTCATCTGATGCCACATGGAAGAATGAAAGTGTCATCTTCTGGTAGCATTGTTCACTTAGCAGCCATAATACCGCTAGACTTTCTGCCTCTCAGCCAAAGCACAGTTCCTAAGGAATACAGATAGTTCTAAAACATGGCATTCTTATCACCATGAGGTATATTTGGTTACAGAATTAAGAATTTATTAATTTGATAAAGTAACTCCTTCTAGATGCCCATACATAAATCACTAAATAAATAATGCTTTTGAAAAGTCAAAAATGTGTCCTGAAACTGGCTTCCTGTGGGGAATGGCAGACAGAGTGGTACTGCTTTTTTAAGCAGCGCCAACGGCGCAGCATTTCTGGGCACAGGCTGGGTCCCTGCAGCCTGAAGAATTCTCCGAGTAAGGAGAATCCAGGAAATCATCCCTTTTGTTCTCCGGACAGCATTTTCTTGCGGGGCAGTCGCGGAACGGAGTCCCTGCAATCAATCCTTGACTGAGAATGCTGGGAGGCGTGGATGTCATCAAGTTCAGGGCTGCACTGAAGCCGTAAAACGGACACTAAATCTTGCCACCCCATTTCTAAAACACCAAGGGGTTTTTTTGTTTTGTTTTTTGTTTATTTGTTACCGAAGAGAGATTTTCATTATTTTTGGAATTTATTAATTTGGAAGGTTGGCTTTTTTAATACATAAATTCTAATATTGGGATTTAAAGATTCTTGCTGGGGTTTTTTTGCCATTTTCTTAATGTTTTGAGGATTATAAAAGATTTATCTACTTTGTTGAATCTGCTGAGTTGAATTTTGAGCTATCTGCCTCTGCTTTCCTGTGAGAATGGCTCTTGCTTACATCTCTTTTCTCCTGATAACACACTGTGGAGATACATGGAAGAAATGAAAGCGATCTTTAAAGAATATCTTGACATCACCCAAGCCCTGGATCATCTCCTAGAACTTGTGGAGTCAAAAGCCTACCAACAACTTGAAAAAGAAGACAAGAGTGAAAATTGCTCTGAGAGTAGTGCTCCTTCTTTAAAGAAGAAAATGAGGATTAACGTTTCTAAGTCAAAAAGTGAAGGGAGAAAAATTGGACTGTGGAGAGTTAACTTTGATTCTGAAGAAAGGAGAGTTTCAGGTGCAAAGGGAGAGATACGATTGGCTGTGTTCCTGGAAAATCGAGACCAAGAATCAAGGCTGGCTGCTGAATTTGAGACTTGTAAGGGGAAAGCTTTGTGTGTAATACTGAGATATGTAAATGCCTTAGTCTATTTTGAAGTCGGATAATTGTTTAAATGTGTTTACCAGGATGTTCTCTTAAAGGTTTAAACTGATGTTTTTGTTTTGGTGATAATGATTTTACCTTGGGTAAAAGGATATTAACCAAATGTAGATAATTTATTTTTTTGTTATTTTAGTAGGCAGAGAGGAGTAAAATTTTAGTGAAGTAGAATAATATTTGAGTATTTGCTTATTAGGTGAATAATTATGTTAGAAAAGGTTTTTTATTTTTTTAAGAGGGAGAGATAGTTTGTTTTAGAGGAGAATGTCATATAGAGATGGAAATGCTTTATATTAGTTTAAATTGGAGTTAGAGATTGATAATAAGTTATATATATCTTTGTTGTAGAAAGTCGGAAGCTACCATTTAATAGTCTTTTCTGTATTTTTGCACTTTTTTAGTTTTCTTTTTTCTTGTAGTATTCTTTGTTTCATTCTTTTTAGTTTTTATGTATTTTATGTATATGTTGAAAAAGATTAATAAAGCTTTATAAAAAAAATGTGTCCTGAAACTATTTGCATCTGTAAATAGATGGGAGAGGTGACAGTGCAGTGATTATTCAGGTAAAATGATTTGCAAGTCAAAGAAATCCCCAGTTTTGGTCAAAAAGAATCAATGCTTCCTCTTGAATCCTCACCAGGATCTGGTAATTCATAAACAGTTTGCTTTGCCTCAGGTAAAATGCATACATATTAGGTCTCCATATGTCACAGGGGGGGAGACATGTTTTACACAGTCATTTCCATAACCATGTTAGAAATTGTGATGTTTATATAACAACAATGGAAAGGGCAATGCTATATGATGATAGAAATTTTTATACTTTTATGTGTTTCACCCTTGAAGATAAATCCAGATATTATAAATTTGAAATATACTGTGGAACACACTAGTAGGTTTTTTTTTTCTGTTAAACACTTGGGCATTTTTATTCATTTTCACTCATATCCAGTCCAAATTAAAATATCCAAATTAGGTACTGAATAGGAAAATACTCAACTTTTGCAATTCAAATTGCAGAAGCACATCACTTAATTTACCAAATCTGCTGTGTAAATTTGGCACAGTTCACTGCATTAGGAGAACATAATTTCTGGTTCTGAGCATTTTGGCAATTAGCCAAAACCTACAGTCATCTCAGGATCTGAGTATCATTTTAAACAACTCAGTTTTGGACCCAGATTGTTGTTGTTCAGTCGTTCATTCGTGTCCGACTCTTCGTGACCTCATGGACCATAGCACGCCAGGCCTTCCTGTCCTCCACTGTCTCTCGGAGTTTACTCAAATTCATGTTCATTACATCGGTGATGCTATCTAACCATCTCATCCTCTGCCGTCCCCTTCTCCTTTTGCCCTCAGTCTTTCCCAGCATCAGGGTCTTTTCCAGTGAGTCCTCTCTTCTCATTAGGTGGCCAAAGTATTTGAGCTTCAGCTTCAGCATCTGTCCTTCCAATGAGCAGTCAGGGTTGATTTCCTTTAGGATTGACTGGTTTGACCTCCTTGCAGTCCAAGGGACTCTCAAGAGTCTTCTCCAGCACCACAGCTCGAAAGCATCAATTCTTCGGCGCTCAGCCTTCCTTATGGTCCAACTCTCACAGCCATACATTGCTACTGGAAAAACCATAGCTTTAACTATACGGACCTTTGTCGGCAAGGTGATGTCTCTGCTTTTTAATATGCTGTCTAGGTTTGCCATAGCTTTCCTTCCAAGGAGCAAGCGTCTTTTAATTTCATGGCTGCAGTCACCGTCTGCGGTGATCTTGGAGCCCAAGAAAATAAAATCTGTCACTGCTTCCATTTCTTCCCCTTCTATTTGCCAGGAAGTGATGGGACCAGATGCCATGATCTGGGTTTTTTTAATGTTGAGTTTCAAGCCAGCTTTTGCACTCTCCTCTTTCACCCTCATCAAGAGGCTCTTTAGTTCCTCTTCACTTTCTGCCATTAGGGTGGTATCGTCTGCATATCTGAGGTTGTTGATATTTTTCCCGGCAATCTTAACTCCAGCTTGTGATTCATCCAGCCCGGCATTTCTCATGATGTACTCTGCATATAAGTTAAATAAGCAGGGTGATAATATACAGCCTTGTCGTACTCCTTTCCCAATTTTGAACCAGTCGGTTGTTCCATGTCCGGTTCTAACTGTTGCTTCTTGACCCACATACAGGTTTCTCAGGAGACAGGTAAGGTGGTCTGGTACTCCCATCTCTTTAAGAATTTGCCACAGTTTGTTGTGATCCACACAATCAAAGGCTTTAGCGTAGTCAATGAAGCAGAAGTAGATGTTTTTCTGGAACTCTCTTGCTTTTTCCATGATCCAGCGAATGTTGGCAATCTGATCTCTAGTTCCTCTGCCTCTTCGAAACCCAGCTTGCACTTCTGGTAGTTCTCGGTTCACATGCTGCTGAAGCCTAGCTTGTAGGATTTTGAGCATAACCTTGCTGGCATGTGAAATGAGCGCAATTGTACGGTAGTTTGAACATTCTTTGGCATTGCCTTTCTTTGGAATTGGAACGTAAACTGACCTTTTCCAATCCTGTGGCCACTGTTGAGTTTTCCAAATTTGTTGGCATATTGAGTGCAGCACTTTAACAGCATCATCTTTTAGGATTTTAAATAGCTCAGCTGGGATACTGTCTTCTCCGCTAGCTTTGTTGTTAGTAATGCTTCCTAAGGCCCACTTGACTTCACTCTCTAGGATGTCCGGCTCAAGGTCAGTGACCACACCATCGTATTTATCAGGGATATTAAGATCTTTCTTGTATAGTTCTTCTGTGTATTCTTGCCACCTCTTCTTAATCTCTTCTGCTTCTGTTAGGTCCCTGCCTTTTTTGTCCTTTATCATGCCCATCTTTGCACAAAACGTTCCCTTGATATCTCCGATTTTCTTGAAGAGATCTCTAGTCTTCCCCATTCTATTGTTTTCCTCGATTTCTTTGCATTGTTCATTTAAGAAGGCCTTCTTATCTCTCCTTGCTATTCTCTGGAATTCTGCATTCAGTTGTTTATATCTTTCCCTTTCTCC
Source organism: Charina bottae (assembly GCA_023362775.1). Lineage (NCBI taxonomy): Eukaryota > Metazoa > Chordata > Lepidosauria > Squamata > Charinaidae > Charina > Charina bottae. Next base: position 31,808,682 of record JALMGJ010000004.1, on the reverse strand, counting down.
CTTGCCTTTTGCTTCCCTTCTTTCCTCAGCTATTTGTAAAGCCTCATCAGTCAGCCACTTTGCTTTCTTGCATTTCTTTTTCTTTGGGATGGTTTTAGTTGCTGCCTCCTGTACAATGTTACGAACCTCCATCCATAGTTCTTCAGGCACTCTGTCTACCAGATCTAATCCTTTAAATCTATTCCTCACCTCCACTGTATATTCATAAGGGATATGATTTAGGTCATACCTGATTGGTCTAGTGGTTTTCTCTACGTTCTTCAATTTAAGCCTAAATTTTGCAATAAGAAGCTCATGATCTGAGCCACAGTCAGCTCCAGGTCTTGTTTTTGCTGATTGTATAGAGCTTCTCCATCTTTGGCTGCAAAGTATATAATCAATCTGATTTCGGTATTGACCATCTGGTGATGTCCATGTGTAGAGTCATCTCTTGTGTTGTTGGAAAAGAGTGTTTGCTATGACCAGCGTGTTCTCTTGACAAAACTCTATTAGCCTTTGCCCTGCTTCATTTTGTACTCCGAGGCCAGATTAAAATCCCCTGATACAGGCTTCGTTATAAATATGTGAATAAATAGGTTTAAGTTTAGACCCACCTTAAGTGGAACAATTATTTATGCAGAATGAAAGATTAATAGGTACCGCTTTGTTGGGTAGGTAACAGCATTCCGCACGCGTCATGCCAGCCACATGACCATGGAAGTGTCTTCAGACAATGCTGGCTCTTTGGCTAACAAACGGAGATGAGCACCGGCCCCTAGAGTCGGACACGACTGCACAAATGTGCGGGGGGATCCTTTACCTTTTTAAGTGGAACAAATTGGTCATATTTTAGTAAAAAGGTCAAACTATATATTACACATTTCTGATTTTAACTTCTGTATAAGAAATGCCCAGATGCGTTATTGGAGAAAAAAGAAGAAAATTAAACCAATCTCTTTCAGCCACAGATTCAGAATTGCCTGTCCATGTGCAGCAACTAAATAACAAACAAATGTTCAACTAGCATGAATGAAAACAGGAAGACTATGGAGGTGGGAGGATAACAGGATGACAGTTACATCACCTGTAACATTAGTAAACCAATAAATGTGAAAACAAAATAACTATAGATTAGACCATGGAGTGTTATGTTATTGAGTGATGTGCTGTACTTGCAAACAGCTCATCAATACCTCTGACTCTTCCAGCATTATTCTCCAAATGGGAGCCATCTAAAAAAGATGAAGCAATCATGATCTTTGGTAACTGACAAGAAAATAGCTTGGGTTAACCTAAGTATGGCACTAAATTTGCAAAGAACAACAGTTGCACTATATTTAAAACAAATGCATTTCAATCTTCGTATACTTTTAAGTCTTTGTGGTAAAAGGGTTTTTTTTAGTGGTTCCAACACAATCATATTTTCTTCTGCTTTTTAAGCCTTTATGTTTCCTTTTTGTTGTGGTTTTGTTCTATTGATGTTCTTTTAGATTTGCAGCTCTTATGATGTTTTTGTTCCCCCCATGAACATTTAATAAAGAGATAATTACACACCAAAAAAATTGTAGAGGAAAGTTTTACAAAACCATTCATAGAACACTTTTAGTCAACCTTATTTTGATCTTGGGTACAGCTTGCTTTAAAACACTTTGAATATGTACTGATTAGATCAACTCACAAGTGCACCTGGTCAAAACTGTTATGTTTCTGCAGACTATTAAGTTTCTAGCAACAATTGTTCACATAAGATCAGCAAGCCTTAGCAATAGGCCAATTGTTAGCAATTCAATTATTGCTAACGCCAGTCTCCAAAAGCCATTTGGCAGCCTTGAAGAAAAATCATTCCCAGATTTCATATTTCAAACACCTATGAAGGACTCCTGTCTCTAATGTCAAACTTTAAATGACACACAAAAGAAGAACCTTCTTATTTCATTGCAGAATAGATGGATCCAGTGGGAGCAAGGGATATCTTTGCAGATGGCTGACCCTTATTTACTGATTAAGGCAGAACAAGAAGTAACAAAATTACTTTATTATAACACATGGATTAAACACGCAGGAATCTCTTTCTCTGGAGAGGAGAGCTGAACGCAGCTGGCTTTTCGACACAAAAATACAAAAAGAGCTGAATGTTCAATTTGTTTGACAAATGCAACTGGACTCTATATTCCATTAATTCTACATTAAAGTCCAAGACAAAAATTAATCAGGATTTAAGAAAAGTATGCCATATTTTATGTATCTGCTTTAAGTTTCTGAATTGGATCTCAGATGCCCCACAGGTTTGTTTTAATGAGAATAAGTGACAATCAAATTCCAGGGAAGAAATGGTGAACTGAAGATGGCTCAATGAAAAGCAGAACTGACAACTGTGGCGGAATGAGGAACCAGTGAGTAGACTGGCTCTTTGATAATTCCTCTCCAGACAAGGAGAGGACTTGAGATTGCCCACAAGTGCTTCAGACAGCTGCTCCTCATGAGGAGACTGTAAGACGGCGGTCTCCAGTGGGTTTAGAGCACTGGGAGATGAGGGAATAGCCATCTTGCTCAAACCACAGTCTGCACCTTTGAAAGGACACTGGAAGTTTGCATACTTTTTTTTCTAACCACCTTTGGAAATTGCTTGTTAAAAGCTATTAGGAACCTTTGGATTGACATGTTTTACAGCACCAGATGTGTTTCCTTCAATCCTTAGCGAAAGAAGTTTTAAATACAAGTTTAAGGATTTAAAAGTTTTTTTGAGGGGAGGATCAACAGCAAAAGGGTGATTAAAACTTTGATTTTAGAAAGTTACAAACAGATTAAGGGTCCAGATAAGTTTGAAATCAGATTTTGGAATTAATTATAAAGAATCCTTCCCATGGGAAAATGGTTTTGTTTTGAATTCTTTAAAATAATAATAATATGATAAGACTTTAAAAATTGGACACAAGAGGGAACTAGAAGGAACTAAAGATTACAATTAAAGGAGAAGAACACTCAAACTCAATTTACAAATACAGAATGAAGCAAAATATTTTAACATTGGACATACTGAAAGATATTTTTGAACAATGAACCCAGAAATTAATTTTAAGAGTGTCTGCCTCTATAGATAGACTGTGTTTAAAAGATGTTATGGAAGAGTAACAAGTTTTACTGGACAAGATTGAGACTGATCTGAAAGAGGATGTAAAAATGACAGGCTACAAGAACGATATGGAAAAAGATGTTACATTGGATATACAAATGAAACCGGCTGATGTCTTAATAAGTAAAAGGGATATACAAATAACAAACCAAGAGAGTGACCTGGATAATCTTCCTATAATGGATTTACAAAAGAGGCTTGTTAAAGCTTTGTAGAATTTTGTGAGAAGGGACAAAGAAAAATGAAAAGAAATCAAGTTCTATGACATTATTTGAAGGCACTAAATATCAAGTTTATTAGAAGTAAAAGGAAAGAATATAAAGTTAATTTATTTGATCAATGCTAAAATAGATATATAGATATGTTGTTATCTCTGCTAACCCTTAATGGACTGTAGCTGACATCAGGACTGAAACAACGAGGCTTTAAGTATTTGTTTATAGATAAGAGATGGGTTATGGGAAGAAGAGATTATTTGTTGTATTTTAAGAGAAGGTGATAAGTTACTAAAGTTGTTTATACGTGTGATGAAGGGAGAAATCACTTTTTTATATATTTCTTTTTTTTCCTTTACTATATTCTTTTTCTTTCTTTCTTTTCTTTTTTTCTTTTTTTCCTTTTTTCCTTTCTTAATTTGTATTAATTGTAATTATTGTAATTTGTATTAGTTGTAATCTTTAATAAAGTTACTATTTAAAAAAAAAGAATGTGACAATCACATATAATTTAAACCCAAGACTAAAAAGAATTAGATGAAAAACATGTGATTTTTTTCTTTTTATACTTTTTTTTCATTCAGTTCCAAGCAGCTTTCACATCTTTTTCTTATGTCCACTTTCCATATATTCTATTGGGAGATTAATCTCTTGCTTAATATTTTTATTCCAAACACAAACATAATCAACACAAAGCGAAACAAACTTAACATATAAAAAATAGAAAAGAATAAAAATAAGAATTATTATTACACCATTCAAAATATTAATGGCATTTTTTGAAAGGAAGAGAGATGGGATAAGTACTATTTCAAAAGGTTTTGGAAACACACAGGAGAAATAGGGACATATTTAGAGAAGCTCCTCTTCAAGAAAAATGGGGATGCCATAGGGCTTCTCTTTAAGGCTCCAATTTTTAAAAACGGTCATGTTGACTGCTTAGCCTTAAGCAATTTATGGATTTAAAAGCTAAACTGAACACGGTAGCATCTTCAGAATCAGAATGGCCAAAGCAGTGTCACAACATCATGCCACAAGGTCTTAGGATATGTGCACCATCGTGACACACATAGAAAGGGGACATCGCATGCTACTTTTGTCAGTCTGACCCTCACCCACCTATGGACACTGTTGGCTGAACATGTTGAATTGCGCCAGAAAGCAATGAGAACCAATCAGGGGGCATGTGACATTACAAGCATCATCACATCATCAAGCAAATTATGTAAGTTATGTCATTTGCATGATGATACACATGACATCTGCTATGATTCATCACATAACATCTGTGTCTCGATAGATATTGTAAAGAGAAAAAGATTGGAGATTAGTTTATCTTAGCACCATCAATGTACAAGAAGATACAAGTCACTTGGAATCTTGGAACAGGATGGGCTACATATTTTAGTATGGCTAAAAGAAAAACAAGAATATTGTGGCTGAAGTTATTCAGTTAATAGCAGATCATCTTAGCTGAAAGCATGCAATAAGCAAACATTATGTTGATCTCCTCTGCCAGTATTAAAGACAGTAGAATATATTTAAGATAACTGACCTACCTAGCAAACTATAAGTGTTAATGTTTTCCCACTGCTCATGAAAAAATGCACTTTGCAGTCTCACACACATACCTGCTACAGCTTAAGAACCAGCTGCATTTTCATACAGTTTCACATTAGTAAAAAATATGTTACTTTTAAGTCGTGTCACCAGGCATTGTGCTATTTTGGTCATGACCTTTGGATTTGTTGTGAAGCGCTCTCTAGTTGAAAAAGCAAGCAGTCAAAAGCTGTGGAAAATTGACTGTTTCTCCCCAAGTCTTTGATGAAAATTCCAGCAGTGTCCTGTTGGGAAACAGAAAGCATCAGGTGTACAACTAGTATCTGCTTTTATAGAACTTCCCAGAGATGTGTCTTCTCATCTTTCTCAATTTTGGTTAGCTGAAAGCAACCAATTGTTGTTATTTTATTCACAATGGTGGTCGTATAGATCAGGAACATGGGGTACACAAATATGCTAGCTAACCTAACAAACCAACATACAAACTTAGACTAATGTATAATCAATGTTTTTAGCTCTTCTACATTAAGGACAATTTTGAACTGGCAGCCCTACAGCTCCAAAACCTTACTAATTAACATTGCATTTTTTTTTAGAAATCCACAATCTCCTCTCAGATAGAAAAAAAATGAATTGCTTTAAAATACTTACTTGATTAAACTTTAAAACAGGGTGAGCAACCTTTTTCATTGAAGGGTACATACCTACAGAAATCATTGGTTTGAAGTCATACCACATGCCTCTAGGTCCTTAGGGTGGACCTAAACAAGCAGGGGTTGAGTCAGAGCCTAAGTCTGGCCAAGTGTATATTCTTTAACTTTCTGGACTCCCTTTCTCCATCTCACTCTGTGTCCCTCTCACCATCCTTCTCTTCCCTGAGAAATAATCAACAGCACTTGCAAGAGGACTGAAAAGCTTGGGGACTTTGAAATTAGGTTGAGGGCTGCATGAAATTACACAAAAAATGCTCAATTGCCTACCCTTTTTTTTTAATCTAAACATATTTTGACATCCCTTAGATATATCCTAGGTTTTCAGACTATTTTTTTTAGCAACAGAGGTCCGTGGTGTATAACAGTCTCTTTTTCAAACTCTTCCATTTCAAAAGATTTGCCATAAAGCATATGAAACTACAACTCCTTCAGGCTTGTGGGGCTAGTTACATGATTATTTGGATCCAGGCCAATATCAATTAATTCAGCCCTTAAAGGTAGAACAATGTTCCTAGCATCTCAGATAAATTTTGTTCAGTTTATTAGAATGAATCAACTTCTTACTGAAGATTTTATAATAAACTTTTAAATGCTTAAAATATTCTGGGATGGTGGGAAAGAGAAAACGTTTTATTATTATTATTATATTGTATTGTAACCTAGCAATTCGAAAGCCTGCAAATGCAAGTAGATTAATAGGTACCACTCCGGTGGGAAGGTAACTGCGTTCCATGCGCGTCATGCGGCCACATGACTGTGGAAGCGTCTTCGGACAACGCTGGCTCTTCGGCTAACAAACGGAGATGAGCACCGGCCCCTAGAGTTGGACACAATTGCACAAATGTGCGGGGGGAACCTTTACCTGTATTGTATTGTATTGTGTTGTGTTGTATTGTATTGTATTGTATTGTATTGTATTGTATTGTATTGTATTTATTATATATTATATTATATTATATTATATTATATTATATTATATTATAATATTATATTATATTATATTATATTATATATTATTATATTATATTATTATATATTATTATTATATTATATTATATTATATTATATTATATTATATTATTATATTTATTATATTATATTATATTATATTATATTATATTATATTATATTATATTATATTATATTATATTATATTATAATAAAACAAAGATAATGACCTTTGCCAAAAGGCCGAAATTTCATTCTTGGAATATAAATGGGCATAGAATAGAGCAAGTGACTAGCTTTAAATATCTAGGGGTAGTCATGCACGCCACTGGATCTAGGAAACCTCACTTTGATTATGCAGCTGATTCCAGACAAAATTCAGCTAATGCCATTTTAAAGTTTTTCCGGTGTAAAGGAGGGCATTATATACCGGCAGCTCTTAAACTCTTCCAGGTGAAGACATTAGCCCAGCTCCTTTATGGGTCCTGTGTTGGTGCTCTAAGTTCAAGTATTACATGCCTGGAAAGAGTGCAATCAAAATTTATTAGAGCAGTATTTCAAATGCCCAAATGTGTTCCAAACGCTTACCTTCGATTGGAAGCGGGCATGATAGAAGTTGAGGCAAGAGTGCGCCTAGCTTCCCTGAATCTTTGGCTAAAACTCAAGCATTATCCTCAAGGTTTAGCACCACTCATTTTCCAAGATTACTTCCAATCCTCTTGGTTAAAGGATATTGAATCTTGTCTCGCCAAGCTAGGATTTTCTACAGATTCAATTCTCAGGATGGATTATGAACAGGCAAAATTGGCCTTGAAGCAAAGGATAAAGGACATAGAGAGACAAACGGACTTAGAGAAGGCCCCTCATTTCCTATCATCAGAGTATAATAAATATATTGTTAATTCTGCTAACTACTTTACTCAACTCGAAATCCCTAGCCATCGGAAATCCTTTGCCCTAGCTCGTAGCCACACACTCCCTTCCGCAGTCTTGGATGGTAGATATAAAAAAATCCCAATAGCTGCAAGGTGGTGCTTTTGTAATAATGGAGAGATAGAAACTACAGATCACGTGCTCCTCCGTTGTCCTTTTTATAAAGAGCTTAGGAGTAAATTAATATTACATTTGACCAAGAAATATCCTAGGCGGCAAGATATAGAGTATATGCAAATGTTACTTATAGATGAAGATCCAACTGTTACGGCGCAAGTAGCCAAATTCTGTGCAGCTGCTATAAAGATACGCTGGACTATTATAGGAAAAATGTAGTAATGTACTCCTTGTAATGATTTTAATAATTTTAAAAGGTAGGTAGGTAGGTAGGTAGGTAGATAGATAGATAGATATCACATCATATTTTATATATGATATTTTACTTTTTATAAACACTTATATCTAATAGAATATTAGTCATGACTAATATTAAGAACATATTTAAATTTGATTAAGGGGCTCATCCACATTGTGATCTGAATGTATTTTAATTTTTAATTGGAACATGTAATTTAACTTAAAATTTTAAAACTATTTTAAATCAGATGCTGCATATTGTAAGGTTCAATGAGTATACCTTTGTAGAATTGTATCTTGTACTGGTCAGTGACCGTAATAAACTAGAATGAATGAATATTATATTTATATTTATATTATTTATATTTATATTTATATTTATATTTATATTATTTATATTTATATTTATATTTATATTTATATTTATATTTATATTTATATTATACAGTATTATACAGTATTATACAGTATTATACAGTATTATACAGTATTATACAGTATTATATTATATTATATTATATTATATTATATTATATTATATTATATTATATTATATTATTATCTGTTTAAAAATAGAAATATTATGGACTCCAGAAATACAGATCTTTAGTAAAAATATCTTTAGTGGTGAAAATATGGAACCAGTATTTTATTGGCAAAATAGTGAAAGTTTATTAAAAGAAAAACCTTGAGAGGTAGTTTGCATCTGTGCCTGAGACAAGGATAAATACAGTTCCAAAGATAATAATGTTGGAGCATAAATCAAAGTTCCATTCATCCAAAGAGATTGCCAACAGTAACCTTACTATGGCCCTGCTGAGGGACGAGGAATCTCTTGATTCACAGCAGAAAAGAGCAAAGTAGCTTTTCCATTCATAAGTGCCCCCCAAAATAAGGAAGACAATTAGAAGCTGATATCTTGAAGCACATGTTAGATGTGAAGGGAACTGAACCAATGTTGCCTGAAACCTTGTGAAAGTGGAAGGCTACATCACATTACAGGCTATAAACTCAGACATTGTAGATTACCAAGTGAGTGAACATTACCCGAATTCTAATTAACTGCTGGGCCTTTGGGGCTGCCCAAGGTATTTGCTAATCTTGCCAATCTCTAGCAGCACATCCAGGGCAATGCAGGACAAACATTCCTGTGGAGCCAATGTGGAGTTTATATAAACAATTCCAGGCAGTCATCAGCAGGGAAGGGAGTGGGGAGAACCAGTTGAGTTGTTGCAGAAAGTATCTGGGTAGTGTAGCAAGATCAAATGGCTCTCAAGAATTATTTGTCTGGAACAGTGTTCCTGCTTGATTAGAGCCTAGGGACAAAAATAAATGAGGGGGGCAAAATTCGGATGATGGCAAGAAACTCAGAAATCTTGTATTTCAACCAATAAATATTTTTTCTTGTTTATTGTACTACTACATAACAGCAATTTAACTGATTTGAAAATATATGAGATTCTTGTCTCTGATATGCCCAAATACTACAAAAAAATCTTTCCACATTTTTGGATGTTTCCTATAACTTTCAGTTATCAGAAGCTATTTTTACTATAAATCCGACACTGGGATAAAATGGGTTTGTATATGCAACTCCAAGAAAAAAAATCCCAATCATATAACAATATAGCAGGAAAAGCAGAATTTAACTTAACCTCCTTCTCCAACTTTGTACTTATCAAGAAATGTATATTTTCCCTCTTCTGTAACGGATGAACTAGCTATGATAAACTATAAAATCAGATTCCATTTCATTACCTTCAGTGTATATTTCAATTATATTGGCCATGAGATTAATCATTTTATCATGTAAGTGATTCAGTGGTTATAATGTCATCCATGTGACTAATTTTTAGAACATCACCCATTATATGACTCCCCTTGAGAGTCCCCTATAGAGTCCCCTTGTGGGGGGAGATGGGCGGTGATATAAGTTGGAAAAATAAATAAATAAATAAATAAATATGACTTACTTTAGAATAGTGTGGTTTATATGGTAATGATAAGGCTTGTGTACATTGCCACTTGATCATCTTTCTTGCTGGTGCATAAAATCAATGGTGTTATTAATCCTTCTATTATCATAGACAGGATAGAGACAATGCAATGTATGTATTTCTCTTTTCTCTGCTTTATCATCCTATGAGGTGAGAGTAGGAGACTCTTGAAACCAAAAGAAATACTTAGAGCTATCATGCCTACATCATACCACAAATAATCCAAGATGAATTTAGATATCATCTCCCCTCCATCTTGCTGAGTCATAAAAAAACTTGACTGAATTCCTGAAGTGTTGCATTGCTACATCTTGAAGTATGAATGCATATGACCATGCAGTTACATATAGCCATGGGTCAACTGCATATATCAACTTGATGGCACTCTTTAAAAGGCTATGTGGTGTCAAAGAGATGAAGATCACTTTGAAAAAATATCTCTTCTCCATGACTGCATCAGTACAGATATTTTCACAGTTGAAACATCTACAGTTTGTTTGGCACCAGTCATTCCTTCGGAGTATGCTCACATCATAATTTGTATGGACCAACATAAGAACAGCTAACCTGAGTGTAACCAGTTTACTGTACATTGCATTGCAGTAATCCAGACAAGAGATTATTAAAGCATGAGTGGCCATGGGTAGGGTCCCCTATCCAGGAATGGGTGTAATTGGCACACAAGATTTGTACAACGGCCTTTCTGGCCACAGTTGCCATATGCCCCTCAAGAAGGAGCTGTGAGTATCTGAAATTGTTCACCAGTTTGGAGGAGTACAACTCCATTCAGAACTAAGGATAGAAAATCCCGGGGGTGGGGGTGGAGTCCATGAACCCAGAGCCACTTGGCCTTGTCAGGGTTGAGTTTGAGCCTGTTCCTCACTACCCAAACCTTTACAGGCACTATGACAAGACTTTGACAGCATCACATGGTCAATTAGGGGTTGAGATATACAACTGAGTATGATCAATGTACTGGTGATACCTGACCATGTGTTGACAGATGACTTCACCCAGAGGTCTCATGTAGAATTTGAACAGCAGGAGTAGGAGCATCAAGACTTGAGATACTGCAAAGAGTAGGAGTTTAGTCTCCTAGCAAACTCTCTCCCTGTAAACACTGACTGGAACTGATCACAGACAAAAGAAGAGAACCACCACATCGCTGTACCTCCCACTCCCAACCCCCATAGCTGGTTCGGAAGAATATCATGATTGATGGTATTGAAAGCCACTGAGAGATCAAGAAGACCACATGCACAATCCCTGTCCCAGCTCCATCAAAGATCATAAACAAGCGCAACCAATGTCATCTAATTTTCCTTGGCTGAACAGAGTTGAGATAATCTGCTTCATCCAAGTTCATCTAAAGCTGCAACCCAACCACCTCAAAAAAGGAAGGCTGGAGAGCAGATGAAAATTGTCCAGAGCTGTTGCATCCATTGATTGATTGATTGATTGATTGATTGATGTGTATTGATTAAATTAAGATTTAAATATTACTGAGTTTGAGTTCATGTACTGATCCAGATTTAGATAAAAACAATTTAAATTAAATTAAATTAAATTAAAATTAAAATTAAAACAAACCCCAAATGTCTCTGCCATCCTTGTTCACCCTATATATGTATCTTGCCTCTTTCTTCTAACTGTGAGTGCAAATTCAAACTTACCCATGCAGTGCAGAGGAGTTGAGGATAAAGTGGATCTAAAAACCATGATACACTTGTAGCTTTCAGAACTAAAACATTAATTAGCTTTTCTTTTATTCAAAGGAGCACCAAATCTAAGTTCAAACAACAAATAGGAACACTATCTGCTAGAGCTCTTAAAGTGTGTAGCAGAATCTTTTGAAACTTTACTTTAAACATGGCTTTGTAAAGCTATTAAAATGGAGGTGGGGAGGTTTCTATTCCCAATAGCTTCCAAGTCCTTTTTTTTTTAAAGTACTAATATCATAAAAGATGTTTACCCAACTGCATAAAAGCTGTTTCCTTTCATCCAGCTTCTGGTACATGCTTCAGAGCACTTCAACTCTGAAAAAAAAATCTATCTCCAACTTTAGGAAAGTCCATCTTGACAACTGTTAATTCTGGAATAATATTCTCCATCAAATATTGTTTCCTTCATTTTAAAAATTAACCTACCTATCTAGAAATATTTCTTGTGCTTCATGAAAGACCTTGTTAAATAGAGTTGCAGGACTGAATATGCAGAATTGTAAGGCCAGCTTCCTGATACTTATCCAGTGGGAATTTTCTAAATCAGACCTGCATGCATTAGTTCCAAATTGTCAGAGCCAAGAAAGGCAAATCATGACATCCTTATCACAATATATGCAATGTAGAGTTATCCATTTGGGTTGGGACCAACATTATTTTCTAACTAGATTTCACTGACTACTTTTCTTATTGATAAGGAAGTATTTATTCATTGTTTCTACCAAGACTTCCCCAAAGAAACCATTAAAAACACAAAGAATGATCAACTGATACAGTACCTAAAAACTTTTTCTTCCACACTGTCTTCTTGTCTTATCTCCTTTCTTTCCACGCCCTCTGATCTCATTATGTATGTTTGTATGTTGTTGGAAACATAGTAGGATTCAAAATGTTCCATGATAGAGGGAAACAGTTCTAGAGACAGCATCAAAGACTTGGTTCCTATGATAGCAACCACTGTGACAAAAGTTGCAATGTGTTAGATTTGCACCAGTTAAGTAAAATAATTTCTTCTACAGCTCAGTCTCCTGTGATCAGCGGAGCTCACATAATTTTCAACTAAGGGTCCAAGATTGAGAAATCACTAAAGAATATTTTTGTACTTCCATCACGTTGTATCTAAGCTCTTTGTCCAATGATAGGCTTTGCAAAAAGCCTATTTAGTCATTCCCCTAAACACATAAGGGTTTAAAGTATGGGCCTTCTGTTAAGATGTTCCCATATTTCCTATGAAATCAAAACAGGGTTTTTTAATTTCTTGGCAATCAGCATCCCTATCTTCTGATTCTCAGTTGCATAATGTATTTCAAGGATGTTCAGATCAATGTATTTAGAAATCCTCTTTGGAGTCTAAAGAACAGCCTGCACATATAGGGCATGGCTTATATCCATATCCATGATGCACATTTAGTCCTCATGTGTCCAAGCAAACACCTGTACAAGGCTAAACTCAAATGGCAAACGCTGGTTACCACATGTTAATTAGAATGCATTAGCACCCAACAATATATTGGCATTTTTATAACAGTTCCTTTAATTTATAGATTAAGAATTAGCTTTAGAAATTCTTCCAAGAGAAAAGGGAATTTCAGATAAATGCTTATAGGTGGAGAGTGAAGTTCTTGCATTTCTTTGGTTACATATGACCAAGGAATGTGTATATCAATCGAAGAGAATATTTGTAGCTCAGGGTTGAACTGTGGAGTCCTTGGTGCTCTCTGAGCCGTGTTGTTTACTTGCAGACGTTTCATTACCAGGCTAGGCAACATCTTCAGTGCGAAAAGGGAGTGGAACTTGCTCTCTGTTTATATACCCTGGCTTGTCCTGCCTGTGTTGGTGGGGGTGTTGTACTCTCCTTGGTAGTACCTTGATTGGGTTGTTGTGTGCTACTTGGTTGATTGAGTGAGTTAATAGTTCCTTGATTAGGGTCTATTGTTTTGCTTGATTGCTCCTCTGCTGCTAATCTTGCTGTTAATCTTTGCATATCTTGTTGTTGATTGCTGGCCAAGAGGTGTTCTGGTCTTCTGGCTTTTCTATTGTCTCTTATGAATGGTATGTAAATGTTGTTTACCTCTATGTGTCTGTTGATGGCTGCTTTGTCTGAGTGCCAGGCTTCCAGGAACTCTCTAGCATTTTTGGATTTGGCTTGGTTTAATATGCTCACAGTTTCCCAGTTGAAAGTATGGTTAAGTCTGTCCATGTGTTGTGAGATTAAGGAGTTTTCATCATGTCTTCTGACTGCTAGTTGGTGTTCATGGATGCGTTCTGCTAGTCTTCTGCCAGTCTGTCCTACTGAAGCAGGTAGGCCCAAAAGTCTCCTTTTGATATTAGAAGCTTAATTAACATTTCTCTGTTGCAAACATAAGAAAGAGATAGAAGTCTTGCTCAATGTTCTTGCACGCATACTAACCCTTGTAACACAAAGGTGCAGACATTGTAAGTTCCCTAAACTTCCCTAAACTCACAGATGGTGTACGATAAGTTCCCCTTTTGTTATCCTGTTTTGATGTGCTAATTATAAACTGCTGAGCTTGTGACACGTAAGATGACAACTGCTGATCCTGTCATATCCTGATTGTCTAAACAATCTGTCTGAACAATCTGTGATATTTTAGACACCACCTGTTGATTCTGTCATATCCTGATTATATTGATTACAAACCCTATAAAAGATAGACTCCAGGTGTGACCCGGTGTTCAGACTTGCTGAGTTATCGCTCTGAACCTTGCTAGCAATAAACCTGTGTTCTCTAACCTTGGTGGTCTTGCGTCCTGTTATTGGGAAGGTGAGTTTTCCCGCTACATTTCTGGCGACCGCGGCAGGACACAACGGGGCCCTGAGGCCCCTCTGGAGGGTCACCACACTCACAGGGATTTGGTAAGTCAAGGGGAATTTCCCAGGCGCCATCGGACATTTTTGTTCCGAGGGACTTCCCAGTGACACCAGCTCCCTGTAGCGTCGGCTGACGCCTTCAAGAACCACTTGTGAGGAACTGAGACCAGGCAGAACCCCAGCGCTGGAAGATGAGGAAACAAGCCCTGCAGGCGAGTATTGGGGAAGGGAGCTCCAGAGGAGTACGGCTCGAGAAGACGGGAGGGGTTGATCACCCCCGAGGCGAACAGGGGCCAGGGTTGGCCAGCTGCGGTTCCTCAAAAAAATCCCTATTGAGCCGGGAAAAGCCGGTGAGCCGGAATATCGGCGGGACCGAGGGGTAAAAAAAGGAAAAGGAGGGGAGGTTGTGTGTTGTGATTGCTGTGTGAATGTTCGCTGCGTTTTCCAATGGTGACCGTTGAGTGTCCGGCACCTTGGGCCAGTGAGAAGCGAGTGAAGTCTGCAGTTCCCAGTGGAGACCGTGAGTGTCCGGCTCCTGGGGTCAGGCTTGAGAACGTGACCAGTCCCTCTGTGTTATCACCGAGAGTGAAGGACCCCTTACCTTCCTCTCAACCCCCCTCCCTCGTTGTCTTGTCTGGTGCCCTGGGAGGAATATGGGTGGAGGAGGTAGTGTGCCCTCTATCCCCTTAGGATGCATGATGAAGCATTTTAAATCTGCATATGTCAGTCAGGACTACGGCATTAAGTGGAGCAGACAGAAATTGAGGATTTCTTGTAAGGGAGAATGGCCAACCTTTCAAGTTGGGTGGCCGGCCAAGGGTACATTTGCCATCCCACGGAAGGCCATCCCGATCAGGCCCCCTACATCGATGTGTGGCTCAATTTAATCGAACACATTTCAGCCCCTTCGGTGGAAACCCCTTTCAAGATAGTTGTTCTGTAGGATAAATAGCCTTTAAAGGCTGCCAGCGTCTGCTGGGAGGCTGTTTGTGGGAGAGCAATAACCTTTAAAATTAGCCAGCGTGTGCTGGGGGGTTATTGGGAAACAGGACCTTAAATTTATCTGGTGAACGAGTCCAGTACGTGCTGGAGGTTCTAAATAAGGACCTTAAATTTGGTTACCAAATAAATCCAGCGCTTGCTGGAGGTCCTGGATCTAAGAGAAAATAACATTCAGAAGAGAACAACTTTCAATTGTGCGGTCCCTCGACTGCACTCCTCCCCCCACCCATCCATTCCTGTTTATTTATTTATTTATTTATCACTCTTATCACTGTTCCTGTTAGCTCCTCATGGGCTTTCGCTGCCGGCCACGGGCGGCTGCCGCGGCCAGTGGAGACACGGCGCCGGTGAGGATGGAAAGAACAGGAAAACCCCAAAAACCCCTTTAAATGTGTTTTAAGAAACTGGAAGCTTTTAAAACCCAAGGTGGCAAGACCCCTGCAAGTCACGCCTTGGAGCCTTTTGCTCCAATGTCTGGCCATTCTATCCGCCTATTTATGGCCGCCACTGGCCCCACCATGGGACATTGGACTCTGATTATCTCCAAGCATTCTTTAATTGCTTAATCTCTATGGCCGAGCAGATTCACTGGAACAAGTGGCATTTTTGTTCCTAACAAGCTGCTCTTAGCCGCACCTCCCTACCACCTCCAGAAGAAGGAGAGGGGGAGGAGGATAGCGTCCCTACGCCCCCCCCCCCCGCTAACAAAGTGATATTAAAACTGGCCCTTGTTAGCCAAAAGTGCCCCAAAGGTCTAGAGAGAACTGTGAAAACTCCAAGCCCTTATGGCTGCATTCACTGACAAAGAAGGAAAAATGCATAAACAGGCTAACATTCAGCAAGAAATCACTTACCGTAAGAATACAGGGGCCATCCAACTGCTGTCAGCTAAGCCTCCAAAATGTGTGTGTGTGCCTGAAAGGGTGTGTTTCAGTTGTAAAGCAAAGGTTTGAAATTGTGAGAGTTTGTCTTTTTCCCTCCCCCTTGCCCAAATCTCCCCTGTCAAGTTTCAATAAAAGCCTCTGTTTTGTACAGTTTGAATGCTGTTTTCCTGCCTTCCGCCCTTGCGGGGGAAGAGGAGGGGGGAGAAATATGCCCACAAGAGCTCTGCCTCTAATGAGCAAAATTAGAATGCTGAGAAGTAACAGGGAAAATGCACACAGAAGTTCCTCTCGCCTGTGTTGGCTCCCTAGAATATGGAAATGCCTTGAGTAAGAAAATGCCTTAAGTAAGCATGTAGATAGAACTGGGAATTTTCCGGAAGATGGGCGAGGAGACAGAGGAAAAGGCAAGGATTTTCTGATGCACAAGGGGTTGATAATAAATCAGCTAAACTTTGGACCCCTTTACTAGAATTTTATCTGAGTCTTAACTTATGAGTGTGTGGTTGTGTGTGTATGTTTTCAGTTTGTTGAACTGTGTGGTGTGTGAATAACAAAAAAAAAGAAGAGTTTTTTATTTCTGAAGATTTTGGCAATAATGGAGCCTCCATGGATTGGCATAGTCTATCTGGAGGTTTTGTTTTTTTTCCGTTTTTGAAAATTTTTACTGCAAAAGCAGTCTACTCCTTACATTACATTATGTCAATGCTCATTCTCATTCATCCTTCTAGGCATGTTTTTGGATTTTTATTTTTATGTATGTTCTATCTCACACATCAGAAGTTGCTGATGTGGTGAGTGCATGTGTGGGGGATAGGAATCATATCCTAGGAGACTAAGGATTTTGCATACCCTGAGCTATTTGTTTTTGCTTCTGTAACACGCTTAAATGCATTATTTGACTTTAAGCTATTTGGACTGGTTCAGTAATATTTTCACTGATTAGGGATGCATTGTTTTTCTGGTTTTACTTGCTCTGGGAAATCTTCTTTTCTCTTTGCTTCCAAATGTCTTCCATTGATGGGATAACTGTTATTACCACACATTGCTTGGGCCCAGCCTTCCAACGTACTAGTAATTACTGAGTATTACTACTTAGGTGTGTTCCTTATGAGTGCACCCCTTTGGTGGGCTGGCCTCTAGCGCATAGCATTTCGCTTGTTTATACAAAGGGAGAAATGTAAGGATTAGCTTAGCATAACCTACGCCATCAGCCTGGCGAGTGGAGAGGGACCCTGCCCAACCCCTGAGGCTACCCTTGCGTAAACCCACATGAAAGGTCTCCCCTTCTGGTGACACTCCGGAAGCTGTCCCTCTACGAACGGGAGACGAAGACAAGGCATCTCACCCCTTGCAGGTGTTGCTCCAGAGGCCAACACCCGTCGCACGGGCTACGAGGCTCTGTCTATGAATCCTGCCATTAGAATCTATAATAGCTTAGTGCTTGCATAGTAGTTGGGAGGGGGAATGACAGTTGAGTGTTATGTCTGCTGCTGGAAGCTAGAGACAGCTAGGCCAAGGTCACGCACCTGCAACGGCGAGGAGATGGGACCGTTTGCTCCATGAGATCATCGCTGGTGAATTGGCGCGCAAAGGGAAGGGTTAAGAGAGCATAGTTTGGCGGGAATCAGTATTCAAGTCTTTAGGAGTGCTTCAATGAACATGTATCCTAAATAAAGCTTTATCTGCATTTCAATGAATTGCACGGAGAAGTGTTTATTGGGACATTGTTGTTGGGATCATCACAGAAAGACTTGAATCTACAATCCAGTCGGTTTATCCTGAGGTTACAAGTGGTAACTCCATTTAGTGCCTCCTGAGTGAGAATCGGCTTGTCCAAGCAACTTCAGCATGGAAGAATCTATGGAATGTTTCCAGACGGAGGAAGGGGAGCAACCAGGCCCCTCTTCAGGTTGGGAAGCGAAGAGTGCGGCTGCTGAACCCGAAGCAGCTAAGAAAAAAGCCTCTAAGAAGGTGTCTCGACGAAGTGGCGTAGAGACTACCGAACTAGCCATGGCACGCACCCCTCGAGTGGGAGCGGAATGGTCCGTGGGAATTGGAGGCGGCATCCGGGCTGGGAAGGGAAAACGCACTGCTAAACCCAGAGTGACCCAGTCCCAGAGGATGGCTTCACTGGAAGCGAAGACTGCACGTATTGATGGTGAAATGGAGACTATTAGTCACCAACTACAAACCCTTATCCAATCCGTACAACAACTGGCTTTGATTTCAAAGCAGGAAGGTATTCCAGGGGCAGATTTACCACCTAAATTGATGACCACGGCAGCAGAGAGCGGCACGTCTAGTGGAGAGGAGGAGGAGGAATCCTCTGGATCCGAAATGGAGGTGCCTCAACCGGCCGTGAGTAAATTACAAAGGGGCCAACCTAGGGTGTTCGCGTTGAACAAACTGAAAACAAGATTTGATGGGGACCCAGCGAAATTGGCTTGCTTTATGACCCATGTCAGGGGTTTTATGGAGGAGTTTGAAGAGTCTTTCTTAACGGAAGAAGCCAAAGTAAGGTACGTCTCAAGTTTCTTAGAGGGAGAGGCTGCTTTATGGCTGGTGGCGTTGCATGACTCTAACTCTCCAGATTTATGGACTTTTAATGGCTTTATGCTAGCTTTACGACGCCGGTTTGAAGATACCCTCTCTAAAATGTCAGCTAAAGTGCAGCTGCAGCAGCTACGCCAGGGAAACCGATCTGTTGCCGAATACGCAATGGAGTTTAAAAAACTCATAGGCATGGTCCCATCTTGTCCTGAGACTTTTCAGGTGGAATACTTCCAGATGGGGCTGAAACCCGAGATTTTAGAGATGGCAGCAGGACGGGGTGACCCTGACACCCTAGAAGAATGGATTCAATTAGCCGGAAAGGTTGAGAGCACCCAATTAAGACTGAGATCATACAGGAAGCTACATAGCTCGGGGAAAAGCTCTTTGGGACAGCCCCCGGCGAAGAAGCTAGCTAGAGCCACTGCTTGGGAAGAGGAAAAAGAACGCAGAGCAAAGAGAGGCTTGTGTTTCAAATGTGGCAAAGAGGGACATCGCATTGGTAACTGCCCTCAGAACCCCTCTACAGTAAAAGCAAAGCCAGACAGCCAGCCTTCCAAACCATCTAAGCTACCACCACGCAAGGGAACAGCTCATGCTCTGGAGGACAGCAAGACTCGGGATCTGGTTGGGGGAGAGAACGACTCCTCTGACGAAGAGTTCATGCAGCCGGCGGAAAACGAGCGATGTCTGGCTTGAAGTGCGCCGTGGGCCAGACATTTGCAGATCGGCGCTCCGATCCGCTGGTGAGTGGAGATTGTCCTACCATGCAGGTTAAGATAAAGCTTGAAACTTTGGATGGGAGGGATCAGAACAATTTGATGGCAATGCTGGACTCGGGGTGCTCAAGATGTTTGATGCATCCTGCCATTGTTACAGGACTGAGACTTAAGTTGCATAAGTTAAAAGTTCCCATCATATTTTGTCAGCTGGACGGGTCAGATATGAAAGGGGGTCCAGTGGAATACTATACAGAAGCCCTAAAAATGACTATTGGGACTCATCAAGAGACTATTAGGTTTATTGTGGCTCCCATTTCCAATCAGCCCATAGTATTGGGGCTCAAATGGTTGAGGGAGCGTAACCCTCAGATTGACTGGGTTTCTGGAGAAATGGAATTTGCAGATGGATCATATTTGGGAGTTGAGCGGGAAACTGCAGGACTCGGTGTGGTGCGGGAGCTAGCTCAAGCAGCGGTGGCACCGTCACTATATGAGGAGGAGGGGGAGATTTTCTTAGAGACGGAATCAGACCAGATGCCCCCTCATCGGAAAACAGACTGTTCTTTACAATTGGAGCCTGGGGCAGTGTTACCTAAACCCAAGTTGTATTCAATGACTCATAAGGAACTACAAGAGCTGAGGAATTTTATAGATAAGAACCTCAAGCGGGGGTTTATTGAGCCATCCACCTCACCCACGGCTGCTCCGGTTTTATTCCGGAAAAAGAAAGATGGCTCATTACGGCTTTGTACGGACTACAGGGGGTTGAATGCTATTTGTATTTCTAACCAATATCCGCTCCCGTTGATGAAAGATATGCTGGCTCAACTGACCAAAGGGAAAATATTCACTAAGCTGGATTTGAGAGAAGCGTATTTTAGAGTACGCATAAAAGAAGGGGATGAGTGGAAGACCGCTTTTAATTGCCAATTAGGTTGTTTTCAATATAAAGTCATGCCGTTCGGATTAAGGGGCGGGCCTGGAGTCTTCATGAGCTTAATTAATGAGGTTCTGCATGAATTTCTGTACCAGGGGGTATTGGTATATCTGGATGACATCTTAATATACACAGAGACCATGGAACAACATGTAAAACTGGTAAAAGCAGTGCTCAGAAAGCTTTTAGAAAACAAACTGTATGTTAAGTTGTCTAAATGTGAATTTCACAAAGAAAAACTGGATTTTCTAGGCTACAGAATATCCCATCAGGGCATTGAAATGGATCCCGCCAAAGTTAAAGATGTATTGGCGTGGGAAACCCCCAGAACAAAAAAGCAATTACAATCTTTTCTCGGGTTCGCAAATTTCTATCGCCAGTTCATTCCCGGGTTCGCCAAGATTGCGTTACCATTAACCGATATGTTAAAAACCAAGAAATCGGCTGATGGCGTATTAGCAAATAAACCTCAACCGAAATTAAAATGGACGCCGGCGTGCCAAACGGCTTTTGAACAACTGAAGCAGTTGTTCACTGCAGAACCCGTTTTAAAACATCCTGATCCAGAACGTCCCTTTGTGATCCAGACAGACGCGTCCAATTCTGCGGTTGGATGCGTATTATTGCAAAAAGACAATAATGATCAGTTAAGACCTTGTGCATATATTTCTCGTAAATTTACTGAGGCTGAACAACGTTGGTTGGTGTGGGAAAAGGAAGCTTTTGCAGTGCGACATGCTCTAGCTACATGGCGACACCTGCTGGAGGGTTCGCCTCATCCCTTTGAAGTCTTCACTGACCATAAGAACTTGGAAGCACTTAAAACGCCTCGGAAATTAAATCCTAAACAAATCCGTTGGGCTGAATTTTTCAGTAGGTTCAATTTCACATTAAAGTATTTGCCAGCTGGAAAAAACTTTTTAGCAGATGCTTTATCTAGACTGCCACAGCATGACACTCAACCAGAACTGATGGTATCCACAGTAATGTCTCCCCAACAATTGGGATTATCCACCCAGGAGGAACCTGGTTCTGACAACGATGCAGCACCCATACCTGTACAATTGCAAGGGAAGGTGGCTATCACTAGAAGCAAGGCCAAACCACCGAAACCTCTATGTGAACCCTCTCTAGAGAAAGAACTTAAAACCGCTATAGAGGCTGACGATTGGTGGAAAGAGCACAAGCAAACATTAACTGAGGCGAATGGGGTGTGGTGGAATGGAGACAGATTATATGTTCCAGAGACTGTGAGAAAGGCTATTTTACAACGTTGTCATGATAGCAAAATTGCCGGACATTTCGGATTTGTAAAAACTTTACATTTGGTCAGAAGGCAATTTTGGTGGCCAACTTTGAGGAAAGATGTTAAACAATATGTTTTGTCATGTCATGTTTGTGCATCCATGAAAAAAGCACCCGGGAAACCGGTGGGACTATTGCAAACAGTGGCTGAGCCAACAAGCCCATGGAAACAAATTTCAATGGATTTCATTGTAGACTTACCAGAGAGTAAAGGCAAGACCGTCATATGGGTAGTGACTGACTTATTTTCTAAACAAGCTCATTTCATCCCTTGTAAAGGACTGCCATCTGCTGGTCAACTGGCAAAGTTATTCATCTTGCACATTTACCGAGCGCACGGCGCCCCCTTGCGGATTATCAGCGATCGCGGAAGTCAGTTTACCGCCAAATTTTGGAAATCATTTCTAAAATTGATTGGAACTGAACAGGGTCTTACCTCTGGGCATCATCCGGAGGGTAACGGAGCTTGTGAACGGCTTAACTCCGTGTTGGAACAGTATTTACGGTGTTACATTAGTCATCAGCAAGATAATTGGGTGGAGTTGTTACCCTTTGCTGAGGTAGCGTATAATAATGCTGTTCATCAGAGCACTGGATTTTCACCATTTAAAGTGGCTACTGGCCAGGATTTTGTACCTATTCCTGAGCTACCTGACCCTGCCATGCTTCAACAAACTGATCCTGTACTAGCAGATGAATGGATTACAAAAATACGATCAAATTGGCCGATAATGTTGAATATATTACAAGAAGCAAAAAATTCATACAAAAATTTTGCTGATCGTAAACGGGCTCCAGAATGGCCTTTAGTGGTGGGAGAAAAGGTCTACCTGTCTACAAAACATTTGAAATCAACTCAGCCATGCAAGAAACTGGGGCCTAAGTTTATTGGGCCATTTCCCATTGTGAAAGTGATCAACCCAGTAGCCGCTCAATTGGACTTGCCAAAGAACCTTCGTAGAGTACATCCTGTCTTCCACATCAGCTTATTGAAACCAGTTAAACCAGCTGATCAGTGGCATCCAGATCCAGTAGCGCCGCCACCTATCATGGTGGGAGATAACGAACATTTTGAAATTGTGAACATTTTGGACTCCAGATTGCACCGAGGAAAATTACAGTATTTGGTGCAATGGAAACATTTGCCTGTGGGGTTTGTGGAGTGGGTTGATAAGATTCATGTTTCAGCGCCAAGGTTATTGAAGAAATTCCATGATCAATTCCCTTCTAAACCTGGTTAACTGCACAATTATTCTTATTTCTGTTTTTCAGATCTCAGTGCCTCCCATTGTCTTGCAGCCTGAAGAATTCTGGAATTTGTCCATGTACCTTTATGTATACTTGTATTTCTTAACCTTTCTTGTTCTTGGCATACTATTCTTTCTTTTGGAGGGTCGGCATGTCAGGGTTCATGTCTATGAATCCTGCCATTAGAATCTATAATAGCTTAGTGCTTGCATAGTAGTTGGGAGGGGGAATGACAGTTGAGTGTTATGTCTGCTGCTGGAAGCTAGAGACAGCTAGGCCAAGGTCACGCACCTGCAACGGCGAGGAGATGGGACCGTTTGCTCCATGAGATCATCGCTGGTGAATTGGCGCGCAAAGGGAAGGGTTAAGAGAGCATAGTTTGGCGGGAATCAGTATTCAAGTCTTTAGGAGTGCTTCAATGAACATGTATCCTAAATAAAGCTTTATCTGCATTTCAATGAATTGCACGGAGAAGTGTTTATTGGGACATTGTTGTTGGGATCATCACAGGCTCCTCTCTTATTTGGTTGCAAAAAGGGGGGGGCACGGGATGGATGCACACCAAAGGTTGAGAGCCACTGCTTGCATCCGTGTGGGCCTCATGCTTTCCATCTGGGTGGTTATGATTCTCCTGCTAATTAGTATTGTCATTAACTTCCTTTACCTATTCAGCATTTTGCTTGCGAAAGGGGGGAATGGTGACGAGGGTGGCGATGGGCCAGGAGAGACAACTTGTGATTGGGTAACCATAACCCCGCCCCCGAGGCCCAGCCTGAAACTCCTCCTCCAGGAGATAGCCCCCCAGGTGGGTGCTGGGACTCCCAGGCACCTGCACCAGTTCCCCTCCTGGCTCCGCCCCGAAGGCAACGAGTCACCCGTGCTGCCACACAAAGTCCAGTTAATTGTTCGCAGTGCGTTAAGTGGGCCCAGGTGGGAAACGTCAAGCACCACACCCTCTTATACCATACCCAACGCCCACCGGACTGCAAGCCTCAAGGGTCCTGTGCCACACAGGGAAAGGTGTTTACTCTGTAAAGGCAAGAAAGGAGACATAACCTGCTACAACCCTCAGACTGAGGTTAGGTACTATATCTCCGTGTGGGCGGGCCTGGGAATGGTGTCCCCCAGTGGGGTCCGCCCGACCTTGTATTACCTAAACCACACAGTAAGCCCTAAAACCTCTGCTGGCTGGAACTTGGAGTTCGACGTTTGTGAGGCCATGGATAAAATAGCTTACACCTCCTGTGGAAGCCAGGCCTGGCGGGACACATATAAGCATAACAGCAAGTATTTATGTGCCAGAAGCCCGCCCAGACCAGTGGACTCTCCCTCCCTTGACGACCCTTGCGGTTGGTGGCCACACCCCACCCACCCTCGCTCTTTTGCCTGGGCTACCATGTGTGCGGATCTTTTTGAGGCTTCAATAAGTCTGGGTAGGTGCTGGAATTTGACATCTGCCAGGCAATGGCCAAGGTGGCTTTCAGGAACTGTGGTAGCAAGGCTTGGCAGGATACCTATTGCAACACCGACAAGTATCTCTGCACCAGGAGGCTACCCTCCCCCATTGGACACCCGTTTTTGCAGCCCTGTCTGTGGTGGGACAATTACAATCCAAATGTAGTTCACTGGGGAGCCCTTTGTGACCATACGGGAGGAGGGTATGCTGGGTGCTATAACCCCCTCAACACAGCCCAGTGAACAATCCGGCAATTCGCCCGAGTTGCAGTGGAGGAGCTCTATGAGGGGTGAATAGAATCCACAGGGTGGACAACTTATAATAAGATAATCCGGCTAGCACACAACGGGAGGGGGCTTGAAGTGTCCAAAAGAGCGGAGTCCCGGCGTGTACCACTGATAAGGTCTGCACAGCCGTGTATCAGAACCGCCTCACCCTAGACTTCTTGCTTGCTAAGGAGGGTGGAGTCTGTGGTAAGTTTAACCTCATCAACTGTTGCCTGCAGATTGGGGAGACTGGCCAGGTCATCCACCAGCTAACCACCGAGCTACAACAGCTCACTTATAACCCTCCACAGGAGTGGAAAGGGTTCAACTTTCAGGATTGGCTTGATGGCTGGGGCCTTCCCAAACTGCCAGGGCTTAAGGTGATTGTTGGCCTTGTGGGCCTCATCGCCGCAGGCTGTGTCATTCTCCCTTGTGTCCTTCCTATCTTTGCCCGAACCATTTCTAGCTCAATCTCCCTCCTTGTAGATAAACAGGCCGCAGTAAAAGCTATGGCCTTGTGGGACTACGAAATGCTCACTACCTCCCGAGAGGACAACCCCTACACTGAAATAAGTGGAACTCCACAGTAATTAGGGAATTTTGGTGGAGTTCCAAAGGGGGGAATGAAGCAGGTAGGCCCAAAAGTCTCCTTTTGATATTAGAAGCTTAATTAATATTTCTCTGTTGCAAACATAAGAAAGAGATAGAAGTCTTGCTCAATGTTCTTGCACGCATACTAACCCTTGTAACACAAAGGTGCAGACATTGTAAGTTCCCTAAACTTCCCTAAACTCACAGATGGTGTACGATAAGTTCTCCTTTTGTTATCCTGTTTTGATGTGCTAATTATAAACTGCTGAGCTTGTGACACGTAAGATGACAACTGCTGATCCTGTCATATCCTGATTGTCTGAACAATCTGTCTGAACAATCTGTGATATTTTAGACACCACCTGTTGATTCTGTCATATCCTGATTATATTGATTACAAACCCTATAAAAGATAGACTCCAGGTGTGACCCGGTGTTCAGACTTGCTGAGTTATCGCTCTGAACCTTGCTAGCAATAAACCTGTGTTCTCTAACCTTGGTGGTCTCGCGTCCTGTTATTGGGAAGGTGAGTTTTCCCGCTACACTACATAGTGGCTGTTACAGTCCTTACATTGTATGTTGTAGATAACTCCTGTTTTTTCTTCTTGGGCTACTGGGTCTTTTGGTTTACTTATGATGTTCTGAAGGGTTTTGGTTGGTTTGTGTGCTACAGTGATGCCGTGTGGTTGTAACAGTCTATTAGTAGTTTCTGAGATGTTTCTGATGTATGGCAGTGTAATCCTTTTCATAGCTTCTGTTGGTTTTGCTGTGTTGGGTTGAGTGGTCAGGCACTTTTTGATAAAGTTGCGTGGATATCCATTTTGCTGGAAGATGCTATATAAGTGGTCTGTTTCCTTTTTCTGGTGTTCTGGGTTGCTTCAGTGTGTTTGTGCTCGTCTGAATAGTGTTCTTACACAGCTCCTCTTGTGTGAGGTAGGGTTATTGCTTTGGTAGTGGAGCACTTGGTTAGTGTGGGTAGATTTCCGGTAGACTTGTGTTTCTAGAATGCCATCATTTCCTCTACTGATGAGGATGTCCAAGACGGGTAGTGTGTTGTTGTTTTCTTCTTCCCTTGTGAATTTTATTCCTTTGAAGATGTTGTTGGAGGAAACACATGAAGCCATCATGTGCTCGTCTGAATAGTGTTCTTACACAGCTCCTCCTCCTCAAGAGGAGGAGACTGTGAGTTCCAGTCCTGCCTTTGGCATGAAAGCCAGCTGGGTGACCTTGGGCCAGTCACTCTTTCTCAGCCCAACTCACCTCACAGGGTTGTTGTTGTGGGGAAAATAGGAGGAGGAAGGAGTATTAGGTATGTTCGCCGCCTTGAGTTATTTATAAAAATAATGAAGGCAGGATAAAAACTAATTAAATAAATAAATATGGAATTCAGTTAAATATACAAAATACCTGACAGACAAATGGAGGTATAGTTTCCTACCTCCAAAGGCTTATGTGATTTAATGCATTATAATCTAATTCATTATTGTAAAGTCAAGGTATTTCTCCAGGATGATCTGCCCCCAACCTGACCCTTCAGGTCTTCAACAGTACACCCATTGCCACTATAACTGAGTCCATCCAACTTGCTGCTGGTGGTCTCCTTCGTCTCTTACCTAGCATTATAGTCTTCTCAAAAGAGCTAGACATTCACATAATTTATCCAAAATATGATAATTTGAGCCTGGTCATTTGACTCCTAAGTGTGAATTTGGGTTGATTTGTTTGATGATCCATTTGTTTGTTTTCTTGGCTATCCATGGTATTCTCAAGAGTCTTCTCCAACACCAAAGTTCAAAAGCATCCATCCTCTTTATAATCTGTTTCTTCAAAGTCCAATTACCTCAAGCTTGCATTAAAAGGGAAGTAGACAAATTCATGGACCATGTATATAGGCAGAAGAACCATGTTTACCTGAATACTAGATGCTGGTGACAAACAATGTGGACAAAGGCCTTTGCTTCTTGTCTTGCTTCTTATGTGCTTCTCAGTCATCTGTCAGACCTCCAGAAAAAAAATAGAAGATTGGATTACATGGTGCATAATGATATTACTGACCAGATAAAGAACAACCTGAAATTCATAAGCATCAGCAAAACTAGAGATGGATCTTGATATGGATGTTCAGAAGTTGCTATAAAATAGAATACCAGCTCTAAACTGATTGCCTGGTACTGCCACAAATTCAGAAAACCAGCAGCAGCATCAGGAGCCCTTCTAATGAAGAAAAAAAAACTTGATTTGTCCTTTTATAGCTTCATTTATGAATACTATTTCATCATTACTCCAATTGTAGATATGTCTGT
The DNA here is from genome assembly GCA_023362775.1 of Charina bottae. Classification (NCBI taxonomy): domain Eukaryota; kingdom Metazoa; phylum Chordata; class Lepidosauria; order Squamata; family Charinaidae; genus Charina; species Charina bottae. The sequence goes on along the minus strand of JALMGJ010000004.1, from coordinate 31,781,029 downwards.
GATGTGAGAAGGTTAATAAAATATAATAATTACATTTTTATTTATCTAAGCCAGGGGTGGGCAATGTCAGGCCTGCAGGCCGTATAAGGCCCGTGGGACTCCCGCCTAAGGCCCGTGGGGCTCCCGCCCGCAAACCCTGACCCTTCCATGCGATTGGCTCCTGCCCGCAAACCCCGCCCCCCAGTGTTTGTGATTGGCTCCTGCCCTCAAACTCCGGCCCCCGGTCCGCAGAAATCCCAGAAACCCCCACCCCCACCCAGTCCCCGGTTATAAATATCCAAATGGCCCTTGGCAGAAAAAAGGTTCCGCACCCCTGATCTAAGCCATAAAGGTAAAGGTAAAGGTTTTCCCCTGCACAGTTCCTGGTTCAGCCTCTGCTCCAGGACTCCAGTGAGGAGTCAGCAGATGAGCTGCCCCTGGTGAACCCCCAGGGGAGTAAACCAGACGAAGCCCCAGAATTAGGCACGGCTCCGGAGGTAGACCCAGCACCACAGGGCAGTGGGGAGTTGTCAACAACTGAGGCTACAGGGGAGCAAACTGGGGATGGTGGTTTGTCCCCACCCTCTAGCCAGCAGCCAGCTGGTTCTCATCAAACTCCCAGCTCGCCAGAATCACCCAAAGGGCAGAGACGGAGACATGTACGCATTGCCTTAAAGGACAGACGAAGAAGTGCGAGGCTAGCTGCAAGGGAGTTACGTAGGGGAAACGTTGAGTCTTTGCAGGATTCAGATGACAGCCCCTAATCTCCTAATAAATCTCCAGCAGAGTGGTGAGTGAGTTGTGGAAGCAACGTAGCATATTGGCTTTGCGACCACTCCGGCATCTTGTCTTGATTCCTGATTTCTTGACCCTGGTTGGACTACTGTTGATCTGTTTTCTCGACTCTTTGACCTGGCTTTGACTTCTCGCTGACCTACTTGTTACCACCCCTGACCTGGCTTTGGAATATCGGTTGTCTTCTGGCTCCAACTCTGACTTCGGCAAACGGACTCCTGGTTTCTCTCTCTCGGCTTTTCCCTGCAGCATGACTTCTGGCTGTATCTGTTGCTAAGCATACAGCTGGTGAGTGCATTCCTGCCTTCAGCTCACAGCAGAGACTCTGTGTAACCTGATATCAGTGACAGGCCAGCACACACAGTCATGTCTGACTCTAGGGGGTGGTGCTCATCTCCGTTTCTTAGCTGAAGAGCCAACGCTGTCCGAAGATGCTTCCATGGTTATGTGGCCGGCATGACGTGCGTGGAATGCTGTTATCATCCCACCGAAGTGGTACCTATTAATCTACTTGTATTTGCATGCTTTCGAATTGCTAGGTTGGCAAGAGCTGGGGCGAGTGCGGGAGCTCAATCTGTCACGCGATGCTCGGGTCTCGAACCGCTGACCTTCCGATCGACAAGCCTGGCTTCTTAACCACTGAGCCATATCTATCTAAGCCATATTAATAGCAAAAAGCTAAGACACTTTCAGGCTTGTTCGGTGCTGATAACTAATCAATAAATCCTTGTCCATAGAAAAATTCAGAGGAGTACCACCACAAGTGTCTGCATGGTGACAAAATTTTGCAGATAAAAGAAAGCATACCTCTCAACATCCCTCATAATCCTGCTTTGATGCCACTGTTTCCTAACATTTCTTCCCAAGCAAGATGCTGCCTATTATACTATAAATTTCTATGTTATACAACCCCCATCTTTTTCCAGTGCATCAGACAATGTATTTCCTGTGTCTAAATGACCACATGTAAATGGAGTGAAGACGGATATACCCTAAATTGGAAACTCACAGTGGATCCCTCTGCAGACTTAGCTTCACAAACTAGAGGTGAAACCAGACCAAAGGCTGATGTACTTTTCTGTCTGTTTGGATTAAGTTTTGTTTAATATTTATACTAGAGTTTTACAATTCAATAAGATTATAAAAATGAAAAATAAGAAAAATAAGAAATAGGAAATAAGAAAAAAAAGTGGGGAAAAAGAGAAAACGTAGAATTTTGACTTCCACCCTTCTTTCTAGCGAGTAATTGCCATCTCACTCCTTCATCCCCCCTTTAGTCCTTTTTAAGACCCAAATCAATAAATCCTCAATTCTGTCTTTTCTTCTTTCAGCAAAAAGTGCATATAAGGCTTCCAGTATTTTAAAAAAGTCTTTGTTTTTTTCCTGAGATTAATTGTAAAATTTAAAAAAACTAAAGGTGAACAAAAAAAAAAATCCAACCAAGTTAAATCAGAAACAAAATAAAACAAGCAACAGTGACAGGTCTAAAAAAACTACTATCTTTAAAAAAGAAATGAAAAATTTAACATGGCCTGAATTAGTGGAAGCACAAAGAAAATGCTGTCTGAATTAGACTCCTGATTGAACTGATTATCCTGACCGCGGAGTCAGGAAAACCTCCCGGGATGGGCCGGACCGAACCAGGTCAAATTGAAAAACGAAGTCAGCCATGAGCTTCGAGGTTGAATTTAAGGCTTAGAGGCACTTTGGATGCTTGATTTGGGACGGCATAATTTTTGGACCCAATATCAAAAAATTCCTGACCGCGCAGTCCGGAAAACCTCCCGGGGTGGGCCGGACCGAATCAGGTCAAATTGAAAAACGAAGTCCGCCATGAGATTCGGGGTTGAATTTAAGGCTTCGAGGCACTTTTGGATGCTTGATTTGGGACGGGATAATTTTTGGCCCAAAAATCAAAAAATTCCTGACTGCGGAGTCAGGAAAACCTCCCGGGGTGGGCCAGACCGAATCAGGTAAAATTGAAAAACAAAGTCCGCCATGCGATTCGGGGTTGAATTTAAGGCTCAGAGGTACTTTTGGATGCTTGATTTGGGACGGCATAATTTTTGGCCCAAAAATCAAAAAATTCCTGACCACGGAATCAGGAAAACCTCCCGGGCTGGGCCGGACCGAATCAGGTCAAATGGAAAAACGAAGTCCGCCATGAGATTCGGGGTTGAATTTAAGGCTTAGAGGCACTTTTGGATGCTTGATTTGGGACGGAATAAGTTTTGGCCCAAAAATCCAAAAATTCCTGACCGCGCAGTCCGGAAAACCTCCCGGGGTGGGCCGGACCGAATCAGGTCAAATTGAAAAACGAAGTCCGCCATGAGATTCGGGGTTGAATTTAAGGCTCAGAGGCACTTTTGGATGCTTGATTTGGGACGGCATAATTTTTGGCCCAAAAATCAAAAAATTCCTGACCACGGAGTCAGGAAAACCTCCCGGGGTGGGCCGGACCGAATCAGGTCAAATTGAAAAACGAAGTCCGCCATGAGATTCGGGGTTGAATTTAAGGCTTAGAGGCACTTTTGGATGCTTGATTTGAGACGGCATAATTTTTGGCCCAAAAATCCAAAAATTCCTGACCGCGGAGTCAGGAAAACCTGCTGGGATGGACCGGACGGAATCAGGTCAAATTGAAAAACGAAGTCCGCCATGAGCTTCGGGGTTGAATTTAAGGCTTAGAGGCACTTTTGGATGCTTGATTTGGGACGGCATAATTTTTGGCCCCAATATCAAAAAATTCCTGACCGCGCAGTCCGGAAAACCTCCCAGGGTGGGTCGGACCGAATCAGGTCAAATTGAAAAACGAAGTCCGCCATGAGATTCCGGGTTGAATTTAAGGCTTACAGGCATTTTTGGATGCTTGATTTGGGACGGCATAATTTTTGGCCCAAAAATCCAAAAATTCCTGACCACGGAGTGATGAAAATCTCCCGGGATGGGTCAGACGGAATCAGGTCAAATTGAAAAACGAAGTCCGCCATGAGATTCGGGGTTGAATTTAAGGCTTAGAGGCACTTTTGGATGCTTGATTTGGGACGGCATAATTTTTGGCCCAAAAATCCGAAACTTCCTGACCGCGGAGTGAGGAAAACCTCCCGGGATGGGCCGGACGGAATCAGGTCAAATTGAAAAACGAAGTCCGCCATGAGATTCGGGGTTGAATTTAAGGCTTAGAGGCACTTTTGGATGCTTGATTTGGGACGGCATAAGTTTTGGCCCAAAAATCAAAAAATTCCTGACCACGGAATCAGGAAAACCTCCCGGGATAGGCCGGACGGAATCAGGTCAAATTGAAAAACGAAGTCCGCCATGAGCTTCGGGGTTGAATTTAAGGCTTAGAGGCACTTTTGGATGCTTGATTTGGGACGGCATAAGTTTTGGCCCAAAAATCAAAAAATTCCTGACCACGGAATCAGGAAAACCTCCCGGGATAGGCCGGACGGAATCAGGTCAAATTGAAAAATGAAGTCCGCCATGAGCTTCGGGGTTGAATTTAAGGCTTAGAGGCACTTTTGGATGCTTGATTTGGGACGGCATAATTTTTGGCCCCAATATCAAAAAATTCCTGACCGCGCAGTCCGGAAAACCTCCCGGGGTGGGTCGGACGGAATCAGGTCAAATTGAAAAACGAAGTCCGCCATGAGATTCCGGGTTGAATTTAAGGCTTAGAGGCACTTTTGGATGCTTGATTTGGGACAGCAAAATATTTGGCCCAAAAATCCAAAAATTCCTGACCGCGGAGTCAGGAAAACCTCCCGGGATGGGCCAGACGGAATCAGGTCAAATTGAAAAACGAAGTCCGCCATGAGATTCGGGGTTGAATTTAAGGCTTAGAGGCACTTTTGGATGCTTGATTTGGGACGGCATAAGTTTTGGCCCAAAAATCAAAAAATTCCTGACCACGGAATCAGGAAAACCTCCCGGGATAGGCCGGACGGAATCAGGTCAAATTGAAAAACGAAGTCCGCCATGAGCTTCGGGGTTGAATTTAAGGCTTAGAGGCACTTTTGGATGCTTGATTTGGGACGGCATAATTTTTGGCCCCAATATCAAAAAATTCCTGACCGCGCAGTCCGGAAAACCTCCCGGGGTGGGTCGGACCGAATCAGGTCAAATTGAAAAACAAAGTCCGCCATGAGCTTCGGGGTTGAATTTAAGGCTTAGAGGCACTTTTGGATGCTTGATTTCGGACGGCATAATTTTTGGCCCCAATATCAAAAAATTCCTGACCGCGCAGTCCGGAAAACCTCCCGGGGTGGGTCGGACCGAATCAGGTCAAATTGAAAAACGAAGTCCGCCATGAGATTCCGGGTTGAATTTAAGGCTTACAGGCATTTTTGGATGCTTGATTTGGGACGGCATAATTTTCGGCCCAAAAATCCAAAAATTCCTGACCACGGAGTGATGAAAATCTCCCGGGATGGGCCAGACGGAATCAGGTCAAATTGAAAAACGAAGTCCGCCATGAGATTCGGGGTTGAATTTAAGGCTTAGAGGCACTTTTGGATGCTTGATTTGGGACGGCATAATTTTTGGCCCAAAAATCCGAAACTTCCTGACCGCGGAGTGAGGAAAACCTCCCGGGATGGGCCGGACGGAATCAGGTCAAATTGAAAAACGAAGTCCGCCATGAGATTCGGGGTTGAATTTAAGGCTTAGAGGCACTTTTGGATGCTTGATTTGGGACGGCATAAGTTTTGGCCCAAAAATCAAAAAATTCCTGACCACGGAATCAGGAAAACCTCCCGGGATAGGCCGGACGGAATCAGGTCAAATTGAAAAACGAAGTCCGCCATGAGCTTCGGGGTTGAATTTAAGGCTTAGAGGCACTTTTGGATGCTTGATTTGGGACGGCATAATTTTTGGCCCAAAAATCCGAAACTTCCTGACCGCGGAGTCAGGAAAACCTCCCTGGGTGGGTCGGACGGAATCAGGTCAAATTGAAAAACGAAGTCCGCCATGAGATTCCGGGTTGAATTTAAGGCTTAGAGGCACTTTTGGATGCTTGATTTGGGACGGCATAAGTTTTGGCCCAAAAATCAAAAAATTCCTGACCACGGAATCAGGAAAACCTCCCGGGATGGGCCGGACGGAATCAGGTCAAATTGAAAAACAAAGTCTGCCATGAGCTTTGGGGTTGAATTTAAGGCTTAGAGGCACTTTTGGATGCTTGATTTGGGACGGCATAATTTTTGGACCCAATATCAAAAAATTCCTGACCGCGCAGTCCGGAAAACCTCCCGGGGTGGGCCGGACCGAATCAGGTCAAATTGAAAAACGAAGTCCGCCATGAGATTCGGGGTTGAATTTAAGGCTTCGAGGCACTTTTGGATGCTTGATTTGGGACGGCATAATTTTTGGCCCAAAAATCAAAAAATTCCTGACCACGGAGTGATGAAAATCTCCCGGGATGGGCCAGACGGAATCAGGTCAAATTGAAAAACGAAGTCCGCCATGAGATTCGGGGTCGAATTTAAGGCTTAGAGGCACTTTTGGATGCTTGATTTGGGACGGCATAATTTTTGGCCCCAATATCAAAAAATTCCTGACCGCGCAGTCCGGAAAACCTCCCAGGGTGGGTCGGACCGAATCAGGTCAAATTGAAAAACGAAGTCCGCCATGAGATTCCGGGTTGAATTTAAGGCTTACAGGCATTTTTGGATGCTTGATTTGGGACGGCATAATTTTTGGCCCAAAAATCCAAAAATTCCTGACCACGGAGTGATGAAAATCTCCCGGGATGGGTCAGACGGAATCAGGTCAAATTGAAAAACGAAGTCCGCCATGAGATTCGGGGTTGAATTTAAGGCTTAGAGGCACTTTTGGATGCTTGATTTGGGACGGCATAATTTTTGGCCCAAAAATCCGAAACTTCCTGACCGCGGAGTGAGGAAAACCTCCCGGGATGGGCCGGACGGAATCAGGTCAAATTGAAAAACGAAGTCCGCCATGAGATTCGGGGTTGAATTTAAGGCTTAGAGGCACTTTTGGATGCTTGATTTGGGACGGCATAAGTTTTGGCCCAAAAATCAAAAAATTCCTGACCACGGAATCAGGAAAACCTCCCGGGATAGGCCGGACGGAATCAGGTCAAATTGAAAAACGAAGTCCGCCATGAGCTTCGGGGTTGAATTTAAGGCTTAGAGGCACTTTTGGATGCTTGATTTGGGACGGCATAAGTTTTGGCCCAAAAATCAAAAAATTCCTGACCACGGAATCAGGAAAACCTCCCGGGATAGGCCGGACGGAATCAGGTCAAATTGAAAAATGAAGTCCGCCATGAGCTTCGGGGTTGAATTTAAGGCTTAGAGGCACTTTTGGATGCTTGATTTGGGACGGCATAATTTTTGGCCCCAATATCAAAAAATTCCTGACCGCGCAGTCCGGAAAACCTCCCGGGATGGGTCGGACGGAATCAGGTCAAATTGAAAAACGAAGTCCGCCATGAGATTCCGGGTTGAATTTAAGGCTTAGAGGCACTTTTGGATGCTTGATTTGGGACAGCAAAATATTTGGCCCAAAAATCCAAAAATTCCTGACCGCGGAGTCAGGAAAACCTCCCGGGATGGGCCAGACGGAATCAGGTCAAATTGAAAAACGAAGTCCGCCATGAGATTCGGGGTTGAATTTAAGGCTTAGAGGCACTTTTGGATGCTTGATTTGGGACGGCATAAGTTTTGGCCCAAAAATCAAAAAATTCCTGACCACGGAATCAGGAAACCCTCCCGGGATAGGCCGGACGGAATCAGGTCAAATTGAAAAACGAAGTCCGCCATGAGCTTCGGGGTTGAATTTAAGGCTTAGAGGCACTTTTGGATGCTTGATTTGGGACGGCATAATTTTTGGCCCCAATATCAAAAAATTCCTGACCGCGCAGTCCGGAAAACCTCCCGGGGTGGGTCGGACCGAATCAGGTCAAATTGAAAAACAAAGTCCGCCATGAGCTTCGGGGTTGAATTTAAGGCTTAGAGGCACTTTTGGATGCTTGATTTCGGACGGCATAATTTTTGGCCCCAATATCAAAAAATTCCTGACCGCGCAGTCCGGAAAACCTCCCGGGGTGGGTCGGACCGAATCAGGTCAAATTGAAAAACGAAGTCCGCCATGAGATTCCGGGTTGAATTTAAGGCTTACAGGCATTTTTGGATGCTTGATTTGGGACGGCATAATTTTCGGCCCAAAAATCCAAAAATTCCTGACCACGGAGTGATGAAAATCTCCCGGGATGGGCCAGACGGAATCAGGTCAAATTGAAAAACGAAGTCCGCCATGAGATTCGGGGTTGAATTTAAGGCTTAGAGGCACTTTTGGATGCTTGATTTGGGACGGCATAATTTTTGGCCCAAAAATCCGAAACTTCCTGACCGCGGAGTGAGGAAAACCTCCCGGGATGGGCCGGACGGAATCAGGTCAAATTGAAAAACGAAGTCCGCCATGAGATTCGGGGTTGAATTTAAGGCTTAGAGGCACTTTTGGATGCTTGATTTGGGACGGCAAAATTATTGGCCCAAAAATCCAAAAATTCCTGACCGCGGAGTCAGGAAAACCTCCCGGGATAGGCCGGACGGAATCAGGTCAAATTGAAAAACGAAGTCCGCCATGAGCTTCGGGGTTGAATTTAAGGCTCAGAGGCACTTTTGGATGCTTGATTTGGGACGGCATAATTTTTGGCCCAAAAATCCGAAACTTCCTGACCGCGGAGTCAGGAAAACCTCCCTGGGTGGGTCGGACGGAATCAGGTCAAATTGAAAAACGAAGTCCGCCATGAGATTCCGGGTTGAATTTAAGGCTTAGAGGCACTTTTGGATGCTTGATTTGGGACGGCATAAGTTTTGGCCCAAAAATCAAAAAATTCCTGACCACGGAATCAGGAAAACCTCCCGGGATGGGCCGGACGGAATCAGGTCAAATTGAAAAACAAAGTCTGCCATGAGCTTTGGGGTTGAATTTAAGGCTTAGAGGCACTTTTGGATGCTTGATTTGGGACGGCATAATTTTTGGACCCAATATCAAAAAATTCCTGACCGCGCAGTCCGGAAAACCTCCCGGGGTGGGCCGGACCGAATCAGGTCAAATTGAAAAACGAAGTCCGCCATGAGATTCGGGGTTGAATTTAAGGCTTCGAGGCACTTTTGGATGCTTGATTTGGGACGGCATAATTTTTGGCCCAAAAATCAAAAAATTCCTGACCACGGAGTGATGAAAATCTCCCGGGATGGGCCAGACGGAATCAGGTCAAATTGAAAAACGAAGTCCGCCATGAGATTCGGGGTTGAATTTAAGGCTTAGAGGCACTTTTGGATGCTTGATTTGGGACGGCATAATTTTTGGCCCCAATATCAAAAAATTCCTGACCGCGCAGTCCGGAAAACCTCCCAGGGTGGGTCGGACCGAATCAGGTCAAATTGAAAAACGAAGTCCGCCATGAGATTCCGGGTTGAATTTAAGGCTTACAGGCATTTTTGGATGCTTGATTTGGGACGGCATAATTTTTGGCCCAAAAATCCAAAAATTCCTGACCACGGAGTGATGAAAATCTCCCGGGATGGGTCAGACGGAATCAGGTCAAATTGAAAAACGAAGTCCGCCATGAGATTCGGGGTTGAATTTAAGGCTTAGAGGCACTTTTGGATGCTTGATTTGGGACGGCATAATTTTTGGCCCAAAAATCCGAAACTTCCTGACCGCGGAGTGAGGAAAACCTCCCGGGATGGGCCGGACGGAATCAGGTCAAATTGAAAAACGAAGTCCGCCATGAGATTCGGGGTTGAATTTAAGGCTTAGAGGCACTTTTGGATGCTTGATTTGGGACGGCATAAGTTTTGGCCCAAAAATCAAAAAATTCCTGACCACGGAATCAGGAAAACCTCCCGGGATAGGCCGGACGGAATCAGGTCAAATTGAAAAACGAAGTCCGCCATGAGCTTCGGGGTTGAATTTAAGGCTTAGAGGCACTTTTGGATGCTTGATTTGGGACGGCATAAGTTTTGGCCCAAAAATCAAAAAATTCCTGACCACGGAATCAGGAAAACCTCCCGGGATAGGCCGGACGGAATCAGGTCAAATTGAAAAATGAAGTCCGCCATGAGCTTCGGGGTTGAATTTAAGGCTTAGAGGCACTTTTGGATGCTTGATTTGGGACGGCATAATTTTTGGCCCCAATATCAAAAAATTCCTGACCGCGCAGTCCGGAAAACCTCCCGGGGTGGGTCGGACGGAATCAGGTCAAATTGAAAAACGAAGTCCGCCATGAGATTCCGGGTTGAATTTAAGGCTTAGAGGCACTTTTGGATGCTTGATTTGGGACAGCAAAATATTTGGCCCAAAAATCCAAAAATTCCTGACCGCGGAGTCAGGAAAACCTCCCGGGATGGGCCAGACGGAATCAGGTCAAATTGAAAAACGAAGTCCGCCATGAGATTCGGGGTTGAATTTAAGGCTTAGAGGCACTTTTGGATGCTTGATTTGGGACGGCATAAGTTTTGGCCCAAAAATCAAAAAATTCCTGACCACGGAATCAGGAAAACCTCCCGGGATAGGCCGGACGGAATCAGGTCAAATTGAAAAACGAAGTCCGCCATGAGCTTCGGGGTTGAATTTAAGGCTTAGAGGCACTTTTGGATGCTTGATTTGGGACGGCATAATTTTTGGCCCCAATATCAAAAAATTCCTGACCGCGCAGTCCGGAAAACCTCCCGGGGTGGGTCGGACCGAATCAGGTCAAATTGAAAAACAAAGTCCGCCATGAGCTTCGGGGTTGAATTTAAGGCTTAGAGGCACTTTTGGATGCTTGATTTCGGACGGCATAATTTTTGGCCCCAATATCAAAAAATTCCTGACCGCGCAGTCCGGAAAACCTCCCGGGGTGGGTCGGACCGAATCAGGTCAAATTGAAAAACGAAGTCCGCCATGAGATTCCGGGTTGAATTTAAGGCTTACAGGCATTTTTGGATGCTTGATTTGGGACGGCATAATTTTCGGCCCAAAAATCCAAAAATTCCTGACCACGGAGTGATGAAAATCTCCCGGGATGGGCCAGACGGAATCAGGTCAAATTGAAAAACGAAGTCCGCCATGAGATTCGGGGTTGAATTTAAGGCTTAGAGGCACTTTTGGATGCTTGATTTGGGACGGCATAATTTTTGGCCCAAAAATCCGAAACTTCCTGACCGCGGAGTGAGGAAAACCTCCCGGGATGGGCCGGACGGAATCAGGTCAAATTGAAAAACGAAGTCCGCCATGAGATTCGGGGTTGAATTTAAGGCTTAGAGGCACTTTTGGATGCTTGATTTGGGACGGCATAAGTTTTGGCCCAAAAATCAAAAAATTCCTGACCACGGAATCAGGAAAACCTCCCGGGATAGGCCGGACGGAATCAGGTCAAATTGAAAAACGAAGTCCGCCATGAGCTTCGGGGTTGAATTTAAGGCTTAGAGGCACTTTTGGATGCTTGATTTGGGACGGCATAATTTTTGGACCCAATATCAAAAAATTCCTGACCGCGCAGTCCGGAAAACCTCCCGGGGTGGGCCGGACCGAATCAGGTCAAATTGAAAAACGAAGTCCGCCATGAGATTCGGGGTTGAATTTAAGGCTTCGAGGCACTTTTGGATGCTTGATTTGGGACGGCATAATTTTTGGCCCAAAAATCAAAAAATTCCTGACCACGGAGTGATGAAAATCTCCCGGGATGGGCCAGACGGAATCAGGACAAATTGAAAAACGAAGTCCGCCATGAGATTCGGGGTTGAATTTAAGGCTTAGAGGCACTTTTGGATGCTTGATTTGGGACGGCATAATTTTTGGCCCAAAAATCCGAAACTTCCTGACCGCGGAGTCAGGAAAACCTCCCGGGATGGGCCGGACGGAATCAGGTCAAATTGAAAAACGAAGTCCGCCATGAGATTCGGGGTTGAATTTAAGGCTTAGAGGCACTTTTGGATGCTTGATTTGGGACGGCATAAGTTTTGGCCCAAAAATCAAAAAATTCCTGACCACGGAATCAGGAAAACCTCCCGGGATAGGCCGGACGGAATCAGGTCAAATTGAAAAACAAAGTCCGCCATGAGTTTTGGGGTTGAATTTAAGGCTTAGAGGCACTTTTGGATGCTTGATTTGGGACGGCATAATTTTTGGCCCCAATATCAAAAAATTCCTGACCGCGCAGTCCGGAAAACCTCCCGGGGTGGGTCGGACGGAATCAGGTCAAATTGAGAAACGAAGTCCGCCATGAGATTCCGGGTTGAATTTAAGGCTTAGGGGCAGGTTTCGATGTTTGATTTGGGACAGCATAATTTTGGGCCCAAAAATCAAAAAATTCCTAACCGCGGAGTCAGGAAAACCTCCCGGGATGGGAGGGACCGAATCAGGTCAATTTGAAAAACGAAGTCCGCCATGAGCTTCGAGGTTGAATGGCTTAGAGGCACTTTGGATGCTTGATTTGGGATGGCATAATTTTTGGACCCAATATCAAAAAATTCCTGACCGCACAGTCCGGAAAACCTCCCGGGGTGGGCCGGACCGAATCTGGTCAAATTGAAAAACGAAGTCCGCCATGAGATTCGGGGTTGAATTTAAGGCTTAGAGGCACTTTTGGATGCTTGATTTGGGACGGCATAATTTTTGGCCCAAAAATCCGAAACTTCCTGACCGCGGAGTGAGGAAAACCTCCCGGGATGGGCCGGACGGAATCAGGTCAAATTGAAAAACAAAGTCCGCCATGCGATTCGGGGTTGAATTTAAGGCTCAGAGGCACTTTTGGATGCTTGATTTGGGACGGCATAATTTTTGGCCCAAAAATCCAAAAATTCCTGACCGCGGAGTCAGGAAAACCTCCCGGGGTGGGCCGGACCGAATCAGGTCAAATTGAAAAACGAAGTCCGCCATGAGATTCGGGGTTGAATTTAAGGCTTAGAGGCACTTTTGGATGCTTGATTTGGGACGGCATAATTTTTGGCCCCAATATCAAAAAATTCCTGACCGCGCAGTCCGGAAAACCTCCTGGGGTGGGTCGGACGGAATCAGGTCAAATTGAAAAACGAAGTCCGCCATGAGATTCCGGGTTGAATTTAAGGCTTAGGGGCAGGTTTCGATGTTTGATTTGGGACAGCATAATTTTGGGCCCAAAAATCAAAAAATTCCTGACCGCGCAGTCCGGAAAACCTCCAGGGGTGGGCCGGACCGAATCAGGTCAAATTGAAAAACGAAGTCCGCCATGAGATTCGGGGTTGAATTTAAGGCTTCGAGGCACTTTTGGATGCTTGATTTGGGACGGCATAATTTTTGGCCCAAAAATCAAAAAATTCCTGACTGCGGAGTCAGGAAAACCTCCCGGGGTGGGCCAGACCGAATCAGGTAAAATTGAAAAACAAAGTCCGCCATGCGATTCGGGGTTGAATTTAAGGCTCAGAGGCACTTTTGGATGCTTGATTTGGGACGGCATAATTTTTGGCCCAAAAATCAAAAAATCTCTGACCACGGAGTCAGGAAAACCTCCCGGGGTGGGCCGGACCGAATCAGGTCAAATTGAAAAACGAAGTCCGCAATGAGATTCGGTGTTGAATTTAAGGCTTAGAGGCACTTTTGGATGCTTGATTTGGGACGGCATAATTTTTGGCCCAAAAATCCAAAAATTCCTGACCGCGGAGTCAGGAAAACCTCCCGGGATGGGCCGGACGGAATCAGGTCAAATTGAAAAACAAAGTCCGCCATGAGCTTTGGGGTTGAATTTACGGCTTAGAGGCACTTTTGGATGCTTGATTTGGGACGGCATAATTTTTGGCCCCAATATCAAAAAATTCCTGACCGCGCAGTCCGGAAAACCTCCCGGGGTGGGCCGGACCGAATCAGGTCAAATTGAAAAACGAAGTCCGCCATGAGATTCGGGGTTGAATTTAAGGCTTAGAGGCACTTTTGGATGCTTGATTTGGGACGGCATAATTTTTGGCCCCAATATCAAAAAATTCCTGACCGCGCAGTCCGGAAAACCTCCCGGGGTGGGTCGGACCGAATCAGGTCAAATTGAAAAACGAAGTCCGCCATGAGATTCCGGGTTGAATTTAAGGCTTACAGGGATTTTTGGATGCTTGATTTGGGACGGCATAATTTTCGGCCCAAAAATCCAAAAATTCCTGACCACGGAGTGATGAAAATCTCCCGGGATGGGCCAGACGGAATCAGGTCAAATTGAAAAACGAAGTCCGCCATGAGATTCGGGGTTGAATTTAAGGCTTAGAGGCACTTTTGGATGCTTGATTTGGGACGGCATAATTTTTGGCCCAAAAATCCGAAACTTCCTGACCGCGGAGTGAGGAAAACCTCCCGGGATGGGCCGGACGGAATCAGGTCAAATTGAAAAACGAAGTCCGCCATGAGATTCGGGGTTGAATTTAAGGCTTAGAGGCACTTTTGGATGCTTGATTTGGGACGGCATAAGTTTTGGCCCAAAAATCAAAAAATTCCTGACCACGGAATCAGGAAAACCTCCCGGGATAGGCCGGACGGAATCAGGTCAAATTGAAAAACGAAGTCCGCCATGAGCTTCGGGGTTGAATTTAAGGCTTAGAGGCACTTTTGGATGCTTGATTTGGGACGGCATAATTTTTGGCCCAAAAATCCGAAACTTCCTGACCGCGGAGTCAGGAAAACCTCCCTGGGTGGGTCGGACGGAATCAGGTCAAATTGAAAAACGAAGTCCGCCATGAGATTCCGGGTTGAATTTAAGGCTTAGAGGCACTTTTGGATGCTTGATTTGGGACGGCATAAGTTTTGGCCCAAAAATCAAAAAATTCCTGACCACGGAATCAGGAAAACCTCCCGGGATGGGCCGGACGGAATCAGGTCAAATTGAAAAACAAAGTCTGCCATGAGCTTTGGGGTTGAATTTAAGGCTTAGAGGCACTTTTGGATGCTTGATTTGGGACGGCATAATTTTTGGACCCAATATCAAAAAATTCCTGACCGCGCAGTCCGGAAAACCTCCCGGGGTGGGCCGGACCGAATCAGGTCAAATTGAAAAACGAAGTCCGCCATGAGATTCGGGGTTGAATTTAAGGCTTCGAGGCACTTTTGGATGCTTGATTTGGGACGGCATAATTTTTGGCCCCAAAATCAAAAAATTCCTGACCACGGAGTGATGAAAATCTCCCGGGATGGGCCAGACGGAATCAGGTCAAATTGAAAAACGAAGTCCGCCATGAGATTCGGGGTTGAATTTAAGGCTTAGAGGCACTTTTGGATGCTTGATTTGGGACGGCATAATTTTTGGCCCAAAAATCCGAAACTTCCTGACCGCGGAGTCAGGAAAACCTCCCGGGATGGGCCGGACGGAATCAGGTCAAATTGAAAAACGAAGTCCGCCATGAGATTCGGGGTTGAATTTAAGGCTTAGAGGCACTTTTGGATGCTTGATTTGGGACGGCATAAGTTTTGGCCCAAAAATCAAAAAATTCCTGACCACGGAATCAGGAAAACCTCCCGGGATAGGCCGGACGGAATCAGGTCAAATTGAAAAACAAAGTCCGCCATGAGTTTTGGGGTTGAATTTAAGGCTTAGAGGCACTTTTGGATGCTTGATTTGGGACGGCATAATTTTTGGCCCCAATATCAAAAAATTCCTGACCGCGCAGTCCGGAAAACCTCCCGGGGTGGGTCGGACGGAATCAGGTCAAATTGAGAAACGAAGTCCGCCATGAGATTCCGGGTTGAATTTAAGGCTTAGGGGCAGGTTTCGATGTTTGATTTGGGACAGCATAATTTTGGGCCCAAAAATCAAAAAATTCCTAACCGCGGAGTCAGGAAAACCTCCCGGGATGGGAGGGACCGAATCAGGTCAATTTGAAAAACGAAGTCTGCCATGAGCTTCGAGGTTGAATGGCTTAGAGGCACTTTGGATGCTTGATTTGGGATGGCATAATTTTTGGACCCAATATCAAAAAATTCCTGACCGCACAGTCCGGAAAACCTCCCGGGGTGGGCCGGACCGAATCTGGTCAAATTGAAAAACGAAGTCCGCCATGAGATTCGGGGTTGAATTTAAGGCTTAGAGGCACTTTTGGATGCTTGATTTGGGACGGCATAATTTTTGGCCCAAAAATCCGAAACTTCCTGACCGCGGAGTGAGGAAAACCTCCCGGGATGGGCCGGACGGAATCAGGTCAAATTGAAAAACAAAGTCCGCCATGCGATTCGGGGTTGAATTTAAGGCTCAGAGGCACTTTTGGATGCTTGATTTGGGACGGCATAATTTTTGGCCCAAAAATCCAAAAATTCCTGACCGCGGAGTCAGGAAAACCTCCCGGGGTGGGCCGGACCGAATCAGGTCAAATTGAAAAACGAAGTCCGCCATGAGATTCGGGGTTGAATTTAAGGCTTAGAGGCACTTTTGGATGCTTGATTTGGGACGGCATAATTTTTGGCCCCAATATCAAAAAAATTCCTGACCGCGCAGTCCGGAAAACCTCCTGGGGTGGGTCGGACGGAATCAGGTCAAATTGAAAAACGAAGTCCGCCATGAGATTCCGGGTTGAATTTAAGGCTTAGGGGCAGGTTTCGATGTTTGATTTGGGACAGCATAATTTTGGGCCCAAAAATCAAAAAATTCCTGACCGCGCAGTCCGGAAAACCTCCAGGGGTGGGCCGGACCGAATCAGGTCAAATTGAAAAACGAAGTCCGCCATGAGATTCGGGGTTGAATTTAAGGCTTCGAGGCACTTTTGGATGCTTGATTTGGGACGGCATAATTTTTGGCCCAAAAATCAAAAAATTCCTGACTGCGGAGTCAGGAAAACCTCCCGGGGTGGGCCAGACCGAATCAGGTAAAATTGAAAAACAAAGTCCGCCATGCGATTCGGGGTTGAATTTAAGGCTCAGAGGCACTTTTGGATGCTTGATTTGGGACGGCATAATTTTTGGCCCAAAAATCAAAAAATCTCTGACCACGGAGTCAGGAAAACCTCCCGGGGTGGGCCGGACCGAATCAGGTCAAATTGAAAAACGAAGTCCGCAATGAGATTCGGTGTTGAATTTAAGGCTTAGAGGCACTTTTGGATGCTTGATTTGGGACGGCATAATTTTTGGCCCAAAAATCCAAAAATTCCTGACCGCGGAGTCAGGAAAACCTCCTGGGATGGGACGGACGGAATCAGGTCAAATTGAAAAACAAAGTCCGCCATGAGCTTTGGGGTTGAATTTACGGCTTAGAGGCACTTTTGGATGCTTGATTTGGGACGGCATAATTTTTGGCCCCAATATCAAAAAATTCCTGACCGCGCAGTCCGGAAAACCTCCCGGGGTGGGCCGGACCGAATCAGGTCAAATTGAAAAACGAAGTCCGCCATGAGATTCGGGGTTGAATTTAAGGCTTAGAGGCACTTTTGGATGCTTGATTTGGGACGGCATAATTTTTGGCCCAAAAATCCAAAAATTCCTGACCGCGGAGTCAGGAAAACCTCCCGGGATGGGCCGGACGGAATCAGGTCAAATTGAAAAACGAAGTCCGCCATGAGATTCGGGTTTGAATTTAAGGCTTAGAGGCACTTTTGGATGCTTGATTTGGGACGGCATAAGTTTTGGCCCAAAAATCAAAAAATTCCTGACCACGGAATCAGGAAAACCTCCCGGGATGGGCCGGACGGAATCAGGTCAAATTGAAAAACAAAGTCCGCCATGAGCTTTGGGGTTGAATTTAAGGCTTAGAGGCACTTTTGGATGCTTGATTTGGGACGGCATAATTTTTGGCCCCAATATCAAAAAATTCCTGACCGCGCAGTCCGGAAAACCTCCTGGGGTGGGTCGGACGGAATCAGGTCAAATTGAAAAACGAAGTCCGCCATGAGATTCGGGGTTGAATTTAAGGCTTAGGGGCAGGTTTCGATGTTTGATTTGGGACAGCATAATTTTGGGCCCAAAAATCAAAAAATTCCTAACCGCGGAGTCAGGAAAACCTCCCGGGATGGGCTGGACCGAATCAGGTCAATTTGAAAAACGAAGTCCGCCATGAGCTTCGAGGTTGAATTTAAGGCTTAGAGGCACTTTGGATGCTTGATTTGGGACGGCATAATTTTTGGACCCAATATCAAAAAATTCCTGACCGCGCAGTCCGGAAAACCTCCCGGGGTGGGCCGGACCGAATCAGGTCAAATTGAAAAACGAAGTCCGCCATGAGATTCGGGGTTGAATTTACGGCTTCGAGGCACTTTTGGATGCTTGATTTGGGACGGCATAATTTTTGGCCCAAAAATCAAAAAATCTCTGACCACGGAGTCAGGAAAACCTCCCGGGGTGGGCCGGACCGAATCAGGTCAAATTGAAAAACGAAGTCCGCAATGAGATTCGGGGTTGAATTTAAGGCTTAGAGGCACTTTTGGATGCTTGATTTGGGACGGCATAATTTTTGGCCCAAAAATCCAAAAATTCCTGACCGCGGAGTCAGGAAAACCTCCCGGGATGGGCCGGACGGAATCAGGTCAAATTGAAAAACAAAGTCCGCCATGAGCTTTGGGGTTGAATTTAAGGCTTAGAGGCACTTTTGGATGCTTGATTTGGGACGGCATAATTTTTGGCCCCAATATCAAAAAATTCCTGACCGCGCAGTCCGGAAAACCTCCCGGGGTGGGCCGGACCGAATCAGGTCAAATTGAAAAACGAAGTCCGCCATGAGATTCGGGGTTGAATTTAAGGCTTAGAGGCACTTTTGGATGCTTGATTTGGGACGGCATAATTTTTGGCCCCAATATCAAAAAATTCCTGACCGCGCAGTCCGGAAAACCTCCCGGGGTGGGTCGGACGGAATCAGGTCAAATTGAGAAACGAAGTCCGCCATGAGATTCCGGGTTGAATTTAAGGCTTAGGGGCAGGTTTCGATGTTTGATTTGGGACAGCATAATTTTGGGCCCAAAAATCAAAAAATTCCTAACCGCGGAGTCAGGAAAACCTCCCGGGATGGGAGGGACCGAATCAGGTCAATTTGAAAAACGAAGTCCGCCATGAGCTTCGAGGTTGAATTTAAGGCTTAGAGGCACTTTGGATGCTTGATTTGGGATGGCATAATTTTTGGACCCAATATCAAAAAATTCCTGACCGCACAGTCCGGAAAACCTCCCGGGGTGGGCCGGACCGAATCTGGTCAAATTGAAAAACGAAGTCCGCCATGAGATTCGGGGTTGAATTTAAGGCTTAGAGGCACTTTTGGATGCTTGATTTGGGACGGCATAATTTTTGGCCCAAAAATCCGAAACTTCCTGACCGCGGAGTGAGGAAAACCTCCCGGGATGGGCCGGACGGAATCAGGTCAAATTGAAAAACAAAGTCCGCCATGCGATTCGGGGTTGAATTTAAGGCTCAGAGGCACTTTTGGATGCTTGATTTGGGACGGCATAATTTTTGGCCCAAAAATCCAAAAATTCCTGACCGCGGAGTCAGGAAAACCTCCCGGGGTGGGCCGGACCGAATCAGGTCAAATTGAAAAACGAAGTCCGCCATGAGATTCGGGGTTGAATTTAAGGCTTAGAGGCACTTTTGGATGCTTGATTTGGGACGGCATAATTTTTGGCCCCAATATCAAATAATTCCTGACCGCGCAGTCCGGAAAACCTCCTGGGGTGGGTCGGACGGAATCAGGTCAAATTGAAAAACGAAGTCCGCCATGAGATTCCGGGTTGAATTTAAGGCTTAGGGGCAGGTTTCGATGTTTGATTTGGGACAGCATAATTTTGGGCCCAAAAATCAAAAAATTCCTGACCGCGCAGTCCGGAAAACCTCCAGGGGTGGGCCGGACCGAATCAGGTCAAATTGAAAAACGAAGTCCGCCATGAGATTCGGGGTTGAATTTAAGGCTTCGAGGCACTTTTGGATGCTTGATTTGGGACGGCATAATTTTTGGCCCAAAAATCAAAAAATTCCTGACTGCGGAGTCAGGAAAACCTCCCGGGGTGGGCCAGACCGAATCAGGTAAAATTGAAAAACAAAGTCCGCCATGCGATTCGGGGTTGAATTTAAGGCTCAGAGGCACTTTTGGATGCTTGATTTGGGACGGCATAATTTTTGGCCCAAAAATCAAAAAATCTCTGACCACGGAGTCAGGAAAACCTCCCGGGGTGGGCCGGACCGAATCAGGTCAAATTGAAAAACGAAGTCCGCAATGAGATTCGGTGTTGAATTTAAGGCTTAGAGGCACTTTTGGATGCTTGATTTGGGACGGCATAATTTTTGGCCCAAAAATCCAAAAATTCCTGACCGCGGAGTCAGGAAAACCTCCCGGGATGGGCCGGACGGAATCAGGTCAAATTGAAAAACAAAGTCCGCCATGAGCTTTGGGGTTGAATTTAAGGCTTAGAGGCACTTTTGGATGCTTGATTTGGGACGGCATAATTTTTGGCCCCAATATCAAAAAATTCCTGACCGCGCAGTCCGGAAAACCTCCCGGGGTGGGCCGGACCGAATCAGGTCAAATTGAAAAACGAAGTCCGCCATGAGATTCGGGGTTGAATTTAAGGCTTAGAGGCACTTTTGGATGCTTGATTTGGGACGGCATAATTTTTGGCCCAAAAATCCAAAAATTCCTGACCGCGGAGTCAGGAAAACCTCCCGGGATGGGCCGGACGGAATCAGGTCAAATTGAAAAACGAAGTCCGCCATGAGATTCGGGTTTGAATTTAAGGCTTAGAGGCACTTTTGGATGCTTGATTTGGGACGGCATAAGTTTTGGCCCAAAAATCAAAAAATTCCTGACCACGGAATCAGGAAAACCTCCCGGGATGGGCCGGACGGAATCAGGTCAAATTGAAAAACAAAGTCCGCCATGAGCTTTGGGGTTGAATTTAAGGCTTAGAGGCACTTTTGGATGCTTGATTTGGGACGGCATAATTTTTGGCCCCAATATCAAAAAATTCCTGACCGCGCAGTCCGGAAAACCTCCTGGGGTGGGTCGGACGGAATCAGGTCAAGTTGAAAAACGAAGTCCGCCATGAGATTCCGGGTTGAATTTAAGGCTTAGGGGCAGGTTTCGATGTTTGATTTGGGACAGCATAATTTTGGGCCCAAAAATCAAAAAATTCCTAACCGCGGAGTCAGGAAAACCTCCCGGGATGGGCGGGACGGAATCAGGTCAAATTGAAAAACAAAGTCCGCCATGAGCTTTGGGGTTGAATTTAAGGCTTAGAGGCACTTTTGGATGCTTGATTTGGGACGGCATAATTTTTGGCCCCAATATCAAAAAATTCCTGACCGCGCAGTCCGGAAAACCTCCCGGGGTGGGCCGGACCGAATCAGGTCAAATTGAAAAACGAAGTCCGCCATGAGATTCGGGGTTGAATTTAAGGCTTAGAGGCACTTTTGGATGCTTGATTTGGGACGGCATAATTTTTGGCCCAAAAATCCAAAAATTCCTGACCGCGGAGTCAGGAAAACCTCCCGGGATGGGCCGGACGGAATCAGGTCAAATTGAAAAACGAAGTCCGCCATGAGATTCGGGTTTGAATTTAAGGCTTAGAGGCACTTTTGGATGCTTGATTTGGGACGGCATAAGTTTTGGCCCAAAAATCAAAAAATTCCTGACCACGGAATCAGGAAAACCTCCCGGGATGGGCCGGACGGAATCAGGTCAAATTGAAAAACAAAGTCCGCCATGAGCTTTGGGGTTGAATTTAAGGCTTAGAGGCACTTTTGGATGCTTGATTTGGGACGGCATAATTTTTGGCCCCAATATCAAAAAATTCCTGACCGCGCAGTCCGGAAAACCTCCTGGGGTGGGTCGGACGGAATCAGGTCAAGTTGAAAAACGAAGTCCGCCATGAGATTCCGGGTTGAATTTAAGGCTTAGGGGCAGGTTTCGATGTTTGATTTGGGACAGCATAATTTTGGGCCCAAAAATCAAAAAATTCCTAACCGCGGAGTCAGGAAAACCTCCCGGGATGGGCGGGACCGAATCAGGTCAATTTGAAAAACGAAGTCCGCCATGAGCTTCGAGGTTGAATTTAAGGCTTAGAGGCACTTTGGATGCTTGATTTGGGACGGCATAATTTTTGGACCCAATATCAAAAAATTCCTGACCGCGCAGTCCGGAAAACCTCCTGGGGTGGGCCGGACCGAATCAGGTCAAATTGAAAAACGAAGTCCGCCATGAGATTCGGGGTTGAATTTAAGGCTTCGAGGCACTTTTGGATGCTTGATTTGGGACGGCATAATTTTTGGCCCAAAAATCAAAAAATTCCTGACTGCGGAGTCAGGAAAACCTCCCGGTGTGGGCCAGACCGAATCAGGTAAAATTGAAAACCAAAGTCCGCCATGCGATTCGGGGTTGAATTTAAGGCTCAGAGGCACTTTTGGATGCTTGATTTGGGACGGCATAATTTTTGGCCCAAAAATCAAAAAATTCCTGACCACGGAGTCAGGAAAACCTCCCGGGGTGGGCCGGACCGAATCAGGTCAAATTGAAAAACGAAGTCCGCCATGAGATTCGGGGTTGAATTTAAGGCTTAGAGGCACTTTTGGATGCTTGATTTGGGACGGCATAATTTTTGGCCCAAAAATCCAAAAATTCCTGACCGCGGAGTCAGGAAAACCTCCCGGGATGGGCCGGACGGAATCAGGTCAAATTGAAAAACAAAGTCCGCCATGAGCTTTGGGGTTGAATTTAAGGCTTACAGGCACTTTTGGATGCTTGATTTGGGACGGCATAATTTTTGGCCCCAATATCAAAAAATTCCTGACCGCGCAGTCCGGAAAACCTCCCGGGGTGGGTCGGACGGAATCAGGTCAAATTGAAAAACGAAGTCCGCCATGAGATTCCGGGTTGAATTTAAGGCTTAGGGGCAGGTTTCGATGTTTGATTTGGGACAGCATAATTTTGGGCCCAAAAATCAAAAAATTCCTAACCGCGGAGTCAGGAAAACCTCCCGGGATGGGCGGGACCGAATCAGGTCAATTTGAAAAACGAAGTCCACCATCAGCTTCGAGGTTGAATTTAAGGCTTAGAGGCACTTTGGATGCTTGATTTGGGACGGCATAATTTTTGGACCCAATATCAAAAAATTCCTGACCGCGCAGTCCGGAAAACCTCCTGGGGTGGGCCGGACCGAATCAGGTCAAATTGAAAAACGAAGTCCGCCATGAGATTCGGGGTTGAATTTAAGGCTTCGAGGCACTTTTGGATGCTTGATTTGGGACGGCATAATTTTTGGCCCAAAAATCAAAAGATTCCTGACTGCGGAGTCAGGAAAACCTCCCGGGGTGGGCCAGACCGAATCAGGTAAAATTGAAAACCAAAGTCCGCCATGCGATTCGGGGTTGAATTTAAGGCTCAGAGGCACTTTTGGATGCTTGATTTGGGACGGCATAATTTTTGGCCCAAAAATCAAAAAATTCCTGACCACGGAGTCAGGAAAACCTCCCGGGGTGGGCCGGACCGAATCAGGTCAAATTGAAAAACGAAGTCCGCCATGAGATTCGGGGTTGAATTTAAGGCTTAGAGGCACTTTTGGATGCTTGATTTGGGACGGCATAATTTTTGGCCCAAAAATCCAAAAATTCCTGACCGCGGAGTCAGGAAAACCTCCCGGGATGGGCCGGACGGAATCAGGTCAAATTGAAAAACAAAGTCCGCCATGCGATTCGGGGTTGAATTTAAGGCTCAGAGGCACTTTTGGATGCTTGATTTGGGACGGCATAATTTTTGGCCCAAAAATCCAAAAATTCCTGACCGCGGAGTCAGGAAAACCTCCCGGGATGGGCCGGACCGAATCAGGTCAAATTGAAAAACGAAGTCCGCCATGAGATTCGGGGTTGAATTTAAGGCTTAGAGGCACTTTTGGATGCTTGATTTGGGACGGCATAATTTTTGGCCCCAATATCAAAAAATTCCTGACCGCGCAGTCCGGAAAACCTCCTGGGGTGGGTCGGACGGAATCAGGTCAAATTGAAAAACGAAGTCCGCCATGAGATTCCGGGTTGAATTTAAGGCTTAGGGGCAGGTTTCGATGTTTGATTTGGGACAGCATAATTTTGGGCCCAAAAATCAAAAAATTCCTAACCGCGGAGTCAGGAAAACCTCCCGGGATGGGCGGGACCGAATCAGGTCAATTTGAAAAACGAAGTCCACCATCAGCTTCGAGGTTGAATTTAAGGCTTAGAGGCACTTTGGATGCTTGATTTGGGACGGCATAATTTTTGGACCCAATATCAAAAAATTCCTGACCGCGCAGTCCGGAAAACCTCCTGGGGTGGGCCGGACCGAATCAGGTCAAATTGAAAAACGAAGTCCGCCATGAGATTCGGGGTTGAATTTAAGGCTTCGAGGCACTTTTGGATGCTTGATTTGGGACGGCATAATTTTTGGCCCAAAAATCAAAAAATTCCTGACTGCGGAGTCAGGAAAACCTCCCGGGGTGGGCCAGACCGAATCAGGTAAAATTGAAAACCAAAGTCCGCCATGCGATTCGGGGTTGAATTTAAGGCTCAGAGGCACTTTTGGATGCTTGATTTGGGACGGCATAATTTTTGGCCCAAAAATCAAAAAATTCCTGACCACGGAGTCAGGAAAACCTCCCGGGGTGGGCCGGACCGAATCAGGTCAAATTGAAAAACGAAGTCCGCCATGAGATTCGGGGTTGAATTTAAGGCTTAGAGGCACTTTTGGATGCTTGATTTGGGACGGCATAATTTTTGGCCCAAAAATCCAAAAATTCCTGACCGCGGAGTCAGGAAAACCTCCCGGGATGGGCCGGACGGAATCAGGTCAAATTGAAAAACAAAGTCCGCCATGCGATTCGGGGTTGAATTTAAGGCTCAGAGGCACTTTTGGATGCTTGATTTGGGACGGCATAATTTTTGGCCCAAAAATCCAAAAATTCCTGACCGCGGAGTCAGGAAAACCTCCCGGGGTGGGCCGGACCGAATCAGGTCAAATTGAAAAACGAAGTCCGCCATGAAATTCGGGGTTGAATTTAAGGCTTAGAGGCACTTTTGGATGCTTGATTTGGGACGGCATAATTTTTGGCCCCAATATCAAAAAATTCCTGACCGCGCAGTCCGGAAAACCTCCTGGGGTGGGTCGGACGGAATCAGGTCAAATTGAAAAACGAAGTCCGCCATGAGATTCCGGGTTGAATTTAAGGCTTAGGGGCAGGTTTCGATGTTTGATTTGGGACAGCATAATTTTGGGCCCAAAAATCAAAAAATTCCTGACCGCGCAGTCCGGAAAACCTCCAGGGGTGGGCCGGACCGAATCAGGTCAAATTGAAAAACGAAGTCCGCCATGAGATTCGGGGTTGAATTTAAGGCTTCGAGGCACTTTTGGATGCTTGATTTGGGACGGCATAATTTTTGGCCCAAAAATCAAAAAATTCCTTACTGCGGAGTCAGGAAAACCTCCCGGGGTGGGCCAGACCGAATCAGGTAAAATTGAAAAACAAAGTCCGCCATGCGATTCGGGGTTGAATTTAAGGCTCAGAGGCACTTTTGGATGCTTGATTTGGGACGGCATAATTTTTGGCCCAAAAATCAAAAAATCTCTGACCACGGAGTCAGGAAAACCTCCCGGGGTGGGCCGGACCGAATCAGGTCAAATTGAAAAACGAAGTCCGCAATGAGATTCGGTGTTGAATTTAAGGCTTAGAGGCACTTTTGGATGCTTGATTTGGGACGGCATAATTTTTGGCCCAAAAATCCAAAAATTCCTGACCGCGGAGTCAGGAAAACCTCCCGGGATGGGCCGGACGGAATCAGGTCAAATTGAAAAACAAAGTCCGCCATGAGCTTTGGGGTTGAATTTAAGGCTTAGAGGCACTTTTGGATGCTTGATTTGGGACGGCATAATTTTTGGCCCCAATATCAAAAAATTCCTGACCGCGCAGTCCGGAAAACCTCCCGGGGTGGGCCGGACCGAATCAGGTCAAATTGAAAAACGAAGTCCGCCATGAGATTCGGGGTTGAATTTAAGGCTTAGAGGCACTTTTGGATGCTTGATTTGGGACGGCATAATTTTTGGCCCAAAAATCCAAAAATTCCTGACCGCGGAGTCAGGAAAACCTCCCGGGATGGGCCGGACGGAATCAGGTCAAATTGAAAAACGAAGTCCGCCATGAGATTCGGGTTTGAATTTAAGGCTTAGAGGCACTTTTGGATGCTTGATTTGGGACGGCATAAGTTTTGGCCCAAAAATCAAAAAATTCCTGACCGCGGAGTCAGGAAAACCTCCCGGGATGGGCCGGACGGAATCAGGTCAAATTGAAAAACGAAGTCCGCCATGGGATTCGGCTTTGAATTTAAGGCTTAGAGGCACTTTTGGATGCTTGATTTGGGACGGCATAAGTTTTGGCCCAAAAATCAAAAAATTCCTGACCACGGAATCAGGAAAACCTCCCGGGATGGGCCGGACGGAATCAGGTCAAATTGAAAAACAAAGTCCGCCATGAGCTTTGGGGTTGAATTTAAGGCTTAGAGGCACTTTTGGATGCTTGATTTGGGACGGCATAATTTTTGGCCCCAATATCAAAAAATTCCTGACCGCGCAGTCCGGAAAACCTCCTGGGGTGGGTCGGACGGAATCAGGTCAAATTGAAAAACGAAGTCCGCCATGAGATTCGGGGTTGAATTTAAGGCTTCGAGGCACTTTTGGATGCTTGATTTGGGACGGCATAATTTTTGGCCCAAAAATCAAAAAATTCCTGACTGCGGAGTCAGGAAAACCTCCCGGGGTGGGCCAGACCGAATCAGGTAAAATTGAAAACCAAAGTCCGCCATGCGATTCGGGGTTGAATTTAAGGCTCAGAGGCACTTTTGGATGCTTGATTTGGGACGGCATAATTTTTGGCCCAAAAATCAAAAAATTCCTGACCACGGAGTCAGGAAAACCTCCCGGGGTGGGCCGGACCGAATCAGGTCAAATTGAAAAACGAAGTCCGCCATGAGATTCGGGGTTGAATTTAAGGCTTAGAGGCACTTTTGGATGCTTGATTTGGGACGGCATAATTTTTGGCCCAAAAATCCAAAAATTCCTGACCGCGGAGTCAGGAAAACCTCCCGGGATGGGCCGGACGGAATCAGGTCAAATTGAAAAACAAAGTCCGCCATGCGATTCGGGGTTGAATTTAAGGCTCAGAGGCACTTTTGGATGCTTGATTTGGGACGGCATAATTTTTGGCCCAAAAATCCAAAAATTCCTGACCGCGGAGTCAGGAAAACCTCCCGGGGTGGGCCGGACCGAATCAGGTCAAATTGAAAAACGAAGTCCGCCATGAAATTCGGGGTTGAATTTAAGGCTTAGAGGCACTTTTGGATGCTTGATTTGGGACGGCATAATTTTTGGCCCCAATATCAAAAAATTCCTGACCGCGCAGTCCGGAAAACCTCCTGGGGTGGGTCGGACGGAATCAGGTCAAATTGAAAAACGAAGTCCGCCATGAGATTCCGGGTTGAATTTAAGGCTTAGGGGCAGGTTTCGATGTTTGATTTGGGACAGCATAATTTTGGGCCCAAAAATCAAAAAATTCCTGACCGCGCAGTCCGGAAAACCTCCAGGGGTGGGCCGGACCGAATCAGGTCAAATTGAAAAACGAAGTCCGCCATGAGATTCGGGGTTGAATTTAAGGCTTCGAGGCACTTTTGGATGCTTGATTTGGGACGGCATAATTTTTGGCCCAAAAATCAAAAAATTCCTTACTGCGGAGTCAGGAAAACCTCCCGGGGTGGGCCAGACCGAATCAGGTAAAATTGAAAAACAAAGTCCGCCATGCGATTCGGGGTTGAATTTAAGGCTCAGAGGCACTTTTGGATGCTTGATTTGGGACGGCATAATTTTTGGCCCAAAAATCAAAAAATCTCTGACCACGGAGTCAGGAAAACCTCCCGGGGTGGGCCGGACCGAATCAGGTCAAATTGAAAAACGAAGTCCGCAATGAGATTCGGTGTTGAATTTAAGGCTTAGAGGCACTTTTGGATGCTTGATTTGGGACGGCATAATTTTTGGCCCAAAAATCCAAAAATTCCTGACCGCGGAGTCAGGAAAACCTCCCGGGATGGGCCGGACGGAATCAGGTCAAATTGAAAAACAAAGTCCGCCATGAGCTTTGGGGTTGAATTTAAGGCTTAGAGGCACTTTTGGATGCTTGATTTGGGACGGCATAATTTTTGGCCCCAATATCAAAAAATTCCTGACCGCGCAGTCCGGAAAACCTCCCGGGGTGGGCCGGACCGAATCAGGTCAAATTGAAAAACGAAGTCCGCCATGAGATTCGGGGTTGAATTTAAGGCTTAGAGGCACTTTTGGATGCTTGATTTGGGACGGCATAATTTTTGGCCCAAAAATCCAAAAATTCCTGACCGCGGAGTCAGGAAAACCTCCCGGGATGGGCCGGACGGAATCAGGTCAAATTGAAAAACGAAGTCCGCCATGAGATTCGGGTTTGAATTTAAGGCTTAGAGGCACTTTTGGATGCTTGATTTGGGACGGCATAAGTTTTGGCCCAAAAATCAAAAAATTCCTGACCGCGGAGTCAGGAAAACCTCCCGGGATGGGCCAGACGGAATCAGGTCAAATTGAAAAACGAAGTCCGCCATGGGATTCGGCTTTGAATTTAAGGCTTAGAGGCACTTTTGGATGCTTGATTTGGGACGGCATAAGTTTTGGCCCAAAAATCAAAAAATTCCTGACCACGGAATCAGGAAAACCTCCCGGGATGGGCCGGACGGAATCAGGTCAAATTGAAAAACAAAGTCCGCCATGAGCTTTGGGGTTGAATTTAAGGCTTAGAGGCACTTTTGGATGCTTGATTTGGGACGGCATAATTTTTGGCCCCAATATCAAAAAATTCCTGACCGCGCAGTCCGGAAAACCTCCTGGGGTGGGTCGGACGGAATCAGGTCAAATTGAAAAACGAAGTCCGCCATGAGATTCCGGGTTGAATTTAAGGCTTAGGGGCAGGTTTCGATGTTTGATTTGGGACAGCATAATTTTGGGCCCAAAAATCAAAAAATTCCTAACCGCGGAGTCAGGAAAACCTCCCGGGATGGGCGGGACCGAATCAGGTCAATTTGAAAAACGAAGTCCGCCATGAGCTTCGAGGTTGAATTTAAGGCTTAGAGGCACTTTGGATGCTTGATTTGGGACGGCATAATTTTTGGACCCAATATCAAAAAATTCCTGACCGCGCAGTCCGGAAAACCTCCTGGGGTGGGCCGGACCGAATCAGGTCAAATTGAAAAACGAAGTCCGCCATGAGATTCGGGGTTGAATTTAAGGCTTCGAGGCACTTTTGGATGCTTGATTTGGGACGGCATAATTTTTGGCCCAAAAATCAAAAAATTCCTGACTGCGGAGTCAGGAAAACCTCCCGGGGTGGGCCAGACCGAATCAGGTAAAATTGAAAACCAAAGTCCGCCATGCGATTCGGGGTTGAATTTAAGGCTCAGAGGCACTTTTGGATGCTTGATTTGGGACGGCATAATTTTTGGCCCAAAAATCAAAAAATTCCTGACCACGGAGTCAGGAAAACCTCCCGGGGTGGGCCGGACCGAATCAGGTCAAATTGAAAAACGAAGTCCGCCATGAGATTCGGGGTTGAATTTAAGGCTTAGAGGCACTTTTGGATGCTTGATTTGGGACGGCATAATTTTTGGCCCAAAAATCCAAAAATTCCTGACCGCGGAGTCAGGAAAACCTCCCGGGATGGGCCGGACGGAATCAGGTCAAATTGAAAAACAAAGTCCGCCATGAGCTTTGGGGTTGAATTTAAGGCTTAGAGGCACTTTTGGATGCTTGATTTGGGACGGCATAATTTTTGGCCCCAATATCAAAAAATTCCTGACCGCGCAGTCCGGAAAACCTCCCGGGGTGGGTCGGACGGAATCAGGTCAAATTGAAAAACGAAGTCCGCCATGAGATTCCGGGTTGAATTTAAGGCTTAGGGGCAGGTTTCGATGTTTGATTTGGGACAGCATAATTTTGGGCCCAAAAATCAAAAAATTCCTGACCGCGCAGTCCGGAAAACCTCCAGGGGTGGGCCGGACCGAATCAGGTCAAATTGAAAAACGAAGTCCGCCATGAGATTCGGGGTTGAATTTAAGGCTTCGAGGCACTTTTGGATGCTTGATTTGGGACGGCATAATTTTTGGCCCAAAAATCAAAAAATTCCTGACTGCGGAGTCAGGAAAACCTCCCGGGGTCGGCCAGACCGAATCAGGTAAAATTGAAAAACAAAGTCCGCCATGCGATTCGGGGTTGAATTTAAGGCTCAGAGGCACTTTTGGATGCTTGATTTGGGACGGCATAATTTTTGGCCCAAAAATCAAAAAATCTCTGACCACGGAGTCAGGAAAACCTCCCGGGGTGGGCCGGACCGAATCAGGTCAAATTGAAAAACGAAGTCCGCAATGAGATTCGGGGTTGAATTTAAGGCTTAGAGGCACTTTTGGATGCTTTATTTGGGACGGCATAATTTTTGGCCCAAAAATCCAAAAATTCCTGACCGCGGAGTGAGGAAAACCTCCCGGGATGGGCCGGACGGAATCAGGTCAAATTGAAAAACAAAGTCCGCCATGCGATTCGGGGTTGAATTTAAGGCTCAGAGGCACTTTTGGATGCTTGATTTGGGACGGCATAATTTTTGGCCCAAAAATCCAAAAATTCCTGACCGCGGAGTCAGGAAAACCTCCCGGGGTGGGCCGGACCGAATCAGGTCAAATTGAAAAACGAAGTCCGCCATGAGATTCGGGGTTGAATTTAAGGCTTAGAGGCACTTTTGGATGCTTGATTTGGGACGGCATAATTTTTGGCCCCAATATCAAATAATTCCTGACCGCGCAGTCCGGAAAACCTCCTGGGGTGGGTCGGACGGAATCAGGTCAAATTGAAAAACGAAGTCCGCCATGAGATTCCGGGTTGAATTTAAGGCTTAGGGGCAGGTTTCGATGTTTGATTTGGGACAGCATAATTTTGGGCCCAAAAATCAAAAAATTCCTGACCGCGCAGTCCGGAAAACCTCCAGGGGTGGGCCGGACCGAATCAGGTCAAATTGAAAAACGAAGTCCGCCATGAGATTCGGGGTTGAATTTAAGGCTTCGAGGCACTTTTGGATGCTTGATTTGGGACGGCATAATTTTTGGCCCAAAAATCAAAAAATTCCTGACTGCGGAGTCAGGAAAACCTCCCGGGGTGGGCCAGACCGAATCAGGTAAAATTGAAAAACAAAGTCCGCCATGCGATTCGGGGTTGAATTTAAGGCTCAGAGGCACTTTTGGATGCTTGATTTGGGACGGCATAATTTTTGGCCCAAAAATCAAAAAATCTCTGACCACGGAGTCAGGAAAACCTCCCGGGGTGGGCCGGACCGAATCAGGTCAAATTGAAAAACGAAGTCCGCAATGAGATTCGGTGTTGAATTTAAGGCTTAGAGGCACTTTTGGATGCTTGATTTGGGACGGCATAATTTTTGGCCCAAAAATCCAAAAATTCCTGACCGCGGAGTCAGGAAAACCTCCCGGGATGGGCCGGACGGAATCAGGTCAAATTGAAAAACAAAGTCCGCCATGAGCTTTGGGGTTGAATTTAAGGCTTAGAGGCACTTTTGGATGCTTGATTTGGGACGGCATAATTTTTGGCCCCAATATCAAAAAATTCCTGACCGCGCAGTCCGGAAAACCTCCCGGGGTGGGCCGGACCGAATCAGGTCAAATTGAAAAACGAAGTCCGCCATGAGATTCGGGGTTGAATTTAAGGCTTAGAGGCACTTTTGGATGCTTGATTTGGGACGGCATAATTTTTGGCCCAAAAATCCAAAAATTCCTGACCGCGGAGTCAGGAAAACCTCCCGGGATGGGCCGGACGGAATCAGGTCAAATTGAAAAACGAAGTCCGCCATGAGATTCGGGTTTGAATTTAAGGCTTAGAGGCACTTTTGGATGCTTGATTTGGGACGGCATAAGTTTTGGCCCAAAAATCAAAAAATTCCTGACCACGGAATCAGGAAAACCTCCCGGGATGGGCCGGACGGAATCAGGTCAAATTGAAAAACAAAGTCCGCCATGAGCTTTGGGGTTGAATTTAAGGCTTAGAGGCACTTTTGGATGCTTGATTTGGGACGGCATAATTTTTGGCCCCAATATCAAAAAATTCCTGACCGCGCAGTCCGGAAAACCTCCTGGGGTGGGTCGGACGGAATCAGGTCAAGTTGAAAAACGAAGTCCGCCATGAGATTCCGGGTTGAATTTAAGGCTTAGGGGCAGGTTTCGATGTTTGATTTGGGACAGCATAATTTTGGGCCCAAAAATCAAAAAATTCCTAACCGCGGAGTCAGGAAAACCTCCCGGGATGGGCGGGACGGAATCAGGTCAAATTGAAAAACAAAGTCCGCCATGAGCTTTGGGGTTGAATTTAAGGCTTAGAGGCACTTTTGGATGCTTGATTTGGGACGGCATAATTTTTGGCCCCAATATCAAAAAATTCCTGACCGCGCAGTCCGGAAAACCTCCCGGGGTGGGCCGGACCGAATCAGGTCAAATTGAAAAACGAAGTCCGCCATGAGATTCGGGGTTGAATTTAAGGCTTAGAGGCACTTTTGGATGCTTGATTTGGGACGGCATAATTTTTGGCCCAAAAATCCAAAAATTCCTGACCGCGGAGTCAGGAAAACCTCCCGGGATGGGCCGGACGGAATCAGGTCAAATTGAAAAACGAAGTCCGCCATGAGATTCGGGTTTGAATTTAAGGCTTAGAGGCACTTTTGGATGCTTGATTTGGGACGGCATAAGTTTTGGCCCAAAAATCAAAAAATTCCTGACCACGGAATCAGGAAAACCTCCCGGGATGGGCCGGACGGAATCAGGTCAAATTGAAAAACAAAGTCCGCCATGAGCTTTGGGGTTGAATTTAAGGCTTAGAGGCACTTTTGGATGCTTGATTTGGGACGGCATAATTTTTGGCCCCAATATCAAAAAATTCCTGACCGCGCAGTCCGGAAAACCTCCTGGGGTGGGTCGGACGGAATCAGGTCAAGTTGAAAAACGAAGTCCGCCATGAGATTCCGGGTTGAATTTAAGGCTTAGGGGCAGGTTTCGATGTTTGATTTGGGACAGCATAATTTTGGGCCCAAAAATCAAAAAATTCCTAACCGCGGAGTCAGGAAAACCTCCCGGGATGGGCGGGACCGAATCAGGTCAATTTGAAAAACGAAGTCCGCCATGAGCTTCGAGGTTGAATTTAAGGCTTAGAGGCACTTTGGATGCTTGATTTGGGACGGCATAATTTTTGGACCCAATATCAAAAAATTCCTGACCGCGCAGTCCGGAAAACCTCCTGGGGTGGGCCGGACCGAATCAGGTCAAATTGAAAAACGAAGTCCGCCATGAGATTCGGGGTTGAATTTAAGGCTTCGAGGCACTTTTGGATGCTTGATTTGGGACGGCATAATTTTTGGCCCAAAAATCAAAAAATTCCTGACTGCGGAGTCAGGAAAACCTCCCGGTGTGGGCCAGACCGAATCAGGTAAAATTGAAAACCAAAGTCCGCCATGCGATTCGGGGTTGAATTTAAGGCTCAGAGGCACTTTTGGATGCTTGATTTGGGACGGCATAATTTTTGGCCCAAAAATCAAAAAATTCCTGACCACGGAGTCAGGAAAACCTCCCGGGGTGGGCCGGACCGAATCAGGTCAAATTGAAAAACGAAGTCCGCCATGAGATTCGGGGTTGAATTTAAGGCTTAGAGGCACTTTTGGATGCTTGATTTGGGACGGCATAATTTTTGGCCCAAAAATCCAAAAATTCCTGACCGCGGAGTCAGGAAAACCTCCCGGGATGGGCCGGACGGAATCAGGTCAAATTGAAAAACAAAGTCCGCCATGAGCTTTGGGGTTGAATTTAAGGCTTACAGGCACTTTTGGATGCTTGATTTGGGACGGCATAATTTTTGGCCCCAATATCAAAAAATTCCTGACCGCGCAGTCCGGAAAACCTCCCGGGGTGGGTCGGACGGAATCAGGTCAAATTGAAAAACGAAGTCCGCCATGAGATTCCGGGTTGAATTTAAGGCTTAGGGGCAGGTTTCGATGTTTGATTTGGGACAGCATAATTTTGGGCCCAAAAATCAAAAAATTCCTAACCGCGGAGTCAGGAAAACCTCCCGGGATGGGCGGGACCGAATCAGGTCAATTTGAAAAACGAAGTCCACCATCAGCTTCGAGGTTGAATTTAAGGCTTAGAGGCACTTTGGATGCTTGATTTGGGACGGCATAATTTTTGGACCCAATATCAAAAAATTCCTGACCGCGCAGTCCGGAAAACCTCCTGGGGTGGGCCGGACCGAATCAGGTCAAATTGAAAAACGAAGTCCGCCATGAGATTCGGGGTTGAATTTAAGGCTTCGAGGCACTTTTGGATGCTTGATTTGGGACGGCATAATTTTTGGCCCAAAAATCAAAAGATTCCTGACTGCGGAGTCAGGAAAACCTCCCGGGGTGGGCCAGACCGAATCAGGTAAAATTGAAAACCAAAGTCCGCCATGCGATTCGGGGTTGAATTTAAGGCTCAGAGGCACTTTTGGATGCTTGATTTGGGACGGCATAATTTTTGGCCCAAAAATCAAAAAATTCCTGACCACGGAGTCAGGAAAACCTCCCGGGGTGGGCCGGACCGAATCAGGTCAAATTGAAAAACGAAGTCCGCCATGAGATTCGGGGTTGAATTTAAGGCTTAGAGGCACTTTTGGATGCTTGATTTGGGACGGCATAATTTTTGGCCCAAAAATCCAAAAATTCCTGACCGCGGAGTCAGGAAAACCTCCCGGGATGGGCCGGACGGAATCAGGTCAAATTGAAAAACAAAGTCCGCCATGCGATTCGGGGTTGAATTTAAGGCTCAGAGGCACTTTTGGATGCTTGATTTGGGACGGCATAATTTTTGGCCCAAAAATCCAAAAATTCCTGACCGCGGAGTCAGGAAAACCTCCCGGGATGGGCCGGACCGAATCAGGTCAAATTGAAAAACGAAGTCCGCCATGAGATTCGGGGTTGAATTTAAGGCTTAGAGGCACTTTTGGATGCTTGATTTGGGACGGCATAATTTTTGGCCCCAATATCAAAAAATTCCTGACCGCGCAGTCCGGAAAACCTCCTGGGGTGGGTCGGACGGAATCAGGTCAAATTGAAAAACGAAGTCCGCCATGAGATTCCGGGTTGAATTTAAGGCTTAGGGGCAGGTTTCGATGTTTGATTTGGGACAGCATAATTTTGGGCCCAAAAATCAAAAAATTCCTAACCGCGGAGTCAGGAAAACCTCCCGGGATGGGCGGGACCGAATCAGGTCAATTTGAAAAACGAAGTCCACCATCAGCTTCGAGGTTGAATTTAAGGCTTAGAGGCACTTTGGATGCTTGATTTGGGACGGCATAATTTTTGGACCCAATATCAAAAAATTCCTGACCGCGCAGTCCGGAAAACCTCCTGGGGTGGGCCGGACCGAATCAGGTCAAATTGAAAAACGAAGTCCGCCATGAGATTCGGGGTTGAATTTAAGGCTTCGAGGCACTTTTGGATGCTTGATTTGGGACGGCATAATTTTTGGCCCAAAAATCAAAAAATTCCTGACTGCGGAGTCAGGAAAACCTCCCGGGGTGGGCCAGACCGAATCAGGTAAAATTGAAAACCAAAGTCCGCCATGCGATTCGGGGTTGAATTTAAGGCTCAGAGGCACTTTTGGATGCTTGATTTGGGACGGCATAATTTTTGGCCCAAAAATCAAAAAATTCCTGACCACGGAGTCAGGAAAACCTCCCGGGGTGGGCCGGACCGAATCAGGTCAAATTGAAAAACGAAGTCCGCCATGAGATTCGGGGTTGAATTTAAGGCTTAGAGGCACTTTTGGATGCTTGATTTGGGACGGCATAATTTTTGGCCCAAAAATCCAAAAATTCCTGACCGCGGAGTCAGGAAAACCTCCCGGGATGGGCCGGACGGAATCAGGTCAAATTGAAAAACAAAGTCCGCCATGCGATTCGGGGTTGAATTTAAGGCTCAGAGGCACTTTTGGATGCTTGATTTGGGACGGCATAATTTTTGGCCCAAAAATCCAAAAATTCCTGACCGCGGAGTCAGGAAAACCTCCCGGGGTGGGCCGGACCGAATCAGGTCAAATTGAAAAACGAAGTCCGCCATGAAATTCGGGGTTGAATTTAAGGCTTAGAGGCACTTTTGGATGCTTGATTTGGGACGGCATAATTTTTGGCCCCAATATCAAAAAATTCCTGACCGCGCAGTCCGGAAAACCTCCTGGGGTGGGTCGGACGGAATCAGGTCAAATTGAAAAACGAAGTCCGCCATGAGATTCCGGGTTGAATTTAAGGCTTAGGGGCAGGTTTCGATGTTTGATTTGGGACAGCATAATTTTGGGCCCAAAAATCAAAAAATTCCTGACCGCGCAGTCCGGAAAACCTCCAGGGGTGGGCCGGACCGAATCAGGTCAAATTGAAAAACGAAGTCCGCCATGAGATTCGGGGTTGAATTTAAGGCTTCGAGGCACTTTTGGATGCTTGATTTGGGACGGCATAATTTTTGGCCCAAAAATCAAAAAATTCCTTACTGCGGAGTCAGGAAAACCTCCCGGGGTGGGCCAGACCGAATCAGGTAAAATTGAAAAACAAAGTCCGCCATGCGATTCGGGGTTGAATTTAAGGCTCAGAGGCACTTTTGGATGCTTGATTTGGGACGGCATAATTTTTGGCCCAAAAATCAAAAAATCTCTGACCACGGAGTCAGGAAAACCTCCCGGGGTGGGCCGGACCGAATCAGGTCAAATTGAAAAACGAAGTCCGCAATGAGATTCGGTGTTGAATTTAAGGCTTAGAGGCACTTTTGGATGCTTGATTTGGGACGGCATAATTTTTGGCCCAAAAATCCAAAAATTCCTGACCGCGGAGTCAGGAAAACCTCCCGGGATGGGCCGGACGGAATCAGGTCAAATTGAAAAACAAAGTCCGCCATGAGCTTTGGGGTTGAATTTAAGGCTTAGAGGCACTTTTGGATGCTTGATTTGGGACGGCATAATTTTTGGCCCCAATATCAAAAAATTCCTGACCGCGCAGTCCGGAAAACCTCCCGGGGTGGGCCGGACCGAATCAGGTCAAATTGAAAAACGAAGTCCGCCATGAGATTCGGGGTTGAATTTAAGGCTTAGAGGCACTTTTGGATGCTTGATTTGGGACGGCATAATTTTTGGCCCAAAAATCCAAAAATTCCTGACCGCGGAGTCAGGAAAACCTCCCGGGATGGGCCGGACGGAATCAGGTCAAATTGAAAAACGAAGTCCGCCATGAGATTCGGGTTTGAATTTAAGGCTTAGAGGCACTTTTGGATGCTTGATTTGGGACGGCATAAGTTTTGGCCCAAAAATCAAAAAATTCCTGACCGCGGAGTCAGGAAAACCTCCCGGGATGGGCCGGACGGAATCAGGTCAAATTGAAAAACGAAGTCCGCCATGGGATTCGGCTTTGAATTTAAGGCTTAGAGGCACTTTTGGATGCTTGATTTGGGACGGCATAAGTTTTGGCCCAAAAATCAAAAAATTCCTGACCACGGAATCAGGAAAACCTCCCGGGATGGGCCGGACGGAATCAGGTCAAATTGAAAAACAAAGTCCGCCATGAGCTTTGGGGTTGAATTTAAGGCTTAGAGGCACTTTTGGATGCTTGATTTGGGACGGCATAATTTTTGGCCCCAATATCAAAAAATTCCTGACCGCGCAGTCCGGAAAACCTCCTGGGGTGGGTCGGACGGAATCAGGTCAAATTGAAAAACGAAGTCCGCCATGAGATTCGGGGTTGAATTTAAGGCTTCGAGGCACTTTTGGATGCTTGATTTGGGACGGCATAATTTTTGGCCCAAAAATCAAAAAATTCCTGACTGCGGAGTCAGGAAAACCTCCCGGGGTGGGCCAGACCGAATCAGGTAAAATTGAAAACCAAAGTCCGCCATGCGATTCGGGGTTGAATTTAAGGCTCAGAGGCACTTTTGGATGCTTGATTTGGGACGGCATAATTTTTGGCCCAAAAATCAAAAAATTCCTGACCACGGAGTCAGGAAAACCTCCCGGGGTGGGCCGGACCGAATCAGGTCAAATTGAAAAACGAAGTCCGCCATGAGATTCGGGGTTGAATTTAAGGCTTAGAGGCACTTTTGGATGCTTGATTTGGGACGGCATAATTTTTGGCCCAAAAATCCAAAAATTCCTGACCGCGGAGTCAGGAAAACCTCCCGGGATGGGCCGGACGGAATCAGGTCAAATTGAAAAACAAAGTCCGCCATGCGATTCGGGGTTGAATTTAAGGCTCAGAGGCACTTTTGGATGCTTGATTTGGGACGGCATAATTTTTGGCCCAAAAATCCAAAAATTCCTGACCGCGGAGTCAGGAAAACCTCCCGGGGTGGGCCGGACCGAATCAGGTCAAATTGAAAAACGAAGTCCGCCATGAAATTCGGGGTTGAATTTAAGGCTTAGAGGCACTTTTGGATGCTTGATTTGGGACGGCATAATTTTTGGCCCCAATATCAAAAAATTCCTGACCGCGCAGTCCGGAAAACCTCCTGGGGTGGGTCGGACGGAATCAGGTCAAATTGAAAAACGAAGTCCGCCATGAGATTCCGGGTTGAATTTAAGGCTTAGGGGCAGGTTTCGATGTTTGATTTGGGACAGCATAATTTTGGGCCCAAAAATCAAAAAATTCCTGACCGCGCAGTCCGGAAAACCTCCAGGGGTGGGCCGGACCGAATCAGGTCAAATTGAAAAACGAAGTCCGCCATGAGATTCGGGGTTGAATTTAAGGCTTCGAGGCACTTTTGGATGCTTGATTTGGGACGGCATAATTTTTGGCCCAAAAATCAAAAAATTCCTTACTGCGGAGTCAGGAAAACCTCCCGGGGTGGGCCAGACCGAATCAGGTAAAATTGAAAAACAAAGTCCGCCATGCGATTCGGGGTTGAATTTAAGGCTCAGAGGCACTTTTGGATGCTTGATTTGGGACGGCATAATTTTTGGCCCAAAAATCAAAAAATCTCTGACCACGGAGTCAGGAAAACCTCCCGGGGTGGGCCGGACCGAATCAGGTCAAATTGAAAAACGAAGTCCGCAATGAGATTCGGTGTTGAATTTAAGGCTTAGAGGCACTTTTGGATGCTTGATTTGGGACGGCATAATTTTTGGCCCAAAAATCCAAAAATTCCTGACCGCGGAGTCAGGAAAACCTCCCGGGATGGGCCGGACGGAATCAGGTCAAATTGAAAAACAAAGTCCGCCATGAGCTTTGGGGTTGAATTTAAGGCTTAGAGGCACTTTTGGATGCTTGATTTGGGACGGCATAATTTTTGGCCCCAATATCAAAAAATTCCTGACCGCGCAGTCCGGAAAACCTCCCGGGGTGGGCCGGACCGAATCAGGTCAAATTGAAAAACGAAGTCCGCCATGAGATTCGGGGTTGAATTTAAGGCTTAGAGGCACTTTTGGATGCTTGATTTGGGACGGCATAATTTTTGGCCCAAAAATCCAAAAATTCCTGACCGCGGAGTCAGGAAAACCTCCCGGGATGGGCCGGACGGAATCAGGTCAAATTGAAAAACGAAGTCCGCCATGAGATTCGGGTTTGAATTTAAGGCTTAGAGGCACTTTTGGATGCTTGATTTGGGACGGCATAAGTTTTGGCCCAAAAATCAAAAAATTCCTGACCGCGGAGTCAGGAAAACCTCCCGGGATGGGCCGGACGGAATCAGGTCAAATTGAAAAACGAAGTCCGCCATGGGATTCGGCTTTGAATTTAAGGCTTAGAGGCACTTTTGGATGCTTGATTTGGGACGGCATAAGTTTTGGCCCAAAAATCAAAAAATTCCTGACCACGGAATCAGGAAAACCTCCCGGGATGGGCCGGACGGAATCAGGTCAAATTGAAAAACAAAGTCCGCCATGAGCTTTGGGGTTGAATTTAAGGCTTAGAGGCACTTTTGGATGCTTGATTTGGGACGGCATAATTTTTGGCCCCAATATCAAAAAATTCCTGACCGCGCAGTCCGGAAAACCTCCTGGGGTGGGTCGGACGGAATCAGGTCAAATTGAAAAACGAAGTCCGCCATGAGATTCCGGGTTGAATTTAAGGCTTAGGGGCAGGTTTCGATGTTTGATTTGGGACAGCATAATTTTGGGCCCAAAAATCAAAAAATTCCTAACCGCGGAGTCAGGAAAACCTCCCGGGATGGGCGGGACCGAATCAGGTCAATTTGAAAAACGAAGTCCGCCATGAGCTTCGAGGTTGAATTTAAGGCTTAGAGGCACTTTGGATGCTTGATTTGGGACGGCATAATTTTTGGACCCAATATCAAAAAATTCCTGACCGCGCAGTCCGGAAAACCTCCTGGGGTGGGCCGGACCGAATCAGGTCAAATTGAAAAACGAAGTCCGCCATGAGATTCGGGGTTGAATTTAAGGCTTCGAGGCACTTTTGGATGCTTGATTTGGGACGGCATAATTTTTGGCCCAAAAATCAAAAAATTCCTGACTGCGGAGTCAGGAAAACCTCCCGGGGTGGGCCAGACCGAATCAGGTAAAATTGAAAACCAAAGTCCGCCATGCGATTCGGGGTTGAATTTAAGGCTCAGAGGCACTTTTGGATGCTTGATTTGGGACGGCATAATTTTTGGCCCAAAAATCAAAAAATTCCTGACCACGGAGTCAGGAAAACCTCCCGGGGTGGGCCGGACCGAATCAGGTCAAATTGAAAAACGAAGTCCGCCATGAGATTCGGGGTTGAATTTAAGGCTTAGAGGCACTTTTGGATGCTTGATTTGGGACGGCATAATTTTTGGCCCAAAAATCCAAAAATTCCTGACCGCGGAGTCAGGAAAACCTCCCGGGATGGGCCGGACGGAATCAGGTCAAATTGAAAAACAAAGTCCGCCATGAGCTTTGGGGTTGAATTTAAGGCTTAGAGGCACTTTTGGATGCTTGATTTGGGACGGCATAATTTTTGGCCCCAATATCAAAAAATTCCTGACCGCGCAGTCCGGAAAACCTCCCGGGGTGGGTCGGACGGAATCAGGTCAAATTGAAAAACGAAGTCCGCCATGAGATTCCGGGTTGAATTTAAGGCTTAGGGGCAGGTTTCGATGTTTGATTTGGGACAGCATAATTTTGGGCCCAAAAATCAAAAAATTCCTGACCGCGCAGTCCGGAAAACCTCCAGGGGTGGGCCGGACCGAATCAGGTCAAATTGAAAAACGAAGTCCGCCATGAGATTCGGGGTTGAATTTAAGGCTTCGAGGCACT
Source organism: Charina bottae (assembly GCA_023362775.1). Classification (NCBI taxonomy): domain Eukaryota; kingdom Metazoa; phylum Chordata; class Lepidosauria; order Squamata; family Charinaidae; genus Charina; species Charina bottae. Next base: position 31,739,959 of record JALMGJ010000004.1, on the reverse strand, counting down.
TTTGGATGCTTGATTTGGGACGGCATAATTTTTGGCCCAAAAATCAAAAAATTCCTGACTGCGGAGTCAGGAAAACCTCCCGGGGTCGGCCAGACCGAATCAGGTAAAATTGAAAAACAAAGTCCGCCATGCGATTCGGGGTTGAATTTAAGGCTCAGAGGCACTTTTGGATGCTTGATTTGGGACGGCATAATTTTTGGCCCAAAAATCAAAAAATCTCTGACCACGGAGTCAGGAAAACCTCCCGGGGTGGGCCGGACCGAATCAGGTCAAATTGAAAAACGAAGTCCGCAATGAGATTCGGGGTTGAATTTAAGGCTTAGAGGCACTTTTGGATGCTTTATTTGGGACGGCATAATTTTTGGCCCAAAAATCCAAAAATTCCTGACCGCGGAGTCAGGAAAACCTCCCGGGATGGGCCGGACGGAATCAGGTCAAATTGAAAAACAAAGTCCGCCATGAGCTTTGGGGTTGAATTTAAGGCTTAGAGGCACTTTTGGATGCTTGATTTGGGACGGCATAATTTTTGGCCCCAATATCAAAAAATTCCTGACCGCGCAGTCCGGAAAACCTCCCGGGGTGGGCCGGACCGAATCAGGTCAAATTGAAAAACGAAGTCCGCCATGAGATTCGGGGTTGAATTTAAGGCTTAGAGGCACTTTTGGATGCTTGATTTGGGACGGCATAATTTTTGGCCCAAAAATCCAAAAATTCCTGACCGCGGAGTCAGGAAAACCTCCCGGGATGGGCCGGACGGAATCAGGTCAAATTGAAAAACGAAGTCCGCCATGAGATTCGGGTTTGAATTTAAGGCTTAGAGGCACTTTTGGATGCTTGATTTGGGACGGCATAAGTTTTGGCCCAAAAATCAAAAAATTCCTGACCACGGAATCAGGAAAACCTCCCGGGATGGGCCGGACGGAATCAGGTCAAATTGAAAAACAAAGTCCGCCATGAGCTTTGGGGTTGAATTTAAGGCTTAGAGGCACTTTTGGATGCTTGATTTGGGACGGCATAATTTTTGGCCCCAATATCAAAAAATTCCTGACCGCGCAGTCCGGAAAACCTCCTGGGGTGGGTCGGACGGAATCAGGTCAAATTGAAAAACGAAGTCCGCCATGAGATTCGGGGTTGAATTTAAGGCTTAGGGGCAGGTTTCGATGTTTGATTTGGGACAGCATAATTTTGGGCCCAAAAATCAAAAAATTCCTAACCGCGGAGTCAGGAAAACCTCCCGGGATGGGCGGGACCGAATCAGGTCAATTTGAAAAACGAAGTCCGCCATGAGCTTCGAGGTTGAATTTAAGGCTTAGAGGCACTTTGGATGCTTGATTTGGGACGGCATAATTTTTGGACCCAATATCAAAAAATTCCTGACCGCGCAGTCCGGAAAACCTCCCGGGGTGGGCCGGACCGAATCAGGTCAAATTGAAAAACGAAGTCCGCCATGAGATTCGGGGTTGAATTTACGGCTTCGAGGCACTTTTGGATGCTTGATTTGGGACGGCATAATTTTTGGCCCAAAAATCAAAAAATCTCTGACCACGGAGTCAGGAAAACCTCCCGGGGTGGGCCGGACCGAATCAGGTCAAATTGAAAAACGAAGTCCGCAATGAGATTCGGGGTTGAATTTAAGGCTTAGAGGCACTTTTGGATGCTTGATTTGGGACGGCATAATTTTTGGCCCAAAAATCCAAAAATTCCTGACCGCGGAGTCAGGAAAACCTCCCGGGATGGGCCGGACGGAATCAGGTCAAATTGAAAAACAAAGTCCGCCATGAGCTTTGGGGTTGAATTTAAGGCTTAGAGGCACTTTTGGATGCTTGATTTGGGACGGCATAATTTTTGGCCCCAATATCAAAAAATTCCTGACCGCGCAGTCCGGAAAACCTCCCGGGGTGGGCCGGACCGAATCAGGTCAAATTGAAAAACGATGTCCGCCATGAGATTCGGGGTTGAATTTAAGGCTTAGAGGCACTTTTGGATGCTTGATTTGGGACGGCATAATTTTTGGCCCAAAAATCCAAAAATTCCTGACCGCGGAGTCAGGAAAACCTCCCGGGATGGGCCGGACGGAATCAGGTCAAATTGAAAAACGAAGTCCGCCATGGGATTCGGCTTTGAATTTAAGGCTTAGAGGCACTTTTGGATGCTTGATTTGGGACGGCATAAGTTTTGGCCCAAAAATCAAAAAATTCCTGACCACGGAATCAGGAAAACCTCCCGGGATGGGCCGGACGGAATCAGGTCAAATTGAAAAACAAAGTCCGCCATGAGCTTTGGGGTTGAATTTAAGGCTTAGAGGCACTTTTGGATGCTTGATTTGGGACGGCATAATTTTTGGCCCCAATATCAAAAAATTCCTGACCGCGCAGTCCGGAAAACCTCCTGGGGTGGGTCGGACGGAATCAGGTCAAATTGAAAAACGAAGTCCGCCATGAGATTCCGGGTTGAATTTAAGGCTTCGAGGCACTTTTGGATGCTTGATTTGGGACGGCATAATTTTTGGCCCAAAAATCAAAAAATTCCTGACTGTGGAGTCAGGAAAACCTCCCGGGGTGGGCCAGACCGAATCAGGTAAAATTGAAAAACAAAGTCCGCCATGCGATTCGGGGTTGAATTTAAGGCTCAGAGGCACTTTTGGATGCTTGATTTGGGACGGCATAATTTTTGGCCCAAAAATCAAAAAATTCCTGACTGTGGAGTCAGGAAAACCTCCCGGGGTGGGCCAGACCGAATCAGGTAAAATTGAAAAACAAAGTCCGCCATGCGATTCGGGGTTGAATTTAAGGCTCAGAGGCACTTTTGGATGCTTGATTTGTGACGGCATAATTTTTGGCCCAAAAATCAAAAAATCTCTGACCACGGAGTCAGGAAAACCTCCCGGGGTGGGCCGGACCGAATCAGGTCAAATTGAAAAACGAAGTCCGCAATGAGATTCGGTGTTGAATTTAAGGCTTAGAGGCACTTTTGGATGCTTTATTTGGGACGGCATAATTTTTGGCCCAAAAATCCAAAAATTCCTGACCGCGGAGTCAGGAAAACCTCCCGGGATGGGCCGGACGGAATCAGGTCAAATTGAAAAACAAAGTCCGCCATGAGCTTTGGGGTTGAATTTAAGGCTTAGAGGCACTTTTGGATGCTTGATTTGGGACGGCATAATTTTTGGCCCCAATATCAAAAAATTCCTGACCGCGCAGTCCGGAAAACCTCCCGGGGTGGGCCGGACCGAATCAGGTCAAATTGAAAAACGAAGTCCGCCATGAGATTCGGGGTTGAATTTAAGGCTTCGAGGCACTTTTGGATGCTTGATTTGGGACGGCATAATTTTTGGCCCAAAAATCAAAAAATTCCTGACTGCGGAGTCAGGAAAACCTCCCGGGGTGGGCCAGACCGAATCAGGTAAAATTGAAAACCAAAGTCCGCCATGCGATTCGGGGTTGAATTTAAGGCTCAGAGGCACTTTTGGATGCTTGATTTGGGACGGCATAATTTTTGGCCCAAAAATCAAAAAATTCCTGACCACGGAGTCAGGAAAACCTCCCGGGGTGGGCCGGACCGAATCAGGTCAAATTGAAAAACGAAGTCCGCCATGAGATTCGGGGTTGAATTTAAGGCTTAGAGGCACTTTTGGATGCTTGATTTGGGACGGCATAATTTTTGGCCCAAAAATCCAAAAATTCCTGACCGCGGAGTCAGGAAAACCTCCCGGGATGGGCCGGACGGAATCAGGTCAAATTGAAAAACAAAGTCCGCCATGAGCTTTGGGGTTGAATTTAAGGCTTAGAGGCACTTTTGGATGCTTGATTTGGGACGGCATAATTTTTGGCCCCAATATCAAAAAATTCCTGACCGCGCAGTCCGGAAAACCTCCCGGGGTGGGCCGGACCGAATCAGGTCAAATTGAAAAACGATGTCCGCCATGAGATTCGGGGTTGAATTTAAGGCTTAGAGGCACTTTTGGATGCTTGATTTGGGACGGCATAATTTTTGGCCCAAAAATCCAAAAATTCCTGACCGCGGAGTCAGGAAAACCTCCCGGGATGGGCCGGACGGAATCAGGTCAAATTGAAAAACGAAGTCCGCCATGGGATTCGGCTTTGAATTTAAGGCTTAGAGGCACTTTTGGATGCTTGATTTGGGACGGCATAAGTTTTGGCCCAAAAATCAAAAAATTCCTGACCACGGAATCAGGAAAACCTCCCGGGATGGGCCGGACGGAATCAGGTCAAATTGAAAAACAAAGTCCGCCATGAGCTTTGGGGTTGAATTTAAGGCTTAGAGGCACTTTTGGATGCTTGATTTGGGACGGCATAATTTTTGGCCCCAATATCAAAAAATTCCTGACCGCGCAGTCCGGAAAACCTCCTGGGGTGGGTCGGACGGAATCAGGTCAAATTGAAAAACGAAGTCCGCCATGAGATTCCGGGTTGAATTTAAGGCTTAGGGGCAGGTTTCGATGTTTGATTTGGGACAGCATAATTTTGGGCCCAAAAATCAAAAAATTCCTAACCGCGGAGTCAGGAAAACCTCCCGGGATGGGCGGGACCGAATCAGGTCAATTTGAAAAACGAAGTCCGCCATGAGCTTCGAGGTTGAATTTAAGGCTTAGAGGCACTTTGGATGCTTGATTTGGGACGGCATAATTTTTGGACCCAATATCAAAAAATTCCTGACCGCGCAGTCCGGAAAACCTCCTGGGGTGGGCCGGACCGAATCAGGTCAAATTGAAAAACGAAGTCCGCCATGAGATTCGGGGTTGAATTTAAGGCTTCGAGGCACTTTTGGATGCTTGATTTGGGACGGCATAATTTTTGGCCCAAAAATCAAAAAATTCCTGACTGCGGAGTCAGGAAAACCTCCCGGGGTGGGCCAGACCGAATCAGGTAAAATTGAAAACCAAAGTCCGCCATGCGATTCGGGGTTGAATTTAAGGCTCAGAGGCACTTTTGGATGCTTGATTTGGGACGGCATAATTTTTGGCCCAAAAATCAAAAAATTCCTGACCACGGAGTCAGGAAAACCTCCCGGGGTGGGCCGGACCGAATCAGGTCAAATTGAAAAACGAAGTCCGCCATGAGATTCGGGGTTGAATTTAAGGCTTAGAGGCACTTTTGGATGCTTGATTTGGGACGGCATAATTTTTGGCCCAAAAATCCAAAAATTCCTGACCGCGGAGTCAGGAAAACCTCCCGGGATGGGCCGGACGGAATCAGGTCAAATTGAAAAACAAAGTCCGCCATGAGCTTTGGGGTTGAATTTAAGGCTTAGAGGCACTTTTGGATGCTTGATTTGGGACGGCATAATTTTTGGCCCCAATATCAAAAAATTCCTGACCGCGCAGTCCGGAAAACCTCCCGGGGTGGGTCGGACGGAATCAGGTCAAATTGAAAAACGAAGTCCGCCATGAGATTCCGGGTTGAATTTAAGGCTTAGGGGCAGGTTTCGATGTTTGATTTGGGACAGCATAATTTTGGGCCCAAAAATCAAAAAATTCCTGACCGCGCAGTCCGGAAAACCTCCAGGGGTGGGCCGGACCGAATCAGGTCAAATTGAAAAACGAAGTCCGCCATGAGATTCGGGGTTGAATTTAAGGCTTCGAGGCACTTTTGGATGCTTGATTTGGGACGGCATAATTTTTGGCCCAAAAATCAAAAAATTCCTGACTGTGGAGTCAGGAAAACCTCCCGGGGTGGGCCAGACCGAATCAGGTAAAATTGAAAAACAAAGTCCGCCATGCGATTCGGGGTTGAATTTAAGGCTCAGAGGCACTTTTGGATGCTTGATTTGTGACGGCATAATTTTTGGCCCAAAAATCAAAAAATCTCTGACCACGGAGTCAGGAAAACCTCCCGGGGTGGGCCGGACCGAATCAGGTCAAATTGAAAAACGAAGTCCGCAATGAGATTCGGTGTTGAATTTAAGGCTTAGAGGCACTTTTGGATGCTTTATTTGGGACGGCATAATTTTTGGCCCAAAAATCCAAAAATTCCTGACCGCGGAGTCAGGAAAACCTCCCGGGATGGGCCGGACGGAATCAGGTCAAATTGAAAAACAAAGTCCGCCATGAGCTTTGGGGTTGAATTTAAGGCTTAGAGGCACTTTTGGATGCTTGATTTGGGACGGCATAATTTTTGGCCCCAATATCAAAAAATTCCTGACCGCGCAGTCCGGAAAACCTCCCGGGGTGGGCCGGACCGAATCAGGTCAAATTGAAAAACGAAGTCCGCCATGAGATTCGGGGTTGAATTTAAGGCTTCGAGGCACTTTTGGATGCTTGATTTGGGACGGCATAATTTTTGGCCCAAAAATCAAAAAATTCCTGACTGCGGAGTCAGGAAAACCTCCCGGGGTGGGCCAGACCGAATCAGGTAAAATTGAAAACCAAAGTCCGCCATGCGATTCGGGGTTGAATTTAAGGCTCAGAGGCACTTTTGGATGCTTGATTTGGGACGGCATAATTTTTGGCCCAAAAATCAAAAAATTCCTGACCACGGAGTCAGGAAAACCTCCCGGGGTGGGCCGGACCGAATCAGGTCAAATTGAAAAACGAAGTCCGCCGTGAGATTCGGGGTTGAATTTAAGGCTTAGAGGCACTTTTGGATGCTTGATTTGGGACGGCATAATTTTTGGCCCAAAAATCCAAAAATTCCTGACCGCGGAGTCAGGAAAACCTCCCGGGATGGGCCGGACGGAATCAGGTCAAATTGAAAAACAAAGTCCGCCATGAGCTTTGGGGTTGAATTTAAGGCTTAGAGGCACTTTTGGATGCTTGATTTGGGACGGCATAATTTTTGGCCCCAATATCAAAAAATTCCTGACCGCGCAGTCCGGAAAACCTCCCGGGGTGGGTCGGACGGAATCAGGTCTAATTGAAAAACGAAGTCCGCCATGAGATTCCGGGTTGAATTTAAGGCTTAGGGGCAGGTTTCGATGTTTGATTTGGGACAGCATAATTTTGGGCCCAAAAATCAAAAAATTCCTGACCGCGCAGTCCGGAAAACCTCCAGGGGTGGGCCGGACCGAATCAGGTCAAATTGAAAAACGAAGTCCGCCATGAGATTCGGGGTTGAATTTAAGGCTTCGAGGCACTTTTGGATGCTTGATTTGGGACGGCATAATTTTTGGCCCAAAAATCAAAAAATTCCTGACTGCGGAGTCAGGAAAACCTCCCGGGGAGGGCCAGACCGAATCAGGTAAAATTGAAAAACAAAGTCCGCCATGCGATTCGGGGTTGAATTTAAGGCTCAGAGGCACTTTTGGATGCTTGATTTGGGACGGCATAATTTTTGGCCCAAAAATCAAAAAATCTCTGACCACGGAGTCAGGAAAACCTCCCGGGGTGGGCCGGACCGAATCAGGTCAAATTGAAAAACGAAGTCCGCAATGAGATTCGGGGTTGAATTTAAGGCTTAGAGGCACTTTTGGATGCTTTATTTGGGACGGCATAATTTTTGGCCCAAAAATCCAAAAATTCCTGACCGCGGAGTCAGGAAAACCTCCCGGGATGGGCCGGACGGAATCAGGTCAAATTGAAAAACAAAGTCCGCCATGAGCTTTGGGGTTGAATTTAAGGCTTAGAGGCACTTTTGGATGCTTGATTTGGGACGGCATAATTTTTGGCCCCAATATCAAAAAATTCCTGACCGCGCAGTCCGGAAAACCTCCCGGGGTGGGCCGGACCGAATCAGGTCAAATTGAAAAACGAAGTCCGCCATGAGATTCGGGGTTGAATTTAAGGCTTAGAGGCACTTTTGGATGCTTGATTTGGGACGGCATAATTTTTGGCCCAAAAATCCAAAAATTCCTGACCGCGGAGTCAGGAAAACCTCCCGGGATGGGCCGGACGGAATCAGGTCAAATTGAAAAACGAAGTCCGCAATGAGATTCGGGGTTGAATTTAAGGCTTAGAGGCACTTTTGGATGCTTGATTTGGGACGGCATAATTTTTGGCCCAAAAATCCAAAAATTCCTGACCGCGGAGTCAGGAAAACCTCCCGGGATGGGCCGGACGGAATCAGGTCAAATTGAAAAACAAAGTCCGCCATGAGCTTTGGGGTTGAATTTAAGGCTTAGAGGCACTTTTGGATGCTTGATTTGGGACGGCATAATTTTTGGCCCCAATATCAAAAAATTCCTGACCGCGCAGTCCGGAAAACCTCCCGGGGTGGGCCGGACCGAATCAGGTCAAATTGAAAAACGATGTCCGCCATGAGATTCGGGGTTGAATTTAAGGCTTAGAGGCACTTTTGGATGCTTGATTTGGGACGGCATAATTTTTGGCCCAAAAATCCAAAAATTCCTGACCGCGGAGTCAGGAAAACCTCCCGGGATGGGCCGGACGGAATCAGGTCAAATTGAAAAACGAAGTCCGCCATGGGATTCGGCTTTGAATTTAAGGCTTAGAGGCACTTTTGGATGCTTGATTTGGGACGGCATAAGTTTTGGCCCAAAAATCAAAAAATTCCTGACCACGGAATCAGGAAAACCTCCCGGGATGGGCCGGACGGAATCAGGTCAAATTGAAAAACAAAGTCCGCCATGAGCTTTGGGGTTGAATTTAAGGCTTAGAGGCACTTTTGGATGCTTGATTTGGGACGGCATAATTTTTGGCCCCAATATCAAAAAATTCCTGACCGCGCAGTCCGGAAAACCTCCTGGGGTGGGTCGGACGGAATCAGGTCAAATTGAAAAACGAAGTCCGCCATGAGATTCCGGGTTGAATTTAAGGCTTAGGGGCAGGTTTCGATGTTTGATTTGGGACAGCATAATTTTGGGCCCAAAAATCAAAAAATTCCTAACCGCGGAGTCAGGAAAACCTCCCGGGATGGGCGGGACCGAATCAGGTCAATTTGAAAAACGAAGTCCGCCATGAGCTTCGAGGTTGAATTTAAGGCTTAGAGGCACTTTGGATGCTTGATTTGGGACGGCATAATTTTTGGACCCAATATCAAAAAATTCCTGACCGCGCAGTCCGGAAAACCTCCTGGGGTGGGCCGGACCGAATCAGGTCAAATTGAAAAACGAAGTCCGCCATGAGATTCGGGGTTGAATTTAAGGCTTCGAGGCACTTTTGGATGCTTGATTTGGGACGGCATAATTTTTGGCCCAAAAATCAAAAAATTCCTGACTGCGGAGTCAGGAAAACCTCCCGGGGTGGGCCAGACCGAATCAGGTAAAATTGAAAACCAAAGTCCGCCATGCGATTCGGGGTTGAATTTAAGGCTCAGAGGCACTTTTGGATGCTTGATTTGGGACGGCATAATTTTTGGCCCAAAAATCAAAAAATTCCTGACCACGGAGTCAGGAAAACCTCCCGGGGTGGGCCGGACCGAATCAGGTCAAATTGAAAAACGAAGTCCGCCATGAGATTCGGGGTTGAATTTAAGGCTTAGAGGCACTTTTGGATGCTTGATTTGGGACGGCATAATTTTTGGCCCAAAAATCCAAAAATTCCTGACCGCGGAGTCAGGAAAACCTCCCGGGATGGGCCGGACGGAATCAGGTCAAATTGAAAAACAAAGTCCGCCATGAGCTTTGGGGTTGAATTTAAGGCTTAGAGGCACTTTTGGATGCTTGATTTGGGACGGCATAATTTTTGGCCCCAATATCAAAAAATTCCTGACCGCGCAGTCCGGAAAACCTCCCGGGGTGGGCCGGACCGAATCAGGTCAAATTGAAAAACGATGTCCGCCATGAGATTCGGGGTTGAATTTAAGGCTTAGAGGCACTTTTGGATGCTTGATTTGGGACGGCATAATTTTTGGCCCAAAAATCCAAAAATTCCTGACCGCGGAGTCAGGAAAACCTCCCGGGATGGGCCGGACGGAATCAGGTCAAATTGAAAAACGAAGTCCGCCATGGGATTCGGCTTTGAATTTAAGGCTTAGAGGCACTTTTGGATGCTTGATTTGGGACGGCATAAGTTTTGGCCCAAAAATCAAAAAATTCCTGACCACGGAATCAGGAAAACCTCCCGGGATGGGCCGGACGGAATCAGGTCAAATTGAAAAACAAAGTCCGCCATGAGCTTTGGGGTTGAATTTAAGGCTTAGAGGCACTTTTGGATGCTTGATTTGGGACGGCATAATTTTTGGCCCCAATATCAAAAAATTCCTGACCGTGCAGTCCGGAAAACCTCCTGGGGTGGGTCGGACGGAATCAGGTCAAATTGAAAAACGAAGTCCGCCATGAGATTCGGGGTTGAATTTAAGGCTTAGGGGCAGGTTTCGATGTTTGATTTGGGACAGCATAATTTTGGGCCCAAAAATCAAAAAATTCCTAACCGCGGAGTCAGGAAAACCTCCCGGGATGGGCGGGACCGAATCAGGTCAATTTGAAAAACGAAGTCCGCCATGAGCTTCGAGGTTGAATTTAAGGCTTAGAGGCACTTTGGATGCTTGATTTGGGACGGCATAATTTTTGGACCCAATATCAAAAAATTCCTGACCGCGCAGTCCGGAAAACCTCCCGGGGTGGGCCGGACCGAATCAGGTCAAATTGAAAAACGAAGTCCGCCATGAGATTCGGGGTTGAATTTACGGCTTCGAGGCACTTTTGGATGCTTGATTTGGGACGGCATAATTTTTGGCCCAAAAATCAAAAAATCTCTGACCACGGAGTCAGGAAAACCTCCCGGGGTGGGCCGGACCGAATCAGGTCAAATTGAAAAACGAAGTCCGCAATGAGATTCGGGGTTGAATTTAAGGCTTAGAGGCACTTTTGGATGCTTGATTTGGGACGGCATAATTTTTGGCCCAAAAATCCAAAAATTCCTGACCGCGGAGTCAGGAAAACCTCCCGGGATGGGCCGGACGGAATCAGGTCAAATTGAAAAACAAAGTCCGCCATGAGCTTTGGGGTTGAATTTAAGGCTTAGAGGCACTTTTGGATGCTTGATTTGGGACGGCATAATTTTTGGCCCCAATATCAAAAAATTCCTGACCGCGCAGTCCGGAAAACCTCCCGGGGTGGGCCGGACCGAATCAGGTCAAATTGAAAAACGAAGTCCGCCATGAGATTCCGGGTTGAATTTAAGGCTTAGGGGCAGGTTTCGATGTTTGATTTGGGACAGCATAATTTTGGGCCCAAAAATCAAAAAATTCCTAACCGCGGAGTCAGGAAAACCTCCCGGGATGGGCGGGACCGAATCAGGTCAATTTGAAAAACGAAGTCCGCCATGAGCTTCGAGGTTGAATTTAAGGCTTAGAGGCACTTTTGGATGCTTGATTTGGGACGGCATAAGTTTTGGCCCAAAAATCAAAAAATTCCTGACCACGGAATCAGGAAAACCTCCCGGGATGGGCCGGACGGAATCAGGTCAAATTGAAAAACAAAGTCCGCCATGAGCTTTGGGGTTGAATTTAAGGCTTAGAGGCACTTTTGGATGCTTGATTTGGGACGGCATAATTTTTGGCCCCAATATCAAAAAATTCCTGACCGTGCAGTCCGGAAAACCTCCTGGGGTGGGTCGGACGGAATCAGGTCAAATTGAAAAACGAAGTCCGCCATGAGATTCGGGGTTGAATTTAAGGCTTAGGGGCAGGTTTCGATGTTTGATTTGGGACAGCATAATTTTGGGCCCAAAAATCAAAAAATTCCTAACCGCGGAGTCAGGAAAACCTCCCGGGATGGGCGGGACCGAATCAGGTCAATTTGAAAAACGAAGTCCGCCATGAGCTTCGAGGTTGAATTTAAGGCTTAGAGGCACTTTGGATGCTTGATTTGGGACGGCATAATTTTTGGACCCAATATCAAAAAATTCCTGACCGCGCAGTCCGGAAAACCTCCCGGGGTGGGCCGGACCGAATCAGGTCAAATTGAAAAACGAAGTCCGCCATGAGATTCGGGGTTGAATTTACGGCTTCGAGGCACTTTTGGATGCTTGATTTGGGACGGCATAATTTTTGGCCCAAAAATCAAAAAATCTCTGACCACGGAGTCAGGAAAACCTCCCGGGGTGGGCCGGACCGAATCAGGTCAAATTGAAAAACGAAGTCCGCAATGAGATTCGGGGTTGAATTTAAGGCTTAGAGGCACTTTTGGATGCTTGATTTGGGACGGCATAATTTTTGGCCCAAAAATCCAAAAATTCCTGACCGCGGAGTCAGGAAAACCTCCCGGGATGGGCCGGACGGAATCAGGTCAAATTGAAAAACAAAGTCCGCCATGAGCTTTGGGGTTGAATTTAAGGCTTAGAGGCACTTTTGGATGCTTGATTTGGGACGGCATAATTTTTGGCCCCAATATCAAAAAATTCCTGACCGCGCAGTCCGGAAAACCTCCCGGGGTGGGCCGGACCGAATCAGGTCAAATTGAAAAACGAAGTCCGCCATGAGATTCCGGGTTGAATTTAAGGCTTAGGGGCAGGTTTCGATGTTTGATTTGGGACAGCATAATTTTGGGCCCAAAAATCAAAAAATTCCTAACCGCGGAGTCAGGAAAACCTCCCGGGATGGGCGGGACCGAATCAGGTCAATTTGAAAAACGAAGTCCGCCATGAGCTTCGAGGTTGAATTTAAGGCTTAGAGGCACTTTGGATGCTTGATTTGGGACGGCATAATTTTTGGCCCCAATATCAAAAAATTCCTGACCGCGCAGTCCGGAAAACCTCCCGGGGTGGGCCGGACCGAATCAGGTCAAATTGAAAAACGAAGTCCGCCATGAGATTCGGGGTTGAATTTAAGGCTTAGAGGCACTTTTGGATGCTTGATTTGGGACGGCATAATTTTTGGCCCAAAAATCCAAAAATTCCTGACCGCGGAGTCAGGAAAACCTCCCGGGATGGGCCGGACGGAATCAGGTCAAATTGAAAAACGAAGTCCGCCATGAGATTCGGGTTTGAATTTAAGGCTTAGAGGCACTTTTGGATGCTTGATTTGGGACGGCATAAGTTTTGGCCCAAAAATCAAAAAATTCCTGACCACGGAATCAGGAAAACCTCCCGGGATGGGCCGGACGGAATCAGGTCAAATTGAAAAACAAAGTCCGCCATGAGCTTTGGGGTTGAATTTAAGGCTTAGAGGCACTTTTGGATGCTTGATTTGGGACGGCATAATTTTTGGCCCCAATATCAAAAAATTCCTGACCGTGCAGTCCGGAAAACCTCCTGGGGTGGGTCGGACGGAATCAGGTCAAATTGAAAAACGAAGTCCGCCATGAGATTCGGGGTTGAATTTAAGGCTTAGGGGCAGGTTTCGATGTTTGATTTGGGACAGCATAATTTTGGGCCCAAAAATCAAAAAATTCCTAACCGCGGAGTCAGGAAAACCTCCCGGGATGGGCGGGACCGAATCAGGTCAATTTGAAAAACGAAGTCCGCCATGAGCTTCGAGGTTGAATTTAAGGCTTAGAGGCACTTTGGATGCTTGATTTGGGACGGCATAATTTTTGGACCCAATATCAAAAAATTCCTGACCGCGCAGTCCGGAAAACCTCCCGGGGTGGGCCGGACCGAATCAGGTCAAATTGAAAAACGAAGTCCGCCATGAGATTCGGGGTTGAATTTACGGCTTCGAGGCACTTTTGGATGCTTGATTTGGGACGGCATAATTTTTGGCCCAAAAATCAAAAAATCTCTGACCACGGAGTCAGGAAAACCTCCCGGGGTGGGCCGGACCGAATCAGGTCAAATTGAAAAACGAAGTCCGCAATGAGATTCGGGGTTGAATTTAAGGCTTAGAGGCACTTTTGGATGCTTGATTTGGGACGGCATAATTTTTGGCCCAAAAATCCAAAAATTCCTGACCGCGGAGTCAGGAAAACCTCCCGGGATGGGCCGGACGGAATCAGGTCAAATTGAAAAACAAAGTCCGCCATGAGCTTTGGGGTTGAATTTAAGGCTTAGAGGCACTTTTGGATGCTTGATTTGGGACGGCATAATTTTTGGCCCCAATATCAAAAAATTCCTGACCGCGCAGTCCGGAAAACCTCCCGGGGTGGGCCGGACCGAATCAGGTCAAATTGAAAAACGAAGTCCGCCATGAGATTCCGGGTTGAATTTAAGGCTTAGGGGCAGGTTTCGATGTTTGATTTGGGACAGCATAATTTTGGGCCCAAAAATCAAAAAATTCCTAACCGCGGAGTCAGGAAAACCTCCCGGGATGGGCGGGACCGAATCAGGTCAATTTGAAAAACGAAGTCCGCCATGAGCTTCGAGGTTGAATTTAAGGCTTAGAGGCACTTTGGATGCTTGATTTGGGACGGCATAATTTTTGGACCCAATATCAAAAAATTCCTGACCGCGCAGTCCGGAAAACCTCCCGGGGTGGGCTGGACCGAATCAGGTCAAATTGAAAAACGAAGTCCGCCATGAGATTCGGGGTTGAATTTAAGGCTTCGAGGCACTTTTGGATGCTTGATTTGGGACGGCATAATTTTTGGCCCAAAAATCAAAAAATCCCTGACTGCGGAGTCAGGAAAACCTCCCGGGGTGGGCCAGACCGAATCAGGTAAAATTGAAAAACGAAGTCCGCCATGAGATTCGGGGTTGAATTTAAGGCTTAGAGGCACTTTTGGATGCTTGATTTGGGACGGCATAATTTTTGGCCCAAAAATCCAAAAATTCCTGACCGCGGAGTCAGGAAAACCTCCCGGGATGGGCCGGACGGAATCAGGTCAAATTGAAAAACAAAGTCTGCCATGAGCTTTGGGGTTGAATTTACGGCTTAGAGGCACTTTGGATGCTTGATTTGGGGCGGCATAATTTTTGGACCCAATATCAAAAAATTCCTGACCGCGCAGTCCGGAAAACCTCCCGGGGTGGGCCGGACCGAATCAGGTCAAATTGAGAAACGAAGTCCGCCATGAAATTCGGGGTTGAATTTAAGGCTTCGAGGCACTTTTGGATGCTTGATTTGGGACGGCATAATTTTTGGCCCAAAAATCAAAAAATTCCTGACTGCGGAGTCAGGAAAACCTCCCGGGGTGGGCCAGACCGAATCAGGTAAAATTGAAAAACAAAGTCCGCCATGCGATTCGGGGTTGAATTTAAGGCTCAGAGGCACTTTTGGATGCTTGATTTGGGACGGCATAATTTTTGGCCCAAAAATCAAAAAATTCCTGACCACGGAATCAGGAAAACCTCCCGGGATAGGCCGGACGGAATCAGGTCAAATTGAAAAACGAAGTCCGCCATGAGATTCGGGGTTGAATTTAAGGCTTAGAGGCACTTTTGGATGCTTGATTTGGGACGGCATAAGTTTTGGCCCAAAAATCAAAAAATTCCTGACCACGGAATCAGGAAAACCTCCCGGGATAGGCCGGACGGAATCAGGTCAAATTGAAAAACGAAGTCCGCCATGAGCTTCGGGGTTGAATTTAAGGCTTAGAGGCACTTTTGGATGCTTGATTTGGGACGGCATAATTTTTTGCCCAAAAATCCGAAACTTCCTGACCGCGGAGTCAGGAAAACCTCCCTGGGTGGGTCGGACGGAATCAGGTCAAATTGAAAAACGAAGTCCGCCATGAGATTCCGGGTTGAATTTAAGGCTTAGAGGCACTTTTGGATGCTTGATTTGGGACGGCATAAGTTTTGGCCCAAAAATCAAAAAATTCCTGACCACGGAATCAGGAAAACCTCCCGGGATGGGCCGGACGGAATCAGGTCAAATTGAAAAACAAAGTCTGCCATGAGCTTTGGGGTTGAATTTAAGGCTTAGAGGCACTTTTGGATGCTTGATTTGGGACGGTATAATTTTTGGACCCAATATCAAAAAATTCCTGACCGCGCAGTCCGGAAAACCTCCCGGGGTGGGCCGGACCGAATCAGGTCAAATTGAAAAACGAAGTCCGCCATGAGATTCGGGGTTGAATTTAAGGCTTCGAGGCACTTTTGGATGCTTGATTTGGGACGGCATAATTTTTGGCCCAAAAATCAAAAAATTCCAGACCACGGAGTGATGAAAATCTCCCGGGATGGGCCAGACGGAATCAGGTCAAATTGAAAAACGAAGTCCGCCATGAGATTCGGGGTTGAATTTAAGGCTTAGAGGCACTTTTGGATGCTTGATTTGGGACGGCATAAGTTTTGGCCCAAAAATCAAAAAATTCCTGACCACGGAATCAGGAAAACCTCCCGGGATAGGCCGGACGGAATCAGGTCAAATTGAAAAACAAAGTCCGCCATGAGTTTTGGGGTTGAATTTAAGGCTTAGAGGCACTTTTGGATGCTTGATTTGGGACGGCATAATTTTTGGCCCCAATATCAAAAAATTCCTGACCGCGCAGTCCGGAAAACCTCCCGGGGTGGGTCGGACGGAATCAGGTCAAATTGAGAAACGAAGTCCGCCATGAGATTCCGGGTTGAATTTAAGGCTTAGGGGCAGGTTTCGATGTTTGATTTGGGACAGCATAATTTTGGGCCCAAAAATCAAAAAATTCCTAACCGCGGAGTCAGGAAAACCTCCCGGGATGGGAGGGACCGAATCAGGTCAATTTAAAAAACGAAGTCCGCCATGAGCTTCGAGGTTGAATGGCTTAGAGGCACTTTGGATGCTTGATTTGGGGTGGCATAATTTTTGGACCCAATATCAAAAAATTCCTGACCGCACAGTCCGGAAAACCTCCCGGGGTGGGCCGGACCGAATCTGGTCAAATTGAAAAACGAAGTCCGCCATGAGATTCGGGGTTGAATTTAAGGCTTAGAGGCACTTTTGGATGCTTGATTTGGGACGGCATAATTTTTGGCCCAAAAATCAAAAAATTCCTGACTGCGGAGTCAGGAAAACCTCCCGGGGTGGGCCAGACCGAATCAGGTAAAATTGAAAAACAAAGTCCGCCATGCGATTCGGGGTTGAATTTAAGGCTCAGAGGCACTTTTGGATGCTTGATTTGGGACGGCATAATTTTTGGCCCAAAAATCAAAAAATTCCTGACCATGGAGTCAGGAAAACCTCCCGGGGTGGGCCGGACCGAATCAGGTCAAATTGAAAAACGAAGTCCGCCATGAGATTCGGGGTTGAATTTAAGGCTTAGAGGCACTTTTGGATGCTTGATTTGGGACGGCATAATTTTTGGCCCCAATATCAAAAAATTCCTGACCGCGCAGTCCGGAAAACCTCCTGGGGTGGGTCGGACGGAATCAGGTCAAATTGAAAAACGAAGTCCGCCATGAGATTCCGGGTTGAATTTAAGGCTTAGGGGCAGGTTTCGATGTTTGATTTGGGACAGCATAATTTTGGGCCCAAAAATCAAAAAATTCCTGACCGCGCAGTCCGGAAAACCTCCAGGGGTGGGCCGGACCGAATCAGGTCAAATTGAAAAACGAAGTCCGCCATGAGATTCGGGGTTGAATTTAAGGCTTCGAGGCACTTTTGGATGCTTGATTTGGGACGGCATAATTTTTGGCCCAAAAATCAAAAAATTCCTGACTGCGGAGTCAGGAAAACCTCCCGGGGTGGGACAGACCGAATCAGGTAAAATTGAAAAACAAAGTCCGCCATGCGATTCGGGGTTGAATTTAAGGCTCAGAGGCACTTTTGGATGCTTGATTTGGGACGGCATAATTTTTGGCCCAAAAATCAAAAAATCTCTGACCACGGAGTCAGGAAAACCTCCCGGGGTGGGCCGGACCGAATCAGGTCAAATTGAAAAACGAAGTCCGCAATGAGATTCGGTGTTGAATTTAAGGCTTAGAGGCACTTTTGGATGCTTGATTTGGGACGGCATAATTTTTGGCCCAAAAATCCAAAAATTCCTGACCGCGGAGTCAGGAAAACCTCCCGGGATGGGCCGGACGGAATCAGGTCAAATTGAAAAACAAAGTCCGCCATGAGCTTTGGGGTTGAATTTAAGGCTTAGAGGCACTTTTGGATGCTTGATTTGGGACGGCATAATTTTTGGCCCCAATATCAAAAAATTCCTGACCGCGCAGTCCGGAAAACCTCCCGGGGTGGGCCGGACCGAATCAGGTCAAATTGAAAAACGAAGTCCGCCATGAGATTCGGGGTTGAATTTAAGGCTTAGAGGCACTTTTGGATGCTTGATTTGGGACGGCATAATTTTTGGCCCAAAAATCCAAAAATTCCTGACCGCGGAGTCAGGAAAACCTCCCGGGATGGGCCGGACGGAATCAGGTCAAATTGAAAAACGAAGTCCGCCATGAGATTCGGGTTTGAATTTAAGGCTTAGAGGCACTTTTGGATGCTTGATTTGGGACGGCATAAGTTTTGGCCCAAAAATCAAAAAATTCCTGACCACGGAATCAGGAAAACCTCCCGGGATGGGCCGGACGGAATCAGGTCAAATTGAAAAACAAAGTCCGCCATGAGCTTTGGGGTTGAATTTAAGGCTTAGAGGCACTTTTGGATGCTTGATTTGGGACGGCATAATTTTTGGCCCCAATATCAAAAAATTCCTGACCGCGCAGTCCGGAAAACCTCCTGGGGTGGGTCGGACGGAATCAGGTCAAATTGAAAAACGAAGTCCGCCATGAGATTCGGGGTTGAATTTAAGGCTTAGGGGCAGGTTTCGATGTTTGATTTGGGACAGCATAATTTTGGGCCCAAAAATCAAAAAATTCCTAACCGCGGAGTCAGGAAAACCTCCCGGGATGGGCGGGACCGAATCAGGTCAATTTGAAAAACGAAGTCCGCCATGAGCTTCGAGGTTGAATTTAAGGCTTAGAGGCACTTTGGATGCTTGATTTGGGACGGCATAATTTTTGGACCCAATATCAAAAAATTCCTGACCGCGCAGTCCGGAAAACCTCCCGGGGTGGGCCGGACCGAATCAGGTCAAATTGAAAAACGAAGTCCGCCATGAGATTCGGGGTTGAATTTACGGCTTCGAGGCGCTTTTGGATGCTTGATTTGGGACGGCATAATTTTTGGCCCAAAAATCAAAAAATCTCTGACCACGGAGTCAGGAAAACCTCCCGGGGTGGGCCGGACCGAATCAGGTCAAATTGAAAAACGAAGTCCGCAATGAGATTCGGGGTTGAATTTAAGGCTTAGAGGCACTTTTGGATGCTTTATTTGGGACGGCATAATTTTTGGCCCAAAAATCCAAAAATTCCTGACCGCGGAGTCAGGAAAACCTCCCGGGATGGGCCGGACGGAATCAGGTCAAATTGAAAAACAAAGTCCGCCATGAGCTTTGGGGTTGAATTTAAGGCTTAGAGGCACTTTTGGATGCTTGATTTGGGACGGCATAATTTTTGGCCCCAATATCAAAAAATTCCTGACCGCGCAGTCCGGAAAACCTCCCGGGGTGGGCCGGACCGAATCAGGTCAAATTGAAAAACGAAGTCCGCCATGAGATTCGGGGTTGAATTTAAGGCTTAGAGGCACTTTTGGATGCTTGATTTGGGACGGCATAATTTTTGGCCCAAAAATCCAAAAATTCCTGACCGCGGAGTCAGGAAAACCTCCCGGGATGGGCCGGACGGAATCAGGTCAAATTGAAAAACGAAGTCCGCCATGAGATTCGGGTTTGAATTTAAGGCTTAGAGGCACTTTTGGATGCTTGATTTGGGACGGCATAAGTTTTGGCCCAAAAATCAAAAAATTCCTGACCACGGAATCAGGAAAACCTCCCGGGATGGGCCGGACGGAATCAGGTCAAATTGAAAAACAAAGTCCGCCATGAGCTTTGGGGTTGAATTTAAGGCTTAGAGGCACTTTGGATGCTTGATTTGGGACGGCATAATTTTTGGACCCAATATCAAAAAATTCCTGACCGCGCAGTCCGGAAAACCTCCTGGGGTGGGTCGGACGGAATCAGGTCAAATTGAAAAACGAAGTCCGCCATGAGATTCGGGGTTGAATTTAAGGCTTAGGGGCAGGTTTCGATGTTTGATTTGGGACAGCATAATTTTGGGCCCAAAAATCAAAAAATTCCTAACCGCGGAGTCAGGAAAACCTCCCGGGATGGGCGGGACCGAATCAGGTCAATTTGAAAAACGAAGTCCGCCATGAGCTTCGAGGTTGAATTTAAGGCTTAGAGGCACTTTGGATGCTTGATTTGGGACGGCATAATTTTTGGACCCAATATCAAAAAATTCCTGACCGCGCAGTCCGGAAAACCTCCCGGGGTGGGCCGGACCGAATCAGGTCAAATTGAAAAACGAAGTCCGCCATGAGATTCGGGGTTGAATTTACGGCTTCGAGGCACTTTTGGATGCTTGATTTGGGACGGCATAATTTTTGGCCCAAAAATCAAAAAATCTCTGACCACGGAGTCAGGAAAACCTCCCGGGGTGGGCCGGACCGAATCAGGTCAAATTGAAAAACGAAGTCCGCAATGAGATTCGGGGTTGAATTTAAGGCTTAGAGGCACTTTTGGATGCTTTATTTGGGACGGCATAATTTTTGGCCCAAAAATCCAAAAATTCCTGACCGCGGAGTCAGGAAAACCTCCCGGGATGGGCCGGACGGAATCAGGTCAAATTGAAAAACGAAGTCCGCCATGAGCTTTGGGGTTGAATTTAAGGCTTAGAGGCACTTTTGGATGCTTGATTTGGGACGGCATAAGTTTTGGCCCAAAAATCAAAAAATTCCTGACCACGGAATCAGGAAAACCTCCCGGGATGGGCCGGACCGAATCAGGTCAAATTGAAAAACGAAGTCCGCCATGAGATTCGGGGTTGAATTTAAGGCTTAGAGGCACTTTTGGATGCTTGATTTGGGACGGCATAATTTTTGGCCCAAAAATCCAAAAATTCCTGACCGCGGAGTCAGGAAAACCTCCCGGGATGGGCCGGACGGAATCAGGTCAAATTGAAAAACGAAGTCCGCCATGAGATTCGGGTTTGAATTTAAGGCTTAGAGGCACTTTTGGATGCTTGATTTGGGACGGCATAAGTTTTGGCCCAAAAATCAAAAAATTCCTGACCACGGAATCAGGAAAACCTCCCGGGATGGGCCGGACGGAATCAGGTCAAATTGAAAAACAAAGTCCGCCATGAGCTTTGGGGTTGAATTTAAGGCTTAGAGGCACTTTTGGATGCTTGATTTGGGACGGCATAATTTTTGGCCCCAATATCAAAAAATTCCTGACCGCGCAGTCCGGAAAACCTCCTGGGGTGGGTCGGACGGAATCAGGTCAAATTGAAAAACGAAGTCCGCCATGAGATTCGGGGTTGAATTTAAGGCTTAGGGGCAGGTTTCGATGTTTGATTTGGGACAGCATAATTTTGGGCCCAAAAATCAAAAAATTCCTAACCGCGGAGTCAGGAAAACCTCCCGGGATGGGCGGGACCGAATCAGGTCAATTTGAAAAACGAAGTCCGCCATGAGCTTCGAGGTTGAATTTAAGGCTTAGAGGCACTTTGGATGCTTGATTTGGGACGGCATAATTTTTGGACCCAATATCAAAAAATTCCTGACCGCGCAGTCCGGAAAACCTCCCGGGGTGGGCCGGACCGAATCAGGTCAAATTGAAAAACGAAGTCCGCCATGAGATTCGGGGTTGAATTTACGGCTTCGAGGCGCTTTTGGATGCTTGATTTGGGACGGCATAATTTTTGGCCCAAAAATCAAAAAATCTCTGACCACGGAGTCAGGAAAACCTCCCGGGGTGGGCCGGACCGAATCAGGTCAAATTGAAAAACGAAGTCCGCAATGAGATTCGGGGTTGAATTTAAGGCTTAGAGGCACTTTTGGATGCTTTATTTGGGACGGCATAATTTTTGGCCCAAAAATCCAAAAATTCCTGACCGCGGAGTCAGGAAAACCTCCCGGGATGGGCCGGACGGAATCAGGTCAAATTGAAAAACAAAGTCCGCCATGAGCTTTGGGGTTGAATTTAAGGCTTAGAGGCACTTTTGGATGCTTGATTTGGGACGGCATAATTTTTGGCCCCAATATCAAAAAATTCCTGACCGCGCAGTCCGGAAAACCTCCCGGGGTGGGCCGGACCGAATCAGGTCAAATTGAAAAACGAAGTCCGCCATGAGATTCGGGGTTGAATTTAAGGCTTAGAGGCACTTTTGGATGCTTGATTTGGGACGGCATAATTTTTGGCCCAAAAATCCAAAAATTCCTGACCGCGGAGTCAGGAAAACCTCCCGGGATGGGCCGGACGGAATCAGGTCAAATTGAAAAACGAAGTCCGCCATGAGATTCGGGTTTGAATTTAAGGCTTAGAGGCACTTTTGGATGCTTGATTTGGGACGGCATAAGTTTTGGCCCAAAAATCAAAAAATTCCTGACCACGGAATCAGGAAAACCTCCCGGGATGGGCCGGACGGAATCAGGTCAAATTGAAAAACAAAGTCCGCCATGAGCTTTG
Source organism: Charina bottae (assembly GCA_023362775.1). NCBI lineage: Eukaryota > Metazoa > Chordata > Lepidosauria > Squamata > Charinaidae > Charina > Charina bottae. The sequence continues at coordinate 31,717,729 of JALMGJ010000004.1, read as the reverse complement.
GGGTTGAATTTAAGGCTTAGAGGCACTTTGGATGCTTGATTTGGGACGGCATAATTTTTGGACCCAATATCAAAAAATTCCTGACCGCGCAGTCCGGAAAACCTCCTGGGGTGGGTCGGACGGAATCAGGTCAAATTGAAAAACGAAGTCCGCCATGAGATTCGGGGTTGAATTTAAGGCTTAGGGGCAGGTTTCGATGTTTGATTTGGGACAGCATAATTTTGGGCCCAAAAATCAAAAAATTCCTAACCGCGGAGTCAGGAAAACCTCCCGGGATGGGCGGGACCGAATCAGGTCAATTTGAAAAACGAAGTCCGCCATGAGCTTCGAGGTTGAATTTAAGGCTTAGAGGCACTTTGGATGCTTGATTTGGGACGGCATAATTTTTGGACCCAATATCAAAAAATTCCTGACCGCGCAGTCCGGAAAACCTCCCGGGGTGGGCCGGACCGAATCAGGTCAAATTGAAAAACGAAGTCCGCCATGAGATTCGGGGTTGAATTTACGGCTTCGAGGCACTTTTGGATGCTTGATTTGGGACGGCATAATTTTTGGCCCAAAAATCAAAAAATCTCTGACCACGGAGTCAGGAAAACCTCCCGGGGTGTGCCGGACCGAATCAGGTCAAATTGAAAAACGAAGTCCGCAATGAGATTCGGGGTTGAATTTAAGGCTTAGAGGCACTTTTGGATGCTTTATTTGGGACGGCATAATTTTTGGCCCAAAAATCCAAAAATTCCTGACCGCGGAGTCAGGAAAACCTCCCGGGATGGGCCGGACGGAATCAGGTCAAATTGAAAAACGAAGTCCGCCATGAGCTTTGGGGTTGAATTTAAGGCTTAGAGGCACTTTTGGATGCTTGATTTGGGACGGCATAAGTTTTGGCCCAAAAATCAAAAAATTCCTGACCACGGAATCAGGAAAACCTCCCGGGATGGGCCGGACGGAATCAGGTCAAATTGAAAAACAAAGTCCGCCATGAGCTTTGGGGTTGAATTTAAGGCTTAGAGGCACTTTTGGATGCTTGATTTGGGACGGCATAATTTTTGGCCCCAATATCAAAAAATTCCTGACCGCGCAGTCCGGAAAACCTCCTGGGGTGGGTCGGACGGAATCAGGTCAAATTGAAAAACGAAGTCCGACATGAGATTCCGGGTTGAATTTAAGGCTTAGGGGCAGGTTTCGATGTTTGATTTGGGACAGCATAATTTTGGGCCCAAAAATCAAAAAATTCCTAACCGCGGAGTCAGGAAAACCTCCCGGGATGGGCGGGACCGAATCAGGTCAATTTGAAAAACGAAGTCCGCCATGAGCTTCGAGGTTGAATTTAAGGCTTAGAGGCACTTTGGATGCTTGATTTGGGACGGCATAATTTTTGGACCCAATATCAAAAAATTCCTGACCGCGCAGTCCGGAAAACCTCCCGGGGTGGGCCGGACCGAATCAGGTCAAATTGAAAAACGAAGTCCGCCATGAGATTCGGGGTTGAATTTAAGGCTTCGAGGCACTTTTGGATGCTTGATTTGGGACGGCATAATTTTTGGCCCAAAAATCCAAAAATTCCTGACTGCGGAGTCAGGAAAACCTCCCGGGGTGGGCCAGACCGAATCAGGTAAAATTGAAAACCAAAGTCCGCCATGCGATTCGGGGTTGAATTTAAGGCTCAGAGGCACTTTTGGATGCTTGATTTGGGACGGCATAATTTTTGGCCCAAAAATCAAAAAATTCCTGACCACGGAGTCAGGAAAACCTCCCGGGGTGGGCCGGACAGAATCAGGTCAAATTGAAAAACGAAGTCCGCCATGAGATTCGGGGTTGAATTTAAGGCTTAGAGGCACTTTTGGATGCTTGATTTGGGACGGCATAATTTTTGGCCCAAAAATCCAAAAATTCCTGACCGCGGAGTCAGGAAAACCTCCCGGGATGGGCCGGACGGAATCAGGTCAAATTGAAAAACAAAGTCCGCCATGAGCTTTGGGGTTGAATTTAAGGCTTAGAGGCACTTTTGGATGCTTGATTTGGGACGGCATAATTTTTGGCCCCAATATCAAAAAATTCCTGACCGCGCAGTCCGGAAAACCTCCCGGGGTGGGTCGGACGGAATCAGGTCAAATTGAAAAACGAAGTCCGCCATGAGATTCCGGGTTGAATTTAAGGCTTAGGGGCAGGTTTCGATGTTTGATTTGGGACAGCATAATTTTGGGCCCAAAAATCAAAAAATTCCTAACCGCGGAGTCAGGAAAACCTCCCGGGATGGGCGGGACCGAATCAGGTCAATTTGAAAAACGAAGTCCACCATCAGCTTCGAGGTTGAATTTAAGGCTTAGAGGCACTTTGGATGCTTGATTTGGGGCGGCATAATTTTTGGACCCAATATCAAAAAATTCCTGACCGCGCAGTCCGGAAAACCTCCCGGGGTGGGCCGGAACGAATCAGGTCAAATTGAGAAACGAAGTCCGCCATGAAATTCGGGGTTGAATTTAAGGCTTCGAGGCACTTTTGGATGCTTGATTTGGGACGGCATAATTTTTGGCCCAAAAATCAAAAAATTCCTGACTGCGGAGTCAGGAAAACCTCTCGGGGTGGGCCAGACCGAATCAGGTAAAATTGAAAAACAAAGTCCGCCATGAGATTCAGGGTTGAATTTAAGGCTTCGAGGCACTTTTGGATGCTTGATTTGGGACGGCATAATTTTTGGCCCAAAAATCAAAAAATTCCTGACTGCGGAGTCAGGAAAACCTCCCGGGGTGGGCCAGACCGAATCAGGTAAAATTGAAAAACAAAGTCCGCCATGCGATTCGGGGTTGAATTTAAGGCTCAGAGGCACTTTTGGATGCTTGATTTGGGACGGCATAATTTTTGGCCCAAAAATCAAAAAATTCCTGACCACGGAGTCAGGAAAACCTCCCGGGGTGGGCCGGACCGAATCAGGTCAAATTGAAAAACGAAGTCCGCCATGAGATTCGGGGTTGAATTTAAGGCTTAGAGGCACTTTTGGATGCTTGATTTGGGACGGCATAATTTTTGGCCCAAAAATCCAAAAATTCCTGACCGCGGAGTCAGGAAAACCTCCCGGGATGGGCCGGACGGAATCAGGTCAATTTGAAAAACGAAGTCCACCATCAGCTTCGAGGTTGAATTTAAGGCTTAGAGGCACTTTGGATGCTTGATTTGGGGCGGCATAATTTTTGGACCCAATATCAAAAAATTCCTGACTGCGGAGTCAGGAAAACCTCCCGGGGTGGGCCAGACCGAATCAGGTAAAATTGAAAACCAAAGTCCGCCATGCGATTCGGGGTTGAATTTAAGGCTCAGAGGCACTTTTGGATGCTTGATTTGGGACGGCATAATTTTTGGCCCAAAAATCAAAAAATTCCTGACCACGGAGTCAGGAAAACCTCCCGGGGTGGGCCGGACCGAATCAGGTCAAATTGAAAAACGAAGTCCGCCATGAGATTCGGGGTTGAATTTAAGGCTTAGAGGCACTTTTGGATGCTTGATTTGGGACGGCATAATTTTTGGCCCAAAAATCCAAAAATTCCTGACCGCGGAGTCAGGAAAACCTCCCGGGATGGGCCGGACGGAATCAGGTCAAATTGAAAAACAAAGTCCGCCATGAGCTTTGGGGTTGAATTTAAGGCTTAGAGGCACTTTTGGATGCTTGATTTGGGACGGCATAATTTTTGGCCCCAATATCAAAAAATTCCTGACCGCGCAGTCCGGAAAACCTCCCGGGGTGGGTCGGACGGAATCAGGTCAAATTGAAAAACGAAGTCCGCCATGAGATTCCGGGTTGAATTTAAGGCTTAGGGGCAGGTTTCGATGTTTGATTTGGGACAGCATAATTTTGGGCCCAAAAATCAAAAAATTCCTAACCGCGGAGTCAGGAAAACCTCCCGGGATGGGCGGGACCGAATCAGGTCAATTTGAAAAACGAAGTCCACCATCAGCTTCGAGGTTGAATTTAAGGCTTAGAGGCACTTTGGATGCTTGATTTGGGGCGGCATAATTTTTGGACCCAATATCAAAAAATTCCTGACCGCGCAGTCCGGAAAACCTCCCGGGGTGGGCCGGAACGAATCAGGTCAAATTGAGAAACGAAGTCCGCCATGAAATTCGGGGTTGAATTTAAGGCTTCGAGGCACTTTTGGATGCTTGATTTGGGACGGCATAATTTTTGGCCCAAAAATCAAAAAATTCCTGACTGCGGAGTCAGGAAAACCTCTCGGGGTGGGCCAGACCGAATCAGGTAAAATTGAAAAACAAAGTCCGCCATGAGATTCGGGGTTGAATTTAAGGCTTCGAGGCACTTTTGGATGCTTGATTTGGGACGGCATAATTTTTGGCCCAAAAATCAAAAAATTCCTGACTGCGGAGTCAGGAAAACCTCCCGGGGTGGGCCAGACCGAATCAGGTAAAATTGAAAAACAAAGTCCGCCATGCGATTCGGGGTTGAATTTAAGGCTCAGAGGCACTTTTGGATGCTTGATTTGGGACGGCATAATTTTTGGCCCAAAAATCAAAAATTCCTGACCACGGAGTCAGGAAAACCTCCCGGGGTGGGCCGGACCGAATCAGGTCAAATTGAAAAACGAAGTCCGCCATGAGATTCGGGGTTGAATTTAAGGCTTAGAGGCACTTTTGGATGCTTGATTTGGGACGGCATAATTTTTGGCCCAAAAATCCAAAAATTCCTGACCGCGGAGTCAGGAAAACCTCCCGGGATGGGCCGGACGGAATCAGGTCAATTTGAAAAACGAAGTCCACCATCAGCTTCGAGGTTGAATTTAAGGCTTAGAGGCACTTTGGATGCTTGATTTGGGACGGCATAATTTTTGGACCCAATATCAAAAAATTCCTGACCGCGCAGTCCGGAAAACCTCCCGGGGTGGGCCGGACCGAATCAGGTCAAATTGAAAAACGAAGTCCGCCATGAGATTCGGGGTTGAATTTAAGGCTTCGAGGCACTTTTGGATGCTTGATTTGGGACGGCATAATTTTTGGCCCAAAAATCCAAAAATTCCTGACTGCGGAGTCAGGAAAACCTCCCGGGGTGGGCCAGACCGAATCAGGTAAAATTGAAAACCAAAGTCCGCCATGCGATTCGGGGTTGAATTTAAGGCTCAGAGGCACTTTTGGATGCTTGATTTGGGACGGCATAATTTTTGGCCCAAAAATCAAAAAATTCCTGACCACGGAGTCAGGAAAACCTCCCGGGGTGGGCCGGACAGAATCAGGTCAAATTGAAAAACGAAGTCCGCCATGAGATTCGGGGTTGAATTTAAGGCTTAGAGGCACTTTTGGATGCTTGATTTGGGACGGCATAATTTTTGGCCCAAAAATCCAAAAATTCCTGACCGCGGAGTCAGGAAAACCTCCCGGGATGGGCCGGACGGAATCAGGTCAAATTGAAAAACAAAGTCCGCCATGAGCTTTGGGGTTGAATTTAAGGCTTAGAGGCACTTTTGGATGCTTGATTTGGGACGGCATAATTTTTGGCCCCAATATCAAAAAATTCCTGACCGCGCAGTCCGGAAAACCTCCCGGGGTGGGTCGGACGGAATCAGGTCAAATTGAAAAACGAAGTCCGCCATGAGATTCCGGGTTGAATTTAAGGCTTAGGGGCAGGTTTCGATGTTTGATTTGGGACAGCATAATTTTGGGCCCAAAAATCAAAAAATTCCTAACCGCGGAGTCAGGAAAACCTCCCGGGATGGGCGGGACCGAATCAGGTCAATTTGAAAAACGAAGTCCACCATCAGCTTCGAGGTTGAATTTAAGGCTTAGAGGCACTTTGGATGCTTGATTTGGGGCGGCATAATTTTTGGACCCAATATCAAAAAATTCCTGACCGCGCAGTCCGGAAAACCTCCCGGGGTGGGCCGGAACGAATCAGGTCAAATTGAGAAACGAAGTCCGCCATGAAATTCGGGGTTGAATTTAAGGCTTCGAGGCACTTTTGGATGCTTGATTTGGGACGGCATAATTTTTGGCCCAAAAATCAAAAAATTCCTGACTGCGGAGTCAGGAAAACCTCTCGGGGTGGGCCAGACCGAATCAGGTAAAATTGAAAAACAAAGTCCGCCATGAGATTCAGGGTTGAATTTAAGGCTTCGAGGCACTTTTGGATGCTTGATTTGGGACGGCATAATTTTTGGCCCAAAAATCAAAAAATTCCTGACTGCGGAGTCAGGAAATCCTCCCGGGGTGGGCCAGACCGAATCAGGTAAAATTGAAAAACAAAGTCCGCCATGCGATTCGGGGTTGAATTTAAGGCTCAGAGGCACTTTTGGATGCTTGATTTGGGACGGCATAATTTTTGGCCCAAAAATCAAAAAATTCCTGACCACGGAGTCAGGAAAACCTCCCGGGGTGGGCCGGACCGAATCAGGTCAAATTGAAAAACGAAGTCCGCCATGAGATTCGGGGTTGAATTTAAGGCTTAGAGGCACTTTTGGATGCTTGATTTGGGACGGCATAATTTTTGGCCCAAAAATCCAAAAATTCCTGACCGCGGAGTCAGGAAAACCTCCCGGGATGGGCCGGACGGAATCAGGTCAATTTGAAAAACGAAGTCCACCATCAGCTTCGAGGTTGAATTTAAGGCTTAGAGGCACTTTGGATGCTTGATTTGGGGCGGCATAATTTTTGGACCCAATATCAAAAAATTCCTGACTGCGGAGTCAGGAAAACCTCCCGGGGTGGGCCAGACCGAATCAGGTAAAATTGAAAACCAAAGTCCGCCATGCGATTCGGGGTTGAATTTAAGGCTCAGAGGCACTTTTGGATGCTTGATTTGGGACGGCATAATTTTTGGCCCAAAAATCAAAAAATTCCTGACCACGGAGTCAGGAAAACCTCCCGGGGTGGGCCGGACCGAATCAGGTCAAATTGAAAAACGAAGTCCGCCATGAGATTCGGGGTTGAATTTAAGGCTTAGAGGCACTTTTGGATGCTTGATTTGGGACGGCATAATTTTTGGCCCAAAAATCCAAAAATTCCTGACCGCGGAGTCAGGAAAACCTCCCGGGATGGGCCAGACGGAATCAGGTCAAATTGAAAAACAAAGTCCGCCATGAGCTTTGGGGTTGAATTTAAGGCTTAGAGGCACTTTTGGATGCTTGATTTGGGACGGCATAATTTTTGGCCCCAATATCAAAAAATTCCTGACCGCGCAGTCCGGAAAACCTCCCGGGGTGGGTCGGACGGAATCAGGTCAAATTGAAAAACGAAGTCCGCCATGAGATTCCGGGTTGAATTTAAGGCTTAGGGGCAGGTTTCGATGTTTGATTTGGGACAGCATAATTTTGGGCCCAAAAATCAAAAAATTCCTAACCGCGGAGTCAGGAAAACCTCCCGGGATGGGCGGGACCGAATCAGGTCAATTTGAAAAACGAAGTCCACCATCAGCTTCGAGGTTGAATTTAAGGCTTAGAGGCACTTTGGATGCTTGATTTGGGGCGGCATAATTTTTGGACCCAATATCAAAAAATTCCTGACCGCGCAGTCCGGAAAACCTCCCGGGGTGGGCCGGAACGAATCAGGTCAAATTGAGAAACGAAGTCCGCCATGAAATTCGGGGTTGAATTTAAGGCTTCGAGGCACTTTTGGATGCTTGATTTGGGACGGCATAATTTTTGGCCCAAAAATCAAAAAATTCCTGACTGCGGAGTCAGGAAAACCTCTCGGGGTGGGCCAGACCGAATCAGGTAAAATTGAAAAACAAAGTCCGCCATGAGATTCGGGGTTGAATTTAAGGCTTCGAGGCACTTTTGGATGCTTGATTTGGGACGGCATAATTTTTGGCCCAAAAATCAAAAAATTCCTGACTGCGGAGTCAGGAAAACCTCCCGGGGTGGGCCAGACCGAATCAGGTAAAATTGAAAAACAAAGTCCGCCATGCGATTCGGGGTTGAATTTAAGGCTCAGAGGCACTTTTGGATGCTTGATTTGGGACGGCATAATTTTTGGCCCAAAAATCAAAAAATTCCTGACCACGGAGTCAGGAAAACCTCCCGGGGTGGGCCGGACCGAATCAGGTCAAATTGAAAAACGAAGTCCGCCATGAGATTCGGGGTTGAATTTAAGGCTTAGAGGCACTTTTGGATGCTTGATTTGGGACGGCATAATTTTTGGCCCAAAAATCCAAAAATTCCTGACCGCGGAGTCAGGAAAACCTCCCGGGATGGGCCGGACGGAATCAGGTCAATTTGAAAAACGAAGTCCACCATCAGCTTCGAGGTTGAATTTAAGGCTTAGAGGCACTCTGGATGCTTGATTTGGGGCGGCATAATTTTTGGACCCAATATCAAAAAATTCCTGACCGCGCAGTCCGGAAAACCTCCCGGGGTGGGCCGGACCGAATAAGGTCAAATTGAGAAACGAAGTCCGCCATGAAATTCGGGGTTGAATTTAAGGCTTCGAGGCACTTTTGGATGCTTGATTTGGGACGGCATAATTTTTGGCCCAAAAATCAAAAAATTCCTGACTGCGGAGTCAGGAAAACCTCTCGGGGTGGGCCAGACCGAATCAGGTAAAATTGAAAAACAAAGTCCGCCATGCGATTCGGGGTTGAATTTAAGGCTCAGAGGCACTTTTGGATGCTTGATTTGGGACGGCATAATTTTTGGCCCCAATATCAAAAAATTCCTGACCGCGCAGTCCGGAAAACCTCCTGGGGTGGGTCGGACGGAATCAGGTCAAATTGAAAAACGAAGTCCGCCATGAGATTCCGGGTTGAATTTAAGGCTTAGGGGCAGGTTTCGATGTTTGATTTGGGACAGCATAATTTTTGGCCCAAAAATCAAAAAATTCCTGACTGCGGAGTCAGGAAAACCTCTCGGGGTAGGCCAGACCGAATCAGGTCAAATTGAAAAACGAAGTCCGCCATGCGATTCGGGGTTGAATTTAAGGCTCAGAGGCACTTTTGGATGCTTGATTTGGGACGGCATAATTTTTGGCCCAAAAATCCAAAAATTCCTGACCGCGGAGTCAGGAAAACCTCCCGGGATGGGCCGGACGGAATCAGGTCAAATTGAAAAACGAAGTCCGCCATGAGATTCGGGGTTGAATTTAAGGCTTAGAGGCACTTTTGGATGCTTGATTTGGGACGGCATAATTTTTGGCCCCAATATCGAAAAATTCCTGACCGCGCAGTCTGGAAAACCTCCTGGGGTGGGTCGGACGGAATCAGGTCAAATTGAAAAACGAAGTCCGCCATGAGATTCCGGGTTGAATTTAAGGCTTAGGGGCAGGTTTCGATGTTTGATTTGGGACAGCATAATTTTGGGCCCAAAAATCAAAAAATTCCTAACCGCGGAGTCAGGAAAACCTCCCGGGATGGGCGGGACCGAATCAGGTCAATTTGAGAAACGAAGTCCGCCATGAGCTTCGAGGTTGAATTTAAGGCTTAGAGGCACTTTGGATGCTTGATTTGGGACGGCATAATTTTTGGACCCAATATCAAAAAATTCCTGACCGCGCAGTCCGGAAAACCTCCCGGGGTGGGCTGGACCGAATCAGGTCAAATTGAAAAACGAAGTCCGCCATGAGATTCGGGGTTGAATTTAAGGCTTCGAGGCACTTTTGGATGCTTGATTTGGGACGGCATAATTTTTGGCCCAAAAATCAAAAAATCCCTGACTGCGGAGTCAGGAAAACCTCCCGGGGTGGGCCAGACCGAATCAGGTAAAATTGAAAAACAAAGTCCGCCATGAGATTCGGGGTTGAATTTAAGGCTTAGAGGCACTTTTGGATGCTTGATTTGGGACGGCATAATTTTTGGCCCAAAAATCCAAAAATTCCTGACCGCGGAGTCAGGAAAACCTCCCGGGATGGGCCGGACGGAATCAGGTCAAATTGAAAAACAAAGTCTGCCATGAGCTTTGGGGTTGAATTTACGGCTTAGAGGCACTTTGGATGCTTGATTTGGGGCGGCATAATTTTTGGACCCAATATCAAAAAATTCCTGACCGCGCAGTCCGGAAAACCTCCCGGGGTGGGCCGGACCGAATCAGGTCAAATTGAGAAACGAAGTCCGCCATGAAATTCGGGGTTGAATTTAAGGCTTCGAGGCACTTTTGGATGCTTGATTTGGGACGGCATAATTTTTGGCCCAAAAATCAAAAAATTCCTAACTGCGGAGTCAGGAAAACCTCTCGGGGTGGGCCAGACCGAATCAGGTAAAATTGAAAAACAAAGTCCGCCATGAGATTCGGGGTTGAATTTAAGGCTTCGAGGCACTTTTGGATGCTTGATTTGGGACGGCATAATTTTTGGCCCAAAAATCAAAAAATTCCTGACTGCGGAGTCAGGAAAACCTCCCGGGGTGGGCCAGACCGAATCAGGTAAAATTGAAAAACAAAGTCCGCCATGCGATTCGGGGTTGAATTTAAGGCTCAGAGGAACTTTTGGATGCTTGATTTGGGACGGCATAATTTTTGGCCCAAAAATCAAAAAATTCCTGACCACGGAGTCAGGAAAACCTCCCGGGGTGGGCCGGACCGAATCAGGTCAAATTGAAAAACGAAGTCCGCCATGAGATTCGGGGTTGAATTTAAGGCTTAGAGGCACTTTTGGATGCTTGATTTGGGACGGCATAATTTTTGGCCCAAAAATCCAAAAATTCCTGACCGCGGAGTCAGGAAAACCTCCCGGGATGGGCCGGACGGAATCAGGTCAATTTGAAAAACGAAGTCCACCATCAGCTTCGAGGTTGAATTTAAGGCTTAGAGGCACTTTGGATGCTTGATTTGGGGCGGCATAATTTTTGGACCCAATATCAAAAAATTCCTGACCGCGCAGTCCGGAAAACCTCCCGGGGTGGGCCGGAACGAATCAGGTCAAATTGAGAAACGAAGTCCGCCATGAAATTTGGGGTTGAATTTAAGGCTTCGAGGCACTTTTGGATGCTTGATTTGGGACGGCATAATTTTTGGCCCAAAAATCAAAAAATTCCTGACTGCGGAGTCAGGAAAACCTCTCGGGGTGGGCCAGACCGAATCAGGTAAAATTGAAAAACAAAGGCCGCCATGCGATTCGGGGTTGAATTTAAGGCTCAGAGGCACTTTTGGATGCTTGATTTGGGACGGCATAATGTTTGGCCCAAAAATCCAAAAATTCCTGACCGCGGAGTCAGGAAAACCTCCCGGGATGGGCCGGACGGAATCAGGTCAAATTGAAAAACGAAGTCCGCCATGAGATTCGGGGTTGAATTTAAGGCTTAGAGGCACTTTTGGATGCTTGATTTGGGACGGCATAATTTTTGGCCCCAATATCAAAAAATTCCTGACCGCGCAGTCCGGAAAACCTCCTGGGGTGGGTCGGACGGAATCAGGTCAAATTGAAAAACGAAGTCCGCCATGAGATTCCGGGTTGAATTTAAGGCTTAGGGGCAGGTTTCGATGTTTGATTTGGGACAGCATAATTTTTGGCCCAAAAATCAAAAAATTCCTGACTGCGGAGTCAGGAAAACCTCTCGGGGTAGGCCAGACCGAATCAGGTCAAATTGAAAAACGAAGTCCGCCATGCGATTCGGGGTTGAATTTAAGGCTCAGAGGCACTTTTGGATGCTTGATTTGGGACGGCATAATTTTTGGCCCAAAAATCCAAAAATTCCTGACCGCGGAGTCAGGAAAACCTCCCGGGATGGGCCGGACGGAATCAGGTCAAATTGAAAAACGAAGTCCGCCATGAGATTCGGGGTTGAATTTAAGGCTTAGAGGCACTTTTGGATGCTTGATTTGGGACGGCATAATTTTTGGCCCCAATATCAAAAAATTCCTGACCGCGCAGTCCGGAAAACCTCCTGGGGTGGGTCGGACGGAATCAGGTCAAATTGAAAAACGAAGTCCGCCATGAGATTCGGGGTTGAATTTAAGGCTTAGGGGCAGGTTTCGATGTTTGATTTGGGACAGCATAATTTTGGGCCCAAAAATCAAAAAATTCCTAACCGCGGAGTCAGGAAAACCTCCCGGGATGGGCGGGACCGAATCAGGTCAATTTGAAAAACGAAGTCCGCCATGAGCTTCGAGGTTGAATTTAAGGCTTAGAGGCACTTTGGATGCTTGATTTTGGACGGCATAATTTTTGGACCCAATATCAAAAAATTCCTGACCGCGCAGTCCGGAAAACCTCCCGGGGTGGGCTGGACCGAATCAGGTCAAATTGAAAAACGAAGTCCGCCATGAGATTCGGGGTTGAATTTAAGGCTTAGAGGCACTTTTGGATGCTTGATTTGGGACGGCATAATTTTTGGCCCAAAAATCAAAAAATCCCTGACTGCGGAGTCAGGAAAACCTCCCGGGGTGGGCCAGACCGAATCAGGTAAAATTGAAAAACAAAGTCCGCCATGAGATTCGGGGTTGAATTTAAGGCTTAGAGGCACTTTTGGATGCTTGATTTGGGACGGCATAATTTTTGGCCCAAAAATCCAAAAATTCCTGACCGCGGAGTCAGGAAAACCTCCCGGGATGGGCCGGACGGAATCAGGTCAAATTGAAAAACAAAGTCTGCCATGAGCTTTGGGGTTGAATTTACGGCTTAGAGGCACTTTGGATGCTTGATTTGGGGCGGCATAATTTTTGGACCCAATATCAAAAAATTCCTGACCGCGCAGTCCGGAAAACCTCCCGGGGTGGGCCGGACCGAATCAGGTCAAATTGAAAAAGGAAGTCCGCCATGAGATTCGGGGTTGAATTTAAGGCTCAGAGGCACTTTTGGATGCTTGATTTGGGACGGCATAATGTTTGGCCCAAAAATCCAAAAATTCCTGACCGCGGTGTCAGGAAAACCTCCCGGGATGGGCCGGACGGAATCAGGTCAAATTGAAAAACGAAGTCCGCCATGAGATTTGGGGTTGAATTTAAGGCTTAGAGGCACTTTTGGATGCTTGATTTGGGACGGCATAATTTTTGGCCCCAATATCAAAAAATTCCTGACCGCGCAGTCCGGAAAACCTCCTGGGGTGGGTCGGACGGAATCAGGTCAAATTGAAAAACGAAGTCCGCCATGAGATTCCGGGTTGAATTTAAGGCTTAGGGGCAGGTTTCGATGTTTGATTTGGGACAGCATAATTTTGGGCCCAAAAATCAAAAAATTCCTAACCGCGGAGTCAGGAAAACCTCCCGGGATGGGCGGGACCGAATCAGGTCAAATTGAAAAACGAAGTCCGCCATGAGATTCGGGGTTGAATTTAAGGCTTAGAGGCACTTTTGGATGCTTGATTTGGGACGGCATAATTTTTGGCCCCAATATCGAAAAATTCCTGACCGCGCAGTCTGGAAAACCTCCTGGGGTGGGTCGGACGGAATCAGGTCAAATTGAAAAACGAAGTCCGCCATGAGATTCCGGGTTGAATTTAAGGCTTAGGGGCAGGTTTCGATGTTTGATTTGGGACAGCATAATTTTGGGCCCAAAAATCAAAAAATTCCTAACCGCGGAGTCAGGAAAACCTCCCGGGATGGGCGGGACCGAATCAGGTCAATTTGAGAAACGAAGTCCGCCATGAGCTTCGAGGTTGAATTTAAGGCTTAGAGGCACTTTGGATGCTTGATTTGGGACGGCATAATTTTTGGACCCAATATCAAAAAATTCCTGACCGCGCAGTCCGGAAAACCTCCCGGGGTGGGCTGGACCGAATCAGGTCAAATTGAAAAACGAAGTCCGCCATGAGATTCGGGGTTGAATTTAAGGCTTCGAGGCACTTTTGGATGCTTGATTTGGGACGGCATAATTTTTGGCCCAAAAATCAAAAAATCCCTGACTGCGGAGTCAGGAAAACCTCCCGGGGTGGGCCAGACCGAATCAGGTAAAATTGAAAAACAAAGTCCGCCATGAGATTCGGGGTTGAATTTAAGGCTTAGAGGCACTTTTGGATGCTTGATTTGGGACGGCATAATTTTTGGCCCAAAAATCCAAAAATTCCTGACCGCGGAGTCAGGAAAACCTCCCGGGATGGGCCGGACGGAATCAGGTCAAATTGAAAAACAAAGTCTGCCATGAGCTTTGGGGTTGAATTTACGGCTTAGAGGCACTTTGGATGCTTGATTTGGGGCGGCATAATTTTTGGACCCAATATCAAAAAATTCCTGACCGCGCAGTCCGGAAAACCTCCCGGGGTGGGCCGGACCGAATCAGGTCAAATTGAGAAACGAAGTCCGCCATGAAATTCGGGGTTGAATTTAAGGCTTCGAGGCACTTTTGGATGCTTGATTTGGGACGGCATAATTTTTGGCCCAAAAATCAAAAAATTCCTAACTGCGGAGTCAGGAAAACCTCTCGGGGTGGGCCAGACCGAATCAGGTAAAATTGAAAAACAAAGTCCGCCATGAGATTCGGGGTTGAATTTAAGGCTTCGAGGCACTTTTGGATGCTTGATTTGGGACGGCATAATTTTTGGCCCAAAAATCAAAAAATTCCTGACTGCGGAGTCAGGAAAACCTCCCGGGGTGGGCCAGACCGAATCAGGTAAAATTGAAAAACAAAGTCCGCCATGCGATTCGGGGTTGAATTTAAGGCTCAGAGGAACTTTTGGATGCTTGATTTGGGACGGCATAATTTTTGGCCCAAAAATCAAAAAATTCCTGACCACGGAGTCAGGAAAACCTCCCGGGGTGGGCCGGACCGAATCAGGTCAAATTGAAAAACGAAGTCCGCCATGAGATTCGGGGTTGAATTTAAGGCTTAGAGGCACTTTTGGATGCTTGATTTGGGACGGCATAATTTTTGGCCCAAAAATCCAAAAATTCCTGACCGCGGAGTCAGGAAAACCTCCCGGGATGGGCCGGACGGAATCAGGTCAATTTGAAAAACGAAGTCCACCATCAGCTTCGAGGTTGAATTTAAGGCTTAGAGGCACTTTGGATGCTTGATTTGGGGCGGCATAATTTTTGGACCCAATATCAAAAAATTCCTGACCGCGCAGTCCGGAAAACCTCCCGGGGTGGGCCGGACCGAATAAGGTCAAATTGAGAAACGAAGTCCGCCATGAAATTTGGGGTTGAATTTAAGGCTTCGAGGCACTTTTGGATGCTTGATTTGGGACGGCATAATTTTTGGCCCAAAAATCAAAAAATTCCTGACTGCGGAGTCAGGAAAACCTCTCGGGGTGGGCCAGACCGAATCAGGTAAAATTGAAAAACAAAGGCCGCCATGCGATTCGGGGTTGAATTTAAGGCTCAGAGGCACTTTTGGATGCTTGATTTGGGACGGCATAATGTTTGGCCCAAAAATCCAAAAATTCCTGACCGCGGAGTCAGGAAAACCTCCCGGGATGGGCCGGACGGAATCAGGTCAAATTGAAAAACGAAGTCCGCCATGAGATTCGGGGTTGAATTTAAGGCTTAGAGGCACTTTTGGATGCTTGATTTGGGACGGCATAATTTTTGGCCCCAATATCAAAAAATTCCTGACCGCGCAGTCCGGAAAACCTCCTGGGGTGGGTCGGACGGAATCAGGTCAAATTGAAAAACGAAGTCCGCCATGAGATTCCGGGTTGAATTTAAGGCTTAGGGGCAGGTTTCGATGTTTGATTTGGGACAGCATAATTTTTGGCCCAAAAATCAAAAAATTCCTGACTGCGGAGTCAGGAAAACCTCTCGGGGTAGGCCAGACCGAATCAGGTCAAATTGAAAAACGAAGTCCGCCATGCGATTCGGGGTTGAATTTAAGGCTCAGAGGCACTTTTGGATGCTTGATTTGGGACGGCATAATTTTTGGCCCAAAAATCCAAAAATTCCTGACCGCGGAGTCAGGAAAACCTCCCGGGATGGGCCGGACGGAATCAGGTCAAATTGAAAAACGAAGTCCGCCATGAGATTCGGGGTTGAATTTAAGGCTTAGAGGCACTTTTGGATGCTTGATTTGGGACGGCATAATTTTTGGCCCCAATATCAAAAAATTCCTGACCGCGCAGTCCGGAAAACCTCCTGGGGTGGGTCGGACGGAATCAGGTCAAATTGAAAAACGAAGTCCGCCATGAGATTCGGGGTTGAATTTAAGGCTTAGGGGCAGGTTTCGATGTTTGATTTGGGACAGCATAATTTTGGGCCCAAAAATCAAAAAATTCCTAACCGCGGAGTCAGGAAAACCTCCCGGGATGGGCGGGACCGAATCAGGTCAATTTGAAAAACGAAGTCCGCCATGAGCTTCGAGGTTGAATTTAAGGCTTAGAGGCACTTTGGATGCTTGATTTTGGACGGCATAATTTTTGGACCCAATATCAAAAAATTCCTGACCGCGCAGTCCGGAAAACCTCCCGGGGTGGGCTGGACCGAATCAGGTCAAATTGAAAAACGAAGTCCGCCATGAGATTCGGGGTTGAATTTAAGGCTTAGAGGCACTTTTGGATGCTTGATTTGGGACGGCATAATTTTTGGCCCAAAAATCAAAAAATTCCTGACTGCGGAGTCAGGAAAACCTCCCGGGGTGGGCCAGACCGAATCAGGTAAAATTGAAAAACAAAGTCCGCCATGAGATTCGGGGTTGAATTTAAGGCTTAGAGGCACTTTTGGATGCTTGATTTGGGACGGCATAATTTTTGGCCCAAAAATCCAAAAATTCCTGACCGCGGAGTCAGGAAAACCTCCCGGGATGGGCCGGACGGAATCAGGTCAAATTGAAAAACAAAGTCTGCCATGAGCTTTGGGGTTGAATTTACGGCTTAGAGGCACTTTGGATGCTTGATTTGGGGCGGCATAATTTTTGGACCCAATATCAAAAAATTCCTGACCGCGCAGTCCGGAAAACCTCCCGGGGTGGGCCGGACCGAATCAGGTCAAATTGAAAAAGGAAGTCCGCCATGAGATTCGGGGTTGAATTTAAGGCTCAGAGGCACTTTTGGATGCTTGATTTGGGACGGCATAATGTTTGGCCCAAAAATCCAAAAATTCCTGACCGCGGTGTCAGGAAAACCTCCCGGGATGGGCCGGACGGAATCAGGTCAAATTGAAAAACGAAGTCCGCCATGAGATTCGGGGTTGAATTTAAGGCTTAGAGGCACTTTTGGATGCTTGATTTGGGACGGCATAATTTTTGGCCCCAATATCAAAAAATTCCTGACCGCGCAGTCCGGAAAACCTCCTGGGGTGGGTCGGACGGAATCAGGTCAAATTGAAAAACGAAGTCCGCCATGAGATTCCGGGTTGAATTTAAGGCTTAGGGGCAGGTTTCGATGTTTGATTTGGGACAGCATAATTTTTGGCCCAAAAATCAAAAAATTCCTGACTGCGGAGTCAGGAAAACCTCTCGGGGTAGGCCAGACCGAATCAGGTCAAATTGAAAAACGAAGTCCGCCATGCGATTCGGGGTTGAATTTAAGGCTCAGAGGCACTTTTGGATGCTTGATTTGGGACGGCATAATTTTTGGCCCAAAAATCCAAAAATTCCTGACCGCGGAGTCAGGAAAACCTCCCGGGATGGGCCGGACGGAATCAGGTCAAATTGAAAAACGAAGTCCGCCATGAGATTCGGGGTTGAATTTAAGGCTTAGAGGCACTTTTGGATGCTTGATTTGGGACGGCATAATTTTTGGCCCCAATATCAAAAAATTCCTGACCGCGCAGTCCGGAAAACCTCCTGGGGTGGGTCGGACGGAATCAGGTCAAATTGAAAAACGAAGTCCGCCATGAGATTCCGGGTTGAATTTAAGGCTTAGGGGCAGGTTTCGATGTTTGATTTGGGACAGCATAATTTTGGGCCCAAAAATCAAAAAATTCCTAACCGCGGAGTCAGGAAAACCTCCCGGGATGGGCGGGACCGAATCAGGTCAATTTGAAAAACGAAGTCCGCCATGAGCTTCGAGGTTGAATTTAAGGCTTAGAGGCACTTTGGATGCTTGATTTGGGACGGCATAATTTTTGGACCCAATATCAAAAAATTCCTGACCGCGCAGTCCGGAAAACCTCCCGGGGTGGGCTGGACCGAATCAGGTCAAATTGAAAAACGAAGTCCGCCATGAGATTCGGGGTTGAATTTAAGGCTTCGAGGCACTTTTGGATGCTTGATTTGGGACGGCATAATTTTTGGCCCAAAAATCAAAAAATCCCTGACTGCGGAGTCAGGAAAACCTCCCGGGGTGGGCCAGACCGAATCAGGTAAAATTGAAAAACAAAGTCCGCCATGAGATTCGGGGTTGAATTTAAGGCTTAGAGGCACTTTTGGATGCTTGATTTGGGACGGCATAATTTTTGGCCCAAAAATCCAAAAATTCCTGACCGCGGAGTCAGGAAAACCTCCCGGGATGGGCCGGACGGAATCAGGTCAAATTGAAAAACAAAGTCTGCCATGAGCTTTGGGGTTGAATTTACGGCTTAGAGGCACTTTGGATGCTTGATTTGGGGCGGCATAATTTTTGGACCCAATATCAAAAAATTCCTGACCGCGCAGTCCGGAAAACCTCCCGGGGTGGGCCGGACGGAATCAGGTCAAATTGAAGAACGAAGTCCGCCATGAGATTCGGGGTTGAATTTAAGGCTTAGAGGCACTTTTGGATGCTTGATTTGGGACGGCATAATTTTTGGCCCAAAAATCAAAAAATCCCTGACTGCGGAGTCAGGAAAACCTCCCGGGGTGGGCCTGACCGAATCAGGTAAAATTGAAAAACAAAGTCCGCCATGAGATTCGGGGTTGAATTTAAGGCTTAGAGGCACTTTTGGATGCTTGATTTGGGACGGCATAATTTTTGGCCCAAAAATCCAAAAATTCCTGACCGCGGAGTCAGGAAAACCTCCCGGGATGGGCCGGACGGAATCAGGTCAAATTGAAAAACAAAGTCTGCCATGAGCTTTGGGGTTGAATTTACGGCTTAGAGGCACTTTGGATGCTTGATTTGGTGCGGCATAATTTTTGGACCCAATATCAAAAAATTCCTGACCGCGCAGTCCGGAAAACCTCCCGGGGTGGGCCGGACCGAATCAGGTCAAATTGAAAAAGGAAGTCCGCCATGAGATTCGGGGTTGAATTTAAGGCTTAGAGGCACTTTTGGATGCTTGATTTGGGACGGCATAATTTTTGGCCCAAAAATCCAAAAATTCCTGACCGCGGAGTCAGGAAAACCTCCCGGGATGGGCCGGACGGAATCAGGTCAAATTGAAGAACGAAGTCCGCCATGAGATTCGGGGTTGAATTTAAGGCTTAGAGGCACTTTTGGATGCTTGATTTGGGACGGCAAAATTTTTGGCCCAAAAATCCATAAATTCCTGACAGCGGAGTCAGGAAAACCTCCCGGGATGGGCCGGACTGAATCAGGTCAAATTGAAGAACGAAGTCCGCCATGAGATTCGGGGTTGAATTTAAGGCTTAGAGGCACTTTTGGATGCTTGATTTGGGACGGCAAAATTTTTGGCCCAAAAATCCAAAAATTCCTGACCGCGGAGTCAGGAAAACCTCCCGGGATGGGCCGGACGGAATCAGGTCAAATTGAAGAACGAAGTCCGCCATGAGATTCGGGGTTGAATTTAAGGCTTAGAGGCACTTCTGGATGCTTGATTTGGGACGGCATAATTTTTGGCCCAAAAATCAAAAAATTCCTGACCACGGAGTCAGGAAAACCTCCTGTGGTGGGCCGGACCGAATCAGGTCAAATTGAAAAAGGAAGTCCGCCATGAGATTCGGGGTTGAATTTAAGGCTTAGAGGCACTTTTGGATGCTTGATTTGGGACGGCATAATTTTTGGCCCAAAAATCCAAAAATTCCTGACCGCGGAGTCAGGAAAACCTCCCGGGATGGCCCGGACGGAATCAGGTCAAATTGAAAAACGAAGTCCGCCATGAGATTTGGGGTTGAATTTAAGGCTTAGAGGCACTTTTTGATGCTTGAGTTGGGACGGCAAAATTATTGGCCCAAAAATCCAAAAATTCCTGACCGCGGAGTCAGGAAAACCTCCCGGGATGAGCCGGACGGAATCAGGTCAAATTGAAAAACGATGTCCGCCATGCGATTCGGGGTTGAATTTAAGGCTCAGAGGCACTTTTGGATGCTTGATTTGGGACGGCATAATTTTTGGCCCAAAAATCCAAAAATTCCTGACCGCGGAGTCAGGAAAACCTCCCGGGATGGGCCGGACGGAATCAGGTCAAATTGAAAAACGAAGTCCGCCATGAGATTCGGGGTTGAATTTAAGGCTTAGAGGCACTTTTGGATGCTTGATTTGGGACGGCATAATTTTTGGCCCCAATATCAAAAAATTCCTGACCGCGCAGTCCGGAAAACCTCCTGGGGTGGGTCGGACGGAATCAGGTCAAATTGAAAAACGAAGTCCGCCATGAGATTCCGGGTTGAATTTAAGGCTTAGGGGCAGGTTTCGATGTTTGATTTGGGACAGCATAATTTTGGGCCCAAAAATCAAAAAATTCCTAACCGCGGAGTCAGGAAAACCTCCCGGGATGGGCGGGACCGAATCAGGTCAATTTGAAAAACGAAGTCCGCCATGAGCTTCGAGGTTGAATTTAAGGCTTAGAGGCACTTTGGATGCTTGATTTGGGACGGCATAATTTTTGGACCCAATATCAAAAAATTCCTGACCGCGCAGTCCGGAAAACCTCCCGGGGTGGGCTGGACCGAATCAGGTCAAATTGAAAAACGAAGTCCGCCATGAGATTCGGGGTTGAATTTAAGGCTTCGAGGCACTTTTGGATGCTTGATTTGGGACGGCATAATTTTTGGCCCAAAAATCAAAAAATCCCTGACTGCGGAGTCAGGAAAACCTCCCGGGGTGGGCCAGACCGAATCAGGTAAAATTGAAAAACAAAGTCCACCATGAGATTCGGGGTTGAATTTAAGGCTTAGAGGCACTTTTGGATGCTTGATTTGGGACGGCATAATTTTTGGCCCAAAAATCCAAAAATTCCTGACCGCGGAGTCAGGAAAACCTCCCGGGATGGGCCGGACGGAATCAGGTCAAATTGAAAAACAAAGTCTGCCATGAGCTTTGGGGTTGAATTTACGGCTTAGAGGCACTTTGGATGCTTGATTTGGGGCGGCATAATTTTTGGACCCAATATCAAAAAATTCCTGACCGCGCAGTCCGGAAAACCTCCCGGGGTGGGCCGGACCGAATCAGGTCAAATTGAGAAACGAAGTCCGCCATGAAATTCGGGGTTGAATTTAAGGCTTCGAGGCACTTTTGGATGCTTGATTTGGGACGGCATAATTTTTGGCCCAAAAATCAAAAAATTCCTAACTGCGGAGTCAGGAAAACCTCTCGGGGTGGGCCAGACCGAATCAGGTAAAATTGAAAAACAAAGTCCGCCATGCGATTCGGGGTTGAATTTAAGGCTCAGAGGCACTTTTGGATGCTTGATTTGGGACGGCATAATTTTTGGCCCAAAAATCAAAAAATTCCTGACCGCGGAGTCAGGAAAACCTCCCGGGGTGGGCCAGACCGAATCAAGTAAAATTGAAAAACAAAGTCCGCCATGCGATTCGGGGTTGAATTTAAGGCTCAGAGGCACTTTTGGATGCTTGATTTGGGACGGCATAATTTTTGGCCCAAAAATCAAAAAATTCCTGACCACGGAGTCAGGAAAACCTCCTGTGGTGGGCCGGACCGAATCAAGTCAAATTGAAAAAGGAAGTCCGCCATGAGATTCGGGGTTGAATTTAAGGCTTAGAGGCACTTTTGGATGCTTGATTTGGGACGGCATAATTTTTGGCCCAAAAATCCAAAAATTCCTGACCGCGGAGTCAGGAAAACCTCCCGGGATGGGCCGGACGGAATCATTTCAAATTGAAAAACGAAGTCCGCCATGAGATTTGGGGTTGAATTTAAGGCTTAGAGGCACTTTTTGATGCTTGAGTTGGGACGGCAAAATTATTGGCCCAAAAATCCAAAAATTCCTGACCGCGGAGTCAGGAAAACCTCCCGGGATGAGCCGGACGGAATCAGGTCAAATTGAAGAACGAAGTCCGCCATGAGATTCGGGGTTGAATTTAAGGCTTAGAGGCACTTTTGGATGCTTGATTTGGGACGGCATAATTTTTGGCCCAAAAATCCAAAAATTCCTGACCGCGGAGTCAGGAAAACCTCCCGGGATGGGCCGGACGGAATCAGGTCAAATTGAAGAACGAAGTCCGCCATGAGATTCGGGGTTGAATTTAAGGCTTAGAGGCACTTTTGGATGCTTGATTTGGGACGGCATAATTTTTGGCCCAAAAATCCATAAATTCATGACAGCGGAGTCAGGAAAACCTCCCGGGATGGGCGGGACTGAATCAGGTCAAATTGAAGAACGAAGTCCGCCATGAGATTCGGGGTTGAATTTAAGGCTTAGAGGCACTTTTGGATGCTTGATTTGGGACGGCAAAATTTTTGGCCCAAAAATCCAAAAATTCCTGACCGCGGAGTCAGGAAAACCTCCCGGGATGGGCCGGACGGAATCAGGTCAAATTGAAGAACGAAGTCCGCCATGAGATTCGGGGTTGAATTTAAGGCTTAGAGGCACTTCTGGATGCTTGATTTGGGACGGCATAATTTTTGGCCCAAAAATCAAAAAATTCCTGACCACGGAGTCAGGAAAACCTCCCGGGATGGGCCGGACGGAATCAGGTCAAATTGAAAAACGAAGTCCGCCATGAGATTTGGGGTTGAATTGAAGGCTTAGAGGCACTTTTTGATGCTTGAGTTGGGACGGCAAAATTATTGGCCCAAAAATCCAAAAATTCCTGACCGCGGAGTCAGGAAAACCTCCCGGGATGAGCCGGACGGAATCAGGTCAAATTGAAGAACGAAGTCCGCCATGAGATTCGGGGTTGAATTTAAGGCTTAGAGGCACTTTTGGATGCTTGATTTGGGACGGCATAATTTTTGGCCCAAAAATCCATAAATTCCTGACAGCGGAGTCAGGAAAACCTCCCGGGATGGGCCGGACTGAATCAGGTCAAATTGAAGAACGAAGTCCGCCATGAGATTCGGGGTTGAATTTAAGGCTTAGAGGCACTTTTGGATGCTTGATTTGGGACGGCAAAATTTTTGGCCCAAAAATCCAAAAATTCCTGACCGCGGAGTCAGGAAAACCTCCCGGGATGGGCCGGACGGAATCAGGTCAAATTGAAGAACGAAGTCCGCCATGAGATTCGGGGTTGAATTTAAGGCTTAGAGGCACTTCTGGATGCTTGATTTGGGACGGCATAATTTTTGGCCCAAAAATCCAAAAATTCCTGACCACGGAGTCAGGAAAACCTCCTGTGGTGGGCCGGACCGAATCAGGTCAAATTGAAAAAGGAAGTCCGCCATGAGATTCGGGGTTGAATTTAAGGCTTAGAGGCACTTTTGGATGCTTGATTTGGGACGGCATAATTTTTGGCCCAAAAATCCAAAAATTCCTGACCGCGGAGTCAGGAAAACCTCCCGGGATGGGCCGGACGGAATCAGGTCAAATTGAAGAACGAAGTCCGCCATGAGATTCGGGGTTGAATTTAAGGCTTAGAGGCACTTCTGGATGCTTGATTTGGGACGGCATAATTTTTGGCCCAAAAATCAAAAAATTCCTGACCACGGAGTCAGGAAAACCTCCTGTGGTGGGCCGGACCGAATCAAGTCAAATTGAAAAAGGAAGTCCGCCATGAGATTCGGGGTTGAATTTAAGGCTTAGAGGCACTTTTGGATGCTTGATTTGGGACGGCATAATTTTTGGCCCAAAAATCCAAAAATTCCTGACCGCGGAGTCAGGAAAACCTCCCGGGATGGGCCGGACGGAATCAGGTCAAATTGAAGAACGAAGTCCGCCATGAGATTCGGGGTTGAATTTAAGGCTTAGAGGCACTTTTGGATGCTTGATTTGGGACGGCATAATTTTTGGCCCAAAAATCCAAAAATTCCTGACCACGGAGTCAGGAAAACCTCCTGTGGTGGGCCGGACCGAATCAGGTCAAATTGAAAAAGGAAGTCCGCCATGAGATTCGGGGTTGAATTTAAGGCTTAGAGGCACTTTTGGATGCTTGATTTGGGACGGCATAATTTTTGGCCCAAAAATCCAAAAATTCCTGACCGCGGAGTCAGGAAAACCTCCCGGGATGGGCCGGACGGAATCAGGTCAAATTGAAAAACGAAGTCCGCCATGAGATTTGGGGTTGAATTTAAGGCTTAGAGGCACTTTTTGATGCTTGAGTTGGGACGGCAAAATTATTGGCCCAAAAATCCAAAAATTCCTGACCGCGGAGTCAGGAAAACCTCCCGGGATGAGCCGGACGGAATCAGGTCAAATTGAAGAACGAAGTCCGCCATGAGATTCGGGGTTGAATTTAAGGCTTAGAGGCACTTTTGGATGCTTGATTTGGGACGGCATAATTTTTGGCCCAAAAATCCAAAAATTCCTGACCGCGGAGTCAGGAAAACCTCCCGGGATGGGCCGGACGGAATCAGGTCAAATTGAAGAACGAAGTCCGCCATGAGATTTGGGGTTGAATTTAAGGCTTAGAGGCACTTTTGGATCCTTGATTTGGGACGGCATAATTTTTGGCCCAAAAATCCATAAATTCCTGACAGCGGAGTCAGGAAAACCTCCCGGGATGGGCCGGACTGAATCAGGTCAAATTGAAGAACGAAGTCCGCCATGAGATTCGGGGTTGAATTTAAGGCTTAGAGGCACTTTTGGATGCTTGATTTGGGACGGCAAAATTATTGGCCCAAAAATCCAAAAATTCCTGACCGCGGAGTGAGGAAAACCTCCCGGGATGGGCCGGACGGAATCAGGTCAAATTGAAAAACGAAGTCCGCCATGAGATTCGGGGTTGAATTTAAGGCTTAGAGGCACTTTTGGATGCTGGATTTGGGACGGCAAAATTTTTGGCCCAAAAATCCAAAAATTCCTGACCGCGGAGTCAGGAAAACCTCCCGGGATGGGCCGGACGGAATCAGGTCAAATTGAAGAACGAAGTCCGCCATGAGATTCGGGGTTGAATTTAAGGCTTAGAGGCACTTCTGGATGCTTGATTTGGGACGGCATAATTTTTGGCCCAAAAATCCAAAAATTCCTGACCACGGAGTCAGGAAAACCTCCTGTGGTGGGCCGGACCGAATCAGGTCAAATTGAAAAAGGAAGTCCGCCATGAGATTCGGGGTTGAATTTAAGGCTTAGAGGCACTTTTGGATGCTTGATTTGGGACGGCATAATTTTTGGCCCAAAAATCCAAAAATTCCTGACCGCGGAGTCAGGAAAACCTCCCGGGATGGGCCGGACGGAATCAGGTCAAATTGAAGAACGAAGTCCGCCATGAGATTCGGGGTTGAATTTAAGGCTTCGAGGCACTTCTGGATGCTTGATTTGGGACGGCATAATTTTTGGCCCAAAAATCCAAAAATTCCTGACCACGGAGTCAGGAAAACCTCCTGTGGTGGGCCGGACCGAATCAGGTCAAATTGAAAAAGGAAGTCCGCCATGAGATTCGGGGTTGAATTTAAGGCTTAGAGGCACTTTTGGATGCTTGATTTGGGACGGCATAATTTTTGGCCCAAAAATCCAAAAATTCCTGACCGCGGAGTCAGGAAAACCTCCCGGGATGGGCCGGACGGAATCAGGTCAAATTGAAGAACGAAGTCCGCCATGAGATTCGGGGTTGAATTTAAGGCTTAGAGGCACTTCTGGATGCTTGATTTGGGACGGCATAATTTTTGGCCCAAAAATCAAAAAATTCCTGACCACGGAGTCAGGAAAACCGCCTGTGGTGGGCCGGACCGAATCAAGTCAAATTGAAAAAGGAAGTCCGCCATGAGATTCGGGGTTGAATTTAAGGCTTAGAGGCACTTTTGGATGCTTGATTTGGGACGGCATAATTTTTGGCCCAAAAATCCAAAAATTCCTGACCGCGGAGTCAGGAAAACCTCCCGGGATGGGCCGGACGGAATCAGGTCAAATTGAAGAACGAAGTCCGCCATGAGATTCGGGGTTGAATTTAAGGCTTAGAGGCACTTTTGGATGCTTGATTTGGGACGGCATAATTTTTGGCCCAAAAATCCAAAAATTCCTGACCACGGAGTCAGGAAAACCTCCTGTGGTGGGCCGGACCGAATCAGGTCAAATTGAAAAAGGAAGTCCGCCATGAGATTCGGGGTTGAATTTAAGGCTTAGAGGCACTTTTGGATGCTTGATTTGGGACGGCATAATTTTTGGCCCAAAAATCCAAAAATTCCTGACCGCGGAGTCAGGAAAACCTCCCGGGATGGGCCGGACGGAATCAGGTCAAATTGAAAAACGAAGTCCGCCATGAGATTTGGGGTTGAATTTAAGGCTTAGAGGCACTTTTTGATGCTTGAGTTGGGACGGCAAAATTATTGGCCCAAAAATCCAAAAATTCCTGACCGCGGAGTCAGGAAAACCTCCCGGGATGAGCCGGACGGAATCAGGTCAAATGGAAGAACGAAGTCCGCCATGAGATTCGGGGTTGAATTTAAGGCTTAGAGGCACTTTTGGATGCTTGATTTGGGACGGCATAATTTTTGGCCCAAAAATCCAAAAATTCCTGACCGCGGAGTCAGGAAAACCTCCCGGGATGGGCCGGACGGAATCAGGTCAAATTGAAGAACGAAGTCCGCCATGAGATTCGGGGTTGAATTTAAGGCTTAGAGGCACTTTTGGATGCTTGATTTGGGACGGCATAATTTTTGGCCCAAAAATCCATAAATTCCTGACAGCGGAGTCAGGAAAACCTCCCGGGATGGGCCGGACTGAATCAGGTCAAATTGAAGAACGAAGTCCGCCATGAGATTCGGGGTTGAATTTAAGGCTTAGAGGCACTTTTGGATGCTTGATTTGGGACGGCAAAATTATTGGCCCAAAAATCCAAAAATTCCTGACCGCGGAGTGAGGAAAACCTCCCGGGATGGGCCGGACGGAATCAGGTCAAATTGAAAAACGAAGTCCGCCATGAGATTCGGGGTTGAATTTAAGGCTTAGAGGCACTTTTGGATGCTTGATTTGGGACGGCAAAATTTTTGGCCCAAAAATCCAAAAATTCCTGACCGCGGAGTCAGGAAAACCTCCCGGGATGGGCCGGACGGAATCAGGTCAAATTGAAGAACGAAGTCCGCCATGAGATTCGGGGTTGAATTTAAGGCTTAGAGGCACTTCTGGATGCTTGATTTGGGACGGCATAATTTTTGGCCCAAAAATCAAAAAATTCCTGACCACGGAGTCAGGAAAACCTCCCGGGATGAGCCGGACGGAATCAGGTCAAATTGAAAAAGGAAGTCCGCCATGAGATTCGGGGTTGAATTTAAGGCTTAGAGGCACTTTTGGATGCTTGATTTGGGACGGCATAATTTTTGGCCCAAAAATCCAAAAATTCCTGACCGCGGAGTCAGGAAAACCTCCCGGGATGGGCCGGACGGAATCAGGTCAAATTGAAGAACGAAGTCCGCCATGAGATTCGGGGTTGAATTTAAGGCTTAGAGGCACTTTTGGATGCTTGATTTGGGACGGCATAATTTTTGGCCCAAAAATCCAAAAATTCCTGACCACGGAGTCAGGAAAACCTCCTGTGGTGGGCCGGACCGAATCAGGTCAAATTGAAAAAGGAAGTCCGCCATGAGATTCGGGGTTGAATTTAAGGCTTAGAGGCACTTTTGGATGCTTGATTTGGGACGGCATAATTTTTGGCCCAAAAATCCAAAAATTCCTGACCGCGGAGTCAGGAAAACCTCCCGGGATGGGCCGGACGGAATCAGGTCAAATTGAAAAACGAAGTCCGCCATGAGATTTGGGGTTGAATTTAAGGCTTAGAGGCACTTTTTGATGCTTGAGTTGGGACGGCAAAATTATTGGCCCAAAAATCCAAAAATTCCTGACCGCGGAATCAGGAAAACCTCCCGGGATGAGCCGGACGGAATCAGGTCAAATTGAAGAACGAAGTCCGCCATGAGATTCGGGGTTGAATTTAAGGCTTAGAGGCACTTTTGGATGCTTGATTTGGGACGGCATAATTTTTGGCCCAAAAATCCAAAAATTCCTGACCGCGGAGTCAGGAAAACCTCCCGGGATGGGCCGGACGGAATCAGGTCAAATTGAAGAACGAAGTCCGCCATGAGATTCGGGGTTGAATTTAAGGCTTAGAGGCACTTTTGGATGCTTGATTTGGGACGGCATAATTTTTGGCCCAAAAATCCAAAAATTCCTGACCACGGAGTCAGGAAAATCTCCTGTGGTGGGCCGGACCGAATCAGGTCAAATTGAAAAACGAAGTCCGCCATGAGATTCGGGGTTGAATTTAAGGCTTAGAGGCACTTTTGGATGCTTGATTTGGGACGGCATAATTTTTGGCCCAAAAATCCAAAAATTCCTGACCGCGGAGTCAGGAAAACCTCCCGGGATGGGCCGGACGGAATCAGGTCAAATTGAAAAACGAAGTCCGCCATGAGATTTGGGGTTGAATTTAAGGCTTAGAGGCACTTTTTGATGCTTGAGTTGGGACGGCAAAATTATTGGCCCAAAAATCCAAAAATTCCTGACCGCGGAGTCAGGAAAACCTCCCGGGATGAGCCGGACGGAATCAGGTCAAATTGAAGAACGAAGTCCGCCATGAGATTCGGGGTTGAATTTAAGGCTTAGAGGCACTTTTGGATGCTTGATTTGGGACGGCATAATTTTTGGCCCAAAAATCCAAAAATTCCTGACCGCGGAGTCAGGAAAACCTCCCGGGATGGGCCGGACGGAATCAGGTCAAATTGAAGAACGAAGTCCGCCATGAGATTCGGGGTTGAATTTAAGGCTTAGAGGCACTTTTGGATGCTTGATTTGGGACGGCATAATTTTTGGCCCAAAAATCCATAAATTCCTGACAGCGGAGTCAGGAAAACCTCCCGGGATGGGCCGGACTGAATCAGGTCAAATTGAAGAACGAAGTCCGCCATGAGATTCGGGGTTGAATTTAAGGCTTAGAGGCACTTTTGGATGCTTGATTTGGGACGGCAAAATTATTGGCCCAAAAATCCAAAAATTCCTGACCGCGGAGTCAGGAAAACCTCCCGGGATGGGCCGGACGGAATCAGGTCAAATTGAAAAACGAAGTCCGCCATGAGATTCGGGGTTGAATTTAAGGCTTAGAGGCACTTTTGGATGCTTGATTTGGGACGGCAAAATTTTTGGCCCAAAAATCCAAAAATTCCTGACCGCGGAGTCAGGAAAACCTCCCGGGATGGGCCGGACGGAATCAGGTCAAATTGAAGAACGAAGTCCGCCATGAGATTCGGGGTTGAATTTAAGGCTTAGAGGCACTTCTGGATGCTTGATTTGGGACGGCATAATTTTTGGCCCAAAAATCAAAAAATTCCTGACCACGGAGTCAGGAAAACCTCCTGTGGTGGGCCGGACCGAATCAAGTCAAATTGAAAAAGGAAGTCCGCCATGAGATTCGGGGTTGAATTTAAGGCTTAGAGGCACTTTTGGATGCTTGATTTGGGACGGCATAATTTTTGGCCCAAAAATCCAAAAATTCCTGACCGCGGAGTCAGGAAAACCTCCCGGGATGGGCCGGACGGAATCAGGTCAAATTGAAGAACGAAGTCCGCCATGAGATTCGGGGTTGAATTTAAGGCTTAGAGGCACTTTTGGATGCTTGATTTGGGACGGCATAATTTTTGGCCCAAAAATCCAAAAATTCCTGACCACGGAGTCAGGAAAACCTCCTGTGGTGGGCCGGACCGAATCAGGTCAAATTGAAAAAGGAAGTCCGCCATGAGATTCGGGGTTGAATTTAAGGCTTAGAGGCACTTTTGGATGCTTGATTTGGGACGGCATAATTTTTGGCCCAAAAATCCAAAAATTCCTGACCGCGGAGTCAGGAAAACCTCCCGGGATGGGCCGGACGGAATCAGGTCAAATTGAAAAACGAAGTCCGCCATGAGATTTGGGGTTGAATTTAAGGCTTAGAGGCACTTTTTGATGCTTGAGTTGGGACGGCAAAATTATTGGCCCAAAAATCCAAAAATTCCTGACCGCGGAGTCAGGAAAACCTCCCGGGATGAGCCGGACGGAATCAGGTCAAATTGAAGAACGAAGTCCGCCATGAGATTCGGGGTTGAATTTAAGGCTTAGAGGCACTTTTGGATGCTTGATTTGGGACGGCATAATTTTTGGCCCAAAAATCCAAAAATTCCTGACCGCGGAGTCAGGAAAACCTCCCGGGATGGGCCGGACGGAATCAGGTCAAATTGAAGAACGAAGTCCGCCATGAGATTCGGGGTTGAATTTAAGGCTTAGAGGCACTTTTGGATGCTTGATTTGGGACGGCATAATTTTTGGCCCAAAAATCCATAAATTCCTGACAGCGGAGTCAGGAAAACCTCCCGGGATGGGCCGGACTGAATCAGGTCAAATTGAAGAACGAAGTCCGCCATGAGATTCGGGGTTGAATTTAAGGCTTAGAGGCACTTTTGGATGCTTGATTTGGGACGGCAAAATTATTGGCCCAAAAATCCAAAAATTCCTGACCGCGGAGTGAGGAAAACCTCCCGGGATGGGCCGGACGGAATCAGGTCAAATTGAAAAACGAAGTCCGCCATGAGATTCGGGGTTGAATTTAAGGCTTAGAGGCACTTTTGGATGCTTGATTTGGGACGGCAAAATTTTTGGCCCAAAAATCCAAAAATTCCTGACCGCGGAGTCAGGAAAACCTCCCGGGATGGGCCGGACGGAATCAGGTCAAATTGAAAAAGGAAGTCCGCCATGAGATTCGGGGTTGAATTTAAGGCTTAGAGGCACTTTTGGATGCTTGATTTGGGACGGCATAATTTTTGGCCCAAAAATCCAAAAATTCCTGACCGCGGAGTCAGGAAAACCTCCCGGGATGGGCCGGACGGAATCAGGTCAAATTGAAGAACGAAGTCCGCCATGAGATTCGGGGTTGAATTTAAGGCTTAGAGGCACTTCTGGATGCTTGATTTGGGACGGCATAATTTTTGGCCCAAAAATCAAAAAATTCCTGACCACGGAGTCAGGAAAACCTCCTGTGGTGGGCCGGACCGAATCAAGTCAAATTGAAAAAGGAAGTCCGCCATGAGATTCGGGGTTGAATTTAAGGCTTAGAGGCACTTTTGGATGCTTGATTTGGGACGGCATAATTTTTGGCCCAAAAATCCAAAAATTCCTGACCGCGGAGTCAGGAAAACCTCCCGGGATGGGCCGGACGGAATCAGGTCAAATTGAAAAACGAAGTCCGCCATGAGATTTGGGGTTGAATTGAAGGCTTAGAGGCACTTTTTGATGCTTGAGTTGGGACGGCAAAATTATTGGCCCAAAAATCCAAAAATTCCTGACCGCGGAGTCAGGAAAACCTCCCGGGATGAGCCGGACGGAATCAGGTCAAATTGAAGAACGAAGTCCGCCATGAGATTCGGGGTTGAATTTAAGGCTTAGAGGCACTTTTGGATGCTTGATTTGGGACGGCATAATTTTTGGCCCAAAAATCCATAAATTCCTGACAGCGGAGTCAGGAAAACCTCCCGGGATGGGCCGGACTGAATCAGGTCAAATTGAAGAACGAAGACCGCCATGAGATTCGGGGTTGAATTTAAGGCTTAGAGGCACTTTTGGATGCTTGATTTGGGACGGCAAAATTTTTGGCCCAAAAATCCAAAAATTCCTGACCGCGGAGTCAGGAAAACCTCCCGGGATGGGCCGGACGGAATCAGGTCAAATTGAAGAACGAAGTCCGCCATGAGATTCGGGGTTGAATTTAAGGCTTAGAGGCACTTCTGGATGCTTGATTTGGGACGGCATAATTTTTGGCCCAAAAATCCAAAAATTCCTGACCACGGAGTCAGGAAAACCTCCTGTGGTGGGCCGGACCGAATCAGGTCAAATTGAAAAAGGAAGTCCGCCATGAGATTCGGGGTTGAATTTAAGGCT
Source organism: Charina bottae (assembly GCA_023362775.1). Lineage (NCBI taxonomy): Eukaryota > Metazoa > Chordata > Lepidosauria > Squamata > Charinaidae > Charina > Charina bottae. The sequence goes on along the minus strand of JALMGJ010000004.1, from coordinate 31,685,894 downwards.
TAGAGGCACTTTTGGATGCTTGATTTGGGACGGCATAATTTTTGGCCCAAAAATCCAAAAATTCCTGACCGCGGAGTCAGGAAAACCTCCCGGGATGGGCCGGACGGAATCAGGTCAAATTGAAAAACGAAGTCCGCCATGAGATTTGGGGTTGAATTTAAGGCTTAGAGGCACTTTTTGATGCTTGAGTTGGGACGGCAAAATTATTGGCCCAAAAATCCAAAAATTCCTGACCGCGGAGTCAGGAAAACCTCCCGGGATGAGCCGGACGGAATCAGGTCAAATTGAAGAACGAAGTCCGCCATGAGATTCGGGGTTGAATTTAAGGCTTAGAGGCACTTTTGGATGCTTGATTTGGGACGGCATAATTTTTGGCCCAAAAATCCAAAAATTCCTGACCGCGGAGTCAGGAAAACCTCCCGGGATGGGCCGGACGGAATCAGGTCAAATTGAAGAACGAAGTCCGCCATGAGATTCGGGGTTGAATTTAAGGCTTAGAGGCACTTTTGGATGCTTGATTTGGGACGGCATAATTTTTGGCCCAAAAATCCATAAATTCCTGACAGCGGAGTCAGGAAAACCTCCCGGGATGGGCCGGACTGAATCAGGTCAAATTGAAGAACGAAGTCCGCCATGAGATTCGGGGTTGAATTTAAGGCTTAGAGGCACTTTTGGATGCTTGATTTGGGACGGCAAAATTATTGGCCCAAAAATCCAAAAATTCCTGACCGCGGAGTGAGGAAAACCTCCCGGGATGGGCCGGACGGAATCAGGTCAAATTGAAAAACGAAGTCCGCCATGAGATTCGGGGTTGAATTTAAGGCTTAGAGGCACTTTTGGATGCTTGATTTGGGACGGCAAAATTATTGGCCCAAAAATCCAAAAATTCCTGACCGCGGAGTCAGGAAAACCTCCCGGGATGGGCCGGACGGAATCAGGTCAAATTGAAGAACGAAGTCCGCCATGAGATTCGGGGTTGAATTTAAGGCTTAGAGGCACTTTTGGATGCTTGATTTGGGACGGCAAAATTATTGGCCCAAAAATCCAAAAATTCCTGACCGCGGAGTCAGGAAAACCTCCCGGGATGGGCCGGACGGAATCAGGTCAAATTGAAAAACGAAGTCCGCCATGAGATTCGGAGTTGAATTTAAGGCTTAGAGGCACTTTTGGATGCTTGATTTGGGACGGCAAAATTATTGGCCCAAAAATCCAAAAATTCCTGAACGCGGAGTCAGGAAAACCTCCCGGGGTGGGCCAGACCGAATCAAGTAAAATTGAAAAACAAAGTCCGCCATGCGATTCGGGGTTGAATTTAAGGCTCAGAGGCACTTTTGGATGCTTGATTTGGGACGGCATAATTTTTGGCCCAAAAATCAAAAAATTCCTGACCACGGAGTCAGGAAAACCTCCTGTGGTGGGCCGGACCGAATCAAGTCAAATTGAAAAAGGAAGTCCGCCATGAGATTCGGGGTTGAATTTAAGGCTTAGAGGCACTTTTGGATGCTTGATTTGGGACGGCATAATTTTTGGCCCAAAAATCCAAAAATTCCTGACCGCGGAGTCAGGAAAACCTCCCGGGATGGGCCGGACGGAATCAGGTCAAATTGAAAAACGAAGTCCGCCATGAGATTTGGGGTTGAATTGAAGGCTTAGAGGCACTTTTTGATGCTTGAGTTGGGACGGCAAAATTATTGGCCCAAAAATCCAAAAATTCCTGACCGCGGAGTCAGGAAAACCTCCCGGGATGAGCCGGACGGAATCAGGTCAAATTGAAGAACGAAGTCCGCCATGAGATTCGGGGTTGAATTTAAGGCTTAGAGGCACTTTTGGATGCTTGATTTGGGACGGCATAATTTTTGGCCCAAAAATCCATAAATTCCTGACAGCGGAGTCAGGAAAACCTCCCGGGATGGGCCGGACTGAATCAGGTCAAATTGAAGAACGAAGTCCGCCATGAGATTCGGGGTTGAATTTAAGGCTTAGAGGCACTTTTGGATGCTTGATTTGGGACGGCAAAATTTTTGGCCCAAAAATCCAAAAATTCCTGACCGCGGAGTCAGGAAAACCTCCCGGGATGGGCCGGACGGAATCAGGTCAAATTGAAGAACGAAGTCCGCCATGAGATTCGGGGTTGAATTTAAGGCTTAGAGGCACTTTTGGATGCTTGATTTGGGACGGCAAAATTTTTGGCCCAAAAATCCAAAAATTCCTGACCGCGGAGTCAGGAAAACCTCCCGGGATGGGCCGGACGGAATCAGGTCAAATTGAAGAACGAAGTCCGCCATGAGATTCGGGGTTGAATTTAAGGCTTAGAGGCACTTCTGGATGCTTGATTTGGGACGGCATAATTTTTGGCCCAAAAATCCAAAAATTCCTGACCACGGAGTCAGGAAAACCTCCTGTGGTGGGCCGGACCGAATCAGGTCAAATTGAAAAAGGAAGTCCGCCATGAGATTCGGGGTTGAATTTAAGGCTTAGAGGCACTTTTGGATGCTTGATTTGGGACGGCATAATTTTTGGCCCAAAAATCCAAAAATTCCTGACCGCGGAGTCAGGAAAACCTCCCGGGATGGGCCGGACGGAATCAGGTCAAATTGAAGAACGAAGTCCGCCATGAGATTCGGGGTTGAATTTAAGGCTTAGAGGCACTTCTGGATGCTTGATTTGGGACGGCATAATTTTTGGCCCAAAAATCCAAAAATTCCTGACCACGGAGTCAGGAAAACCTCCTGTGGTGGGCCGGACCGAATCAGGTCAAATTGAAAAAGGAAGTCCGCCATGAGATTCGGGGTTGAATTTAAGGCTTAGAGGCACTTTTGGATGCTTGATTTGGGACGGCATAATTTTTGGCCCAAAAATCCAAAAATTCCTGACCGCGGAGTCAGGAAAACCTCCCGGGATGGGCCGGACGGAATCAGGTCAAATTGAAGAACGAAGTCCGCCATGAGATTCGGGGTTGAATTTAAGGCTTAGAGGCACTTCTGGATGCTTGATTTGGGACGGCATAATTTTTGGCCCAAAAATCAAAAAATTCCTGACCACGGAGTCAGGAAAACCGCCTGTGGTGGGCCGGACCGAATCAAGTCAAATTGAAAAAGGAAGTCCGCCATGAGATTCGGGGTTGAATTTAAGGCTTAGAGGCACTTTTGGATGCTTGATTTGGGACGGCATAATTTTTGGCCCAAAAATCCAAAAATTCCTGACCGCGGAGTCAGGAAAACCTCCCGGGATGGGCCGGACGGAATCAGGTCAAATTGAAGAACGAAGTCCGCCATGAGATTCGGGGTTGAATTTAAGGCTTAGAGGCACTTTTGGATGCTTGATTTGGGACGGCATAATTTTTGGCCCAAAAATCCAAAAATTCCTGACCACGGAGTCAGGAAAACCTCCTGTGGTGGGCCGGACCGAATCAGGTCAAATTGAAAAAGGAAGTCCGCCATGAGATTCGGGGTTGAATTTAAGGCTTAGAGGCACTTTTGGATGCTTGATTTGGGACGGCATAATTTTTGGCCCAAAAATCCAAAAATTCCTGACCGCGGAGTCAGGAAAACCTCCCGGGATGGGCCGGACGGAATCAGGTCAAATTGAAAAACGAAGTCCGCCATGAGATTTGGGGTTGAATTTAAGGCTTAGAGGCACTTTTTGATGCTTGAGTTGGGACGGCAAAATTATTGGCCCAAAAATCCAAAAATTCCTGACCGCGGAGTCAGGAAAACCTCCCGGGATGAGCCGGACGGAATCAGGTCAAATTGAAGAACGAAGTCCGCCATGAGATTCGGGGTTGAATTTAAGGCTTAGAGGCACTTTTGGATGCTTGATTTGGGACGGCATAATTTTTGGCCCAAAAATCCAAAAATTCCTGACCGCGGAGTCAGGAAAACCTCCCGGGATGGGCCGGACGGAATCAGGTCAAATTGAAGAACGAAGTCCGCCATGAGATTCGGGGTTGAATTTAAGGCTTAGAGGCACTTTTGGATGCTTGATTTGGGACGGCATAATTTTTGGCCCAAAAATCCATAAATTCCTGACAGCGGAGTCAGGAAAACCTCCCGGGATGGGCCGGACTGAATCAGGTCAAATTGAAGAACGAAGTCCGCCATGAGATTCGGGGTTGAATTTAAGGCTTAGAGGCACTTTTGGATGCTTGATTTGGGACGGCAAAATTATTGGCCCAAAAATCCAAAAATTCCTGACCGCGGAGTGAGGAAAACCTCCCGGGATGGGCCGGACGGAATCAGGTCAAATTGAAAAACGAAGTCCGCCATGAGATTCGGGGTTGAATTTAAGGCTTAGAGGCACTTTTGGATGCTTGATTTGGGACGGCAAAATTTTTGGCCCAAAAATCCAAAAATTCCTGACCGCGGAGTCAGGAAAACCTCCCGGGATGGGCCGGACGGAATCAGGTCAAATTGAAGAACGAAGTCCGCCATGAGATTCGGGGTTGAATTTAAGGCTTAGAGGCACTTCTGGATGCTTGATTTGGGACGGCAAAATTATTGGCCCAAAAATCAAAAAATTCCTGACCACGGAGTCAGGAAAACCTCCTGTGGTGGGCCGGACCGAATCAAGTCAAATTGAAAAAGGAAGTCCGCCATGAGATTCGGGGTTGAATTTAAGGCTTAGAGGCACTTTTGGATGCTTGATTTGGGACGGCATAATTTTTGGCCCAAAAATCCAAAAATTCCTGACCGCGGAGTCAGGAAAACCTCCCGGGATGGGCCGGACGGAATCAGGTCAAATTGAAGAACGAAGTCCGCCATGAGATTCGGGGTTGAATTTAAGGCTTAGAGGCACTTTTGGATGCTTGATTTGGGACGGCATAATTTTTGGCCCAAAAATCCAAAAATTCCTGACCACGGAGTCAGGAAAACCTCCTGTGGTGGGCCGGACCGAATCAGGTCAAATTGAAAAAGGAAGTCCGCCATGAGATTCGGGGTTGAATTTAAGGCTTAGAGGCACTTTTGGATGCTTGATTTGGGACGGCATAATTTTTGGCCCAAAAATCCAAAAATTCCTGACCGCGGAGTCAGGAAAACCTCCCGGGATGGGCCGGACGGAATCAGGTCAAATTGAAAAACGAAGTCCGCCATGAGATTTGGGGTTGAATTTAAGGCTCAGAGGCACTTTTTGATGCTTGAGTTGGGACGGCAAAATTATTGGCCCAAAAATCCAAAAATTCCTGACCGCGGAGTCAGGAAAACCTCCCGGGATGAGCCGGACGGAATCAGGTCAAATTGAAGAACGAAGTCCGCCATGAGATTCGGGGTTGAATTTAAGGCTTAGAGGCACTTTTGGATGCTTGATTTGGGACGGCATAATTTTTGGCCCAAAAATCCATAAATTCCTGACAGCGGAGTCAGGAAAACCTCCCGGGATGGGCCGGACTGAATCAGGTCAAATTGAAGAACGAAGTCCGCCATGAGATTCGGGGTTGAATTTAAGGCTTAGAGGCACTTTTGGATGCTTGATTTGGGACGGCAAAATTTTTGGCCCAAAAATCCAAAAATTCCTGACCGCGGAGTCAGGAAAACCTCCCGGGATGGGACGGACGGAATCAGGTCAAATTGAAGAACGAAGTCCGCCATGAGATTCGGGGTTGAATTTAAGGCTTAGAGGCACTTTTGGATGCTTGATTTGGGACGGCAAAATTTTTGGCCCAAAAATCCAAAAATTCCTGACCGCGGAGTCAGGAAAACCTCCCGGGATGGGCCGGACGGAATCAGGTCAAATTGAAGAACGAAGTCCGCCATGAGATTCGGGGTTGAATTTAAGGCTTAGAGGCACTTCTGGATGCTTGATTTGGGACGGCATAATTTTTGGCCCAAAAATCCAAAAATTCCTGACCACGGAGTCAGGAAAACCTCCTGTGGTGGGCCGGACCGAATCAGGTCAAATTGAAAAAGGAAGTCCGCCATGAGATTCGGGGTTGAATTTAAGGCTTAGAGGCACTTTTGGATGCTTGATTTGGGACGGCATAATTTTTGGCCCAAAAATCCAAAAATTCCTGACCGCGGAGTCAGGAAAACCTCCCGGGATGGGCCGGACGGAATCAGGTCAAATTGAAAAACGAAGTCCGCCATGAGATTTGGGGTTGAATTTAAGGCTTAGAGGCACTTTTTGATGCTTGAGTTGGGACGGCAAAATTATTGGCCCAAAAATCCAAAAATTCCTGACCGCGGAGTCAGGAAAACCTCCCGGGATGAGCCGGACGGAATCAGGTCAAATTGAAGAACGAAGTCCGCCATGAGATTCGGGGTTGAATTTAAGGCTTAGAGGCACTTTTGGATGCTTGATTTGGGACGGCATAATTTTTGGCCCAAAAATCCAAAAATTCCTGACCGCGGAGTCAGGAAAACCTCCCGGGATGGGCCGGACGGAATCAGGTCAAATTGAAGAACGAAGTCCGCCATGAGATTCGGGGTTGAATTTAAGGCTTAGAGGCACTTTTGGATGCTTGATTTGGGACGGCATAATTTTTGGCCCAAAAATCCATAAATTCCTGACAGCGGAGTCAGGAAAACCTCCCGGGATGGGCCGGACTGAATCAGGTCAAATTGAAGAACGAAGTCCGCCATGAGATTCGGGGTTGAATTTAAGGCTTAGAGGCACTTTTGGATGCTTGATTTGGGACGGCAAAATTATTGGCCCAAAAATCCAAAAATTCCTGACCGCGGAGTGAGGAAAACCTCCCGGGATGGGCCGGACGGAATCAGGTCAAATTGAAAAACGAAGTCCGCCATGAGATTCGGGGTTGAATTTAAGGCTTAGAGGCACTTTTGGATGCTTGATTTGGGACGGCAAAATTATTGGCCCAAAAATCCAAAAATTCCTGACCGCGGAGTCAGGAAAACCTCCCGGGATGGGCCGGACGGAATCAGGTCAAATTGAAGAACGAAGTCCGCCATGAGATTCGGGGTTGAATTTAAGGCTTAGAGGCACTTTTGGATGCTTGATTTGGGACGGCAAAATTATTGGCCCAAAAATCCAAAAATTCCTGACCGCGGAGTCAGGAAAACCTCCCGGGATGGGCCGGACGGAATCAGGTCAAATTGAAAAACGAAGTCCGCCATGAGATTCGGAGTTGAATTTAAGGCTTAGAGGCACTTTTGGATGCTTGATTTGGGACGGCAAAATTATTGGCCCAAAAATCCAAAAATTCCTGAACGCGGAGTCAGGAAAACCTCCCGGGGTGGGCCAGACCGAATCAAGTAAAATTGAAAAACAAAGTCCGCCATGCGATTCGGGGTTGAATTTAAGGCTCAGAGGCACTTTTGGATGCTTGATTTGGGACGGCATAATTTTTGGCCCAAAAATCAAAAAATTCCTGACCACGGAGTCAGGAAAACCTCCTGTGGTGGGCCGGACCGAATCAAGTCAAATTGAAAAAGGAAGTCCGCCATGAGATTCGGGGTTGAATTTAAGGCTTAGAGGCACTTTTGGATGCTTGATTTGGGACGGCATAATTTTTGGCCCAAAAATCCAAAAATTCCTGACCGCGGAGTCAGGAAAACCTCCTGTGGTGGGCCGGACCGAATCAGGTCAAATTGAAAAAGGAAGTCCGCCATGAGATTCGGGGTTGAATTTAAGGCTTAGAGGCACTTTTGGATGCTTGATTTGGGACGGCATAATTTTTGGCCCAAAAATCCAAAAATTCCTGACCGCGGAGTCAGGAAAACCTCCCGGGATGGGCCGGACGGAATCAGGTCAAATTGAAGAACGAAGTCCGCCATGAGATTCGGGGTTGAATTTAAGGCTTAGAGGCACTTCTGGATGCTTGATTTGGGACGGCATAATTTTTGGCCCAAAAATCAAAAAATTCCTGACCACGGAGTCAGGAAAACCTCCTGTGGTGGGCCGGACCGAATCAAGTCAAATTGAAAAAGGAAGTCCGCCATGAGATTCGGGGTTGAATTTAAGGCTTAGAGGCACTTTTGGATGCTTGATTTGGGACGGCATAATTTTTGGCCCAAAAATCCAAAAATTCCTGACCGCGGAGTCAGGAAAACCTCCCGGGATGGGCCGGACGGAATCAGGTCAAATTGAAAAACGAAGTCCGCCATGAGATTTGGGGTTGAATTGAAGGCTTAGAGGCACTTTTTGATGCTTGAGTTGGGACGGCAAAATTATTGGCCCAAAAATCCAAAAATTCCTGACCGCGGAGTCAGGAAAACCTCCCGGGATGAGCCGGACGGAATCAGGTCAAATTGAAGAACGAAGTCCGCCATGAGATTCGGGGTTGAATTTAAGGCTTAGAGGCACTTTTGGATGCTTGATTTGGGACGGCATAATTTTTGGCCCAAAAATCCATAAATTCCTGACAGCGGAGTCAGGAAAACCTCCCGGGATGGGCCGGACTGAATCAGGTCAAATTGAAGAACGAAGTCCGCCATGAGATTCGGGGTTGAATTTAAGGCTTAGAGGCACTTCTGGATGCTTGATTTGGGACGGCATAATTTTTGGCCCAAAAATCCAAAAATTCCTGACCACGGAGTCAGGAAAACCTCCTGTGGTGGGCCGGACCGAATCAGGTCAAATTGAAAAAGGAAGTCCGCCATGAGATTCGGGGTTGAATTTAAGGCTTAGAGGCACTTTTGGATGCTTGATTTGGGACGGCATAATTTTTGGCCCAAAAATCCAAAAATTCCTGACCGCGGAGTCAGGAAAACCTCCTGTGGTGGGCCGGACCGAATCAGGTCAAATTGAAAAAGGAAGTCCGCCATGAGATTCGGGGTTGAATTTAAGGCTTAGAGGCACTTTTGGATGCTTGATTTGGGACGGCATAATTTTTGGCCCAAAAATCCAAAAATTCCTGACCGCGGAGTCAGGAAAACCTCCCGGGATGGGCCGGACGGAATCAGGTCAAATTGAAAAACGAAGTCCGCCATGAGATTCGGAGTTGAATTTAAGGCTTAGAGGCACTTTTGGATGCTTGATTTGGGACGGCAAAATTATTGGCCCAAAAATCCAAAAATTCCTGACCGCGGAGTCAGGAAAACCTCCCGGGATGGGCCGGACGGAATCAGGTCAAATTGAAGAACGAAGTCCGCCATGAGATTCGGGGTTGAATTTAAGGCTTAGAGGCACTTTTGGATGCTTGATTTGGGACGGCAAAATTATTGGCCCAAAAATCCAAAAATTCCTGACCGCGGAGTCAGGAAAACCTCCCGGGATGGGCCGGACTGAATCAGGTCAAATTGAAGAACGAAGTCCGCCATGAGATTCGGGGTTGAATTTAAGGCTTAGAGGCACTTTTGGATGCTTGATTTGGGACGGCATAATTTTTGGCCCAAAAATCCAAAAATTCCTGACCGCGGAGTCAGGAAAACCTCCCGGGATGGGCCGGACGGAATCAGGTCAAATTGAAAAACGAAGTCCGCCATGAGATTCGGGGTTGAATTTAAGGCTTAGAGGCCCTTTTGGATGCTTGATTTGGGACGGCATAATTTTTTGCCCAAAAATCCAAAAATTCCTGACCGCGGAGTCAGGAAAACCTCCCGGGATGGGCCGGACGGAATCAGGTCAAATTGAAAAACGAAATCTGCCATGAGAATCGGGGTTGAATTTAAGGCTTAGAGGCACTTTTGGATGCTTGATTTGGGACGGCAAAATTTTTGGCCCAAAAATCCAAAAATTCCTGACCGCGGAGTGAGGAAAACCTCCCGGGATGGGCCGGACGGAATCAGGTCAAATTGAAAAACAAAGTCCGCTATGAGATTCGGGGTTGAATTTAAGGCTTAGAGGCCCTTTTGGATGCTTGATTTGGGACGGCATAATTTTTTGCCCAAAAATCCAAAAATTCCTGACCGCGGAGTCAGGAAAACCTCCCGGGATGGGCCGGACGGAATCAGGTCAAATTGAAAAACGAAATCTGCCATGAGAATCGGGGTTGAATTTAAGGCTTAGAGGCACTTTTGGATGCTTGATTTGGGACGGCAAAATTTTTGGCCCAAAAATCCAAAAATTCCTGACCGCGGAGTCAGGAAAACCTCCCGGGATGGGCCGGACGGAATCAGGTCAAATTGAAAAACGAAGTCCGCCATGAGATTCGGGGTTGAATTTAAGGCTTAGAGGCACTTTTGGATGCTTGATTTGGGACGGCAAAAGTTTTGGCCCAAAAATCCAAACATTCCTGACTGCGGAGTCAGGAAAACCTCCCAGGATGGGCCGGACGGAATCAGGTCAAATTGAAAAACGAAGCCCGCCATGAGATTCGGGGTTGAATTTAAGGCTTAGAGGCACTTTTGGATGCTTGATTTGGGACGGCAAAATTTTTGGCCCAAAAATCCAAAAATTCCTGACCGCGGAGTCAGGAAAACCTCCCAGGATGGGCCGGACGGAATCAGGTCAAATTGAAGAACGAAGTCCGCCATGAGATTCGGGGTTGAATTTAAGGCTTAGAGGCACTTTTGGATGCTTGATTTGGGACGGCATAATTTTTGGCCCAAAAATCCATAAATTCCTGACAGCGGAGTCAGGAAAACCTCCCGGGATGGGCCGGACTGAATCAGGTCAAATTGAAGAACGAAGTCCGCCATGAGATTCGGGGTTGAATTTAAGGCTTAGAGGCACTTTTGGATGCTTGATTTGGGACGGCAAAATTATTGGCCCAAAAATCCAAAAATTCCTGACCGCGGAGTGAGGAAAACCTCCCGGGATGGGCCGGACGGAATCAGGTCAAATTGAAAAACGAAGTCCGCCATGAGATTCGGGGTTGAATTTAAGGCTTAGAGGCACTTTTGGATGCTTGATTTGGGACGGCAAAATTATTGGCCCAAAAATCCAAAAATTCCTGACCGCGGAGTCAGGAAAACCTCCCGGGATGGGCCGGACGGAATCAGGTCAAATTGAAGAACGAAGTCCGCCATGAGATTCGGGGTTGAATTTAAGGCTTAGAGGCACTTTTGGATGCTTGATTTGGGACGGCAAATTTATTGGCCCAAAAATCCAAAAATTCCTGACCGCGGAGTCAAGAAAACCTCCCGGGATGGGCCGGATGGAATCAGGTCAAATTGAAGAACGAAGTCCGCCATGAGATTCGGGGTTGAATTTTAGGCTTAGAGGCACTTTTGGATGCTTGATTTGGGACGGCAAAATTATTGGCCCAAAAATCCAAAAATTCCTGACCGCGGAGTCAGGAAAACCTCCCGGGATGGGCCGGACGGAATCAGGTCAAATTGAAAAACGAAGTCCGCCATGAGATTCGGAGTTGAATTTAAGGCTTAGAGGCACTTTTGGATGCTTGATTTGGGACGGCAAAATTATTGGCCCAAAAATCCAAAAATTCCTGACCGCGGAGTCAGGAAAACCTCCCGGGATGGGCCGGACGGAATCAGGTCAAATTGAAGAACGAAGTCCGCCATGAGATTCGGGGTTGAATTTAAGGCTTAGAGGCACTTTTGGATGCTTGATTTGGGACGGCAAAATTATTGGCCCAAAAATCCAAAAATTCCTGACCGCGGAGTCAGGAAAACCTCCCGGGATGGGCCGGACTGAATCAGGTCAAATTGAAGAACGAAGTCCGCCATGAGATTCGGGGTTGAATTTAAGGCTTAGAGGCACTTTTGGATGCTTGATTTGGGACGGCATAATTTTTGGCCCAAAAATCCAAAAATTCCTGACCGCGGAGTCAGGAAAACCTCCCGGGATGGGCCGGACGGAATCAGGTCAAATTGAAAAACGAAGTCCGCCATGAGATTTGGGGTTGAATTTAAGGCTTACAGGCACTTTTGGATGCTTGATTTGGGACGGCAAAATTTTTGGCCCAAAAATCCAAAAATTCCTGACCGCGGAGTCAGGAAAACCTCCCGGGATGGGCCGGACGGAATCAGGTCAAATTGAAAAACGAAATCTGCCATGAGAATCGGGGTTGAATTTAAGGCTTAGAGGCACTTTTGGATGCTTGATTTGGGACGGCAAAATTTTTGGCCCAAAAATCCAAAAATTCCTGACCGCGGAGTCAGGAAAACCTCCCGGGATGGGCCGGACGGAATCAGGTCAAATTGAAAAACGAAGTCCGCCATGAGATTCGGGGTTGAATTTAAGGCTTAGAGGCACTTTTGGATGCTTGATTTGGGACGGCAAAATTATTGGCCCAAAAATCCAAAAATTCCTGACCGCGGAGTCAGGAAAACCTCCCGGGATGGGCCGGACGGAATCAGGTCAAATTGAAGAACAAATTCCGCCATGAGATTCGGGGTTGAATTTAAGGCTTAGAGGCACTTTTGGATGCTTGATTTGGGACGGCAAATTTATTGGCCCAAAAATCCAAAAATTCCTGACCGCGGAGTCAAGAAAACCTCCCGGGATGGGCCGGATGGAATCAGGTCAAATTGAAGAACGAAGTCCGCCATGAGATTCGGGGTTGAATTTTAGGCTTAGAGGCACTTTTGGATGCTTGATTTGGGACGGCAAAATTATTGGCCCAAAAATCCAAAAATTCCTGACCGCGGAGTCAGGAAAACCTCCCGGGATGGGCCGGACGGAATCAGGTCAAATTGAAAAACGAAGTCCGCCATGAGATTCGGAGTTGAATTTAAGGCTTAGAGGCACTTTTGGATGCTTGATTTGGGACGGCAAAATTATTGGCCCAAAAATCCAAAAATTCCTGACCGCGGAGTCAGGAAAACCTCCCGGGATGGGCCGGATGGAATCAGGTCAAATTGAAGAACGAAGTCCGCCATGAGATTCGGGGTTGAATTTAAGGCTTAGAGGCACTTTTGGATGCTTGATTTGGGACGGCAAAATTATTGGCCCAAAAATCCAAAAATTCCTGACCGCGGAGTCAGGAAAACCTCCCGGGATGGGCCGGACTGAATCAGGTCAAATTGAAGAACGAAGTCCGCCATGAGATTCGGGGTTGAATTTAAGGCTTAGAGGCACTTTTGGATGCTTGATTTGGGACGGCATAATTTTTGGCCCAAAAATCCAAAAATTCCTGACCGCGGAGTCAGGAAAACCTCCCGGGATGGGCCGGACGGAATCAGGTCAAATTGAAAAACGAAGTCCGCCATGAGATTCGGGGTTGAATTTAAGGCTTAGAGGAACTTTTGGATGCTTGATTTCGGACGGCATAATTTTTGGCCCAAAAATCCAAAAATTCCTGACCGCGGAGTCAGGAAAACCTCCCGGGATGGGCCGGACGCAATCAGGTCAAATTGAAAAACGAAGTCCGCCATGAGATTCGGGGTTGAATTTAAGGCTTAGAGGCACTTTTGGATGCTTGATTTGGGACGGCATAATTTTTGGCCCAAAAATCCAAAAATTCCTGACGGCGGAGTCAGGAAAACCTCCCGGGATGGGCCGGACGGAATCAGGTCAAATTGAAAAACGAAGTCCGCCATGAGATTCGGGGTTGAATTTAAGGCTTAGAGGATCTTTTGGATGCTTGATTTGGGACGGCATAATTTTTGGCCCAAAAATCGAAAAATTCCTGACCGCGGAGTCAGGAAAACCTCCCGGGATGGGCCGGACGGAATCAGGTCAAATTGAAAAACGAAATCCGCCATGAGATTCGGGGTTGAATTTAAGGCTTAGAGGCACTTTTGGATGCTTGATTTTGGACGGCACAATTTTTGGCCCAAAAATCCAAAAATTCCTGACCACGGAGTCAGGAAAACCTCCCGGGATGGGCCGGACGGAATCAGGTCAAATTGAAAAACGAAGTCCGCCATGAGATTCGGGGTTGAATTTAAGGCTTAGAGGCACTTTTGGATGCTTGATTTGGAACGGCAAAATTTTTGGCCCAAAAATCCAAAAATTCCTGACCGCGGAGTCAGGAAAACCTCCCGGGATGGTCCGGACGGAATCAGGTCAAATTGAAAAACGAAGTCCGCCATGAGATTTGGGGTTGAATTTAAGGCTTAGAGGCACTTTTGGATGCTTGATTTGGGACGGCATAATTTTTGGCCCAAAAATCCAAAAATTCCTGACCGCGGAGTCAGGAAAACCTCCCGGGATGGGCCGGACGGAATCAGGTCAAATTGAAAAACGAAGCCCGCCATGAGATTCGGGGTTGAATTTAAGGCTTAGAGGCACTTTTGGATGCTTGATTTGGGACAGCATAATTTTTGGCCCAAAAATCCAAAAATTCCTGACCGCGGAGTCAGGAAAACCTCCCGGGATGGGCCGGACGGAATCAGGTCAAATTGAAAAACGAAGCCCGCCATGAGATTCGGGGTTGAATTTAAGGCTTAGAGGCACTTTTGGATGCTTGATTTGGGACGGCAAAATTTTTGGCCCAAAAATCCAAAAATTCCTGACCGCGGAGTCAGGAAAACCTCCCGGGATGGGCCGGACGGAATCAGGTCAAATTGAAAAACGAAGCCCGCCATGAGATTCGGGGTTGAATTTAAGGCTTAGAGGCACTTTTGGATGCTTGATTTGGGACGGCAAAATTTTTGGCCCAAAAATCCAATAATTCCTGACCGCGGAGTCAGGAAAACCTCCCGGGATGGGCCGGACGGAATCAGGTCAAATTGAAAAACGAAGTCCGCCATGAGATTCGGGGTTGAATTTAAGGCTTAGAGGCACTTTTGGATGCTTGATATCGGACGGCAAAATTTTTGGCCCAAAAATCCAAAAATTCCTGACCGCGGAGTCAGGAAAACCTCCCGGGATGGGCCGGACGGAATCAGGTCAAATTGAAAAACGAAGTCCGCCATGAGATTCGGGGTTGAATTTAAGGCTTAGAGGAACTTTTGGATGCTTGATTTCGGACGGCATAATTTTTGGCCCAAAAATCCAAAAATTCCTGACCGCGGAGTCAGGAAAACCTCCCGGGATGGGCCGGACGCAATCAGGTCAAATTGAAAAACGAAGTCCGCCATGAGATTCGGGGTTGAATTTAAGGCTTAGAGGCACTTTTGGATGCTTGATTTGGGACGGCATAATTTTTGGCCCAAAAATCCAAAAATTCCTGACGGCGGAGTCAGGAAAACCTCCCGGGATGGGCCGGACGGAATCAGGTCAAATTGAAAAACGAAGTCCGCCATGAGATTCGGGGTTGAATTTAAGGCTTAGAGGAACTTTTGGATGCTTGATTTGGGACGGCATAATTTTTGGCCCAAAAATCGAAAAATTCCTGACCGCGGAGTCAGGAAAACCTCCCGGGATGGGCCGGACGGAATCAGGTCAAATTGAAAAACGAAATCCGCCATGAGATTCGGGGTTGAATTTAAGGCTTAGAGGCACTTTTGGATGCTTGATTTTGGACGGCACAATTTTTGGCCCAAAAATCCAAAAATTCCTGACCACGGAGTCAGGAAAACCTCCCGGGATGGGCCGGACGGAATCAGGTCAAATTGAAAAACGAAGTCCGCCATGAGATTCGGGGTTGAATTTAAGGCTTAGAGGCACTTTTGGATGCTTGATTTGGAACGGCAAAATTTTTGGCCCAAAAATCCAAAAATTCCTGACCGCGGAGTCAGGAAAACCTCCCGGGATGGTCCGGACGGAATCAGGTCAAATTGAAAAACGAAGTCCGCCATGAGATTTGGGGTTGAATTTAAGGCTTAGAGGCACTTTTGGATGCTTGATTTGGGACGGCATAATTTTTGGCCCAAAAATCCAAAAATTCCTGACCGCGGAGTCAGGAAAACCTCCCGGGATGGGCCGGACGGAATCAGGTCAAATTGAAAAACGAAGCCCGCCATGAGATTCGGGGTTGAATTTAAGGCTTAGAGGCACTTTTGGATGCTTGATTTGGGACGGCAAAATTTTTGGCCCAAAAATCCAAAAATTCCTGACCGCGGAGTCAGGAAAACCTCCCGGGATGGGCCGGACGGAATCAGGTCAAATTGAAAAACGAAGCCCGCCATGAGATTCGGGGTTGAATTTAAGGCTTAGAGGCACTTTTGGATGCTTGATTTGGGACGGCAAAATTTTTGGCCCAAAAATCCAAAAATTCCTGACCGCGGAGTCAGGAAAACCTCCCGGGATGGGCCGGACAGAATCAGGTCAAATTGAAAAACGAAGTCCGCCATGAGATTCGGGGTTGAATTTAAGGCTTAGAGGCACTTTTGGATGCTTGATTTGGGACGGCAAAATTTTTGGCCCAAAAATCCAAAAATTCCTGACCGCGGAGTCAGGAAAACCTCCCGGGATGGGCCGGACGGAATCAGGTCAAATTGAAAAACAAAGTCCGCCATGAGATTCGGGGTTGAATTTAAGGCTTAGAGGCACTTTTGGATGCTTGATTTGGGACGGCAAAATTTTTGGCCCAAAAATCCAAAAATTCCTGACCGCGGAGTCAGGAAAACCTCCCGGGATGGGCCGGACGGAATCAGGTCAAATTGAAAAACGAAGTCCGCTATGAGATTCGGGGTTGAATTTAAGGCTTAGAGGCCCTTTTGGATGCTTGATTTGGGACGGCATAATTTTTGGCCCAAAAATCCAAAAATTCCTGACCGCGGAGTCAGAAAAACCTCCCGGGATGGGCCGGACGGAATCAGGTCAAATTGAAAAACGAAATCTGCCATGAGATTTGGGGTTGAATTTAAGGCTTAGAGGCACTTTTGGATGCTTGATTTGGGACGGCAAAATTTTTGGCCCAAAAATCCAAAAATTCCTGACCGCGGAGTCAGGAAAACCTCCCGGGATGGGCCGGACGGAATCAGGTCAAATTGAAAAATGAAGTCCGCCATGAGATTCGGGGTTGAATTTAAGGCTTAGAGGCACTTTTGGATGCTTGATTTGGGACGGCAAAATTTTTGGCCCAAAAATCCAAAAATTCCTGACCGCGGAGTCAGGAAAACCTCCCGGGATGGGCCGGACGGAATCAGGTCAAATTGAAAAACGAAGCCCGCCATGAGATTCGGGGTTGAATTTAAGGCTTAGAGGCACTTTTGGATGCTTGATTTGGGACGGCAAAATTTTTGGCCCAAAAATCCAAAAATTCCTGACCGCGGAGTCAGGAAAACCTCCCGGGATGGGCCGGACGGAATCAGGTCAAATTGAAAAACGAAGCCCGCCATGAGATTCGGGGTTGAATTTAAGGCTTAGAGGCACTTTTGGATGCTTGATTTGGGACGGCATAATTTTTGGCCCAAAAATCCAAAAATTCCTGACCGCGGAGTCAGGAAAACCTCCCGGGATGGGCCGGACGGAATCAGGTCAAATTGAAAAACGAAGTCCGCCATGAGATTCGGGGTTGAATTTAAGGCTTAGAGGCACTTTTGGATGCTTGATTTGGGACGGCATAATTTTTGGCCCAAAAATCCAAAAATTCCTGACCGCGGAGTCAGGAAAACCTCCCGGGATGGGCCGGACGGAATCAGGTCAAATTGAAAAACGAAATCCGCCATGAGATTCGGGGTTGAATTTAAGGCTTAGAGGCACTTTTGGATGCTTGATTTGGGACGGCAAAATTTTTGGCCCAAAAATCCAAAAATTCCTGACCGCGGAGTCAGGAAAACCTCCCGGGATGGGCCGGACGGAATCAGGTCAAATTGAAAAACGAAGTCCGCCATGAGATTCGGGGTTGAATTTAAGGCTTAGAGGCACTTTTGAATGCTTGATTTGGGACGGCAAAATTTTTGGCCCAAAAATCCAAAAATTCCTGACCGCGGAGTCAGGAAAACCTCCCGGGATGGGCCGGACGGAATCAGGTCAAATTGAAAAACGAAGTCCGCCATGAGATTCGGGGTTGAATTTAAGGCTTAGAGGCACTTTTGAATGCTTGATTTGGGACGGCAAAATTTTTGGCCCAAAAATCCAAAAATTCCTGACCGCGGAGTCAGGAAAACCTCCCGGGATGGGCCGGACGGAATCAGGTCAAATTGAAAAACAAAGTCCGCCATGAGATCCGGGGTTGAATTTAAGGCTTAGAGGCCCTTTTGGATGCTTGATTTGGGAGGGCATAATTTTTTGCCCAAAAATCCAAAAATTCCTGACCGCGGAGTCAGGAAAACCTCCCGGGATGGGCCGGACGGAATCAGGTCAAATTGAAAAACGAAGTCCGCCATGAGATTCGGGGTTGAATTTAAGGCTTAGAGGCACTTTTGGATGCTTGATTTGGGACGGCAAAATTTTTGGCCCAAAAATCCAAAAATTCCTGACCGTGGAGTCAGGAAAACCTCCCGGGATGGGCCGGACGGAATCAGGTCAAATTGAAAAACAAAGTCCGCTATGAGATTCGGGGTTGAATTTAAGGCTTAGAGGCCCTTTTGGATGCTTGATTTGGGACGGCATAATTTTTGGCCCAAAAATCCAAAAATTCCTGACCGCGGAGTCAGGAAAACCTCCCGGGATGGGCCGGACGGAATCAGGTCAAATTGAAAAACGAAATCTGCCATGAGATTCGGGGTTGAATTTAAGGCTTAGAGGCACTTTTGGATGCTTGATTTGGGACGGCAAAATTTTTGGCCCAAAAATCCAAAAATTCCTGAACGCGGAGTCAGGAAAACCTCCCGGGATGGGCCGGACGGAATCAGGTCAAATTGAAAAACGAAGCCCGCCATGAGATTCGGGGTTGAATTTAAGGCTTAGAGGCCCTTTTGGATGCTTGATTTGGGAGGGCATAATTTTTTGCCCAAAAATCCAAAAATTCCTGACCGCGGAGTCAGGAAAACCTCCCGGGATGGGCCGGACGGAATCAGGTCAAATTGAAAAACGAAGTCCGCCATGAGATTCGGGGTTGAATTTAAGGCTTAGAGGCACTTTTGGATGCTTGATTTGGGACGGCAAAATTTTTGGCCCAAAAATCCAAAAATTCCTGACCGCGGAGTCAGGAAAACCTCCCGGGATGGGCCGGACGGAATCAGGTCAAATTGAAAAACAAAGTCCGCTATGAGATTCGGGGTTGAATTTAAGGCTTAGAGGCCCTTTTGGATGCTTGATTTGGGACGGCATAATTTTTTGCCCAAAAATCCAAAAATTCCTGACCGCGGAGTCAGGAAAACCTCCCGGGATGGGCCGGACGGAATCAGGTCAAATTGAAAAACGAAATCTGCCATGAGATTCGGGGTTGAATTTAAGGCTTAGAGGCACTTTGGGATGCTTGATTTGGGACGGCAAAATTTTTGGCCCAAAAATCCAAAAATTCCTGACCGCGGAGTCAGGAAAACCTCCCGGGATGGGCCGGACGGAATCAGGTCAAATTGAAAAACGAAGTCCGCCATGAGATTCGGGGTTGAATTTAAGGCTTAGAGGCACTTTTGGATGCTTGATTTGGGACGGCAAAAGATTTGGCCCAAAAATCCAAAAATTCCTGACCGCGGAGTCAGGAAAACCTCCCGGGATGGGCCGGACGGAATCAGGTCAAATTGAAAAACGAAGCCCGCCATGAGATTCGGGGTTGAATTTAAGGCTTAGAGGCACTTTTGGATGCTTGATTTGGGACGGCAAAATTTTTGGCCCAAATATCCAAAAATTCCTGACCGCGGAGTCAGGAAAACCTCCCGGGATGGGACGGACGGAATCAGGTCAAATTGAAAAACGAAGCCCGCCATGAGATTCGGGGTTGAATTTAAGGCTTAGAGGCACTTTTGGATGCTTGATTTGGGACGGCAAAATTTTTGGCCCAAAAATCCAAAAATTCCTGACCGCGGAGTCAGGAAAACCTCCCGGGATGGGCCGGACGGAATCAGGTCAAATTGAAAAACGAAGTCCGCCATGAGATTCGGGGTTGAATTTAAGGCTTAGAGGCACTTTTGGATGCTTGATTTGGGACGGCAAAATTTTTGGCCCAAAAATCCAAAAATTCCTGACCGTGGAGTCAGGAAAACCTCCCGGGATGGGCCGGACGGAATCAGGTCAAATTGAAAAACAACGTCCGCTATGAGATTCGGGGTTGAATTTAAGGCTTAGAGGCACTTTTGGATGCTTGATTTGGGACGGCAAAAGTTTTGGCCCAAAAATCCAAAAATTCCTGACCGCGGAGTCAGGAAAACCTCCCGGGATGGGCCGGACGGAATCAGGTCAAATTGAAAAACGAAGCCCGCCATGAGATTCAGGGTTGAATTTAAGGCTTAGAGGCACTTTTGGATGCTTGATTTGGGACGGCAAAATTTTTGGCCCAAATATCCAAAAATTCCTGACCGCGGAGTCAGGAAAACCTCCCGGGATGGGACGGACGGAATCAGGTCAAATTGAAAAACGAAGCCCGCCATGAGATTCGGGGTTGAATTTAAGGCTTAGAGGCACTTTTGGATGCTTGATTTGGGACGGCAAAATTTTTGGCCCAAAAATCCAAAAATTCCTGACCGCGGAGTCAGGAAAACCTCCCGGGATGGGCCGGACGGAATCAGGTCAAATTGAAAAACGAAGTCCGCCATGAGATTCGGGGTTGAATTTAAGGCTTAGAGGCACTTTTGGATGCTTGATTTGGGACGGCAAAATTTTTGGCCCAAAAATCCAAAAATTCCTGACCGTGGAGTCAGGAAAACCTCCCGGGATGGGCCGGACGGAATCAGGTCAAATTGAAAAACAAAGTCCGCTATGAGATTCGGGGTTGAATTTAAGGCTTAGAGGCCCTTTTGGATGCTTGATTTGGGACGGCAAAATTTTTGGCCCAAAAATCCAAAAATTCCTGACCGCGGAGTCAGGAAAACCTCCCAGGATGGGCCGGACGGAATCAGGTCAAATTGAAAAACGAAGCCCGCCATGAGATTCGGGGTTGAATTTAAGGCTTAGAGGCACTTTTGGATGCTTGATTTGGGACGGCAAAATTTTTGGCCCAAAAATCCAAAAATTCCTGACCGCGGAGTCAGGAAAACCTCCCGGGATGGGCCGGACGGAATCAGGTCAAATTGAAAAACGAAGTCCTCCATGAGATTCGGGGTTGAATTTAAGGCTTAGAGGCCCTTTTGGATGCTTGATTTGGGAGGGCATAATTTTTGGCCCAAAAATCCAAAAATTCCTGACCGCGGAGTCAGGAAAACCTCCCGGGATGGGCCGGACAGAATCAGGTCAAATTGAAAAACGAAGTCCGCCATGAGATTCGGGGTTGAATTTAAGGCTTAGAGGCACTTTTGGATGCTTGATTTGGAACGGCATAATTTTTGGCCCAAAAATCCAAAAATTCCTGACCGCGGAGTCAGGAAAACCTCCCGGGATGGGCCGGACGGAATCAGGTCAAATTGAAAAACGAAGTCTGCCATGAGATTCGGGGTTGAATTTAAGGCTTAGAGGCACTTTTGGATGCTTGATTTGGGACGGCAAAATTTTTGGCCCAAAAATCCAAAAATTCCTGACCGTGGAGTCAGGAAAACCTCCCGGGATGGGCCGGACGGAATCAGGTCAAATTGAAAAACAACGTCCGCTATGAGATTCGGGGTTGAATTTAAGGCTTAGAGGCACTTTTGGATGCTTGATTTGGGACGGCAAAAGTTTTGGCCCAAAAATCCAAAAATTCCTGACCGCGGAGTCAGGAAAACCTCCCGGGATGGGCCGGACGGAATCAGGTCAAATTGAAAAACGAAGCCCGCCATGAGATTCGGGGTTGAATTTAAGGCTTAGAGGCACTTTTGGATGCTTGATTTGGGACGGCAAAATTTTTGGCCCAAAAATCCAAAAATTCCTGACCGTGGAGTCAGGAAAACCTCCCGGGATGGGCCGGACGGAATCAGGTCAAATTGAAAAACGAAGTCCTCCATGAGATTCGGGGTTGAATTTAAGGCTTAGAGGCCCTTTTGGATGCTTGATTTGGGAGGGCATAATTTTTGGCCCAAAAATCCAAAAATTCCTGACCGCGGAGTCAGGAAAACCTCCCGGGATGGGCCGGACAGAATCAGGTCAAATTGAAAAACGAAGTCCGCCATGAGATTCGGGGTTGAATTTAAGGCTTAGAGGCACTTTTGGATGCTTGATTTGGGACGGCAAAATTTTTGGCCCAAAAATCCAAAAATTCCTGACCGCGGAGTCAGGAAAACCTCCCGGGATGGGCCGGACGGAATCAGGTCAAATTGAAAAACGAAGTCCTCCATGAGATTCGGGGTTGAATTTAAGGCTTAGAGGCCCTTTTGGATGCTTGATTTGGGAGGGCATAATTTTTGGCCCAAAAATCCAAAAATTCCTGACCGCGGAGTCAGGAAAACCTCCCGGGATGGGCCGGACAGAATCAGGTCAAATTGAAAAACGAAGTCCGCCATGAGATTCGGGGTTGAATTTAAGGCTTAGAGGCACTTTTGGATGCTTGATTTGGGACGGCAAAATTTTTGGCCCAAAAATCCAAAAATTCCTGACCGCGGAGTCAGGAAAACCTCCCGGGATGGGCCGGACGGAATCAGGTCAAATTGAAAAACAAAGTCCGCTATGAGATTCGGGGTTGAATTTAAGGCTTAGAGGCCCTTTTGGATGCTTGATTTGGGACGGCATAATTTTTGGCCCAAAAATCCAAAAATTCCTGACCGCGGAGTCAGGAAAACCTCCCGGGATGGGCCGGACGGAATCAGGTCAAATTGAAAAACGAAATCTGCCATGAGATTTGGGGTTGAATTTAAGGCTTAGAGGCACTTTTGGATGCTTGATTTGGGACGGCAAAATTTTTGGCCCAAAAATCCAAAAATTCCTGACCGCGGAGTCAGGAAAACCTCCCGGGATGGGCCGGACGGAATCAGGTCAAATTGAAAAACGAAGTCCGCCATGAGATTCGGGGTTGAATTTAAGGCTTAGAGGCACTTTTGGATGCTTGATTTGGGACGGCAAAAGTTTTGGCCCAAAAATCCAAAAATTCCTGACCGCGGAGTCAGGAAAACCTCCCGGGATGGGCCGGACGGAATCAGGTCAAATTGAAAAATGAAGTCCGCCATGAGATTCGGGGTTGAATTTAAGGCTTAGAGGCACTTTTGGATGCTTGATTTGGGACGGCAAAATTTTTGGCCCAAAAATCCAAAAATTCCTGACCGCGGAGTCAGGAAAACCTCCCGGGATGGGCCGGACGGAATCAGGTCAAATTGAAAAACAAAGTCCGCTATGAGATTCGGGGTTGAATTTAAGGCTTAGAGGCCCTTTTGGATGCTTGATTTGGGACGGCATAATTTTTGGCCCAAAAATCCAAAAATTCCTGACCGCGGAGTCAGGAAAACCTCCCGGGATGGGCCGGACGGAATCAGGTCAAATTGAAAAACGAAATCTGCCATGAGATTTGGGGTTGAATTTAAGGCTTAGAGGCACTTTTGGATGCTTGATTTGGGACGGCAAAATTTTTGGCCCAAAAATCCAAAAATTCCTGACCGCGGAGTCAGGAAAACCTCCCGGGATGGGCCGGACGGAATCAGGTCAAATTGAAAAACGAAGTCCGCCATGAGATTCGGGGTTGAATTTAAGGCTTAGAGGCACTTTTGGATGCTTGATTTGGGACGGCAAAAGTTTTGGCCCAAAAATCCAAAAATTCCTGACCGCGGAGTCAGGAAAACCTCCCGGGATGGGCCGGACGGAATCAGGTCAAATTGAAAAATGAAGTCCGCCATGAGATTCGGGGTTGAATTTAAGGCTTAGAGGCACTTTTGGATGCTTGATTTGGGACGGCAAAATTTTTGGCCCAAAAATCCAAAAATTCCTGACCGCGGAGTCAGGAAAACCTCCCGGGATGGGCCGGACGGAATCAGGTCAAATTGAAAAACGAAGCCCGCCATGAGATTCGGGGTTGAATTTAAGGCTTAGAGGCACTTTTGGATGCTTGATTTGGGACGGCAAAATTTTTGGCCCAAAAATCCAAAAATTCCTGACCGCGGAGTCAGGAAAACCTCCCGGGATGGGCCGGACGGAATCAGGTCAAATTGAAAAACGAAGTCCGCCATGAGATTCGGGGTTGAATTTAAGGCTTAGAGGCACTTTTGGATGCTTGATTTGGGACGGCAAAATTTTTGGCCCAAAAATCCAAAAATTCCTGACCGCGGAGTCAGGAAAACCTCCCGGGATGGGCCGGACGGAATCAGGTCAAATTGAAAAACAAAGTCCGCTATGAGATTCGGGGTTGAATTTAAGGCTTAGAGGCCCTTTTGGATGCTTGATTTGGGACGGCATAATTTTTGGCCCAAAAATCCAAAAATTCCTGACCGCGGAGTCAGGAAAACCTCCCGGGATGGGCCGGACGGAATCAGGTCAAATTGAAAAACGAAATCTGCCATGAGATTTGGGGTTGAATTTAAGGCTTAGAGGCACTTTTGGATGCTTGATTTGGGACGGCAAAATTTTTGGCCCAAAAATCCAAAAATTCCTGACCGCGGAGTCAGGAAAACCTCCCGGGATGGGCCGGACGGAATCAGGTCAAATTGAAAAACGAAGTCCGCCATGAGATTCGGGGTTGAATTTAAGGCTTAGAGGCACTTTTGGATGCTTGATTTGGGACGGCAAAAGTTTTGGCCCAAAAATCCAAAAATTCCTGACCGCGGAGTCAGGAAAACCTCCCGGGATGGGCCGGACGGAATCAGGTCAAATTGAAAAATGAAGTCCGCCATGAGATTCGGGGTTGAATTTAAGGCTTAGAGGCACTTTTGGATGCTTGATTTGGGACGGCAAAATTTTTGGCCCAAAAATCCAAAAATTCCTGACCGCGGAGTCAGGAAAACCTCCCGGGATGGGCCGGACGGAATCAGGTCAAATTGAAAAACGAAGCCCGCCATGAGATTCGGGGTTGAATTTAAGGCTTAGAGGCACTTTTGGATGCTTGATTTGGGACGGCAAAATTTTTGGCCCAAAAATCCAAAAATTCCTGACCGCGGAGTCAGGAAAACCTCCCGGGATGGGCCGGACGGAATCAGGTCAAATTGAAAAACGAAGTCCGCCATGAGATTCGGGGTTGAATTTAAGGCTTAGAGGCACTTTTGGATGCTTGATTTGGGACGGCAAAATTTTTGGCCCAAAAATCCAAAAATTCCTGACCGCGGAGTCAGGAAAACCTCCCGGGATGGGCCGGACGGAATCAGGTCAAATTGAAAAACAAAGTCCGCTATGAGATTCGGGGTTGAATTTAAGGCTTAGAGGCCCTTTTGGATGCTTGATTTGGGACGGCATAATTTTTGGCCCAAAAATCCAAAAATTCCTGACCGCGGAGTCAGGAAAACCTCCCGGGATGGGCCGGACGGAATCAGGTCAAATTGAAAAACGAAATCTGCCATGAGATTTGGGGTTGAATTTAAGGCTTAGAGGCACTTTTGGATGCTTGATTTGGGACGGCAAAATTTTTGGCCCAAAAATCCAAAAATTCCTGACCGCGGAGTCAGGAAAACCTCCCGGGATGGGCCGGACGGAATCAGGTCAAATTGAAAAACGAAGTCCGCCATGAGATTCGGGGTTGAATTTAAGGCTTAGAGGCACTTTTGGATGCTTGATTTGGGACGGCAAAAGTTTTGGCCCAAAAATCCAAAAATTCCTGACCGCGGAGTCAGGAAAACCTCCCGGGATGGGCCGGACGGAATCAGGTCAAATTGAAAAATGAAGTCCGCCATGAGATTCGGGGTTGAATTTAAGGCTTAGAGGCACTTTTGGATGCTTGATTTGGGACGGCAAAATTTTTGGCCCAAAAATCCAAAAATTCCTGACCGCGGAGTCAGGAAAACCTCCCGGGATGGGCCGGACGGAATCAGGTCAAATTGAAAAACGAAGTCCGCCATGAGATTCGGGGTTGAATTTAAGGCTTAGAGGCACTTTTGGATGCTTGATTTGGGACGGCAAAATTTTTGGCCCAAAAATCCAAAAATTCCTGACCGCGGAGTCAGGAAAACCTCCCGGGATGGGCCGGACGGAATCAGGTCAAATTGAAAAACGAAATCTGCCATGAGATTTGGGGTTGAATTTAAGGCTTAGAGGCACTTTTGGATGCTTGATTTGGGACAGCAAAATTTTTGGCCCAAAAATCCAAAAATTCCTGACCGCGGAGTCAGGAAAACCTCCCGGGATGGGCCGGACGGAATCAGGTCAAATTGAAAAACGAAGTCCGCCATGAGATTCGGGGTTGAATTTAAGGCTTAGAGGCACTTTTGGATGCTTGATTTGGGACGGCAAAAGTTTTGGCCCAAAAATCCAAAAATTCCTGACCGCGGAGTCAGGAAAACCTCCCGGGATGGGCCGGACGGAATCAGGTCAAATTGAAAAATGAAGTCTGCCATGAGATTCGGGGTTGAATTTAAGGCTTAGAGGCACTTTTGGATGCTTGATTTGGGACGGCAAAATTTTTGGCCCAAAAATCCAAAAATTCCTGACCGCGGAGTCAGGAAAACCTCCCGGGATGGGCCGGACGGAATCAGGTCAAATTGAAAAACGAAGCCCGCCATGAGATTCGGGGTTGAATTTAAGGCTTAGAGGCACTTTTGGATGCTTGATTTGGGACGGCAAAATTTTTGGCCCAAAAATCCAAAAATTCCTGACCGCGGAGTCAGGAAAACCTCCCGGGATGGGCCGGACGGAATCAGGTCAAATTGAAAAACGAAGTCCGCCATGAGATTCGGGGTTGAATTTAAGGCTTAGAGGCACTTTTGGATGCTTGATTTGGGACGGCAAAATTTTTGGCCCAAAAATCCAAAAATTCCTGACCGCGGAGTCAGGAAAACCTCCCGGGATGGGCCGGACGGAATCAGGTCAAATTGAAAAACGAAGCCCGCCATGAGATTTGGGGTTGAATTTAAGGCTTAGAGGCACTTTTGGATGCTTGATTTGGGACGGCAAAATTTTTGGCCCAAAAATCCAAAAATTCCTGACCGCGGAGTCAGGAAAACCTCCCGGGATGGGCCGGACGGAATCAGGTCAAATTGAAAAACGAAGCCCGCCATGAGATTCGGGGTTGAATTTAAGGCTTAGAGGCACTTTTGGATGCTTGATTTGGGACGGCAAAATTTTTGGCCCAAAAATCCAAAAATTCCTGACCGCGGAGTCAGGAAAACCTCCCGGGATGGGCCGGACGGAATCAGGTCAAATTGAAAAACGAAGTCCGCCATGAGATTCGGGGTTGAATTTAAGGCTTAGAGGCACTTTTGGATGCTTGATTTGGGACGGCAAAATTTTTGGCCCAAAAATCCAAAAATTCCTGACCGCGGAGTCAGGAAAACCTCCCGGGATGGGCCGGACGGAATCAGGTCAAATTGAAAAACGAAATCCGCCATGAGATTCGGGGTTGAATTTAAGGCTTAGAGGCACTTTTGGATGCTTGATTTGGGACGGCAAAATTTTTGGCCCAAAAATCCAAAAATTCCTGACCGCGGAGTCAGGAAAACCTCCCGGGATGGGCCGGACGGAATCAGGTCAAATTGAAAAACGAAGCCCGCCATGAGATTCGGGGTTGAATTTAAGGCTTAGAGGCACTTTTGGATGCTTGATTTGGGACGACAAAATTTTTGGCCCAAAAATCCAAAAATTCCTGACCGCGGAGTCAGGAAAACCTCCCGGGATGGGCCGGACGGAATCAGGTCAAATTGAAAAACGAACCCCGCCATGAGATTCGAGGTTGAATTTAAGGCTTAGAGGCACTTTTGGATGCTTGATTTGGGACGGCATAATTTTTGGCCCAAAAATCCAAAAATTCCTGACCGCGGAGTCAGGAAAACCTCCCGGGATGGGCCGGACGGAATCAGGTCAAATTGAAAAACGAACCCCGCCATGAGATTCGGGGTTGAATTTAAGGCTTAGAGGCACTTTTGGATGCTTGATTTGGGACGGCATAATTTTTGGCCCAAAAATCCAAAAATTCCTGACCGCGGAGTCAG
This sequence comes from Charina bottae, assembly GCA_023362775.1. Classification (NCBI taxonomy): domain Eukaryota; kingdom Metazoa; phylum Chordata; class Lepidosauria; order Squamata; family Charinaidae; genus Charina; species Charina bottae. The sequence continues at coordinate 31,658,259 of JALMGJ010000004.1, read as the reverse complement.
GAAAACCTCCCGGGATGGGCCGGACGGAATCAGGTCAAATTGAAAAACGAAGTCCGCCATGAGATTCGGGGTTGAATTTAAGGCTTAGAGGCACTTTTGGATGCTTGATTTGGAACGGCATAATTTTTGGCCCAAAAATCCAAAAATTCCTGACCGCGGAGTCAGGAAAACCTCCCGGGATGGGCCGGACGGAGTCAGGTCAAATTGAAAAACGAAGTCCGCCATGAGATTCGGGGTTGAATTTAAGGCTTAGAGGCACTTTTGGATGCTTGATTTGGGACGGCATAATTTTTGGCCCAAAAATCCAAAAATTCCTGACCGCGGAGTCAGGAAAACCTCCCGGGATGGGCCGGACGGAATCAGGTCAAATTGAAAAACGAAGTCCGCCATGAGATTCGGGGTTGAATTTAAGGCTTAGAGGCACTTTTGGATGCTTGATTTGGAACGGCATAATTTTTGGCCCAAAAATCCAAAAATTCCTGACCGCGGAGTCAGGAAAACCTCCCGGGATGGGCCGGACGGAATCAGGTCAAATTGAAAAACGAAGTCCGCCATGAGATTCGGGGTTGAATTTAAGGCTTAGAGGCACTTTTGGATGCTTTATTTGGGACAGCATAATTTTTGGCCCAAAAATCCAAAAATTCCTGACCGCGGAGTCAGGAAAACCTCCCGGGATGGGCCGGACGGAATCAGGTCAAATTGAAAAACGAAGTCCGCCATGAGATTCGGGGTTGAATTTAAGGCTTAGAGGCCCTTTTGGATGCTTGATTTGGGAGGGCATAATTTTTGGCCCAAAAATCCAAAAATTCCTGACCGCGGAGTCAGGAAAACCTCCCGGGATGGGCCGGACGGAATCAGGTCAAATTGAAAAACGAAGTCCGCCATGAAATTCGGGGTTGAATTTAAGGCTTAGAGGCACTTTTGGATGCTTGATTTGGGACGGCAAAATTTTTGGCCCAAAAATCCAAAAATTCCTGACCGCGGAGTCAGGAAAACCTCCCGGGATGGGTCGGACGGAATCAGGTCAAATTGAAAAACGAAGTCCGCCATGAGATTCGGGGTTGAATTTAAGGCTTAGAGGCACTTTTGGATGCTTGATTTGGGACGGCAAAATTTTTGGCCCAAAAATCCAAAAATTCCTGACCGCGGAGTCAGGAAAACCTCCCGGGATGGGCCGGACGGAATCAGGTCAAATTGAAAAACGAAATCCGCCATGAGATTCGGGGTTGAATTTAAGGCTTAGAGGCACTTTTGGATGCTTGATTTGGGACGGCAAAATTTTTGGCCCAAAAATCCAAAAATTCCTGACCGCGGAGTCAGGAAAACCTCCCGGGATGGGCCGGACGGAATCAGGTCAAATTGAAAAACGAAGCCCGCCATGAGATTCGGGGTTGAATTTAAGGCTTAGAGGCACTTTTGGATGCTTGATTTGGGATGACAAAATTTTTGGCCCAAAAATCCAAAAATTCCTGACCGCGGAGTCAGGAAAACCTCCCGGGATGGGCCGGACGGAATCAGGTCAAATTGAAAAACGAACCCCGCCATGAGATTCGAGGTTGAATTTAAGGCTTAGAGGCACTTTTGGATGCTTGATTTGGGACGGCATAATTTTTGGCCCAAAAATCCAAAAATTCCTGACCGCGGAGTCAGGAAAACCTCCCGGGATGGGCCGGACGGAATCAGGTCAAATTGAAAAACGAACCCCGCCATGAGATTCGGGGTTGAATTTAAGGCTTAGAGGCACTTTTGGATGCTTGATTTGGGACGGCATAATTTTTGGCCCAAAAATCCAAAAATTCCTGACCGCGGAGTCAGGAAAACCTCCCGGGATGGGCCGGACGGAATCAGGTCAAATTGAAAAACGAAGTCCGCCATGAGATTCGGGGTTGAATTTAAGGCTTAGAGGCACTTTTGGATGCTTGATTTGGAACGGCATAATTTTTGGCCCAAAAATCCAAAAATTCCTGACCGCGGAGTCAGGAAAACCTCCCGGGATGGGCCGGACGGAATCAGGTCAAATTGAAAAACGAAGTCCGCCATGAGATTCGGGGTTGAATTTAAGGCTTAGAGGCACTTTTGGATGCTTGATTTGGGACGGCATAATTTTTGGCCCAAAAATCCAAAAATTCCTGACCGCGGAGTCAGGAAAACCTCCCGGGATGGGCCGGACGGAATCAGGTCAAATTGAAAAACGAAGTCCGCCATGAGATTCGGGGTTGAATTTAAGGCTTAGAGGCACTTTTGGATGCTTGATTTGGAACGGCATAATTTTTGGCCCAAAAATCCAAAAATTCCTGACCGCGGAGTCAGGAAAACCTCCCGGGATGGGCCGGACGGAATCAGGTCAAATTGAAAAACGAAGTCCGCCATGAGATTCGGGGTTGAATTTAAGGCTTAGAGGCACTTTTGGATGCTTGATTTGGGACGGTAAAATTTTTGGCCCAAAAATCCAAAAATTCCTGACCGCGGAGTCAGGAAAACCTCCCGGGATGGGCCGGACGGAATCAGGTCAAATTGAAAAACGAAGTCCGCCATGAGATTCGGGGTTGAATTTAAGGCTTAGAGGCACTTTTGGATGCTTGATTTGGGACGGCAAAATTTTTGGCCCAAAAATCCAAAAATTCCTGACCGCGGAGTCAGGAAAACCTCCCGGGATGGGCCGGACGGAATCAGGTCAAATTGAAAAACGAAGTCCGCCATGAGATTCGGGGTTGAATTTAAGGCTTAGAGGCACTTTTGGATGCTTGATTTGGGACGGCATAATTTTTGGCCCAAAAATCCAAAAATTCCTGACCGCGGAGTCAGGAAAACCTCCCGGGATGGGCCGGACGGAATCAGGTCAAATTGAAAAACGAAATCCGCCATGAGATTCGGGGTTGAATTTAAGGCTTAGAGGCACTTTTGGATGCTTGATTTGGGATGGCAAAATTTTTGGCCCAAAAATCCAAAAATTCCTGACCGCGGAGTCAGGAAAACCTCCCGGGATGGGCCGGACGGAATCAGGTCAAATTGAAAAACGAAGCCCGCCATGAGATTTGGGGTTGAATTTAAGGCTTAGATGCACTTTTGGATGCTTGATTTGGGACGGCAAAATTTTTGGCCCAAAAATCCAAAAATTCCTGACCGCGGAGTCAGGAAAACCTCCCGGGATGGGCCGGACGGAATCAGGTCAAATTGAAAAACGAAGTCCGCCATGAGATTCGGGGTTGAATTTAAGGCTTAGAGGCACTTTTGGATGCTTGATTTGGGACGGCATAATTTTTGGCCCAAAAATCCAAAAATTCCTGACCGCGGAGTCAGGAAAACCTCCCGGGATGGGCCGGACGGAATCAGGTCAAATTGAAAAACGAAGTCCGCCATGAGATTCGGGGTTGAATTTAAGGCTTAGAGGCACTTTTGGATGCTTGATTTGGGACGGCATAATTTTTGGCCCAAAAATCCAAAAATTCCTGACCGCGGAGTCAGGAAAACCTCCCGGGATGGGCCGGACGGAATCAGGTCAAATTGAAAAACGAAGTCCGCCATGAGATTCGGGGTTGAATTTAAGGCTTAGAGGCACTTTTGGATGCTTGATTTGGGACGGCATAATTTTTGTCCCAAAAATCCAAAAATTCCTGACCGCGGAGTCAGGAAAACCTCCCGGGATGGGCCGGACGGAATCAGGTCAAATTGAAAAACGAAGTCCGCCATGAGATTCGGGGTTGAATTTAAGGCTTAGAGGCACTTTTGGATGCTTGATTTGGAACGGCATAATTTTTGGCCCAAAAATCCAAAAATTCCTGACCGCGGAGTCAGGAAAACCTCCCGGGATGGGCCGGACGGAATCAGGTCAAATTGAAAAACGAAGCCCGCCATGAGATTTGGGGTTGAATTTAAGGCTTAGAGGCACTTTTGGATGCTTGATTTGGGACGGCAAAATTTTTGGCCCAAAAATCCAAAAATTCCTGACCGCGGAGTCAGGAAAACCTCCCGGGATGGGCCGGACGGAATCAGGTCAAATTGAAAAACGAAGTCCGCCATGAGATTCGGGGTTGAATTTAAGGCTTAGAGGCACTTTTGGATGCTTGATTTGGGACGGCATAATTTTTGGCCCAAAAATCCAAAAATTCCTGACCGCGGAGTCAGGAAAACCTCCCGGGATGGGCCGGACGGAATCAGGTCAAATTGAAAAACGAAATCCGCCATGAGATTCGGGGTTGAATTTAAGGCTTAGAGGCACTTTTGGATGCTTGATTTGGGATGGCAAAATTTTTGGCCCAAAAATCCAAAAATTCCTGACCGCGGAGTCAGGAAAACCTCCCGGGATGGGCCGGACGGAATCAGGTCAAATTGAAAAACGAAGTCCGCCATGAGATTTGGGGTTGAATTTAAGGCTTAGATGCACTTTTGGATGCTTGATTTGGGACGGCAAAATTTTTGGCCCAAAAATCCAAAAATTCCTGACCGCGGAGTCAGGAAAACCTCCCGGGATGGGCGGGACGGAATCAGGTCAAATTGAAAAACGAAGTCCGCCATGAGATTCGGGGTTGAATTTAAGGCTTAGAGGCACTTTTGGATGCTTGATTTGGGACGGCATAATTTTTGGCCCAAAAATCCAAAAATTCCTGACCGCGGAGTCAGGAAAACCTCCCGGGATGGGCCGGACGGAATCAGGTCAAATTGAAAAACGAAGTCCGCCATGAGATTCGGGGTTGAATTTAAGGCTTAGAGGCACTTTTGGATGCTTGATTTGGGACGGCATAATTTTTGTCCCAAAAATCCAAAAATTCCTGACCGCGGAGTCAGGAAAACCTCCCGGGATGGGCCGGACGGAATCAGGTCAAATTGAAAAACGAAGTCCGCCATGAGATTCGGGGTTGAATTTAAGGCTTAGAGGCACTTTTGGATGCTTGATTTGGAACGGCATAATTTTTGGCCCAAAAATCCAAAAATTCCTGACCGCGGAGTCAGGAAAACCTCCCGGGATGGGCCGGACGGAATCAGGTCAAATTGAAAAACGAAGCCCGCCATGAGATTTGGGGTTGAATTTAAGGCTTAGAGGCACTTTTGGATGCTTGATTTGGGACGGCAAAATTTTTGGCCCAAAAATCCAAAAATTCCTGACCGCGGAGTCAGGAAAACCTCCCGGGATGGGCCGGACGGAATCAGGTCAAATTGAAAAACGAAGTCCGCCATGAGATTCGGGGTTGAATTTAAGGCTTAGAGGCACTTTTGGATGCTTGATTTGGGACGGCAAAATTTTTGGCCCAAAAATCCAAAAATTCCTGACCGCGGAGTCAGGAAAACCTCCCGGGATGGGCCGGACGGAATCAGGTCAAATTGAAAAACGAAGTCCGCCATGAGATTCGGGGTTGAATTTAAGGCTTAGAGGCACTTTTGGATGCTTGATTTGGGACGGTAAAATTTTTGGCCCAAAAATCCAAAAATTCCTGACCGCGGAGTCAGGAAAACCTCCCGGGATGGGCCGGACGGAATCAGGTCAAATTGAAAAACGAAGTCCGCCATGAGATTCGGGGTTGAATTTAAGGCTTAGAGGCACTTTTGGATGCTTGATTTGGGACGGCAAAATTTTTGGCCCAAAAATCCAAAAATTCCTGACCGCGGAGTCAGGAAAACCTCCCGGGATGGGCCGGACGGAATCAGGTCAAATTGAAAAACGAAGTCCGCCATGAGATTCGGGGTTGAATTTAAGGCTTAGAGGCACTTTTGGATGCTTGATTTGGGACGGCATAATTTTTGGCCCAAAAATCCAAAAATTCCTGACCGCGGAGTCAGGAAAACCTCCCGGGATGGGCCGGACGGAATCAGGTCAAATTGAAAAACGAAATCCGCCATGAGATTCGGGGTTGAATTTAAGGCTTAGAGGCACTTTTGGATGCTTGATTTGGGATGGCAAAATTTTTGGCCCAAAAATCCAAAAATTCCTGACCGCGGAGTCAGGAAAACCTCCCGGGATGGGCCGGACGGAATCAGGTCAAATTGAAAAACGAAGCCCGCCATGAGATTTGGGGTTGAATTTAAGGCTTAGATGCACTTTTGGATGCTTGATTTGGGACGGCAAAATTTTTGGCCCAAAAATCCAAAAATTCCTGACCGCGGAGTCAGGAAAACCTCCCGGGATGGGCCGGACGGAATCAGGTCAAATTGAAAAACGAAGTCCGCCATGAGATTCGGGGTTGAATTTAAGGCTTAGAGGCACTTTTGGATGCTTGATTTGGGACGGCATAATTTTTGGCCCAAAAATCCAAAAATTCCTGACCGCGGAGTCAGGAAAACCTCCCGGGATGGGCCGGACGGAATCAGGTCAAATTGAAAAACGAAGTCCGCCATGAGATTCGGGGTTGAATTTAAGGCTTAGAGGCACTTTTGGATGCTTGATTTGGGACGGCATAATTTTTGGCCCAAAAATCCAAAAATTCCTGACCGCGGAGTCAGGAAAACCTCCCGGGATGGGCCGGACGGAATCAGGTCAAATTGAAAAACGAAGTCCGCCATGAGATTCGGGGTTGAATTTAAGGCTTAGAGGCACTTTTGGATGCTTGATTTGGGACGGCATAATTTTTGTCCCAAAAATCCAAAAATTCCTGACCGCGGAGTCAGGAAAACCTCCCGGGATGGGCCGGACGGAATCAGGTCAAATTGAAAAACGAAGTCCGCCATGAGATTCGGGGTTGAATTTAAGGCTTAGAGGCACTTTTGGATGCTTGATTTGGAACGGCATAATTTTTGGCCCAAAAATCCAAAAATTCCTGACCGCGGAGTCAGGAAAACCTCCCGGGATGGGCCGGACGGAATCAGGTCAAATTGAAAAACGAAGCCCGCCATGAGATTTGGGGTTGAATTTAAGGCTTAGAGGCACTTTTGGATGCTTGATTTGGGACGGCAAAATTTTTGGCCCAAAAATCCAAAAATTCCTGACCGCGGAGTCAGGAAAACCTCCCGGGATGGGCCGGACGGAATCAGGTCAAATTGAAAAACGAAGTCCGCCATGAGATTCGGGGTTGAATTTAAGGCTTAGAGGCACTTTTGGATGCTTGATTTGGGACGGCATAATTTTTGGCCCAAAAATCCAAAAATTCCTGACCGCGGAGTCAGGAAAACCTCCCGGGATGGGCCGGACGGAATCAGGTCAAATTGAAAAACGAAATCCGCCATGAGATTCGGGGTTGAATTTAAGGCTTAGAGGCACTTTTGGATGCTTGATTTGGGATGGCAAAATTTTTGGCCCAAAAATCCAAAAATTCCTGACCGCGGAGTCAGGAAAACCTCCCGGGATGGGCCGGACGGAATCAGGTCAAATTGAAAAACGAAGTCCGCCATGAGATTTGGGGTTGAATTTAAGGCTTAGATGCACTTTTGGATGCTTGATTTGGGACGGCAAAATTTTTGGCCCAAAAATCCAAAAATTCCTGACCGCGGAGTCAGGAAAACCTCCCGGGATGGGCGGGACGGAATCAGGTCAAATTGAAAAACGAAGTCCGCCATGAGATTCGGGGTTGAATTTAAGGCTTAGAGGCACTTTTGGATGCTTGATTTGGGACGGCATAATTTTTGGCCCAAAAATCCAAAAATTCCTGACCGCGGAGTCAGGAAAACCTCCCGGGATGGGCCGGACGGAATCAGGTCAAATTGAAAAACGAAGTCCGCCATGAGATTCGGGGTTGAATTTAAGGCTTAGAGGCACTTTTGGATGCTTGATTTGGGACGGCATAATTTTTGTCCCAAAAATCCAAAAATTCCTGACCGCGGAGTCAGGAAAACCTCCCGGGATGGGCCGGACGGAATCAGGTCAAATTGAAAAACGAAGTCCGCCATGAGATTCGGGGTTGAATTTAAGGCTTAGAGGCACTTTTGGATGCTTGATTTGGAACGGCATAATTTTTGGCCCAAAAATCCAAAAATTCCTGACCGCGGAGTCAGGAAAACCTCCCGGGATGGGCCGGACGGAATCAGGTCAAATTGAAAAACGAAGCCCGCCATGAGATTTGGGGTTGAATTTAAGGCTTAGAGGCACTTTTGGATGCTTGATTTGGGACGGCAAAATTTTTGGCCCAAAAATCCAAAAATTCCTGACCGCGGAGTCAGGAAAACCTCCCGGGATGGGCCGGACGGAATCAGGTCAAATTGAAAAACGAAGTCCGCCATGAGATTCGGGGTTGAATTTAAGGCTTAGAGGCACTTTTGGATGCTTGATTTGGGACGGCAAAATTTTTGGCCCAAAAATCCAAAAATTCCTGACCGCGGAGTCAGGAAAACCTCCCGGGATGGGCCGGACGGAATCAGGTCAAATTGAAAAATGAAGTCCGCCATGAGATTCGGGGTTGAATTTAAGGCTTAGAGGCACTTTTGGATGCTTGATTTGGGACGGCAAAATTTTTGGCCCAAAAATCCAAAAATTCCTGACCGCGGAGTCAGGAAAACCTCCCGGGATGGGCCGGACGGAATCAGGTCAAATTGAAAAACGAAGCCCGCCATGAGATTCGGGGTTGAATTTAAGGCTTAGAGGCACTTTTGGATGCTTGATTTGGGACGGCAAAATTTTTGGCCCAAAAATCCAAAAATTCCTGACCGCGGAGTCAGGAAAACCTCCCGGGATGGGCCGGACGGAATCAGGTCAAATTGAAAAACGAAGCCCACCATGAGATTCGGGGTTGAATTTAAGGCTTAGAGGCACTTTTGGATGCTTGATTTGGGACGGCAAAATTTTTGGCCCAAAAATCCAAAAATTCCTGACCGCGGAGTCAGGAAAACCTCCCAGGATGGGCCGGACGGAATCAGGTCAAATTGAAAAACGAAGTCCGCCATGAGATTCGGGGTTGAATTTAAGGCTTAGAGGCACTTTTGGATGCTTGATTTGGGACGGCAAAATTTTTGGCCCAAAAATCCAAAAATTCCTGACCGCGGAGTCAGGAAAACCTCCCGGGATGGGCCGGACGGAATCAGGTCAAATTGAAAAACGAAGTCCGCCATGAGATTCGGGGTTGAATTTAAGGCTTAGAGGCACTTTTGGATGCTTGATTTGGAACGGCATAATTTTTGGCCCAAAAATCCAAAAATTCCTGACCGCGGAGTCAGGAAAACCTCCCGGGATGGGCCGGACGGAATCAGGTCAAATTGAAAAACGAAGTCCGCCATGAGATTCGGGGTTGAATTTAAGGCTTAGAGACACTTTTGGATGCTTGATTTGGGACGGTAAAATTTTTGGCCCAAAAATCCAAAAATTCCTGACCGCGGAGTCAGGAAAACCTCCCGGGATGGGCCGGACGGAATCAGGTCAAATTGAAAAACGAAGTCCGCCATGAGATTCGGGGTTGAATTTAAGGCTTAGAGGCACTTTTGGATGCTTGATTTGGGACGGCAAAATTTTTGGCCCAAAAATCCAAAAATTCCTGACCGCGGAGTCAGGAAAACCTCCCGGGATGGGCCGGACGGAATCAGGTCAAATTGAAAAACGAAGTCCGCCATGAGATTCGGGGTTGAATTTAAGGCTTAGAGGCACTTTTGGATGCTTGATTTGGGACGGCATAATTTTTGGCCCAAAAATCCAAAAATTCCTGACCGCGGAGTCAGGAAAACCTCCCGGGATGGGCCGGACGGAATCAGGTCAAATTGAAAAACGAAATCCGCCATGAGATTCGGGGTTGAATTTAAGGCTTAGAGGCACTTTTGGATGCTTGATTTGGGATGGCCAAATTTTTGGCCCAAAAATCCAAAAATTCCTGACCGCGGAGTCAGGAAAACCTCCCGGGATGGGCCGGACGGAATCAGGTCAAAATGAAAAACGAAGTCTGCCATGCGATTCGGGGTTGAATTTAAGGCTCAGAGGCACTTTTGGATGCTTGATTTGGAACGGCATAATTTTTGGCCCAAAAATCCAAAAATTCCTGACCGCGGAGTCAGGAAAACCTCCCGGGATGGGCCGGACGGAATCAGGTCAAATTGAAAAACGAAGTCCGCCATGAGATTCGGGGTTGAATTTAAGGCTTAGAGGCACTTTTGGATGCTTGATTTGGGACGGCAAAATTTTTGGCCCAAAAATCCAAAAATTCCTGACCGCGGAGTCAGGAAAACCTCCCGGGATGGGCCGGACGGAATCAGGTCAAATTGAAAAACGAAGTCCGCCATGAGATTCGGGGTTGAATTTAAGGCTTAGAGGCACTTTTGGATGCTTGATTTGGGACGGCAAAATTTTTGGCCCAAAAATCCAAAAATTCCTGACCGCGGAGTCAGGAAAACCTCCCGGGATGGGCCGGACGGAATCAGGTCAAATTGATAAACGAAGTCCGCCATGAGATTCGGGGTTGAATTTAAGGCTTAGAGGCACTTTTGGATGCTTGATTTGGGAGGGCATAATTTTTGGCCCAAAAATCCAAAAATTCCTGACCGCGGAGTCAGGAAAACCTCCCGGGATGGGCCGGACAGAATCAGGTCAAATTGAAAAACGAAGCCCGCCATGAGATTCGGGGTTGAATTTAAGGCTTAGAGGCACTTTTGGATGCTTGATTTGGGACGGCAAAATTTTTGGCCCAAAAATCCAAAAATTCCTGACCGCGGAGTCAGGAAAACCTCCCGGGATGGGCCGGACGGAATCAGGTCAAATTGAAAAACGAAGTCCGCCATGAGATTCGGGGTTGAATTTAAGGCTTAGAGGCACTTTTGGATGCTTGATTTGGGACGGCATAATTTTTGGCCCAAAAATCCAAAAATTCCTGACCGCGGAGTCAGGAAAACCTCCCGGGATGGGCCGGACGGAATCAGGTCAAATTGAAAAACGAAATCCGCCATGAGATTCGGGGTTGAATTTAAGGCTTAGAGGCACTTTTGGATGCTTGATTTGGGATGGCAAAATTTTTGGCCCAAAAATCCAAAAATTCCTGACCGTGGAGTCAGGAAAACCTCCCGGGATGGGCCGGACGGAATCAGGTCAAAATGAAAAACGAAGTCTGCCATGAGATTCGGGGTTGAATTTAAGGCTTAGAGGCACTTTTGGATGCTTGATTTGGAACGGCATAATTTTTGGCCCAAAAATCCAAAAATTCCTGACCGCGGAGTCAGGAAAACCTCCCGGGATGGGCCGGACGGAATCAGGTCAAATTGAAAAACGAAGCCCGCCATGAGATTCGGGGTTGAATTTAAGGCTTAGAGGCACTTTTGGATGCTTGATTTGGGACGGCAAAATTTTTGGCCCAAAAATCAAAAAATTCCTGACCACGGAGTCAGGAAAACCTCCCGGGATGGGCCGGACGGAATCAGGTCAAATTGAAAAACGAAGTCCGCCATGAGATTCGGGGTTGAATTTAAGGCTTAGAGGCACTTTTGGATGCTTGATTTGGGACGGCATAATTTTTGGCCCAAAAATCCAAAAATTCCTGACCGCGGAGTCAGGAAAACCTCCCGTGATGGGCCGGACAGAATCAGGTCAAATTGAAAAACGAAGCCCGCCATGAGATTCGGGGTTGAATTTAAGGCTTAGAGGCACTTTTGGATGCTTGATTTGGGACGGCAAAATTTTTGGCCCAAAAATCCAAAAATTCCTGACCGCGGAGTCAGGAAAACCTCCCGGGATGGGCCGGACGGAATCAGGTCAAATTGAAAAACGAAGTCCGCCATGAGATTCGGGGTTGAATTTAAGGCTTAGAGGCACTTTTGGATGCTTGATTTGGGACGGCATAATTTTTGGCCCAAAAATCCAAAAATTCCTGACCGCGGAGTCAGGAAAACCTCCCGGGATGGGCCGGACGGAATCAGGTCAAATTGAAAAACGAAATCCGCCATGAGATTCGGGGTTGAATTTAAGGCTTAGAGGCACTTTTGGATGCTTGATTTGGGATGGCAAAATTTTTGGCCCAAAAATCCAAAAATTCCTGACCGTGGAGTCAGGAAAACCTCCCGGGATGGGCCGGACGGAATCAGGTCAAAATGAAAAACGAAGTCTGCCATGAGATTCGGGGTTGAATTTAAGGCTTAGAGGCACTTTTGGATGCTTGATTTGGAACGGCATAATTTTTGGCCCAAAAATCCAAAAATTCCTGACCGCGGAGTCAGGAAAACCTCCCGGGATGGGCCGGACGGAATCAGGTCAAATTGAAAAACGAAGTCCGCCATGAGATTCGGGGTTGAATTTAAGGCTTAGAGGCACTTTTGGATGCTTGGTTTGGGACAGTAAAATTTTTGGCCCAAAAATCCAAAAATTCCTGACCGCGGAGTCAGGAAAACCTCCCGGGATGGGCCGGACGGAATCAGGTCAAATTGAAAAACGAAGTCCGCCATGAGATTCGGGGTTGAATTTAAGGCTTAGAGGCACTTTTGGATGCTTGATTTGGGATGGCAAAATTTTTGGCCCAAAAATCCAAAAATTCCTGACCGCGGAGTCAGGAAAACCTCCCGGGATGGGCCGGACGGAATCAGGTCAAATTGAAAAACGAAGCCCGCCATGAGATTCGGGGTTGAATTTAAGGCTTAGAGGCACTTTTGGATGCTTGATTTGGGACGGCAAAATTTTTGGCCCAAAAATCCAAAAATTCCTGACCGCGGAGTCAGGAAAACCTCCCGGGATGGGCCGGACGGAATCAGGTCAAATTGAAAAACGAAGTCCGCCATGAGATTCGGGGTTGAATTTAAGGCTTAGAGGCACTTTTGGATGCTTGATTTGGAACGGCATAATTTTTGGCCCAAAAATCCAAAAATTCCTGACCGCGGAGTCAGGAAAACCTCCCGGGATGGGCCGGACGGAATCAGGTCAAATTGAAAAACGAAGTCCGCCATGAGATTCGGGGTTGAATTTAAGGCTTAGAGGCACTTTTGGATGCTTGATTTGGGACGGCATAATTTTTGGCCCAAAAATCCAAAAATTCCTGACCGCGGAGTCAGGAAAACCTCCCAGGATGGGCCGGACGGAATCAGGTCAAATTGAAAAACGAAGTCCGCCATGAGATTCGGGGTTGAATTTAAGGCTTAGAGGCACTTTTGGATGCTTGATTTGGGACGGCAAAATTTTTGGCCCAAAAATCCAAAAATTCCTGACCGCGGAGTCAGGAAAACCTCCCGGGATGGGCCGGACGGAATCAGGTCAAATTGAAAAACGAAGTCCGCCATGAGATTCGGGGTTGAATTTAAGGCTTAGAGGCACTTTTGGATGCTTGATTTGGGACGGCATAATTTTTGGCCCAAAAATCCAAAAATTCCTGACCGCGGAGTCAGGAAAACCTCCCGGGATGGGCCGGACGGAATCAGGTCAAATTGAAAAACGAAATCCGCCATGAGATTCGGGGTTGAATTTAAGGCTTAGAGGCACTTTTGGATGCTTGATTTGGGATGGCAAAATTTTTGGCCCAAAAATCCAAAAATTCCTGACCGCGGAGTCAGGAAAACCTCCCGGGATGGGCCGGACGGAATCAGGTCAAAATGAAAAACGAAGTCTGCCATGCGATTCGGGGTTGAATTTAAGGCTCAGAGGCACTTTTGGATGCTTGATTTGGAACGGCATAATTTTTGGCCCAAAAATCCAAAAATTCCTGACCGCGGAGTCAGGAAAACCTCCCGGGATGGGCCGGACGGAATCAGGTCAAATTGAAAAACGAAGTCCGCCATGAGATTCGGGGTTGAATTTAAGGCTTAGAGGCACTTTTGGATGCTTGATTTGGGACGGCAAAATTTTTGGCCCAAAAATCCAAAAATTCCTGACCGCGGAGTCAGGAAAACCTCCCGGGATGGGCCGGACGGAATCAGGTCAAATTGAAAAACGAAGTCCGCCATGAGATTCGGGGTTGAATTTAAGGCTTAGAGGCACTTTTGGATGCTTGATTTGGGACGGCAAAATTTTTGGCCCAAAAATCCAAAAATTCCTGACCGCGGAGTCAGGAAAACCTCCCGGGATGGGCCGGACGGAATCAGGTCAAATTGATAAACGAAGTCCGCCATGAGATTCGGGGTTGAATTTAAGGCTTAGAGGCACTTTTGGATGCTTGATTTGGGACGGCATAATTTTTGGCCCAAAAATCCAAAAATTCCTGACCGCGGAGTCAGGAAAACCTCCCGGGATGGGCCGGACAGAATCAGGTCAAATTGAAAAACGAAGCCCGCCATGAGATTCGGGGTTGAATTTAAGGCTTAGAGGCACTTTTGGATGCTTGATTTGGGACGGCAAAATTTTTGGCCCAAAAATCCAAAAATTCCTGACCGCGGAGTCAGGAAAACCTCCCGGGATGGGCCGGACGGAATCAGGTCAAATTGAAAAACGAAGTCCGCCATGAGATTCGGGGTTGAATTTAAGGCTTAGAGGCACTTTTGGATGCTTGATTTGGGACGGCATAATTTTTGGCCCAAAAATCCAAAAATTCCTGACCGCGGAGTCAGGAAAACCTCCCGGGATGGGCCGGACGGAATCAGGTCAAATTGAAAAACGAAATCCGCCATGAGATTCGGGGTTGAATTTAAGGCTTAGAGGCACTTTTGGATGCTTGATTTGGGATGGCAAAATTTTTGGCCCAAAAATCCAAAAATTCCTGACCGTGGAGTCAGGAAAACCTCCCGGGATGGGCCGGACGGAATCAGGTCAAAATGAAAAACGAAGTCTGCCATGAGATTCGGGGTTGAATTTAAGGCTTAGAGGCACTTTTGGATGCTTGATTTGGAACGGCATAATTTTTGGCCCAAAAATCCAAAAATTCCTGACCGCGGAGTCAGGAAAACCTCCCGGGATGGGCCGGACGGAATCAGGTCAAATTGAAAAACGAAGTCCGCCATGAGATTCGGGGTTGAATTTAAGGCTTAGAGGCACTTTTGGATGCTTGATTTGGGACAGTAAAATTTTTGGCCCAAAAATCCAAAAATTCCTGACCGCGGAGTCAGGAAAACCTCCCGGGATGGGCCGGACGGAATCAGGTCAAATTGAAAAACGAAGTCCGCCATGAGATTCGGGGTTGAATTTAAGGCTTAGAGGCACTTTTGGATGCTTGATTTGGGACGGCAAAATTTTTGGCCCAAAAATCCAAAAATTCCTGACCGCGGAGTCAGGAAAACCTCCCGGGATGGGCCGGACGGAATCAGGTCAAATTGAAAAACGAAGTCCGCCATGAGATTCGGGGTTGAATTTAAGGCTTAGAGGCACTTTTGGATGCTTGATTTGGGACGGCATAATTTTTGGCCCAAAAATCCAAAAATTCCTGACCGCGGAGTCAGGAAAACCTCCCGTGATGGGCCGGACAGAATCAGGTCAAATTGAAAAACGAAGCCCGCCATGAGATTCGGGGTTGAATTTAAGGCTTAGAGGCACTTTTGGATGCTTGATTTGGGACGGCAAAATTTTTGGCCCAAAAATCCAAAAATTCCTGACCGCGGAGTCAGGAAAACCTCCCGGGATGGGCCGGACGGAATCAGGTCAAATTGAAAAACGAAGTCTGCCATGAGATTCGGGGTTGAATTTAAGGCTTAGAGGCACTTTTGGATGCTTGATTTGGGACGGCATAATTTTTGGCCCAAAAATCCAAAAATTCCTGACCGCGGAGTCAGGAAAACCTCCCGGGATGGGCCGGACGGAATCAGGTCAAATTGAAAAACGAAATCCGCCATGAGATTCGGGGTTGAATTTAAGGCTTAGAGGCACTTTTGGATGCTTGATTTGGGATGGCAAAATTTTTGGCCCAAAAATCCAAAAATTCCTGACCGTGGAGTCAGGAAAACCTCCCGGGATGGGCCGGACGGAATCAGGTCAAAATGAAAAACGAAGTCTGCCATGAGATTCGGGGTTGAATTTAAGGCTTAGAGGCACTTTTGGATGCTTGATTTGGAACGGCATAATTTTTGGCCCAAAAATCCAAAAATTCCTGACCGCGGAGTCAGGAAAACCTCCCGGGATGGGCCGGACGGAATCAGGTCAAATTGAAAAACGAAGTCCGCCATGAGATTCGGGGTTGAATTTAAGGCTTAGAGGCACTTTTGGATGCTTGGTTTGGGACAGTAAAATTTTTGGCCCAAAAATCCAAAAATTCCTGACCGCGGAGTCAGGAAAACCTCCCGGGATGGGCCGGACGGAATCAGGTCAAATTGAAAAACGAAGTCCGCCATGAGATTCGGGGTTGAATTTAAGGCTTAGAGGCACTTTTGGATGCTTGATTTGGGATGGCAAAATTTTTGGCCCAAAAATCCAAAAATTCCTGACCGCGGAGTCAGGAAAACCTCCCGGGATGGGCCGGACGGAATCAGGTCAAATTGAAAAACGAAGCCCGCCATGAGATTCGGGGTTGAATTTAAGGCTTAGAGGCACTTTTGGATGCTTGATTTGGGACGGCAAAATTTTTGGCCCAAAAATCCAAAAATTCCTGACCGCGGAGTCAGGAAAACCTCCCGGGATGGGCCGGACGGAATCAGGTCAAATTGAAAAACGAAGTCCGCCATGAGATTCGGGGTTGAATTTAAGGCTTAGAGGCACTTTTGGATGCTTGATTTGGAACGGCATAATTTTTGGCCCAAAAATCCAAAAATTCCTGACCGCGGAGTCAGGAAAACCTCCCGGGATGGGCCGGACGGAATCAGGTCAAATTGAAAAACGAAGTCCGCCATGAGATTCGGGGTTGAATTTAAGGCTTAGAGGCACTTTTGGATGCTTGATTTGGGACGGCATAATTTTTGGCCCAAAAATCCAAAAATTCCTGACCGCGGAGTCAGGAAAACCTCCCGGGATGGGCCGGACGGAATCAGGTCAAATTGAAAAACGAAGTCCGCCATGAGATTCGGGGTTGAATTTAAGGCTTAGAGGCACTTTTGGATGCTTGATTTGGGACGGCATAATTTTTGGCCCAAAAATCCAAAAATTCCTGACTGCGGAGTCAGGAAAACCTCCCGGGATGGGCCGGACGGAATCAGGTCAAATTGAAAAACGAAGTCCGCCATGAGATTCGGGGTTGAATTTAAGGCTTAGAGGCCCTTTTGGATGCTTGATTTGGGACGGCATAATTTTTGGCCCAAAAATCCAAAAATTCCTGACCGCGGAGTCAGGAAAACCTCCCGGGATGGGCCGGACGGAATCAGGTCAAATTGAAAAACGAAGCCCGCCATGAGATTCGGGGTTGAATTTAAGGCTTAGAGGCACTTTTGGATGCTTGATTTGGGACGGCATAATTTTTGGCCCAAAAATCCAAAAATTCCTGACCGCGGAGTCAGGAAAACCTCCCGGGATGGGCCGGACGGAATCAGGTCAAATTGAAAAACGAAGTCCGCCATGAGATTCGGGGTTGAATTTAAGGCTTAGAGGCACTTTTGGATGCTTGATTTGGAACGGCATAATTTTTGGCCCAAAAATCCAAAAATTCCTGACCGCGGAGTCAGGAAAACCTCCCGGGATGGGCCGGACGGAATCAGGTCAAATTGAAAAACGAAGCCCGCCATGAGATTCGGGGTTGAATTTAAGGCTTAGAGGCACTTTTGGATGCTTGATTTGGGATGGCAAAATTTTTGGCCCAAAAATCCAAAAATTCCTGACCGCGGAGTCAGGAAAACCTCCCGGGATGGGCCGGACGGAATCAGGTCAAATTGAAAAACGAAGCCCGCCATGAGATTCGGGGTTGAATTTAAGGCTTAGAGGCACTTTTGGATGCTTGATTTGGGACGGCAAAATTTTTGGCCCAAAAATCCAAAAATTCCTGACCGCGGAGTCAGGAAAACCTCCCGGGATGGGCCGGACGGAATCAGGTCAAATTGAAAAACGAAGTCCGCCATGAGATTCGGGGTTGAATTTAAGGCTTAGAGGCACTTTTGGATGCTTGATTTGGAACGGCATAATTTTTGGCCCAAAAATCCAAAAATTCCTGACCGCGGAGTCAGGAAAACCTCCCGGGATGGGCCGGACGGAATCAGGTCAAATTGAAAAACGAAGTCCGCCATGAGATTCGGGGTTGAATTTAAGGCTTAGAGGCACTTTTGGATGCTTGATTTGGGACGGCATAATTTTTGGCCCAAAAATCCAAAAATTCCTGACCGCGGAGTCAGGAAAACCTCCCGGGATGGGCCGGACGGAATCAGGTCAAATTGAAAAACGAAGTCCGCCATGAGATTCGGGGTTGAATTTAAGGCTTAGAGGCACTTTTGGATGCTTGATTTGGGACGGCATAATTTTTGGCCCAAAAATCCAAAAATTCCTGACTGCGGAGTCAGGAAAACCTCCCGGGATGGGCCGGACGGAATCAGGTCAAATTGAAAAACGAAGTCCGCCATGAGATTCGGGGTTGAATTTAAGGCTTAGAGGCCCTTTTGGATGCTTGATTTGGGACGGCATAATTTTTGGCCCAAAAATCCAAAAATTCCTGACCGCGGAGTCAGGAAAACCTCCCGGGATGGGCCGGACGGAATCAGGTCAAATTGAAAAACGAAGCCCGCCATGAGATTCGGGGTTGAATTTAAGGCTTAGAGGCACTTTTGGATGCTTGATTTGGGACGGCATAATTTTTGGCCCAAAAATCCAAAAATTCCTGACCGCGGAGTCAGGAAAACCTCCCGGGATGGGCCGGACGGAATCAGGTCAAATTGAAAAACGAAGTCCGCCATGAGATTCGGGGTTGAATTTAAGGCTTAGAGGCACTTTTGGATGCTTGATTTGGAACGGCATAATTTTTGGCCCAAAAATCCAAAAATTCCTGACCGCGGAGTCAGGAAAACCTCCCGGGATGGGCCGGACGGAATCAGGTCAAATTGAAAAACGAAGCCCGCCATGAGATTCGGGGTTGAATTTAAGGCTTAGAGGCACTTTTGGATGCTTGATTTGGGACGGCATAATTTTTGGCCCAAAAATCCAAAAATTCCTGACCGCGGAGTCAGGAAAACCTCCCGGGATGGGCCGGACGGAATCAGGTCAAATTGAAAAACGAAGTCCGCCATGAGATTTGGGGTTGAATTTAAGGCTTAGAGGCACTTTTGGATGCTTGATTTGGGACGGCATAATTTTTGGCCCAAAAATCCAAAAATTCCTGACCGCGGAGTCAGGAAAACCTCCCGGGATGGGCCGGACGGAATCAGGTCAAATTGAAAAACGAAGTCCGCCATGAGATTCGGGGTTGAATTTAAGGCTTAGAGGCACTTTTGGATGCTTGATTTGGGACGGCATAATTTTTGGCCCAAAAATCCAAAAATTCCTGACCGCGGAGTCAGGAAAACCTCCCGGGATGGGCCGGACGGAATCAGGTCAAATTGAAAAACGAAGTCCGCCATGAGATTCGGGGTTGAATTTAAGGCTTAGAGGCACTTTTGGATGCTTGATTTCGGACGGCATAATTTTTGGCCCAAAAATCCAAAAATTCCTGACCGCGGAGTCAGGAAAACCTCCCGGGATGGGCCGGACGGAATCAGGTCAAATTGAAAAACGAAGCCCGCCATGAGATTCGGGGTTGAATTTAAGGCTTAGAGGCACTTTTGGATGCTTGATTTGGGACGGCATAATTTTTGGCCCAAAAATCCAAAAATTCCTGACCGCGGAGTCAGGAAAACCTCCCGGGATGGGCCGGACGGAATCAGGTCAAATTGAAAAACGAAGTCCGCCATGAGATTTGGGGTTGAATTTAAGGCTTAGAGGCACTTTTGGATGCTTGATTTGGAACGGCATAATTTTTGGCCCAAAAATCCAAAAATTCCTGACCGCGGAGTCAGGAAAACCTCCCAGGATGGGCCGGACGGAATCAGGTCAAATTGAAAAACGAAGTCCGCCATGAGATTCGGGGTTGAATTTAAGGCTTAGAGGCACTTTTGGATGCTTGATTTGGGACGGCATAATTTTTGGCCCAAAAATCCAAAAATTCCTGACCGCGGAGTCAGGAAAACCTCCCGGGATGGGCCGGACGGAATCAGGTCAAATTGAAAAACGAAGTCCGCCATGAGATTCGGGGTTGAATTTAAGGCTTAGAGGAACTTTTGGATGCTTGATTTGGGACGGCATAATTTTTGGCCCAAAAATCCAAAAATTCCTGACCGCGGAGTCAGGAAAACCTCCCGGGATGGGCCGGACGGAATCAGGTCAAATTGAAAAACGAAGTCCGCCATGAGATTCGGGGTTGAATTTAAGGCTTAGAGGCACTTTTGGATGCTTGATTTCGGACGGCATAATTTTTGGCCCAAAAATCCAAAAATTCCTGACCGCGGAGTCAGGAAAACCTCCCGGGATGGGCCGGACGGAATCAGGTCAAATTGAAAAACGAAGCCCGCCATGAGATTCGGGGTTGAATTTAAGGCTTAGAGGCACTTTTGGATGCTTGATTTGGGACGGCATAATTTTTGGCCCAAAAATCCAAAAATTCCTGACCGCGGAGTCAGGAAAACCTCCCGGGATGGGCCGGACGGAATCAGGTCAAATTGAAAAACGAAGTCCGCCATGAGATTTGGGGTTGAATTTAAGGCTTAGAGGCACTTTTGGATGCTTGATTTGGAACGGCATAATTTTTGGCCCAAAAATCCAAAAATTCCTGACCGCGGAGTCAGGAAAACCTCCCGGGATGGGCCGGACGGAATCAGGTCAAATTGAAAAACGAAGTCCGCCATGAGATTCGGGGTTGAATTTAAGGCTTAGAGGCACTTAAGGATGCTTGATTTGGGACGGCATAATTTTTGGCCCAAAAATCCAAAAATTCCTGACCGCGGAGTCAGGAAAACCTCCCGGGATGGGCCGGACGGAATCAGGTCAAATTGAAAAACGAAGTCCGCCATGAGATTCGGGGTTGAATTTAAGGCTTAGAGGAACTTTTGGATGCTTGATTTGGGACGGCATAATTTTTGGCCCAAAAATCCAAAAATTCCTGACCGCGGAGTCAGGAAAACCTCCCGGGATGGGCCGGACGGAATCAGGTCAAATTGAAAAACGAAGCCCGCCATGAGATTCGGGGTTGAATTTAAGGCTTAGAGGCACTTTTGGATGCTTGATTTGGGACGGCATAATTTTTGGCCCAAAAATCCAAAAATTCCTGACCGCGGAGTCAGGAAAACCTCCCGGGATGGGCCGGACGGAATCAGGTCAAATTGAAAAACGAAGTCCGCCATGAGATTCGGGGTTGAATTTAAGGCTTAGAGGCACTTTTGGATGCTTGATTTGGAACGGCATAATTTTTGGCCCAAAAATCCAAAAATTCCTGACCGCGGAGTCAGGAAAACCTCCCGGGATGGGCCGGACGGAATCAGGTCAAATTGAAAAACGAAGTCCGCCATGAGATTCGGGGTTGAATTTAAGGCTTAGAGGCACTTTTGGATGCTTGATTTGGGACGGCATAATTTTTGGCCCAAAAATCCAAAAATTCCTGACCGCGGAGTCAGGAAAACCTCCCGGGATGGGCCGGACGGAATCAGGTCAAATTGAAAAACGAAGTCCGCCATGAGATTCGGGGTTGAATTTAAGGCTTAGAGGAACTTTTGGATGCTTGATTTGGGACGGCATAATTTTTGGCCCAAAAATCCAAAAATTCCTGACCGCGGAGTCAGGAAAACCTCCCGGGATGGGCCGGACGGAATCAGGTCAAATTGAAAAACGAAGCCCGCCATGAGATTCGGGGTTGAATTTAAGGCTTAGAGGCACTTTTGGATGCTTGATTTGGGACGGCATAATTTTTGGCCCAAAAATCCAAAAATTCCTGACCGCGGAGTCAGGAAAACCTCCCGGGATGGGCCGGACGGAATCAGGTCAAATTGAAAAACGAAGTCCGCCATGAGATTCGGGGTTGAATTTAAGGCTTAGAGGCACTTTTGGATGCTTGATTTGGAACGGCATAATTTTTGGCCCAAAAATCCAAAAATTCCTGACCGCGGAGTCAGGAAAACCTCCCGGGATGGGCCGGACGGAATCAGGTCAAATTGAAAAACGAAGTCCGCCATAAGATTCGGGGTTGAATTTAAGGCTTAGAGGAACTTTTGGATGCTTGATTTGGGACGGCATAATTTTTGGCCCAAAAATCCAAAAATTCCTGACCGCGGAGTCAGGAAAACCTCCCGGGATGGGCCGGACGGAATCAGGTCAAATTGAAAAACGAAGTCCGCCATGAGATTCGGGGTTGAATTTAAGGCTTAGAGGCACTTTTGGATGCTTGATTTGGAACGGCATAATTTTTGGCCCAAAAATCCAAAAATTCCTGACCGCGGAGTCAGGAAAACCTCCCGGGATGGGCCGGACGGAATCAGGTCAAATTGAAAAACGAAGTCCGCCATGAGATTCGGGGTTGAATTTAAGGCTTAGAGGCACTTTTGGATGCTTGATTTGGGACGGCAAAATTTTTGGCCCAAAAATCCAAAAATTCCTGACCGCGGAGTCAGGAAAACCTCCCGGGATGGGCCGGACGGAATCAGGTCAAATTGAAAAACGAAGTCCGCCATGAGATTCGGGGTTGAATTTAAGGCTTAGAGGCACTTTTGGATGCTTGATTTGGGACGGCATAATTTTTGGCCCAAAAATCCAAAAATTCCTGACCGCGGAGTCAGGAAAACCTCCCGGGACGGGCCGGACGGAATCAGGTCAAATTGAAAAACGAAATCCGCCATGAGATTCGGGGTTGAATTTAAGGCTTAGAGGCACTTTTGGATGCTTGATTTGGGATGGCAAAATTTTTGGCCCAAAAATCCAAAAATTCCTGACCGCGGAGTCAGGAAAACCTCCCGGGATGGGCCGGACGGAATCAGGTCAAATTGAAAAACGAAGCCCGCCATGAGATTCGGGGTTGAATTTAAGACTTAGAGGCACTTTTGGATGCTTGATTTGGGACGGCAAAATTTTTGGCCCAAAAATCCAAAAATTCCTGACCGCGGAGTCAGGAAAACCTCCCGGGATGGGCCGGACGGAATCAGGTCAAATTGAAAAACGAAGCCCGCCATGAGATTCGGGGTTGAATTTAAGGCTTAGAGGCACTTTTGGATGCTTGATTTGGGACGGCATAATTTTTGGCCCAAAAATCCAAAAATTCCTGACCGCGGAGTCAGGAAAACCTCCCGGGATGGGCCGGACGGAATCAGGTCAAATTGAAAAACGAAGTCCGCCATGAGATTCGGGGTTGAATTTAAGGCTTAGAGGCACTTTTGGATGCTTGATTTGGAACGGCATAATTTTTGGCCCAAAAATCCAAAAATTCCTGACCGCGGAGTCAGGAAAACCTCCCGGGATGGGCCGGACGGAATCAGGTCAAATTGAAAAACGAAGTCCGCCATGAGATTCGGGGTTGAATTTAAGGCTTAGAGGCACTTTTGGATGCTTGATTTGGGACGGCATAATTTTTGGCCCAAAAATCCAAAAATTCCTGACCGCGGAGTCAGGAAAACCTCCCGGGATGGGCCGGACGGAATCAGGTCAAATTGAAAAACGAAGTCCGCCATGAGATTCGGGGTTGAATTTAAGGCTTAGAGGCACTTTTGGATGCTTGATTTGGGACGGCATAATTTTTGGCCCAAAAATCCAAAAATTCCTGACCGCGGAGTCAGGAAAACCTCCCGGGATGGGCCGGACGGAATCAGGTCAAATTGAAAAACGAAGTCCGCCATGAGATTCGGGGTTGAATTTAAGGCTTAGAGGCACTTTTGGATGCTTGATTTGGAACGGCATAATTTTTGGCCCAAAAATCCAAAAATTCCTGACCGCGGAGTCAGGAAAACCTCCGGGGATGGGCCGGACGGAATCAGGTCAAATTGAAAAACGAAGTCCGCCATGAGATTCGGGGTTGAATTTAAGGCTTAGAGGCACTTTTGGATGCTTTATTTGGGACGGTAAAATTTTTGGCCCAAAAATCCAAAAATTCCTGACCGCGGAGTCAGGAAAACCTCCCGGGATGGGCCGGACGGAATCAGGTCAAATTGAAAAACGAAGTCCGCCATGAGATTCGGGGTTGAATTTAAGGCTTAGAGGCACTTTTGGATGCTTGATTTGGGACGGCAAAATTTTTGGCCCAAAAATCCAAAAATTCCTGACCGCGGAGTCAGGAAAACCTCCCGGGATGGGCCGGACGGAATCAGGTCAAATTGAAAAACGAAATCCGCCATGAGATTCGGGGTTGAATTTAAGGCTTAGAGGCACTTTTGGATGCTTGATTTGGGATGGCAAAATTTTTGGCCCAAAAATCCAAAAATTCCTGACCGCGGAGTCAGGAAAACCTCCCGGGATGGGCCGGACGGAATAAGGTCAAATTGAAAAACGAAGCCCGCCATGAGATTCGGGGTTGAATTTAAGGCTTAGAGGCACTTTTGGATGCTTGATTTGGGACGGCATAATTTTTGGCCCAAAAATCCAAAAATTCCTGACCGCGGAGTCAGGAAAACCTCCCGGGATGGGCCGGACGGAATCAGGTCAAATTGAAAAACGAAATCCGCCATGAGATTCGGGGTTGAATTTAAGGCTTAGAGGCACTTTTGGATGCTTGATTTGGGATGGCAAAATTTTTGGCCCAAAAATCCAAAAATTCCTGACCGCGGAGTCAGGAAAACCTCCCGGGATGGGCCGGACGGAATCAGGTCAAATTGAAAAACGAAGCCCGCCATGAGATTCGGGGTTGAATTTAAGGCTTAGAGGCACTTTTGGATGCTTGATTTGGGACGGCAAAATTTTTGGCCCAAAAATCCAAAAATTCCTGACCGCGGAGTCAGGAAAACCTCCCGGGATGGGCCGGACGGAATCAGGTCAAATTGAAAAACGAAGTCCGCCATGAGATTCGGGGTTGAATTTAAGGCTTAGAGGCACTTTTGGATGCTTTATTTGGGACGGTAAAATTTTTGGCCCAAAAATCCAAAAATTCCTGACCGCGGAGTCAGGAAAACCTCCCGGGATGGGCCGGACGGAATCAGGTCAAATTGAAAAACGAAGTCCGCCATGAGATTCGGGGTTGAATTTAAGGCTTAGAGGCACTTTTGGATGCTTGATTTGGGACGGCAAAATTTTTGGCCCAAAAATCCAAAAATTCCTGACCGCGGAGTCAGGAAAACCTCCCGGGATGGGCCGGACGGAATCAGGTCAAATTGAAAAACGAAATCCGCCATGAGATTCGGGGTTGAATTTAAGGCTTAGAGGCACTTTTGGATGCTTGATTTGGGATGGCAAAATTTTTGGCCCAAAAATCCAAAAATTCCTGACCGCGGAGTCAGGAAAACCTCCCGGGATGGGCCGGACGGAATAAGGTCAAATTGAAAAACGAAGCCCGCCATGAGATTCGGGGTTGAATTTAAGGCTTAGAGGCACTTTTGGATGCTTGATTTGGGACGGCATAATTTTTGGCCCAAAAATCCAAAAATTCCTGACCGCGGAGTCAGGAAAACCTCCCGGGATGGGCCGGACGGAATCAGGTCAAATTGAAAAACGAAATCCGCCATGAGATTCGGGGTTGAATTTAAGGCTTAGAGGCACTTTTGGATGCTTGATTTGGGATGGCAAAATTTTTGGCCCAAAAATCCAAAAATTCCTGACCGCGGAGTCAGGAAAACCTCCCGGGATGGGCCGGACGGAATCAGGTCAAATTGAAAAACGAAGCCCGCCATGAGATTCGGGGTTGAATTTAAGGCTTAGAGGCACTTTTGGATGCTTGATTTGGGACGGCAAAATTTTTGGCCCAAAAATCCAAAAATTCCTGACCGCGGAGTCAGGAAAACCTCCCGGGATGGGCCGGACGGAATCAGGTCAAATTGAAAAACGAAGCCCGCCATGAGATTCGGGGTTGAATTTAAGGCTTAGAGGCACTTTTGGATGCTTGATTTGGGACGGCATAATTTTTGGCCCAAAAATCCAAAAATTCCTGACCGCGGAGTCAGGAAAACCTCCCGGGATGGGCCGGACGGAATCAGGTCAAATTGAAAAACGAAGCCCGCCATGAGATTCGGGGTTGAATTTAAGGCTTAGAGGCACTTTTGGATGCTTGATTTGGGACGGCATAATTTTTGGCCCAAAAATCCAAAAATTCCTGACCGCGGAGTCAGGAAAACCTCCCGGGATGGGCCGGACGGAATCAGGTCAAATTGAAAAACGAAGTCCGCCATGAGATTCGGGGTTGAATTTAAGGCTTAGAGGCACTTTTGGATGCTTGATTTTGGACGGCAAAATTTTTGGCCCAAAAATCCAAAAATTCCTGACCGCGGAGTCAGGAAAACCTCCCGGGATGGGCCGGACGGAATCAGGTCAAATTGAAAAACGAAGCCCGCCATGAGATTCGGGGTTGAATTTAAGGCTTAGAGGCACTTTTGGATGCTTGATTTGGGACGGCAAAATTTTTGGCCCAAAAATCCAAAAATTCCTGACCGCGGAGTCAGGAAAACCTCCCGGGATGGGCCGGACGGAATCAGGTCAAATTGAAAAACGAAGCCCGCCATGAGATTCGGGGTTGAATTTAAGGCTTAGAGGCACTTTTGGATGCTTGATTTGGGACGGCATAATTTTTGGCCCAAAAATCCAAAAATTCCTGACCGCGGAGTCAGGAAAACCTCTCGGGATGGGCCGGACGGAATCAGGTCAAATTGAAAAACGAAGTCTGCCATGAGATTCGGGGTTGAATTTAAGGCTTAGAGGCACTTTTGGATGCTTGATTTGGGACGGCATAATTTTTGGCCCAAAAATCCAAAAATTCCTGACCGCGGAGTCAGGAAAACCTCCCGGGATGGGCCGGACGGAATCAGGTCAAATTGAAAAACGAAGTCCGCCATGAGATTCGGGGTTGAATTTAAGGCTTAGAGGCCCTTTTGGATGCTTGATTTGGGACGGCATAATTTTTGGCCCAAAATCCAAAAATTCCTGACCGCGGAGTCAGGAAAACCTCCCGGGATGGGCCGGACGGAATCAGGTCAAATTGAAAAACGAAGCCCGCCATGAGATTCGGGGTTGAATTTAAGGCTTAGAGGCACTTTTGGATGCTTGATTTGGGACGGCAAAATTTTTGGCCCAAAGATCCAAAAATTCCTGACCGCGGAGTCAGGAAAACCTCCCGGGATGGGCCGGACGGAATCAGGTCAAATTGAAAAAACGAAGTCCGCCATGAGATTCGGGGTTGAATTTAAGGCTTAGAGGCACTTTTGGATGCTTGATTTGGAACGGCATAATTTTTGGCCCAAAAATCCAAAAATTCCTGACCGCGGAGTCAGGAAAACCTCCCGGGATGGGCCGGACGGAATCAGGTCAAATTGAAAAACGAAGCCCGCCATGAGATTCGGGGTTGAATTTAAGGCTTAGAGGCACTTTTGGATGCTTGATTTGGGACGGCATAATTTTTGGCCCAAAAATCCAAAAATTCCTGACCGCGGAGTCAGGAAAACCTCCCGGGATGGGCCGGACGGAATCAGGTCAAATTGAAAAACGAAGTCCGCCATGAGATTCGGGGTTGAATTTAAGGCTTAGAGGCACTTTTGGATGCTTGATTTGGGACGGCATAATTTTTGGCCCAAAAATCCAAAAATTCCTGACCGCGGAGTCAGGAAAACCTCCCGGGATGGGCCGGACGGAATCAGGTCAAATTGAAAAACGAAGTCCGCCATGAGATTCGGGGTTGAATTTAAGGCTTAGAGGCCCTTTTGGATGCTTGATTTGGGACGGCATAATTTTTGGCCCAAAAATCCAAAAATTCCTGACCGCGGAGTCAGGAAAACCTCCCGGGATGGGCCGGACGGAATCAGGTCAAATTGAAAAACGAAGCCCGCCATGAGATTCGGGGTTGAATTTAAGGCTTAGAGGCACTTTTGGATGCTTGATTTGGGACGGCATAATTTTTGGCCCAAAAATCCAAAAATTCCTGACCGCGGAGTCAGGAAAACCTCCCGGGATGGGCCGGACGGAATCAGGTCAAATTGAAAAACGAAGTCCGCCATGAGATTCGGGGTTGAATTTAAGGCTTAGAGGCACTTTTGGATGCTTGATTTGGGACGGCATAATTTTTGGCCCAAAAATCCAAAAATTCCTGACCGCGGAGTCAGGAAAACCTCCCGGGATGGGCCGGACGGAATCAGGTCAAATTGAAAAACGAAGTCCGCCATGAGATTCGGGGTTGAATTTAAGGCTTAGAGGCACTTTTGGATGCTTGATTTGGGACGGCATAATTTTTGGCCCAAAAATCCAAAAATTCCTGACCGCGGAGTCAGGAAAACCTCCTGGGATGGGCCGGACGGAATCAGGTCAAATTGAAAAACGAAGTCCGCCATGAGATTCGGGGTTGAATTTAAGGCTTAGAGGAACTTTTGGATGCTTGATTTGGGACGGCATAATTTTTGGCCCAAAAATCCAAAAATTCCTGACCGCGGAGTCAGGAAAACCTCCCGGGATGGGCCGGAAGGAATCAGGTCAAATTGAAAAACGAAGCCCGCCATGAGATTCGGGGTTGAATTTAAGGCTTAGAGGCACTTTTGGATGCTTGATTTGGGACGGCATAATTTTTGGCCCAAAAATCCAAAAATTCCTGACCGCGGAGTCAGGAAAACCTCCCGGGATGGGCCGGACGGAATCAGGTCAAATTGAAAAACGAAGTCCGCCATGAGATTCGGGGTTGAATTTAAGGCTTAGAGGCACTTTTGGATGCTTGATTTGGAACGGCATAATTTTTGGCCCAAAAATCCAAAAATTCCTGACCGCGGAGTCAGGAAAACCTCCCGGGATGGGCCGGACGGAATCAGGTCAAATTGAAAAACGAAGCCCGCCATGAGATTCGGGGTTGAATTTAAGGCTTAGAGGCACTTTTGGATGCTTGATTTGGGACGGCATAATTTTTGGCCCAAAAATCCAAAAATTCCTGACCGCGGAGTCAGGAAAACCTCCCGGGATGGGCCGGACGGAATCAGGTCAAATTGAAAAACGAAGTCCGCCATGAGATTCGGGGTTGAATTTAAGGCTTAGAGGCACTTTTGGATGCTTGATTTGGAACGGCATAATTTTTGGCCCAAAAATCCAAAAATTCCTGACCGCGGAGTCAGGAAAACCTCCCGGGATGGGCCGGACGGAATCAGGTCAAATTGAAAAACGAAGTCCGCCATGAGATTCGGGGTTGAATTTAAGGCTTAGAGGAACTTTTGGATGCTTGATTTGGGACGGCATAATTTTTGGCCCAAAAATCCAAAAATTCCTGACCGCGGAGTCAGGAAAACCTCCCGGGATGGGCCGGACGGAATCAGGTCAAATTGAAAAACGAAGTCCGCCATGAGATTCGGGGTTGAATTTAAGGCTTAGAGGCACTTTTGGATGCTTGATTTGGAACGGCATAATTTTTGGCCCAAAAATCCAAAAATTCCTGACCGCGGAGTCAGGAAAACCTCCCGGGATGGGCCGGACGGAATCAGGTCAAATTGAAAAACGAAGTCCGCCATGAGATTCGGGGTTGAATTTAAGGCTTAGAGGCACTTTTGGATGCTTGATTTGGGACGGCAAAATTTTTGGCCCAAAAATCCAAAAATTCCTGACCGCGGAGTCAGGAAAACCTCCCGGGATGGGCCGGACGGAATCAGGTCAAATTGAAAAACGAAGTCCGCCATGAGATTCGGGGTTGAATTTAAGGCATAGAGGCACTTTTGGATGCTTGATTTGGGACGGCATAATTTTTGGCCCAAAAATCCAAAAATTCCTGACCGCGGAGTCAGGAAAACCTCCCGGGATGGGCCGGACGGAATCAGGTCAAATTGAAAAACGAAATCCGCCATGAGATTCGGGGTTGAATTTAAGGCTTAGAGGCACTTTTGGATGCTTGATTTGGGATGGCAAAATTTTTGGCCCAAAAATCCAAAAATTCCTGACCGCGGAGTCAGGAAAACCTCCCGGGATGGGCCGGACGGAATCAGGTCAAATTGAAAAACGAAGCCCGCCATGAGATTCGGGGTTGAATTTAAGGCTTAGAGGCACTTTTGGATGCTTGATTTGGGACGGCATAATTTTTGGCCCAAAAATCCAAAAATTCCTGACCGCGGAGTCAGGAAAACCTCCCGGGATGGGCCGGATGGAATCAGGTCAAATTGAAAAACGAAGTCCGCCATGAGATTCGGGGTTGAATTTAAGGCTTAGAGGCACTTTTGGATGCTTGATTTGGAACGGCATAATTTTTGGCCCAAAAATCCAAAAATTCCTGACCGCGGAGTCAGGAAAACCTCCCGGGATGGGCCGGACGGAATCAGGTCAAATTGAAAAACGAAGTCCGCCATGAGATTCGGGGTTGAATTTAAGGCTTAGAGGAACTTTTGGATGCTTGATTTGGGACGGCATAATTTTTGGCCCAAAAATCCAAAAATTCCTGACCGCGGAGTCAGGAAAACCTCCCGGGATGGGCCGGACGGAATCAGGTCAAATTGAAAAACGAAGTCCGCCATGAGATTCGGGGTTGAATTTAAGGCTTAGAGGCACTTTTGGATGCTTGATTTGGAACGGCATAATTTTTGGCCCAAAAATCCAAAAATTCCTGACCGCGGAGTCAGGAAAACCTCCCGGGATGGGCCGGACGGAATCAGGTCAAATTGAAAAACGAAGTCCGCCATGAGATTCGGGGTTGAATTTAAGGCTTAGAGGCACTTTTGGATGCTTGATTTGGGACGGCAAAATTTTTGGCCCAAAAATCCAAAAATTCCTGACCGCGGAGTCAGGAAAACCTCCCGGGATGGGCCGGACGGAATCAGGTCAAATTGAAAAACGAAGTCCGCCATGAGATTCGGGGTTGAATTTAAGGCTTAGAGGCACTTTTGGATGCTTGATTTGGGACGGCATAATTTTTGGCCCAAAAATCCAAAAATTCCTGACCGCGGAGTCAGGAAAACCTCCCGGGATGGGCCGGACGGAATCAGGTCAAATTGAAAAACGAAATCCGCCATGAGATTCGGGGTTGAATTTAAGGCTTAGAGGCACTTTTGGATGCTTGATTTGGGATGGCAATATTTTTGGCCCAAAAATCCAAAAATTCCTGACCGCGGAGTCAGGAAAACCTCCCGGGATGGGCCGGACGGAATCAGGTCAAATTGAAAAACGAAGCCCGCCATGAGATTCGGGGTTGAATTTAAGGCTTAGAGGCACTTTTGGATGCTTGATTTGGGACGGCAAAATTTTTGGCCCAAAAATCCAAAAATTCCTGACCGCGGAGTCAGGAAAACCTCCCGGGATGGGCCGGACGGAATCAGGTCAAATTGAAAAACGAAGCCCGCCATGAGATTCGGGGTTGAATTTAAGGCTTAGAGGCACTTTTGGATGCTTGATTTGGGACGGCATAATTTTTGGCCCAAAAATCCAAAAATTCCTGACCGCGGAGTCAGGAAAACCTCCCGGGATGGGCCGGACGGAATCAGGTCAAATTGAAAAACGAAGTCCGCCATGAGATTCGGGGTTGAATTTAAGGCTTAGAGGCACTTTTGGATGCTTGATTTGGGACGGCATAATTTTTGGCCCAAAAATCCAAAAATTCCTGACCGCGGAGTCAGGAAAACCTCCCGGGATGGGCCGGACGGAATCAGGTCAAATTGAAAAACGAAGTCCGCCATGAGATTCGGGGTTGAATTTAAGGCTTAGAGGCACTTTTGGATGCTTGATTTGGGACGGCATAATTTTTGGCCCAAAAATCCAAAAATTCCTGACCGCGGAGTCAGGAAAACCTCCCGGGATGGGCCGGACGGAATCAGGTCAAATTGAAAAACGAAGTCCGCCATGAGATTCGGGGTTGAATTTAAGGCTTAGAGGCACTTTTGGATGCTTGATTTGGAACGGCATAATTTTTGGCCCAAAAATCCAAAAATTCCTGACCGCGGAGTCAGGAAAACCTCCCGGGATGGGCCGGACGGAATCAGGTCAAATTGAAAAACGAAGTCCGCCATGAGATTCGGGGTTGAATTTAAGGCTTAGAGGCACTTTTGGATGCTTGATTTGGGACGGTAAAATTTTTGGCCCAAAAATCCAAAAATTCCTGACCGCGGAGTCAGGAAAACCTCCCGGGATGGGCCGGACGGAATCAGGTCAAATTGAAAAACGAAGTCCGCCATGAGATTCGGGGTTGAATTTAAGGCTTAGAGGCACTTTTCGATGCTTGATTTGGGACGGCAAAATTTTTGGCCCAAAAATCCAAAAATTCCTGACCGCGGAGTCAGGAAAACCTCCCGGGATGGGCCGGACGGAATCAGGTCAAATTGAAAAACGAAATCCGCCATGAGATTCGGGGTTGAATTTAAGGCTTAGAGGCACTTTTGGATGCTTGATTTGGGATGGCAAAATTTTTGGCCCAAAAATTCCTGACCGCGGAGTCAGGAAAACCTCCCGGGATGGGCCGGACGGAATCAGGTCAAATTGAAAAACGAAGCCCGCCATGAGATTTGGGGTTGAATTTAAGGCTTAGATGCACTTTTGGATGCTTGATTTGGGACGGCATAATTTTTGGCCCAAAAATCCAAAAATTCCTGACTGCGGAGTCAGGAAAACCTCCCGGGATGGGCCGGACGGAATCAGGTCAAATTGAAAAACGAAGTCCGCCATGAGATTCGGGGTTGAATTTAAGGCTTAGAGGCACTTTTGGATGCTTGATTTGGAACGGCATAATTTTTGGCCCAAAAATCCAAAAATTCCTGACCGCGGAGTCAGGAAAACCTCCCGGGATGGGCCGGACGGAATCAGGTCAAATTGAAAAACGAAGTCCGCCATGAGATTCGGGGTTGAATTTAAGGCTTAGAGGCACTTTTGGATGCTTGATTTGGAACGGCATAATTTTTGGCCCAAAAATCCAAAAATTCCTGACCGCGGAGTCAGGAAAACCTCCCGGGATGGGCCGGACGGAATCAGGTCAAATTGAAAAACGAAGCCCGCCATGAGATTTGGGGTTGAATTTAAGGCTTAGAGGCACTTTTGGATGCTTGATTTGGGACGGCAAAATTTTTGGCCCAAAAATCCAAAAATTCCTGACCGCGGAGTCAGGAAAACCTCCCGGGATGGGCCGGACGGAATCAGGTCAAATTGAAAAACGAAGTCCGCCATGAGATTCGGGGTTGAATTTAAGGCTTAGAGGCACTTTTGGATGCTTGATTTGGAACGGCATAATTTTTGGCCCAAAAATCCAAAAATTCCTGACCGCGGACAGGAAAACCTCCCGGGATGGGCCGGACGGAATCAGGTCAAATTGAAAAACGAAGTCCGCCATGAGATTCGGGGTTGAATTTAAGGCTTAGAGGCACTTTTGGATGCTTGATTTGGAACGGCATAATTTTTGGCCCAAAAATCCAAAAATTCCTGACCGCGGAGTCAGGAAAACCTCCCGGGATGGGCCGGACGGAATCAGGTCAAATTGAAAAACGAAGCCCGCCATGAGATTCGGGGTTGAATTTAAGGCTTAGAGGCACTTTTGGATGCTTGATTTGGGACGGCATAATTTTTGGCCCAAAAATCCAAAAATTCCTGACCGCGGAGTCAGGAAAACCTCCCGGGATGGGCCGGACGGAATCAGGTCAAATTGAAAACCGAAGTCCACCATGAGATTCGGGGTTGAATTTAAGGCTTAGAGGCACTTTTGGATGCTTGATTTGGAACGGCATAATTTTTGGCCCAAAAATCCAAAAATTCCTGACCGCGGAGTCAGGAAAACCTCCCGGGATGGGCCGGACGGAATCAGGTCAAATTGAAAAACGAAGTCCGCCATGAGATTCGGGGTTGAATTTAAGGCTTAGAGGAACTTTTGGATGCTTGATTTGGAACGGCATAATTTTTGGCCCAAAAATCCAAAAATTCCTGACCGCGGAGTCAGGAAAACCTCCCGGGATGGGCCGGACGGAATCAGGTCAAATTGAAAAACGAAGTCCGCCATGAGATTCGGGGTTGAATTTAAGGCTTAGAGGCACTTTTGGATGCTTGATTTGGGACGGCAAAATTTTTGGCCCAAAAATCCAAAAATTCCTGACCGCGGAGTCAGGAAAACCTCCCGGGATGGGCCGGACGGAATCAGGTCAAATTGAAAAACGAAGTCCGCCATGAGATTCGGGGTTGAATTTAAGGCTTAGAGGCACTTTTGGATGCTTGATTTGGGACGGCATAATTTTTGGCCCAAAAATCCAAAAATTCCTGACCGCGGAGTCAGGAAAACCTCCCGGGATGGGCCGGACGGAATCAGGTCAAATTGAAAAACGAAATCCGCCATGAGATTCGGGGTTGAATTTAAGGCTTAGAGGCACTTTTGGATGCTTGATTTGGGATGGCAAAATTTTTGGCCCAAAAATCCAAAAATTCCTGACCGCGGAGTCAGGAAAACCTCCCGGGATGGGCCGGACGGAATCAGGTCAAATTGAAAAACGAAGCCCGCCATGAGATTCGGGGTTGAATTTAAGGCTTAGAGGCACTTTTGGATGCTTGATTTGGGACGGCAAAATTTTTGGCCCAAAAATCCAAAAATTCCTGACCGCGGAGTCAGGAAAACCTCCCGGGATGGGCCGGACGGAATCAGGTCAAATTGAAAAACGAAGCCCGCCATGAGATTCGGGGTTGAATTTAAGGCTTAGAGGCACTTTTGGATGCTTGATTTGGGACGGCATAATTTTTGGCCCAAAAATCCAAAAATTCCTGACCGCGGAGTCAGGAAAACCTCCCGGGATGGGCCGGACGGAATCAGGTCAAATTGAAAAACGAAGTCCGCCATGAGATTCGGGGTTGAATTTAAGGCTTAGAGGCACTTTTGGATGCTTGATTTGGGACGGCATAATTTTTGGCCCAAAAATCCAAAAATTCCTGACCGCGGAGTCAGGAAAACCTCCCGGGATGGGCCGGACGGAATCAGGTCAAATTGAAAAACGAAGTCCGCCATGAGATTCGGGGTTGAATTTAAGGCTTAGAGGCACTTTTGGATGCTTGATTTGGGACGGCATAATTTTTGGCCCAAAAATCCAAAAATTCCTGACCGCGGAGTCAGGAAAACCTCCCGGGATGGGCCGGACGGAATCAGGTCAAATTGAAAAACGAAGTCCGCCATGAGATTCGGGGTTGAATTTAAGGCTTAGAGGCACTTTTGGATGCTTGATTTGGAACGGCATAATTTTTGGCCCAAAAATCCAAAAATTCCTGACCGCGGAGTCAGGAAAACCTCCCGGGATGGGCCGGACGGAATCAGGTCAAATTGAAAAACGAAGTCCGCCATGAGATTCGGGGTTGAATTTAAGGCTTAGAGGCACTTTTGGATGCTTGATTTGGGACGGTAAAATTTTTGGCCCAAAAATCCAAAAATTCCTGACCGCGGAGTCAGGAAAACCTCCCGGGATGGGCCGGACGGAATCAGGTCAAATTGAAAAACGAAGTCCGCCATGAGATTCGGGGTTGAATTTAAGGCTTAGAGGCACTTTTCGATGCTTGATTTGGGACGGCAAAATTTTTGGCCCAAAAATCCAAAAATTCCTGACCGCGGAGTCAGGAAAACCTCCCGGGATGGGCCGGACGGAATCAGGTCAAATTGAAAAACGAAATCCGCCATGAGATTCGGGGTTGAATTTAAGGCTTAGAGGCACTTTTGGATGCTTGATTTGGGATGGCAAAATTTTTGGCCCAAAAATTCCTGACCGCGGAGTCAGGAAAACCTCCCGGGATGGGCCGGACGGAATCAGGTCAAATTGAAAAACGAAGCCCGCCATGAGATTTGGGGTTGAATTTAAGGCTTAGATGCACTTTTGGATGCTTGATTTGGGACGGCATAATTTTTGGCCCAAAAATCCAAAAATTCCTGACTGCGGAGTCAGGAAAACCTCCCGGGATGGGCCGGACGGAATCAGGTCAAATTGAAAAACGAAGCCCGCCATGAGATTTGGGGTTGAATTTAAGGCTTAGAGGCACTTTTGGATGCTTGATTTGGAACGGCATAATTTTTGGCCCAAAAATCCAAAAATTCCTGACCGCGGAGTCAGGAAAACCTCCCGGGATGGGCCGGACGGAATCAGGTCAAATTGAAAAACGAAGTCCGCCATGAGATTCGGGGTTGAATTTAAGGCTTAGAGGCACTTTTGGATGCTTGATTTGGAACGGCATAATTTTTGGCCCAAAAATCCAAAAATTCCTGACCGCGGAGTCAGGAAAACCTCCCGGGATGGGCCGGACGGAATCAGGTCAAATTGAAAAACGAAGCCCGCCATGAGATTTGGGGTTGAATTTAAGGCTTAGAGGCACTTTTGGATGCTTGATTTGGGACGGCAAAATTTTTGGCCCAAAAATCCAAAAATTCCTGACCGCGGAGTCAGGAAAACCTCCCGGGATGGGCCGGACGGAATCAGGTCAAATTGAAAAACGAAGTCCGCCATGAGATTCGGGGTTGAATTTAAGGCTTAGAGGCACTTTTGGATGCTTGATTTGGAACGGCATAATTTTTGGCCCAAAAATCCAAAAATTCCTGACCGCGGAGTCAGGAAAACCTCCCGGGATGGGCCGGACGGAATCAGGTCAAATTGAAAAACGAAGTCCGCCATGAGATTCGGGGTTGAATTTAAGGCTTAGAGGCACTTTTGGATGCTTGATTTGGAACGGCATAATTTTTGGCCCAAAAATCCAAAAATTCCTGACCGCGGAGTCAGGAAAACCTCCCGGGATGGGCCGGACGGAATCAGGTCAAATTGAAAAACGAAGCCCGCCATGAGATTCGGGGTTGAATTTAAGGCTTAGAGGCACTTTTGGATGCTTGATTTGGGACGGCATAATTTTTGGCCCAAAAATCCAAAAATTCCTGACCGCGGAGTCAGGAAAACCTCCCGGGATGGGCCGGACGGAATCAGGTCAAATTGAAAAACGAAGTCCACCATGAGATTCGGGGTTGAATTTAAGGCTTAGAGGCACTTTTGGATGCTTGATTTGGAACGGCATAATTTTTGGCCCAAAAATCCAAAAATTCCTGACCGCGGAGTCAGGAAAACCTCCCGGGATGGGCCGGACGGAATCAGGTCAAATTGAAAAACGAAGTCCGCCATGAGATTCGGGGTTGAATTTAAGGCTTAGAGGAACTTTTGGATGCTTGATTTGGGACGGCATAATTTTTGGCCCAAAAATCCAAAAATTCCTGACCGCGGAGTCAGGAAAACCTCCCGGGATGGGCCGGACGGAATCAGGTCAAATTGAAAAACGAAGTCCGCCATGAGATTCGGGGTTGAATTTAAGGCTTAGAGGCACTTTTGGATGCTTGATTTGGAACGGCATAATTTTTGGCCCAAAAATCCAAAAATTCCTGACCGCGGAGTCAGGAAAACCTCCCGGGATGGGCCGGACGGAATCAGGTCAAATTGAAAAACGAAGTCCGCCATGAGATTCGGGGTTGAATTTAAGGCTTAGAGGCACTTTTGGATGCTTGATTTGGGACGGCAAAATTTTTGGCCCAAAAATCCAAAAATTCCTGACCGCGGAGTCAGGAAAACCTCCCGGGATGGGCCGGACGGAATCAGGTCAAATTGAAAAACGAAGTCCGCCATGAGATTCGGGGTTGAATTTAAGGCTTAGAGGCACTTTTGGATGCTTGATTTGGGACGGCATAATTTTTGGCCCAAAAATCCAAAAATTCCTGACCGCGGAGTCAGGAAAACCTCCCGGGATGGGCCGGACGGAATCAGGTCAAATTGAAAAACGAAATCCGCCATGAGATTCGGGGTTGAATTTAAGGCTTAGAGGCACTTTTGGATGCTTGATTTGGGATGGCAAAATTTTTGGCCCAAAAATCCAAAAATTCCTGACCGCGGAGTCAGGAAAACCTCCCGGGATGGGCCGGACGGAATCAGGTCAAATTGAAAAACGAAATCCGCCATGAGATTCGGGGTTGAATTTAAGGCTTAGAGGCACTTTTGGATGCTTGATTTGGGATGGCAAAATTTTTGGCCCAAAAATTCCTGACCGCGGAGTCAGGAAAACCTCCCGGGATGGGCCGGACGGAATCAGGTCAAATTGAAAAACGAAGCCCGCCATGAGATTTGGGGTTGAATTTAAGGCTTAGATGCACTTTTGGATGCTTGATTTGGGACGGCATAATTTTTGGCCCAAAAATCCAAAAATTCCTGACTGCGGAGTCAGGAAAACCTCCCGGGATGGGCCGGACGGAATCAGGTCAAATTGAAAAACGAAGCCCGCCATGAGATTTGGGGTTGAATTTAAGGCTTAGAGGCACTTTTGGATGCTTGATTTGGAACGGCATAATTTTTGGCCCAAAAATCCAAAAATTCCTGACCGCGGAGTCAGGAAAACCTCCCGGGATGGGCCGGACGGAATCAGGTCAAATTGAAAAACGAAGTCCGCCATGAGATTCGGGGTTGAATTTAAGGCTTAGAGGCACTTTTGGATGCTTGATTTGGAACGGCATAATTTTTGGCCCAAAAATCCAAAAATTCCTGACCGCGGAGTCAGGAAAACCTCCCGGGATGGGCCGGACGGAATCAGGTCAAATTGAAAAACGAAGCCCGCCATGAGATTTGGGGTTGAATTTAAGGCTTAGAGGCACTTTTGGATGCTTGATTTGGGACGGCAAAATTTTTGGCCCAAAAATCCAAAAATTCCTGACCGCGGAGTCAGGAAAACCTCCCGGGATGGGCCGGACGGAATCAGGTCAAATTGAAAAACGAAGTCCGCCATGAGATTCGGGGTTGAATTTAAGGCTTAGAGGCACTTTTGGATGCTTGATTTGGAACGGCATAATTTTTGGCCCAAAAATCCAAAAATTCCTGACCGCGGAGTCAGGAAAACCTCCCGGGATGGGCCGGACGGAATCAGGTCAAATTGAAAAACGAAGTCCGCCATGAGATTCGGGGTTGAATTTAAGGCTTAGAGGCACTTTTGGATGCTTGATTTGGAACGGCATAATTTTTGGCCCAAAAATCCAAAAATTCCTGACCGCGGAGTCAGGAAAACCTCCCGGGATGGGCCGGACGGAATCAGGTCAAATTGAAAAACGAAGCCCGCCATGAGATTCGGGGTTGAATTTAAGGCTTAGAGGCACTTTTGGATGCTTGATTTGGGACGGCATAATTTTTGGCCCAAAAATCCAAAAATTCCTGACCGCGGAGTCAGGAAAACCTCCCGGGATGGGCCGGACGGAATCAGGTCAAATTGAAAAACGAAGTCCACCATGAGATTCGGGGTTGAATTTAAGGCTTAGAGGCACTTTTGGATGCTTGATTTGGAACGGCATAATTTTTGGCCCAAAAATCCAAAAATTCCTGACCGCGGAGTCAGGAAAACCTCCCGGGATGGGCCGGACGGAATCAGGTCAAATTGAAAAACGAAGTCCGCCATGAGATTCGGGGTTGAATTTAAGGCTTAGAGGAACTTTTGGATGCTTGATTTGGGACGGCATAATTTTTGGCCCAAAAATCCAAAAATTCCTGACCGCGGAGTCAGGAAAACCTCCCGGGATGGGCCGGACGGAATCAGGTCAAATTGAAAAACGAAGTCCGCCATGAGATTCGGGGTTGAATTTAAGGCTTAGAGGCACTTTTGGATGCTTGATTTGGAACGGCATAATTTTTGGCCCAAAAATCCAAAAATTCCTGACCGCGGAGTCAGGAAAACCTCCCGGGATGGGCCGGACGGAATCAGGTCAAATTGAAAAACGAAGTCCGCCATGAGATTCGGGGTTGAATTTAAGGCTTAGAGGCACTTTTGGATGCTTGATTTGGGACGGCAAAATTTTTGGCCCAAAAATCCAAAAATTCCTGACCGCGGAGTCAGGAAAACCTCCCGGGATGGGCCGGACGGAATCAGGTCAAATTGAAAAACGAAGTCCGCCATGAGATTCGGGGTTGAATTTAAGGCTTAGAGGCACTTTTGGATGCTTGATTTGGGACGGCATAATTTTTGGCCCAAAAATCCAAAAATTCCTGACCGCGGAGTCAGGAAAACCTCCCGGGATGGGCCGGACGGAATCAGGTCAAATTGAAAAACGAAATCCGCCATGAGATTCGGGGTTGAATTTAAGGCTTAGAGGCACTTTTGGATGCTTGATTTGGGATGGCAAAATTTTTGGCCCAAAAATCCAAAAATTCCTGACCGCGGAGTCAGGAAAACCTCCCGGGATGGGCCGGACGGAATCAGGTCAAATTGAAAAACGAAGCCCGCCATGAGATTCGGGGTTGAATTTAAGGCTTAGAGGCACTTTTGGATGCTTGATTTGGGACGGCAAAATTTTTGGCCCAAAAATCCAAAAATTCCTGACCGCGGAGTCAGGAAAACCTCCCGGGATGGGCCGGACCGAATCAGGTCAAATTGAAAAACGAAGCCCGCCATGAGATTCGGGGTTGAATTTAAGGCTTAGAGGCACTTTTGGATGCTTGATTTGGGACGGCATAATTTTTGGCCCAAAAATCCAAAAATTCCTGACCGCGGAGTCAGGAAAACCTCCCGGGATGGGCCGGACGGAATCAGGTGAAATTGAAAAACGAAGTCCGCCATGAGATTCGGGGTTGAATTTAAGGCTTAGAGGCACTTTTGGATGCTTGATTTCGAACGGCATAATTTTTGGCCCAAAAATCCAAAAATTCCTGACCGCGGAGTCAGGAAAACCTCCCGGGATGGGCCGGACGGAATCAGGTCAAATTGAAAAACGAAGTCCGCCATGAGATTCGGGGTTGAATTTAAGGCTTAGAGGCACTTTTGGATGCTTGATTTGGGACGGCATAATTTTTGGCCCAAAAATCCAAAAATTCCTGACCGCGGAGTCAGGAAAACCTCCCGGGATGGGCCGGACGGAATCAGGTCAAATTGAAAAACGAAGTCCGCCATGAGATTCGGGGTTGAATTTAAGGCTTAGAGGCACTTTTGGATGCTTGATTTGGGACGGCATAATTTTTGGCCCAAAAATCCAAAAATTCCTGACCGCGGAGTCAGGAAAACCTCCCGGGATGGGCCGGACGGAATCAGGTCAAATTGAAAAACGAAGTCCGCCATGAGATTCGGGGTTGAATTTAAGGCTTAGAGGCACTTTTGGATGCTTGATTTGGAACGGCATAATTTTTGGCCCAAAAATCCAAAAATTCCTGACCGCGGAGTCAGGAAAACCTCCCGGGATGGGCCGGACGGAATCAGGTCAAATTGAAAAACGAAGTCCGCCATGAGATTCGGGGTTGAATTTAAGGCTTAGAGGCACTTTTGGATGCTTGATTTGGGACGGTAAAATTTTTGGCCCAAAAATCCAAAAATTCCTGACCGCGGAGTCAGGAAAACCTCCCGGGATGGGCCGGACGGAATCAGGTCAAATTGAAAAACGAAGTCCGCCATGAGATTCGGGGTTGAATTTAAGGCTTAGAGGCACTTTTCGATGCTTGATTTGGGACGGCAAAATTTTTGGCCCAAAAATCCAAAAATTCCTGACCGCGGAGTCAGGAAAACCTCCCGGGATGGGCCGGACGGAATCAGGTCAAATTGAAAAACGAAATCCGCCATGAGATTCGGGGTTGAATTTAAGGCTTAGAGGCACTTTTGGATGCTTGATTTGGGATGGCAAAATTTTTGGCCCAAAAATTCCTGACCGCGGAGTCAGGAAAACCTCCCGGGATGGGCCGGACGGAATCAGGTCAAATTGAAAAACGAAGCCCGCCATGAGATTTGGGGTTGAATTTAAGGCTTAGATGCACTTTTGGATGCTTGATTTGGGACGGCAAAATTTTTGGCCCAAAAATCCAAAAATTCCTGACCGCGGAGTCAGGAAAACCTCCCGGGATGGGCCGGACGGAATCAGGTCAAATTGAAAAACGAAGCCCGCCATGAGATTTGGGGTTGAATTTAAGGCTTAGAGGCACTTTTGGATGCTTGATTTGGGACGGCAAAATTTTTGGCCCAAAAATCCAAAAATTCCTGACCGCGGAGTCAGGAACACCTCCCGGGATGGGCCGGACGGAATCAGGTCAAATTGAAAAACGAAGTCCGCCATGAGATTCGGGGTTGAATTTAAGGCTTAGAGGCACTTTTGGATGCTTGATTTGGGACGGCATAATTTTTGGCCCAAAATTCCAAAAATTCCTGACCGCGGAGTCAGGAAAACCTCCCGGGATGGGCCGGACGGAATCAGGTCAAATTGAAAAACGAAATCCGCCATGAGATTCGGGGTTGAATTTAAGGCTTAGAGGCACTTTTGGATGCTTGATTTGGGATGGCAAAATTTTTGGCCCAAAAATCCAAAAATTCCTGACCGCGGAGTCAGGAAAACCTCCCGGGATGGGCCGGACGGAATCAGGTCAAATTGAAAAACGAAGCCCGCCATGAGATTTGGGGTTGAATTTAAGGCTTAGATGCACTTTTGGATGCTTGATTTGGGACGGCAAAATTTTTGGCCCAAAAATCCAAAAATTCCTGACCGCGGAGTCAGGAAAACCTCCCGGGATGGGCCGGACGGAATCAGGTCAAATTGAAAAACGAAGTCCGCCATGAGATTCGGGGTTGAATTTAAGGCTTAGAGGCACTTTTGGATGCTTGATTTGGGACGGCATAATTTTTGGCCCAAAAATCCAAAAATTCCTGACCGCGGAGTCAGGAAAACCTCCCGGGATGGGCCGGACGGAATCAGGTCAAATTGAAAAACGAAGTCCGCCATGAGATTCGGGGTTGAATTTAAGGCTTAGAGGCACTTTTGGATGCTTGATTTGGGACGGCATAATTTTTGGCCCAAAAATCCAAAAATTCCTGACCGCGGAGTCAGGAAAACCTCCCGGGATGGGCCGGACGGAATCAGGTCAAATTGAAAAACGAAGTCCGCCATGAGATTCGGGGTTGAATTTAAGGCTTAGAGGCACTTTTGGATGCTTGATTTGGAACGGCATAATTTTTGGCCCAAAAATCCAAAAATTCCTGACCGCGGAGTCAGGAAAACCTCCCGGGATGGGCCGGACGGAATCAGGTCAAATTGAAAAACGAAGCCCGGCATGAGATTTGGGGTTGAATTTAAGGCTTAGAGGCACTTTTGGATGCTTGATTTGGGACGGCAAAATTTTTGGCCCAAAAATCCAAAAATTCCTGACCGCGGAGTCAGGAAAACCTCCCGGGATGGGCCGGACGGAATCAGGTCAAATTGAAAAACGAAGTCCGCCATGAGATTCGGGCTTGAATTTAAGGCTTAGAGGCACTTTTGGATGCTTGATTTGGGACGGCATAATTTTTGGCCCAAAAATCCAAAAATTCCTGACCGCGGAGTCAGGAAAACCTCCCGGGATGGGCCGGACGGAATCAGGTCAAATTGAAAAACGAAGTCCGCCATGAGATTCGGGGTTGAATTTAAGGCTTAGAGGCACTTTTGGATGCTTGATTTGGGACGGCATAATTTTTGGCCCAAAAATCCAAAAATTCCTGACCGCGGAGTCAGGAAAACCTCCCGGGATGGGCCGGACGGAATCAGGTCAAATTGAAAAACGAAGTCCGCCATGAGATTCGGGGTTGAATTTAAGGCTTAGAGGCACTTTTGGATGCTTGATTTGGAACGGCATAATTTTTGGCCCAAAAATCCAAAAATTCCTGACCGCGGAGTCAGGAAAACCTCCCGGGATGGGCCGGACGGAATCAGGTCAAATTGAAAAACGAAGCCCGGCATGAGATTTGGGGTTGAATTTAAGGCTTAGAGGCACTTTTGGATGCTTGATTTGGGACGGCAAAATTTTTGGCCCAAAAATCCAAAAATTCCTGACCGCGGAGTCAGGAAAACCTCCCGGGATGGGCCGGACGGAATCAGGTCAAATTGAAAAACGAAGCCCGCCATGAGATTTGGGGTTGAATTTAAGGCTTAGATGCACTTTTGGATGCTTGATTTGGGACGGCAAAATTTTTGGCCCAAAAATCCAAAAATTCCTGACCGCGGAGTCAGGAAAACCTCCCGGGATGGGCCGGACGGAATCAGGTCAAATTGAAAAACGAAGCCCGCCATGAGATTTGGGGTTGAATTTAAGGCTTAGAGGCACTTTTGGATGCTTGATTTGGGACGGCAAAATTTTTGGCCCAAAAATCCAAAAATTCCTGACCGCGGAGTCAGGAACACCTCCCGGGATGGGCCGGACGGAATCAGGTCAAATTGAAAAACGAAGTCCGCCATGAGATTCGGGGTTGAATTTAAGGCTTAGAGGCACTTTTGGATGCTTGATTTGGGACGGCATAATTTTTGGCCCAAAATTCCAAAAATTCCTGACCGCGGAGTCAGGAAAACCTCCCGGGATGGGCCGGACGGAATCAGGTCAAATTGAAAAACGAAATCCGCCATGAGATTCGGGGTTGAATTTAAGGCTTAGAGGCACTTTTGGATGCTTGATTTGGGATGGCAAAATTTTTGGCCCAAAAATCCAAAAATTCCTGACCGCGGAGTCAGGAAAACCTCCCGGGATGGGCCGGACGGAATCAGGTCAAATTGAAAAACGAAGCCCGCCATGAGATTTGGGGTTGAATTTAAGGCTTAGATGCACTTTTGGATGCTTGATTTGGGACGGCAAAATTTTTGGCCCAAAAATCCAAAAATTCCTGACCGCGGAGTCAGGAAAACCTCCCGGGATGGGCCGGACGGAATCAGGTCAAATTGAAAAACGAAGTCCGCCATGAGATTCGGGGTTGAATTTAAGGCTTAGAGGCACTTTTGGATGCTTGATTTGGGACGGCATAATTTTTGGCCCAAAAATCCAAAAATTCCTGACCGCGGAGTCAGGAAAACCTCCCGGGATGGGCCGGACGGAATCAGGTCAAATTGAAAAACGAAGTCCGCCATGAGATTCGGGGTTGAATTTAAGGCTTAGAGGCACTTTTGGATGCTTGATTTGGGACGGCATAATTTTTGGCCCAAAAATCCAAAAATTCCTGACCGCGGAGTCAGGAAAACCTCCCGGGATGGGCCGGACGGAATCAGGTCAAATTGAAAAACGAA
The DNA here is from genome assembly GCA_023362775.1 of Charina bottae. Classification (NCBI taxonomy): domain Eukaryota; kingdom Metazoa; phylum Chordata; class Lepidosauria; order Squamata; family Charinaidae; genus Charina; species Charina bottae. The sequence goes on along the minus strand of JALMGJ010000004.1, from coordinate 31,613,527 downwards.
GTCCGCCATGAGATTCGGGGTTGAATTTAAGGCTTAGAGGCACTTTTGGATGCTTGATTTGGAACGGCATAATTTTTGGCCCAAAAATCCAAAAATTCCTGACCGCGGAGTCAGGAAAACCTCCCGGGATGGGCCGGACGGAATCAGGTCAAATTGAAAAACGAAGCCCGGCATGAGATTTGGGGTTGAATTTAAGGCTTAGAGGCACTTTTGGATGCTTGATTTGGGACGGCAAAATTTTTGGCCCAAAAATCCAAAAATTCCTGACCGCGGAGTCAGGAAAACCTCCCGGGATGGGCCGGACGGAATCAGGTCAAATTGAAAAACGAAGTCCGCCATGAGATTCGGGCTTGAATTTAAGGCTTAGAGGCACTTTTGGATGCTTGATTTGGGACGGCATAATTTTTGGCCCAAAAATCCAAAAATTCCTGACCGCGGAGTCAGGAAAACCTCCCGGGATGGGCCGGACGGAATCAGGTCAAATTGAAAAACGAAGTCCGCCATGAGATTCGGGGTTGAATTTAAGGCTTAGAGGCACTTTTGGATGCTTGATTTGGGACGGCATAATTTTTGGCCCAAAAATCCAAAAATTCCTGACCGCGGAGTCAGGAAAACCTCCCGGGATGGGCCGGACGGAATCAGGTCAAATTGAAAAACGAAGTCCGCCATGAGATTCGGGGTTGAATTTAAGGCTTAGAGGCACTTTTGGATGCTTGATTTGGAACGGCATAATTTTTGGCCCAAAAATCCAAAAATTCCTGACCGCGGAGTCAGGAAAACCTCCCGGGATGGGCCGGACGGAATCAGGTCAAATTGAAAAACGAAGCCCGGCATGAGATTTGGGGTTGAATTTAAGGCTTAGAGGCACTTTTGGATGCTTGATTTGGGACGGCAAAATTTTTGGCCCAAAAATCCAAAAATTCCTGACCGCGGAGTCAGGAAAACCTCCCGGGATGGGCCGGACGGAATCAGGTTAAATTGAAAAACGAAGTCCGCCATGAGATTCGGGGTTGAATTTAAGGCTTAGAGGCACTTTTGGATGCTTGATTTGGGTCGGCAAAATTTTTGGCCCAAAAATCCAAAAATTCCTGACCGCGGAGTCAGGAAAACCTCCCGGGATGGGCCGGACGGAATCAGGTTAAATTGAAAAACGAAGTCCGCAATGAGATTCGGGGTTGAATTTAAGGCTTAGAGGCACTTTTGGATGCTTGATTTGGGACGGCATAATTTTTGGCCCAAAAATCCAAAAATTCCTGACCGTGGAGTCAGGAAAACCTCCCGGGATGGGCCGGACGGAATCAGGTCAAATTGAAAAACGAAGTCCGCCATGAGATTCGGGGTTGAATTTAAGGCTTAGAGGCACTTTTGGATGCTTGATTTGGGACGGCAAAATTTTTGGCCCAAAAATCCAAAAATTCCTGACCGCGGAGTCAGGAAAGCCTCCCGGGATGGGCCAGACGGAATCAGGTCAAATTGAAAAACGAAGTCCGCCATGAGATTCGGGGTTGAATTTAAGGCTTAGAGGCACTTTTGGATGCTTGATTTGGGACGGCATAATTTTTGGCCCAAAAATCCAAAAATTCCTGACCGCGGAGTCAGGAAAACCTCCCGGGATGGGCCGGACGGAATCAGGTCAAATTGAAAAACGAAATCCGCCATGAGATTCGGGGTTGAATTTAAGGCTTAGGGGCACTTTTAGATGCTTGATTTGGGACGGCAAAATTTTTGGCCCAAAAATCCAAAAATTCCTGACCGCGGAGTCAGGAAAACCTCCCGGGATGGGCCGGACGGAATCAGGTCAAATTGAAAAACGAAGCCCGCCATGAGATTCGGGGTTGAATTTAAGGCTTAGAGGCACTTTTGGATGCTTGATTTGGGACGGCATAATTTTTGGCCCAAAAATCCAAAAATTCCTGACCGCGGAGTCAGGAAAACCTCCCGGGATGGGCCGGACGGAATCAGGTCAAATTGAAAAACGAAGTCCGCCATGAGATTCGGGGTTGAATTTAAGGCTTAGAGGCACTTTTGGATGCTTGATTTGGAACGGCATAATTTTTGGCCCAAAAATCCAAAAATTCCTGACCGCGGAGTCAGGAAAACCTCCCGGGATGGGCCGGACGGAATCAGGTCAAATTGAAAAACGAAGTCCGCCATGAGATTCGGGGTTGAATTTAAGGCTTAGAGGCACTTTTGGATGCTTGATTTGGGACGGCATAATTTTTGGCCCAAAAATCCAAAAATTCCTGACCGCGGAGTCAGGAAAACCTCCTGGGATGGGCCGGACGGAATCAGGTCAAATTGAAAAACGAAGTCCGCCATGAGATTCGGGGTTGAATTTAAGGCTTAGAGGAACTTTATGATGCTTGATTTGGGACGGCATAATTTTTGGCCCAAAAATCCAAAAATTCCTGACCGCGGAGTCAGGAAAACCTCCCGGGATGGGCCGGACGGAATCAGGTCAAATTGAAAAACGAAGCCCGCCATGAGATTCGGGGTTGAATTTAAGGCTTAGAGGCACTTTTGGATGCTTGATTTGGGACGGCATAATTTTTGGCCCAAAAATCCAAAAATTCCTGACCGCGGAGTCAGGAAAACCTCCCGGGATGGGCCGGACGGAATCAGGTCAAATTGAAAAACGAAGTCCGCCATGAGATTCGGGGTTGAATTTAAGGCTTAGAGGCACTTTTGGATGCTTGATTTGGGACGGCATAATTTTTGGCCCAAAAATCCAAAAATTCCTGACCGCGGAGTCAGGAAAACCTCCCGGGATGGGCCGGACGGAATCAGGTCAAATTGAAAAACGAAGTCCGCCATGAGATTCGGGGTTGAATTTAAGGCTTAGAGGCACTTTTGGATGCTTGATTTGGAACGGCATAATTTTTGGCCCAAAAATCCAAAAATTCCTGACCGCGGAGTCAGGAAAACCTCCCGGGATGGGCCGGACGGAATCAGGTCAAATTGAAAAACGAAGTCCGCCATGAGATTCGGGGTTGAATTTAAGGCTTAGAGGCACTTTTGGATGCTTGATTTGGAACGGCATAATTTTTGGCCCAAAAATCCAAAAATTCCTGACCGCGGAGTCAGGAAAACCTCCCGGGATGGGCCGGACGGAATCAGGTCAAATTGAAAAACGAAGCCCGCCATGAGATTTGGGGTTGAATTTAAGGCTTAGAGGCACTTTTGGATGCTTGATTTGGGACGGCAAAATTTTTGGCCCAAAAATCCAAAAATTCCTGACCGCGGAGTCAGGAACACCTCCCGGGATGGGCCGGACGGAATCAGGTCAAATTGAAAAACGAAGTCCGCCATGAGATTCGGGGTTGAATTTAAGGCTTAAAGGCACTTTTGGATGCTTGATTTGGGACGGCATAATTTTTGGCCCAAAATTCCAAAAATTCCTGACCGCGGAGTCAGGAAAACCTCCCGGGATGGGCCGGACGGAATCAGGTCAAATTGAAAAACGAAATCCGCCATGAGATTCGGGGTTGAATTTAAGGCTTAGAGGCACTTTTGGATGCTTGATTTGGGATGGCAAAATTTTTGGCCCAAAAATCCAAAAATTCCTGACCGCGGAGTCAGGAAAACCTCCCGGGATGGGCCGGACGGAATCAGGTCAAATTGAAAAACGAAGCCCGCCATGAGATTTGGGGTTGAATTTAAGGCTTAGATGCACTTTTGGATGCTTGATTTGGGACGGCAAAATTTTTGGCCCAAAAATCCAAAAATTCCTGACCGCGGAGTCAGGAAAACCTCCCGGGATGGGCCGGACGGAATCAGGTCAAATTGAAAAAACGAAGTCCGCCATGAGATTCGGGGTTGAATTTAAGGCTTAGAGGCACTTTTGGATGCTTGATTTGGGACGGCATAATTTTTGGCCCAAAAATCCAAAAATTCCTGACCGCGGAGTCAGGAAAACCTCCCGGGATGGGCCGGACGGAATCAGGTCAAATTGAAAAACGAAGTCCGCCATGAGATTCGGGGTTGAATTTAAGGCTTAGAGGCACTTTTGGATGCTTGATTTGGGACGGCATAATTTTTGGCCCAAAAATCCAAAAATTCCTGACCGCGGAGTCAGGAAAACCTCCCGGGATGGGCCGGACGGAATCAGGTCAAATTGAAAAACGAAGTCCGCCATGAGATTCGGGGTTGAATTTAAGGCTTAGAGGCACTTTTGGATGCTTGATTTGGGACGGCATAATTTTTGGCCCAAAAATCCAAAAATTCCTGACCGCGGAGTCAGGAAAACCTCCCGGGATGGGCCGGACGGAATCAGGTCAAATTGAAAAACGAAGCCCGGCATGAGATTTGGGGTTGAATTTAAGGCTTAGAGGCACTTTTGGATGCTTGATTTGGGACGGCAAAATTTTTGGCCCAAAAATCCAAAAATTCCTGACCGCGGAGTCAGGAAAACCTCCCGGGATGGGCCGGACGGAATCAGGTTAAATTGAAAAACGAAGTCCGCCATGAGATTCGGGGTTGAATTTAAGGCTTAGAGGCACTTTTGGATGCTTGATTTGGGTCGGCAAAATTTTTGGCCCAAAAATCCAAAAATTCCTGACCGCGGAGTCAGGAAAACCTCCCGGGATGGGCCGGACGGAATCAGGTTAAATTGAAAAACGAAGTCCGCAATGAGATTCGGGGTTGAATTTAAGGCTTAGAGGCACTTTTGGATGCTTGATTTGGGACGGCATAATTTTTGGCCCAAAAATCCAAAAATTCCTGACCGTGGAGTCAGGAAAACCTCCCGGGATGGGCCGGACGGAATCAGGTCAAATTGAAAAACGAAGTCCGCCATGAGATTCGGGGTTGAATTTAAGGCTTAGAGGCACTTTTGGATGCTTGATTTGGGACGGCATAATTTTTGGCCCAAAAATCCAAAAATTCCTGACCGCGGAGTCAGGAAAACCTCCCGGGATGGGCCGGACGGAATCAGGTCAAATTGAAAAACGAAGTCCGCCATGAGATTTGGGGTTGAATTTAAGGCTTAGAGGCACTTTTGGATGCTTGATTTGGGACGGCAAAATTTTTGGCCCAAAAATCCAAAAATTCCTGACCGCGGAGTCAGGAAAACCTCCCGGGATGGGCCGGACGGAATCAGGTTAAATTGAAAAACGAAGTCCGCCATGAGATTCGGGGTTGAATTTAAGGCTTAGAGGCACTTTTGGATGCTTGATTTGGGTCGGCAAAATTTTTGGCCCAAAAATCCAAAAATTCCTGACCGCGGAGTCAGGAAAACCTCCCGGGATGGGCCGGACGGAATCAGGTTAAATTGAAAAACGAAGTCCGCAATGAGATTCGGGGTTGAATTTAAGGCTTAGAGGCACTTTTGGATGCTTGATTTGGGACGGCATAATTTTTGGCCCAAAAATCCAAAAATTCCTGACCGTGGAGTCAGGAAAACCTCCCGGGATGGGCCGGACGGAATCAGGTCAAATTGAAAAACGAAGTCCGCCATGAGATTCGGGGTTGAATTTAAGGCTTAGAGGCACTTTTGGATGCTTGATTTGGGACGGCAAAATTTTTGGCCCAAAAATCCAAAAATTCCTGACCGCGGAGTCAGGAAAGCCTCCCGGGATGGGCCAGACGGAATCAGGTCAAATTGAAAAACGAAGTCCGCCATGAGATTCGGGGTTGAATTTAAGGCTTAGAGGCACTTTTGGATGCTTGATTTGGGACGGCATAATTTTTGGCCCAAAAATCCAAAAATTCCTGACCGCGGAGTCAGGAAAACCTCCCGGGATGGGCCGGACGGAATCAGGTCAAATTGAAAAACGAAATCCGCCATGAGATTCGGGGTTGAATTTAAGGCTTAGGGGCACTTTTAGATGCTTGATTTGGGACGGCAAAATTTTTGGCCCAAAAATCCAAAAATTCCTGACCGCGGAGTCAGGAAAACCTCCCGGGATGGGCCGGACGGAATCAGGTCAAATTGAAAAACGAAGCCCGCCATGAGATTCGGGGTTGAATTTAAGGCTTAGAGGCACTTTTGGATGCTTGATTTGGGACGGCATAATTTTTGGCCCAAAAATCCAAAAATTCCTGACCGCGGAGTCAGGAAAACCTCCCGGGATGGGCCGGACGGAATCAGGTCAAATTGAAAAACGAAGCCCGCCATGAGATTCGGGGTTGAATTTAAGGCTTAGAGGCACTTTTGGATGCTTGATTTGGGACGGCATAATTTTTGGCCCAAAAATCCAAAAATTCCTGACCGCGGAGTCAGGAAAACCTCCCGGGATGGGCCGGACGGAATCAGGTCAAATTGAAAAACGAAGTCCGCCATGAGATTCGGGGTTGAATTTAAGGCTTAGAGGAACTTTATGATGCTTGATTTGGGACGGCATAATTTTTGGCCCAAAAATCCAAAAATTCCTGACCGCGGAGTCAGGAAAACCTCCCGGGATGGGCCGGACGGAATCAGGTCAAATTGAAAAACGAAGTCCGCCATGAGATTCGGGGTTGAATTTAAGGCTTAGAGGCACTTTTGGATGCTTGATTTGGAACGGCATAATTTTTGGCCCAAAAATCCAAAAATTCCTGACCGCGGAGTCAGGAAAACCTCCCGGGATGGGCCGGACGGAATCAGGTCAAATTGAAAAACGAAGTCCGCCATGAGATTCGGGGTTGAATTTAAGGCTTAGAGGCACTTTTGGATGCTTGATTTGGAACGGCATAATTTTTGGCCCAAAAATCCAAAAATTCCTGACCGCGGAGTCAGGAAAACCTCCCGGGATGGGCCGGACGGAATCAGGTCAAATTGAAAAACGAAGCCCGCCATGAGATTTGGGGTTGAATTTAAGGCTTAGAGGCACTTTTGGATGCTTGATTTGGGACGGCAAAATTTTTGGCCCAAAAATCCAAAAATTCCTGACCGCGGAGTCAGGAAAACCTCCCGGGATGGGCCGGACGGAATCAGGTCAAATTGAAAAACGAAGTCCGCCATGAGATTCGGGGTTGAATTTAAGGCTTAGAGGCACTTTTGGATGCTTGATTTGGAACGGCATAATTTTTGGCCCAAAAATCCAAAAATTCCTGACCGCGGAGTCAGGAAAACCTCCCGGGATGGGCCGGACGGAATCAGGTCAAATTGAAAAACGAAGCCCGCCATGAGATTTGGGGTTGAATTTAAGGCTTAGAGGCACTTTTGGATGCTTGATTTGGGACGGCAAAATTTTTGGCCCAAAAATCCAAAAATTCCTGACCGCGGAGTCAGGAACACCTCCCGGGATGGGCCGGACGGAATCAGGTCAAATTGAAAAACGAAGTCCGCCATGAGATTCGGGGTTGAATTTAAGGCTTAAAGGCACTTTTGGATGCTTGATTTGGGACGGCATAATTTTTGGCCCAAAATTCCAAAAATTCCTGACCGCGGAGTCAGGAAAACCTCCCGGGATGGGCCGGACGGAATCAGGTCAAATTGAAAAACGAAATCCGCCATGAGATTCGGGGTTGAATTTAAGGCTTAGAGGCACTTTTGGATGCTTGATTTGGGATGGCAAAATTTTTGGCCCAAAAATCCAAAAATTCCTGACCGCGGAGTCAGGAAAACCTCCCGGGATGGGCCGGACGGAATCAGGTCAAATTGAAAAACGAAGCCCGCCATGAGATTTGGGGTTGAATTTAAGGCTTAGATGCACTTTTGGATGCTTGATTTGGGACGGCAAAATTTTTGGCCCAAAAATCCAAAAATTCCTGACCGCGGAGTCAGGAAAACCTCCCGGGATGGGCCGGACGGAATCAGGTCAAATTGAAAAACGAAGTCCGCCATGAGATTCGGGGTTGAATTTAAGGCTTAGAGGCACTTTTGGATGCTTGATTTGGGACGGCATAATTTTTGGCCCAAAAATCCAAAAATTCCTGACCGCGGAGTCAGGAAAACCTCCCGGGATGGGCCGGACGGAATCAGGTCAAATTGAAAAACGAAGTCCGCCATGAGATTCGGGGTTGAATTTAAGGCTTAGAGGCACTTTTGGATGCTTGATTTGGGACGGCATAATTTTTGGCCCAAAAATCCAAAAATTCCTGACCGCGGAGTCAGGAAAACCTCCCGGGATGGGCCGGACGGAATCAGGTCAAATTGAAAAACGAAGTCCGCCATGAGATTCGGGGTTGAATTTAAGGCTTAGAGGCACTTTTGGATGCTTGATTTGGAACGGCATAATTTTTGGCCCAAAAATCCAAAAATTCCTGACCGCGGAGTCAGGAAAACCTCCCGGGATGGGCCGGACGGAATCAGGTCAAATTGAAAAACGAAGCCCGGCATGAGATTTGGGGTTGAATTTAAGGCTTAGAGGCACTTTTGGATGCTTGATTTGGGACGGCAAAATTTTTGGCCCAAAAATCCAAAAATTCCTGACCGCGGAGTCAGGAAAACCTCCCGGGATGGGCCGGACGGAATCAGGTCAAATTGAAAAACGAAGTCCGCCATGAGATTCGGGCTTGAATTTAAGGCTTAGAGGCACTTTTGGATGCTTGATTTGGGACGGCATAATTTTTGGCCCAAAAATCCAAAAATTCCTGACCGCGGAGTCAGGAAAACCTCCCGGGATGGGCCGGACGGAATCAGGTCAAATTGAAAAACGAAGTCCGCCATGAGATTCGGGGTTGAATTTAAGGCTTAGAGGCACTTTTGGATGCTTGATTTGGGACGGCATAATTTTTGGCCCAAAAATCCAAAAATTCCTGACCGCGGAGTCAGGAAAACCTCCCGGGATGGGCCGGACGGAATCAGGTCAAATTGAAAAACGAAGTCCGCCATGAGATTCGGGGTTGAATTTAAGGCTTAGAGGCACTTTTGGATGCTTGATTTGGAACGGCATAATTTTTGGCCCAAAAATCCAAAAATTCCTGACCGCGGAGTCAGGAAAACCTCCCGGGATGGGCCGGACGGAATCAGGTCAAATTGAAAAACGAAGCCCGGCATGAGATTTGGGGTTGAATTTAAGGCTTAGAGGCACTTTTGGATGCTTGATTTGGGACGGCAAAATTTTTGGCCCAAAAATCCAAAAATTCCTGACCGCGGAGTCAGGAAAACCTCCCGGGATGGGCCGGACGGAATCAGGTTAAATTGAAAAACGAAGTCCGCCATGAGATTCGGGGTTGAATTTAAGGCTTAGAGGCACTTTTGGATGCTTGATTTCGGTCGGCAAAATTTTTGGCCCAAAAATCCAAAAATTCCTGACCGCGGAGTCAGGAAAACCTCCCGGGATGGGCCGGACGGAATCAGGTTAAATTGAAAAACGAAGTCCGCAATGAGATTCGGGGTTGAATTTAAGGCTTAGAGGCACTTTTGGATGCTTGATTTGGGACGGCATAATTTTTGGCCCAAAAATCCAAAAATTCCTGACCGTGGAGTCAGGAAAACCTCCCGGGATGGGCCGGACGGAATCAGGTCAAATTGAAAAACGAAGTCCGCCATGAGATTCGGGGTTGAATTTAAGGCTTAGAGGCACTTTTGGATGCTTGATTTGGGACGGCAAAATTTTTGGCCCAAAAATCCAAAAATTCCTGACCGCGGAGTCAGGAAAGCCTCCCGGGATGGGCCAGACGGAATCAGGTCAAATTGAAAAACGAAGTCCGCCATGAGATTCGGGGTTGAATTTAAGGCTTAGAGGCACTTTTGGATGCTTGATTTGGGACGGCATAATTTTTGGCCCAAAAATCCAAAAATTCCTGACCGCGGAGTCAGGAAAACCTCCCGGGATGGGCCGGACGGAATCAGGTCAGATTGAAAAACGAAATCCGCCATGAGATTCGGGGTTGAATTTAAGGCTTAGGGGCACTTTTGGATGCTTGATTTGGGACGGCAAAATTTTTGGCCCAAAAATCCAAAAATTCCTGACCGCGGAGTCAGGAAAACCTCCCGGGATGGGCCGGACGGAATCAGGTCAAATTGAAAAACGAAGCCCGGCATGAGATTTGGGGTTGAATTTAAGGCTTAGAGGCACTTTTGGATGCTTGATTTGGGACGGCATAATTTTTGGCCCAAAATTCCAAAAATTCCTGACCGCGGAGTCAGGAAAACCTCCCGGGATGGGCCGGACGGAATCAGGTTAAATTGAAAAACGAAGTCCGCCATGAGATTCGGGGTTGAATTTAAGGCTTAGAGGCACTTTTGGATGCTTGATTTCGGTCGGCAAAATTTTTGGCCCAAAAATCCAAAAATTCCTGACCGCGGAGTCAGGAAAACCTCCCGGGATGGGCCGGACGGAATCAGGTTAAATTGAAAAACGAAGTCCGCAATGAGATTCGGGGTTGAATTTAAGGCTTAGAGGCACTTTTGGATGCTTGATTTGGGACGGCATAATTTTTGGCCCAAAAATCCAAAAATTCCTGACCGTGGAGTCAGGAAAACCTCCCGGGATGGGCCGGACGGAATCAGGTCAAATTGAAAAACGAAGTCCGCCATGAGATTCGGGGTTGAATTTAAGGCTTAGAGGCACTTTTGGATGCTTGATTTGGGACGGCAAAATTTTTGGCCCAAAAATCCAAAAATTCCTGACCGCGGAGTCAGGAAAGCCTCCCGGGATGGGCCAGACGGAATCAGGTCAAATTGAAAAACGAAGTCCGCCATGAGATTCGGGGTTGAATTTAAGGCTTAGAGGCACTTTTGGATGCTTGATTTGGGACGGCATAATTTTTGGCCCAAAAATCCAAAAATTCCTGACCGCGGAGTCAGGAAAACCTCCCGGGATGGGCCGGACGGAATCAGGTCAGATTGAAAAACGAAATCCGCCATGAGATTCGGGGTTGAATTTAAGGCTTAGGGGCACTTTTGGATGCTTGATTTGGGACGGCAAAATTTTTGGCCCAAAAATCCAAAAATTCCTGACCGCGGAGTCAGGAACACCTCCCGGGATGGGCCGGACGGAATCAGGTCAAATTGAAAAACGAAGTCCGCCATGAGATTCGGGGTTGAATTTAAGGCTTAAAGGCACTTTTGGATGCTTGATTTGGGACGGCATAATTTTTGGCCCAAAATTCCAAAAATTCCTGACCGCGGAGTCAGGAAAACCTCCCGGGATGGGCCGGACGGAATCAGGTCAAATTGAAAAACGAAATCCGCCATGAGATTCGGGGTTGAATTTAAGGCTTAGAGGCACTTTTGGATGCTTGATTTGGGATGGCAAAATTTTTGGCCCAAAAATCCAAAAATTCCTGACCGCGGAGTCAGGAAAACCTCCCGGGATGGGCCGGACGGAATCAGGTCAAATTGAAAAACGAAGCCCGCCATGAGATTTGGGGTTGAATTTAAGGCTTAGATGCACTTTTGGATGCTTGATTTGGGACGGCAAAATTTTTGGCCCAAAAATCCAAAAATTCCTGACCGCGGAGTCAGGAAAACCTCCCGGGATGGGCCGGACGGAATCAGGTCAAATTGAAAAACGAAGTCCGCCATGAGATTCGGGGTTGAATTTAAGGCTTAGAGGCACTTTTGGATGCTTGATTTGGGACGGCATAATTTTTGGCCCAAAAATCCAAAAATTCCTGACCGCGGAGTCAGGAAAACCTCCCGGGATGGGCCGGACGGAATCAGGTCAAATTGAAAAACGAAGTCCGCCATGAGATTCGGGGTTGAATTTAAGGCTTAGAGGCACTTTTGGATGCTTGATTTGGGACGGCATAATTTTTGGCCCAAAAATCCAAAAATTCCTGACCGCGGAGTCAGGAAAACCTCCCGGGATGGGCCGGACGGAATCAGGTCAAATTGAAAAACGAAGTCCGCCATGAGATTCGGGGTTGAATTTAAGGCTTAGAGGCACTTTTGGATGCTTGATTTGGAACGGCATAATTTTTGGCCCAAAAATCCAAAAATTCCTGACCGCGGAGTCAGGAAAACCTCCCGGGATGGGCCGGACGGAATCAGGTCAAATTGAAAAACGAAGCCCGGCATGAGATTTGGGGTTGAATTTAAGGCTTAGAGGCACTTTTGGATGCTTGATTTGGGACGGCAAAATTTTTGGCCCAAAAATCCAAAAATTCCTGACCGCGGAGTCAGGAAAACCTCCCGGGATGGGCCGGACGGAATCAGGTCAAATTGAAAAACGAAGTCCGCCATGAGATTCGGGCTTGAATTTAAGGCTTAGAGGCACTTTTGGATGCTTGATTTGGGACGGCATAATTTTTGGCCCAAAAATCCAAAAATTCCTGACCGCGGAGTCAGGAAAACCTCCCGGGATGGGCCGGACGGAATCAGGTCAAATTGAAAAACGAAGTCCGCCATGAGATTCGGGGTTGAATTTAAGGCTTAGAGGCACTTTTGGATGCTTGATTTGGGACGGCATAATTTTTGGCCCAAAAATCCAAAAATTCCTGACCGCGGAGTCAGGAAAACCTCCCGGGATGGGCCGGACGGAATCAGGTCAAATTGAAAAACGAAGTCCGCCATGAGATTCGGGGTTGAATTTAAGGCTTAGAGGCACTTTTGGATGCTTGATTTGGAACGGCATAATTTTTGGCCCAAAAATCCAAAAATTCCTGACCGCGGAGTCAGGAAAACCTCCCGGGATGGGCCGGACGGAATCAGGTCAAATTGAAAAACGAAGCCCGGCATGAGATTTGGGGTTGAATTTAAGGCTTAGAGGCACTTTTGGATGCTTGATTTGGGACGGCAAAATTTTTGGCCCAAAAATCCAAAAATTCCTGACCGCGGAGTCAGGAAAACCTCCCGGGATGGGCCGGACGGAATCAGGTTAAATTGAAAAACGAAGTCCGCCATGAGATTCGGGGTTGAATTTAAGGCTTAGAGGCACTTTTGGATGCTTGATTTCGGTCGGCAAAATTTTTGGCCCAAAAATCCAAAAATTCCTGACCGCGGAGTCAGGAAAACCTCCCGGGATGGGCCGGACGGAATCAGGTTAAATTGAAAAACGAAGTCCGCAATGAGATTCGGGGTTGAATTTAAGGCTTAGAGGCACTTTTGGATGCTTGATTTGGGACGGCATAATTTTTGGCCCAAAAATCCAAAAATTCCTGACCGTGGAGTCAGGAAAACCTCCCGGGATGGGCCGGACGGAATCAGGTCAAATTGAAAAACGAAGTCCGCCATGAGATTCGGGGTTGAATTTAAGGCTTAGAGGCACTTTTGGATGCTTGATTTGGGACGGCAAAATTTTTGGCCCAAAAATCCAAAAATTCCTGACCGCGGAGTCAGGAAAGCCTCCCGGGATGGGCCAGACGGAATCAGGTCAAATTGAAAAACGAAGTCCGCCATGAGATTCGGGGTTGAATTTAAGGCTTAGAGGCACTTTTGGATGCTTGATTTGGGACGGCATAATTTTTGGCCCAAAAATCCAAAAATTCCTGACCGCGGAGTCAGGAAAACCTCCCGGGATGGGCCGGACGGAATCAGGTCAGATTGAAAAACGAAATCCGCCATGAGATTCGGGGTTGAATTTAAGGCTTAGGGGCACTTTTAGATGCTTGATTTGGGACGGCAAAATTTTTGGCCCAAAAATCCAAAAATTCCTGACCGCGGAGTCAGGAAAACCTCCCGGGATGGGCCGGACGGAATCAGGTCAAATTGAAAAACGAAGCCCGCCATGAGATTCGGGGTTGAATTTAAGGCTTAGAGGCACTTTTGGATGCTTGATTTGGGACGGCATAATTTTTGGCCCAAAAATCCAAAAATTCCTGACCGCGGAGTCAGGAAAACCTCCCGGGATGGGCCGGACGGAATCAGGTCAAATTGAAAAACGAAGTCCGCCATGAGATTCGGGGTTGAATTTAAGGCTTAGAGGCACTTTTGGATGCTTGATTTGGAACGGCATAATTTTTGGCCCAAAAATCCAAAAATTCCTGACCGCGGAGTCAGGAAAACCTCCCGGGATGGGCCGGACGGAATCAGGTCAAATTGAAAAACGAAGTCCGCCATGAGATTCGGGGTTGAATTTAAGGCTTAGAGGCACTTTTGGATGCTTGATTTGGGACGGCATAATTTTTGGCCCAAAAATCCAAAAATTCCTGACCGCGGAGTCAGGAAAACCTCCTGGGATGGGCCGGACGGAATCAGGTCAAATTGAAAAACGAAGTCCGCCATGAGATTCGGGGTTGAATTTAAGGCTTAGAGGAACTTTATGATGCTTGATTTGGGACGGCATAATTTTTGGCCCAAAAATCCAAAAATTCCTGACCGCGGAGTCAGGAAAACCTCCCGGGATGGGCCGGACGGAATCAGGTCAAATTGAAAAACGAAGCCCGCCATGAGATTCGGGGTTGAATTTAAGGCTTAGAGGCACTTTTGGATGCTTGATTTGGGACGGCATAATTTTTGGCCCAAAAATCCAAAAATTCCTGACCGCGGAGTCAGGAAAACCTCCCGGGATGGGCCGGACGGAATCAGGTCAAATTGAAAAACGAAGTCCGCCATGAGATTCGGGGTTGAATTTAAGGCTTAGAGGCACTTTTGGATGCTTGATTTGGAACGGCATAATTTTTGGCCCAAAAATCCAAAAATTCCTGACCGCGGAGTCAGGAAAACCTCCCGGGATGGGCCGGACGGAATCAGGTCAAATTGAAAATCGAAGTCCGCCATGAGATTCGGGGTTGAATTTAAGGCTTAGAGGAACTTTTGGATGCTTGATTTGGGACGGCATAATTTTTGGCCCAAAAATCCAAAAATTCCTGACCGCGGAGTCAGGAAAACCTCCCGGGATGGGCCGGACGGAATCAGGTTAAATTGAAAAACGAAGTCCGCCATGAGATTCGGGGTTGAATTTAAGGCTTAGAGGCACTTTTGGATGCTTGATTTGGGTCGGCAAAATTTTTGGCCCAAAAATCCAAAAATTCCTGACCGCGGAGTCAGGAAAACCTCCCGGGATGGGCCGGACGGAATCAGGTTAAATTGAAAAACGAAGTCCGCAATGAGATTCGGGGTTGAATTTAAGGCTTAGAGGCACTTTTGGATGCTTGATTTGGGACGGCATAATTTTTGGCCCAAAAATCCAAAAATTCCTGACCGTGGAGTCAGGAAAACCTCCCGGGATGGGCCGGACGGAATCAGGTCAAATTGAAAAACGAAGTCCGCCATGAGATTCGGGGTTGAATTTAAGGCTTAGAGGCACTTTTGGATGCTTGATTTGGGACGGCAAAATTTTTGGCCCAAAAATCCAAAAATTCCTGACCGCGGAGTCAGGAAAGCCTCCCGGGATGGGCCAGACGGAATCAGGTCAAATTGAAAAACGAAGTCCGCCATGAGATTCGGGGTTGAATTTAAGGCTTAGAGGCACTTTTGGATGCTTGATTTGGGACGGCATAATTTTTGGCCCAAAAATCCAAAAATTCCTGACCGCGGAGTCAGGAAAACCTCCCGGGATGGGCCGGACGGAATCAGGTCAAATTGAAAAACGAAATCCGCCATGAGATTCGGGGTTGAATTTAAGGCTTAGGGGCACTTTTAGATGCTTGATTTGGGACGGCAAAATTTTTGGCCCAAAAATCCAAAAATTCCTGACCGCGGAGTCAGGAAAACCTCCCGGGATGGGCCAGACGGAATCAGGTCAAATTGAAAAACGAAGCCCGCCATGAGATTCGGGGTTGAATTTAAGGCTTAGAGGCACTTTTGGATGCTTGATTTGGGACGGCATAATTTTTGGCCCAAAAATCCAAAAATTCCTGACCGCGGAGTCAGGAAAACCTCCCGGGATGGGCCGGACGGAATCAGGTCAAATTGAAAAACGAAGTCCGCCATGAGATTCGGGGTTGAATTTAAGGCTTAGAGGCACTTTTGGATGCTTGATTTGGAACGGCATAATTTTTGGCCCAAAAATCCAAAAATTCCTGACTGTGGAGTCAGGAAAACCTCCCGGGATGGGCCGGACGGAATCAGGTCAAATTGAAAAACGAAGTCCGCCATGAGATTCGGGGTTGAATTTAAGGCTTAGAGGCACTTTTGGATGCTTGATTTGGGACGGCATAATTTTTGGCCCAAAAATCCAAAAATTCCTGACCGCGGAGTCAGGAAAACCTCCTGGGATGGGCCGGACGGAATCAGGTCAAATTGAAAAACGAAGTCCGCCATGAGATTCGGGGTTGAATTTAAGGCTTAGAGGAACTTTATGATGCTTGATTTGGGACGGCATAATTTTTGGCCCAAAAATCCAAAAATTCCTGACCGCGGAGTCAGGAAAACCTCCCGGGATGGGCCGGACGGAATCAGGTCAAATTGAAAAACGAAGCCCGCCATGAGATTCGGGGTTGAATTTAAGGCTTAGAGGCACTTTTGGATGCTTGATTTGGGACGGCATAATTTTTGGCCCAAAAATCCAAAAATTCCTGACCGCGGAGTCAGGAAAACCTCCCGGGATGGGCCGGACGGAATCAGGTCAAATTGAAAAACGAAGTCCGCCATGAGATTCGGGGTTGAATTTAAGGCTTAGAGGCACTTTTGGATGCTTGATTTGGAACGGCATAATTTTTGGCCCAAAAATCCAAAAATTCCTGACCGCGGAGTCAGGAAAACCTCCCGGGATGGGCCGGACGGAATCAGGTCAAATTGAAAATCGAAGTCCGCCATGAGATTCGGGGTTGAATTTAAGGCTTAGAGGAACTTTTGGATGCTTGATTTGGGACGGCATAATTTTTGGCCCAAAAATCCAAAAATTCCTGACCGCGGAGTCAGGAAAACCTCCCGGGATGGGCCGGACGGAATCAGGTCAAATTGAAAAACGAAGTCCGCCATGAGATTCGGGGTTGAATTTAAGGCTTAGAGGCACTTTTGGATGCTTGATTTGGGACAGCAAAATTTTTGGCCCAAAAATCCAAAAATTCCTGACCGCGGAGTCAGGAAAACCTCCCGGGATGGGCCGGACGGAATCAGGTCAAATTGAAAAACGAAGTCCGCCATGAGATTCGGGGTTGAATTTAAGGCTTAGAGGCACTTTTGGATGCTTGATTTGGGACGGCATAATTTTTGGCCCAAAAATCCAAAAATTCCTGACCGCGGAGTCAGGATAACCTCCCGGGATGGGCCGGACGGAATCAGGTCAAATTGAAAAACGAAATCCGCCATGAGATTCGGGGTTGAATTTAAGGCTTAGAGGCACTTTTGGATGCTTGATTTGGGATGGCAAAATTTTTGGCCCAAAAATCCAAAAATTCCTGACCGCGGAGTCAGGAAAACCTCCCGGGATGGGCCGGACGGAATCAGGTCAAATTGAAAAACGAAGCCCGCCATGAGATTCGGGGTTGAATTTAAGGCTTAGAGGCACTTTTGGATGCTTGATTTGGGACGGCAAAATTTTTGGCCCAAAAATCCAAAAATTCCTGACCGCGGAGTCAGGAAAACCTCCCGGGATGGGCCGGACGGAATCAGGTCAAATTGAAAAACGAAGCCCGCCATGAGATTCGGGGTTGAATTTAAGGCTTAGAGGCACTTTTGGATGCTTGATTTGGGACGGCAAAATTTTTGGCCCAAAAATCCAAAAATTCCTGACCGCGGAGTCAGGAAAACCTCCCGGGATGGGCCGGACGGAATCAGGTCAAATTGAAAAACGAAGCCCGCCATGAGATTCGGGGTTGAATTTAAGGCTTAGAGGCACTTTTGGATGCTTGATTTGGGACGGCATAATTTTTGGCCCAAAAATCCAAAAATTCCTGACCGCGGAGTCAGGAAAACCTCCCGGGATGGGCCGGACGGAATCAGGTCAAATTGAAAAACGAAGTCCGCCATGAGATTCGGGGTTGAATTTAAGGCTTAGAGGCACTTTTGGATGCTTGATTTCGAACGGCATAATTTTTGGCCCAAAAATCCAAAAATTCCTGACCGCGGAGTCAGGAAAACCTCCCGGGATGGGCCGGACGGAATCAGGTCAAATTGAAAAACGAAGTCCGCCATGAGATTCGGGGTTGAATTTAAGGCTTAGAGGCACTTTTGGATGCTTGATTTGGGACGGCATAATTTTTGGCCCAAAAATCCAAAAATTCCTGACCGCGGAGTCAGGAAAACCTCCCGGGATGGGCCGGACGGAATCAGGTCAAATTGAAAAACGAAGTCCGCCATGAGATTCGGGGTTGAATTTAAGGCTTAAAGGCACTTTTGGATGCTTGATTTGGGACGGCATAATTTTTGGCCCAAAAATCCAAAAATTCCTGACCGCGGAGTCAGGAAAACCTCCCGGGATGGGCCGGACGGAATCAGGTCAAATTGAAAAACGAAGTCCGCCATGAGATTCGGGGTTGAATTTAAGGCTTAGAGGCACTTTTGGATGCTTGATTTGGAACGGCATAATTTTTGGCCCAAAAATCCAAAAATTCCTGACCGCGGAGTCAGGAAAACCTCCCGGGATGGGCCGGACGGAATCAGGTCAAATTGAAAAACGAAGTCCGCCATGAGATTCGGGGTTGAATTTAAGGCTTAGAGGCACTTTTGGATGCTTGATTTGGGACGGTAAAATTTTTGGCCCAAAAATCCAAAAATTCCTGACCGCGGAGTCAGGAAAACCTCCCGGGATGGGCCGGACGGAATCAGGTCAAATTGAAAAACGAAGTCCGCCATGAGATTCGGGGTTGAATTTAAGGCTTAGAGGCACTTTTCGATGCTTGATTTGGGACGGCATAATTTTTGGCCCAAAAATCCAAAAATTCCTGACCGCGGAGTCAGGAAAACCTCCCGGGATGGGCCGGACGGAATCAGGTCAAATTGAAAAACGAAGTCCGCCATGAGATTCGGGGTTGAATTTAAGGCTTAGAGGCACTTTTGGATGCTTGATTTGGAACGGCATAATTTTTGGCCCAAAAATCCAAAAATTCCTGACCGCGGAGTCAGGAAAACCTCCCGGGATGGGCCGGACGGAATCAGGTCAAATTGAAAAACGAAGTCCGCCATGAGATTCGGGGTTGAATTTAAGGCTTAGAGGCACTTTTGGATGCTTGATTTGGAACGGCATAATTTTTGGCCCAAAAATCCAAAAATTCCTGACCGCGGAGTCAGGAAAACCTCCCGGGATGGGCCGGACGGAATCAGGTCAAATTGAAAAACGAAGCCCGCCATGAGATTTGGGGTTGAATTTAAGGCTTAGAGGCACTTTTGGATGCTTGATTTGGGACGGCAAAATTTTTGGCCCAAAAATCCAAAAATTCCTGACCGCGGAGTCAGGAAAACCTCCCGGGATGGGCCGGACGGAATCAGGTCAAATTGAAAAACGAAGTCCGCCATGAGATTCGGGGTTGAATTTAAGGCTTAGAGGCACTTTTGGATGCTTGATTTGGAACGGCATAATTTTTGGCCCAAAAATCCAAAAATTCCTGACCGCGGAGTCAGGAAAACCTCCCGGGATGGGCCGGACGGAATCAGGTCAAATTGAAAAACGAAGTCCGCCATGAGATTCGGGGTTGAATTTAAGGCTTAGAGGCACTTTTGGATGCTTGATTTGGAACGGCATAATTTTTGGCCCAAAAATCCAAAAATTCCTGACCGCGGAGTCAGGAAAACCTCCCGGGATGGGCCGGACGGAATCAGGTCAAATTGAAAAACGAAGCCCGCCATGAGATTTGGGGTTGAATTTAAGGCTTAGAGGCACTTTTGGATGCTTGATTTGGGACGGCAAAATTTTTGGCCCAAAAATCCAAAAATTCCTGAACGCGGAGTCAGGAACACCTCCCGGGATGGGCCGGACGGAATCAGGTCAAATTGAAAAACGAAGTCCGCCATGAGATTCGGGGTTGAATTTAAGGCTTAGAGGCACTTTTGGATGCTTGATTTGGGACGGCATAATTTTTGGCCCAAAATTCCAAAAATTCCTGACCGCGGAGTCAGGAAAACCTCCCGGGATGGGCCGGACGGAATCAGGTCAAATTGAAAAACGAAATCCGCCATGAGATTCGGGGTTGAATTTAAGGCTTAGAGGCACTTTTGGATGCTTGATTTGGGATGGCAAAATTTTTGGCCCAAAAATCCAAAAATTCCTGACCGCGGAGTCAGGAAAACCTCCCGGGATGGGCCGGACGGAATCAGGTCAAATTGAAAAACGAAGCCCGCCATGAGATTTGGGGTTGAATTTAAGGCTTAGATGCACTTTTGGATGCTTGATTTGGGACGGCAAAATTTTTGGCCCAAAAATCCAAAAATTCCTGACCGCGGAGTCAGGAAAACCTCCCGGGATGGGCCGGACGGAATCAGGTCAAATTGAAAAACGAAGTCCGCCATGAGATTCGGGGTTGAATTTAAGGCTTAGAGGCACTTTTGGATGCTTGATTTGGGACGGCATAATTTTTGGCCCAAAAATCCAAAAATTCCT
Source organism: Charina bottae (assembly GCA_023362775.1). Lineage (NCBI taxonomy): Eukaryota > Metazoa > Chordata > Lepidosauria > Squamata > Charinaidae > Charina > Charina bottae. The sequence goes on along the minus strand of JALMGJ010000004.1, from coordinate 31,593,296 downwards.
GACCGCGGAGTCAGGAAAACCTCCCGGGATGGGCCGGACGGAATCAGGTCAAATTGAAAAACGAAGTCCGCCATGAGATTCGGGGTTGAATTTAAGGCTTAGAGGCACTTTTGGATGCTTGATTTGGGACGGCATAATTTTTGGCCCAAAAATCCAAAAATTCCTGACCGCGGAGTCAGGAAAACCTCCCGGGATGGGCCGGACGGAATCAGGTCAAATTGAAAAACGAAGTCCGCCATGAGATTCGGGGTTGAATTTAAGGCTTAGAGGCACTTTTGGATGCTTGATTTGGAACGGCATAATTTTTGGCCCAAAAATCCAAAAATTCCTGACCGCGGAGTCAGGAAAACCTCCCGGGATGGGCCGGACGGAATCAGGTCAAATTGAAAAACGAAGCCCGGCATGAGATTTGGGGTTGAATTTAAGGCTTAGAGGCACTTTTGGATGCTTGATTTGGGACGGCAAAATTTTTGGCCCAAAAATCCAAAAATTCCTGACCGCGGAGTCAGGAAAACCTCCCGGGATGGGCCGGACGGAATCAGGTCAAATTGAAAAACGAAGTCCGCCATGAGATTCGGGGTTGAATTTAAGGCTTAGAGGCACTTTTGGATGCTTGATTTGGGACGGCATAATTTTTGGCCCAAAAATCCAAAAATTCCTGACCGCGGAGTCAGGAAAACCTCCCGGGATGGGCCGGACGGAATCAGGTCAAATTGAAAAACGAAGTCCGCCATGAGATTCGGGGTTGAATTTAAGGCTTAGAGGCACTTTTGGATGCTTGATTTGGAACGGCATAATTTTTGGCCCAAAAATCCAAAAATTCCTGACCGCGGAGTCAGGAAAACCTCCCGGGATGGGCCGGACGGAATCAGGTCAAATTGAAAAACGAAGTCCGCCATGAGATTCGGGGTTGAATTTAAGGCTTAGAGGCACTTTTGGATGCTTGATTTGGGACGGTAAAATTTTTGGCCCAAAAATCCAAAAATTCCTGACCGCGGAGTCAGGAAAACCTCCCGGGATGGGCCGGACGGAATCAGGTCAAATTGAAAAACGAAGTCCGCCATGAGATTCGGGGTTGAATTTAAGGCTTAGAGGCACTTTTCGATGCTTGATTTGGGACGGCATAATTTTTGGCCCAAAAATCCAAAAATTCCTGACCGCGGAGTCAGGAAAACCTCCCGGGATGGGCCGGACGGAATCAGGTCAAATTGAAAAACGAAGTCCGCCATGAGATTCGGGGTTGAATTTAAGGCTTAGAGGCACTTTTGGATGCTTGATTTGGAACGGCATAATTTTTGGCCCAAAAATCCAAAAATTCCTGACCGCGGAGTCAGGAAAACCTCCCGGGATGGGCCGGACGGAATCAGGTCAAATTGAAAAACGAAGTCCGCCATGAGATTCGGGGTTGAATTTAAGGCTTAGAGGCACTTTTGGATGCTTGATTTGGAACGGCATAATTTTTGGCCCAAAAATCCAAAAATTCCTGACCGCGGAGTCAGGAAAACCTCCCGGGATGGGCCGGACGGAATCAGGTCAAATTGAAAAACGAAGCCCGCCATGAGATTTGGGGTTGAATTTAAGGCTTAGAGGCACTTTTGGATGCTTGATTTGGGACGGCAAAATTTTTGGCCCAAAAATCCAAAAATTCCTGACCGCGGAGTCAGGAAAACCTCCCGGGATGGGCCGGACGGAATCAGGTCAAATTGAAAAACGAAGTCCGCCATGAGATTCGGGGTTGAATTTAAGGCTTAGAGGCACTTTTGGATGCTTGATTTGGAACGGCATAATTTTTGGCCCAAAAATCCAAAAATTCCTGACCGCGGAGTCAGGAAAACCTCCCGGGATGGGCCGGACGGAATCAGGTCAAATTGAAAAACGAAGTCCGCCATGAGATTCGGGGTTGAATTTAAGGCTTAGAGGCACTTTTGGATGCTTGATTTGGAACGGCATAATTTTTGGCCCAAAAATCCAAAAATTCCTGACCGCGGAGTCAGGAAAACCTCCCGGGATGGGCCGGACGGAATCAGGTCAAATTGAAAAACGAAGCCCGCCATGAGATTTGGGGTTGAATTTAAGGCTTAGAGGCACTTTTGGATGCTTGATTTGGGACGGCAAAATTTTTGGCCCAAAAATCCAAAAATTCCTGACCGCGGAGTCAGGAACACCTCCCGGGATGGGCCGGACGGAATCAGGTCAAATTGAAAAACGAAGTCCGCCATGAGATTCGGGGTTGAATTTAAGGCTTAGAGGCACTTTTGGATGCTTGATTTGGGACGGCATAATTTTTGGCCCAAAATTCCAAAAATTCCTGACCGCGGAGTCAGGAAAACCTCCCGGGATGGGCCGGACGGAATCAGGTCAAATTGAAAAACGAAATCCGCCATGAGATTCGGGGTTGAATTTAAGGCTTAGAGGCACTTTTGGATGCTTGATTTGGGATGGCAAAATTTTTGGCCCAAAAATCCAAAAATTCCTGACCACGGAGTCAGGAAAACCTCCCGGGATGGGCCGGACGGAATCAGGTCAAATTGAAAAACGAAGCCCGCCATGAGATTTGGGGTTGAATTTAAGGCTTAGATGCACTTTTGGATGCTTGATTTGGGACGGCAAAATTTTTGGCCCAAAAATCCAAAAATTCCTGACCGCGGAGTCAGGAAAACCTCCCGGGATGGGCCGGACGGAATCAGGTCAAATTGAAAAACGAAGTCCGCCATGAGATTCGGGGTTGAATTTAAGGCTTAGAGGCACTTTTGGATGCTTGATTTGGGACGGCATAATTTTTGGCCCAAAAATCCAAAAATTCCTGACCGCGGAGTCAGGAAAACCTCCCGGGATGGGCCGGACGGAATCAGGTCAAATTGAAAAACGAAGTCCGCCATGAGATTCGGGGTTGAATTTAAGGCTTAGAGGCACTTTTGGATGCTTGATTTGGGACGGCATAATTTTTGGCCCAAAAATCCAAAAATTCCTGACCGCGGAGTCAGGAAAACCTCCCGGGATGGGCCGGACGGAATCAGGTCAAATTGAAAAACGAAGTCCGCCATGAGATTCGGGGTTGAATTTAAGGCTTAGAGGCACTTTTGGATGCTTGATTTGGAACGGCATAATTTTTGGCCCAAAAATCCAAAAATTCCTGACCGCGGAGTCAGGAAAACCTCCCGGGATGGGCCGGACGGAATCAGGTCAAATTGAAAAACGAAGCCCGGCATGAGATTTGGGGTTGAATTTAAGGCTTAGAGGCACTTTTGGATGCTTGATTTGGGACGGCAAAATTTTTGGCCCAAAAATCCAAAAATTCCTGACCGCGGAGTCAGGAAAACCTCCCGGGATGGGCCGGACGGAATCAGGTCAAATTGAAAAACGAAGTCCGCCATGAGATTCGGGGTTGAATTTAAGGCTTAGAGGCACTTTTGGATGCTTGATTTGGGACGGCATAATTTTTGGCCCAAAAATCCAAAAATTCCTGACCGCGGAGTCAGGAAAACCTCCCGGGATGGGCCGGACGGAATCAGGTCAAATTGAAAAACGAAGTCCGCCATGAGATTCGGGGTTGAATTTAAGGCTTAGAGGCACTTTTGGATGCTTGATTTGGAACGGCATAATTTTTGGCCCAAAAATCCAAAAATTCCTGACCGCGGAGTCAGGAAAACCTCCCGGGATGGGCCGGACGGAATCAGGTCAAATTGAAAAACGAAGCCCGGCATGAGATTTGGGGTTGAATTTAAGGCTTAGAGGCACTTTTGGATGCTTGATTTGGGACGGCAAAATTTTTGGCCCAAAAATCCAAAAATTCCTGACCGCGGAGTCAGGAAAACCTCCCGGGATGGGCCGGACGGAATCAGGTTAAATTGAAAAACGAAGTCCGCCATGAGATTCGGGGTTGAATTTAAGGCTTAGAGGCACTTTTGGATGCTTGATTTGGGTCGGCAAAATTTTTGGCCCAAAAATCCAAAAATTCCTGACCGCGGAGTCAGGAAAACCTCCCGGGATGGGCCGGACGGAATCAGGTTAAATTGAAAAACGAAGTCCGCAATGAGATTCGGGGTTGAATTTAAGGCTTAGAGGCACTTTTGGATGCTTGATTTGGGACGGCATAATTTTTGGCCCAAAAATCCAAAAATTCCTGACCGTGGAGTCAGGAAAACCTCCCGGGATGGGCCGGACGGAATCAGGTCAAATTGAAAAACGAAGTCCGCCATGAGATTCGGGGTTGAATTTAAGGCTTAGAGGCACTTTTGGATGCTTGATTTGGGACGGCAAAATTTTTGGCCCAAAAATCCAAAAATTCCTGACCGCGGAGTCAGGAAAGCCTCCCGGGATGGGCCAGACGGAATCAGGTCAAATTGAAAAATGAAGTCCGCCATGAGATTCGGGGTTGAATTTAAGGCTTAGAGGCACTTTTGGATGCTTGATTTGGGACGGCATAATTTTTGGCCCAAAAATCCAAAAATTCCTGACCGCGGAGTCAGGAAAACCTCCCGGGATGGGCCGGACGGAATCAGGTCAAATTGAAAAACGAAATCCGCCATGAGATTCGGGGTTGAATTTAAGGCTTAGGGGCACTTTTAGATGCTTGATTTGGGACGGCAAAATTTTTGGCCCAAAAATCCAAAAATTCCTGACCGCGGAGTCAGGAAAACCTCCCGGGATGGGCCGGACGGAATCAGGTCAAATTGAAAAACGAAGCCCGCCATGAGATTCGGGGTTGAATTTAAGGCTTAGAGGCACTTTTGGATGCTTGATTTGGGACGGCATAATTTTTGGCCCAAAAATCCAAAAATTCCTGACCGCGGAGTCAGGAAAACCTCCCGGGATGGGCCGGACGGAATCAGGTCAAATTGAAAAACGAAGTCCGCCATGAGATTCGGGGTTGAATTTAAGGCTTAGAGGCACTTTTGGATGCTTGATTTGGAACGGCATAATTTTTGGCCCAAAAATCCAAAAATTCCTGACCGCGGAGTCAGGAAAACCTCCCGGGATGGGCCGGACGGAATCAGGTCAAATTGAAAAACGAAGTCCGCCATGAGATTCGGGGTTGAATTTAAGGCTTAGAGGCACTTTTGGATGCTTGATTTGGGACAGCAAAATTTTTGGCCCAAAAATCCAAAAATTCCTGACCGCGGAGTCAGGAAAACCTCCCGGGATGGGCCGGACGGAATCAGGTCAAATTGAAAAACGAAGTCCGCCATGAGATTCGGGGTTGAATTTAAGGCTTAGAGGCACTTTTGGATGCTTGATTTGGGACGGCATAATTTTTGGCCCAAAAATCCAAAAATTCCTGACCGCGGAGTCAGGAAAACCTCCCGGGATGGGCCGGACGGAATCAGGTCAAATTGAAAAACGAAATCCGCCATGAGATTCGGGGTTGAATTTAAGGCTTAGAGGCACTTTTGGATGCTTGATTTGGGATGGCAAAATTTTTGGCCCAAAAATCCAAAAATTCCTGACCGCGGAGTCAGGAAAACCTCCCGGGATGGGCCGGACGGAATCAGGTCAAATTGAAAAACGAAGCCCGCCATGAGATTCGGGGTTGAATTTAAGGCTTAGAGGCACTTTTGGATGCTTGATTTGGGACGGCAAAATTTTTGGCCCAAAAATCCAAAAATTCCTGACCGCGGAGTCAGGAAAACCTCCCGGGATGGGCCGGACGGAATCAGGTCAAATTGAAAAACGAAGCCCGCCATGAGATTCGGGGTTGAATTTAAGGCTTAGAGGCACTTTTGGATGCTTGATTTGGGACGGCATAATTTTTGGCCCAAAAATCCAAAAATTCCTGACCGCGGAGTCAGGAAAACCTCCCGGGATGGGCCGGACGGAATCAGGTCAAATTGAAAAACGAAGTCCGCCATGAGATTCGGGGTTGAATTTAAGGCTTAGAGGCACTTTTGGATGCTTGATTTGGAACGGCATAATTTTTGGCCCAAAAATCCAAAAATTCCTGACCGCGGAGTCAGGAAAACCTCCCGGGATGGGCCGGACGGAATCAGGTCAAATTGAAAAACGAAGTCCGCCATGAGATTCGGGGTTGAATTTAAGGCTTAGAGGCACTTTTGGATGCTTGATTTGGGACGGCATAATTTTTGGCCCAAAAATCCAAAAATTCCTGACCGCGGAGTCAGGAAAACCTCCCGGGATGGGCCGGACGGAATCAGGTCAAATTGAAAAACGAAGTCCGCCATGAGATTCGGGGTTGAATTTAAGGCTTAGAGGCACTTTTGGATGCTTGATTTGGGACGGCATAATTTTTGGCCCAAAAATCCAAAAATTCCTGACCGCGGAGTCAGGAAAACCTCCCGGGATGGGCCGGACGGAATCAGGTCAAATTGAAAAACGAAGTCCGCCATGAGATTCGGGGTTGAATTTAAGGCTTAGAGGCACTTTTGGATGCTTGATTTGGGACGGCAAAATTTTTGGCCCAAAAATCCAAAAATTCCTGACCGCGGAGTCAGGAAAGCCTCCCGGGATGGGCCAGACGGAATCAGGTCAAATTGAAAAACGAAGTCCGCCATGAGATTCGGGGTTGAATTTAAGGCTTAGAGGCACTTTTGGATGCTTGATTTGGGACGGCATAATTTTTGGCCCAAAAATCCAAAAATTCCTGACCGCGGAGTCAGGAAAACCTCCCGGGATGGGCCGGACGGAATCAGGTCAAATTGAAAAACGAAATCCGCCATGAGATTCGGGGTTGAATTTAAGGCTTAGAGGCACTTTTAGATGCTTGATTTGGGACGGCAAAATTTTTGGCCCAAAAATCCAAAAATTCCTGACCGCGGAGTCAGGAAAACCTCCCGGGATGGGCCGGACGGAATCAGGTCAAATTGAAAAACGAAGTCCGCCATGAGATTCGGGGTTGAATTTAAGGCTTAGAGGCACTTTTGGATGCTTGATTTGGGACGGCATAATTTTTGGCCCAAAAATCCAAAAATTCCTGACCGCGGAGTCAGGAAAACCTCCCGGGATGGGCCGGACGGAATCAGGTCAAATTGAAAAACGAAGTCCGCCATGAGATTCGGGGTTGAATTTAAGGCTTAGAGGCACTTTTGGATGCTTGATTTGGGACGGCATAATTTTTGGCCCAAAAATCCAAAAATTCCTGACCGCGGAGTCAGGAAAACCTCCCGGGATGGGCCGGACGGAATCAGGTCAAATTGAAAAACGAAGTCCGCCATGAGATTCGGGGTTGAATTTAAGGCTTAGAGGCACTTTTGGATGCTTGATTTGGGACGGCATAATTTTTGGCCCAAAAATCCAAAAATTCCTGACCGCGGAGTCAGGAAAACCTCCTGGGATGGGCCGGACGGAATCAGGTCAAATTGAAAAACGAAGTCCGCCATGAGATTCGGGGTTGAATTTAAGGCTTACAGGAACTTTTGGATGCTTGATTTGGGACGGCATAATTTTTGGCCCAAAAATCCAAAAATTCCTGACCGCGGAGTCAGGAAAACCTCCCGGGATGGGCCGGACGGAATCAGGTCAAATTGAAAAACGAAGCCCGCCATGAGATTCGGGGTTGAATTTAAGGCTTAGAGGCACTTTTGGATGCTTGATTTGGGACGGCATAATTTTTGGCCCAAAAATCCAAAAATTCCTGACCGCGGAGTCAGGAAAACCTCCCGGGATGGGCCGGACGGAATCAGGTCAAATTGAAAAACGAAGTCCGCCATGAGATTCGGGGTTGAATTTAAGGCTTAGAGGCACTTTTGGATGCTTGATTTGGAACGGCATAATTTTTGGCCCAAAAATCCAAAAATTCCTGACCGCGGAGTCAGGAAAACCTCCCGGGATGGGCCGGACGGAATCAGGTCAAATTGAAAAACGAAGTCCGCCATGAGATTCGGGGTTGAATTTAAGGCTTAGAGGCACTTTTGGATGCTTGATTTGGGACGGCAAAATTTTTGGCCCAAAAATCCAAAAATTCCTGACCGCGGAGTCAGGAAAGCCTCCCGGGATGGGCCAGACGGAATCAGGTCAAATTGAAAAACGAAGTCCGCCATGAGATTCGGGGTTGAATTTAAGGCTTAGAGGCACTTTTGGATGCTTGATTTGGGACGGCATAATTTTTGGCCCAAAAATCCAAAAATTCCTGACCGCGGAGTCAGGAAAACCTCCCGGGATGGGCCGGACGGAATCAGGTCAAATTGAAAAACGAAATCCGCCATGAGATTCGGGGTTGAATTTAAGGCTTAGAGGCACTTTTAGATGCTTGATTTGGGACGGCAAAATTTTTGGCCCAAAAATCCAAAAATTCCTGACCGCGGAGTCAGGAAAACCTCCCGGGATGGGCCGGACGGAATCAGGTCAAATTGAAAAACGAAGTCCGCCATGAGATTCGGGGTTGAATTTAAGGCTTAGAGGCACTTTTGGATGCTTGATTTGGGACGGCATAATTTTTGGCCCAAAAATCCAAAAATTCCTGACCGCGGAGTCAGGAAAACCTCCCGGGATGGGCCGGACGGAATCAGGTCAAATTGAAAAACGAAGTCCGCCATGAGATTCGGGGTTGAATTTAAGGCTTAGAGGCACTTTTGGATGCTTGATTTGGGACGGCATAATTTTTGGCCCAAAAATCCAAAAATTCCTGACCGCGGAGTCAGGAAAACCTCCCGGGATGGGCCGGACGGAATCAGGTCAAATTGAAAAACGAAGTCCGCCATGAGATTCGGGGTTGAATTTAAGGCTTAGAGGCACTTTTGGATGCTTGATTTGGGACGGCATAATTTTTGGCCCAAAAATCCAAAAATTCCTGACCGCGGAGTCAGGAAAACCTCCTGGGATGGGCCGGACGGAATCAGGTCAAATTGAAAAACGAAGTCCGCCATGAGATTCGGGGTTGAATTTAAGGCTTACAGGAACTTTTGGATGCTTGATTTGGGACGGCATAATTTTTGGCCCAAAAATCCAAAAATTCCTGACCGCGGAGTCAGGAAAACCTCCCGGGATGGGCCGGACGGAATCAGGTCAAATTGAAAAACGAAGCCCGCCATGAGATTCGGGGTTGAATTTAAGGCTTAGAGGCACTTTTGGATGCTTGATTTGGGACGGCATAATTTTTGGCCCAAAAATCCAAAAATTCCTGACCGCGGAGTCAGGAAAACCTCCCGGGATGGGCCGGACGGAATCAGGTCAAATTGAAAAACGAAGTCCGCCATGAGATTCGGGGTTGAATTTAAGGCTTAGAGGCACTTTTGGATGCTTGATTTGGAACGGCATAATTTTTGGCCCAAAAATCCAAAAATTCCTGACCGCGGAGTCAGGAAAACCTCCCGGGATGGGCTGGACGGAATCAGGTCAAATTGAAAAACGAAGTCCGCCATGAGATTCGGGGTTGAATTTAAGGCTTAGAGGCACTTTTGGATGCTTGATTTGGGACGGCAAAATTTTTGGCCCAAAAATCCAAAAATTCCTGACCGCGGAGTCAGGAAAACCTCCCGGGATGGGCCGGACGGAATCAGGTCAAATTGAAAAACGAAGTCCGCCATGAGATTCGGGGTTGAATTTAAGGCTTAGAGGCACTTTTGGATGCTTGATTTGGGACGGCATAATTTTTGGCCCAAAAATCCAAAAATTCCTGACCGCGGAGTCAGGAAAACCTCCCGGGATGGGCCGGACGGAATCAGGTCAAATTGAAAAACGAAATCCGCCATGAGATTCGGGGTTGAATTTAAGGCTTAGAGGCACTTTTGGATGCTTGATTTGGGATGGCAAAATTTTTGGCCCAAAAATCCAAAAATTCCTGACCGCGGAGTCAGGAAAACCTCCCGGGATGGGCCGGACGGAATCAGGTCAAATTGAAAAACGAAGCCCGCCATGAGATTCGGGGTTGAATTTAAGGCTTAGAGGCACTTTTGGATGCTTGATTTGGGACGGCAAAATTTTTGGCCCAAAAATCCAAAAATTCCTGACCGCGGAGTCAGGAAAACCTCCCGGGATGGGCCGGACGGAATCAGGTCAAATTGAAAAACGAAGCCCGCCATGAGATTCGGGGTTGAATTTAAGGCTTAGAGGCACTTTTGGATGCTTGATTTGGGACGGCATAATTTTTGGCCCAAAAATCCAAAAATTCCTGACCGCGGAGTCAGGAAAACCTCCCGGGATGGGCCGGACGGAATCAGGTCAAATTGAAAAACGAAGTCCGCCATGAGATTCGGGGTTGAATTTAAGGCTTAGAGGCACTTTTGGATGCTTGATTTGGAACGGCATAATTTTTGGCCCAAAAATCCAAAAATTCCTGACCGCGGAGTCAGGAAAACCTCCCGGGATGGGCTGGACGGAATCAGGTCAAATTGAAAAACGAAGTCCGCCATGAGATTCGGGGTTGAATTTAAGGCTTAGAGGCACTTTTGGATGCTTGATTTGGGACGGCAAAATTTTTGGCCCAAAAATCCAAAAATTCCTGACCGCGGAGTCAGGAAAACCTCCCGGGATGGGCCGGACGGAATCAGGTCAAATTGAAAAACGAAGTCCGCCATGAGATTCGGGGTTGAATTTAAGGCTTAGAGGCACTTTTGGATGCTTGATTTGGGACGGCATAATTTTTGGCCCAAAAATCCAAAAATTCCTGACCGCGGAGTCAGGAAAACCTCCCGGGATGGGCCGGACGGAATCAGGTCAAATTGAAAAACGAAATCCGCCATGAGATTCGGGGTTGAATTTAAGGCTTAGAGGCACTTTTGGATGCTTGATTTGGGATGGCAAAATTTTTGGCCCAAAAATCCAAAAATTCCTGACCGCGGAGTCAGGAAAACCTCCCGGGATGGGCCGGACGGAATCAGGTCAAATTGAAAAACGAAGCCCGCCATGAGATTCGGGGTTGAATTTAAGGCTTAGAGGCACTTTTGGATGCTTGATTTGGGACGGCAAAATTTTTGGCCCAAAAATCCAAAAATTCCTGACCGCGGAGTCAGGAAAACCTCCCGGGATGGGCCGGACGGAATCAGGTCAAATTGAAAAACGAAGCCCGCCATGAGATTCGGGGTTGAATTTAAGGCTTAGAGGCACTTTTGGATGCTTGATTTGGGACGGCATAATTTTTGGCCCAAAAATCCAAAAATTCCTGACCGCGGAGTCAGGAAAACCTCCCGGGATGGGCCGGACGGAATCAGGTCAAATTGAAAAACGAAGTCCGCCATGAGATTCGGGGTTGAATTTAAGGCTTAGAGGCACTTTTGGATGCTTGATTTGGAACGGCATAATTTTTGGCCCAAAAATCCAAAAATTCCTGACCGCGGAGTCAGGAAAACCTCCCGGGATGGGCCGGACGGAATCAGGTCAAATTGAAAAACGAAGTCCGCCATGAGATTCGGGGTTGAATTTAAGGCTTAGAGGCACTTTTGGATGCTTGATTTGGGACGGCATAATTTTTGGCCCAAAAATCCAAAAATTCCTGACCGCGGAGTCAGGAAAACCTCCCGGGATGGGCCGGACGGAATCAGGTCAAATTGAAAAACGAAGTCCGCCATGAGATTCGGGGTTGAATTTAAGGCTTAGAGGCACTTTTGGATGCTTGATTTGGGACGGCATAATTTTTGGCCCAAAAATCCAAAAATTCCTGACCGCGGAGTCAGGAAAACCTCCCGGGATGGGCCGGACGGAATCAGGTCAAATTGAAAAACGAAGTCCGCCATGAGATTCGGGGTTGAATTTAAGGCTTAGAGGCACTTTTGGATGCTTGATTTGGGACGGCATAATTTTTGGCCCAAAAATCCAAAAATTCCTGACCGCGGAGTCAGGAAAACCTCCCGGGATGGGCCGGACGGAATCAGGTCAAATTGAAAAACGAAGCCCGCCATGAGATTCGGGGTTGAATTTAAGGCTTAGAGGCACTTTTGGATGCTTGATTTGGGACGGCAAAATTTTTGGCCCAAAAATCCAAAAATTCCTGACTGCGGAGTCAGGAAAACCTCCCGGGATGGGCCGGACGGAATCAGGTCAAATTGAAAAACGAAGCCCGCCATGAGATTCGGGGTTGAATTTAAGGCTTAGAGGCACTTTTGGATGCTTGATTTGGGACGGCATAATTTTTGGCCCAAAAATCCAAAAATTCCTGACCGCGGAGTCAGGAAAACCTCCCGGGATGGGCCGGACGGAATCAGGTCAAATTGAAAAACGAAGTCCGCCATGAGATTCGGGGTTGAATTTAAGGCTTAGAGGCACTTTTGGATGCTTGATTTGGAACGGCATAATTTTTGGCCCAAAAATCCAAAAATTCCTGACCGCGGAGTCAGGAAAACCTCCCGGGATGGGCCGGACGGAATCAGGTCAAATTGAAAAACGAAGTCCGCCATGAGATTCGGGGTTGAATTTAAGGCTTAGAGGCACTTTTGGATGCTTGATTTGGGACGGCATAATTTTTGGCCCAAAAATCCAAAAATTCCTGACCGCGGAGTCAGGAAAACCTCCCGGGATGGGCCGGACGGAATCAGGTCAAATTGAAAAACGAAGTCCGCCATGAGATTCGGGGTTGAATTTAAGGCTTAGAGGCACTTTTGGATGCTTGATTTGGGACGGCATAATTTTTGGCCCAAAAATCCAAAAATTCCTGACCGCGGAGTCAGGAAAACCTCCCGGGATGGGCCGGACGGAATCAGGTCAAATTGAAAAACGAAGTCCGCCATGAGATTCGGGGTTGAATTTAAGGCTTAGAGGCACTTTTGGATGCTTGATTTGGGACGGCATAATTTTTGGCCCAAAAATCCAAAAATTCCTGACCGCGGAGTCAGGAAAACCTCCCGGGATGGGCCGGACGGAATCAGGTCAAATTGAAAAACGAAATCCGCCATGAGATTCGGGGTTGAATTTAAGGCTTAGAGGCACTTTTGGATGCTTGATTTGGGATGGCAAAATTTTTGGCCCAAAAATCCAAAAATTCCTGACCGCGGAGTCAGGAAAACCTCCCGGGATGGGCCGGACGGAATCAGGTCAAATTGAAAAACGAAGCCCGCCATGAGATTCGGGGTTGAATTTAAGGCTTAGAGGCACTTTTGGATGCTTGATTTGGGACGGCAAAATTTTTGGCCCAAAAATCCAAAAATTCCTGACCGCGGAGTCAGGAAAACCTCCCGGGATGGGCCGGACGGAATCAGGTCAAATTGAAAAACGAAGCCCGCCATGAGATTCGGGGTTGAATTTAAGGCTTAGAGGCACTTTTGGATGCTTGATTTGGGACGGCATAATTTTTGGCCCAAAAATCCAAAAATTCCTGACCGCGGAGTCAGGAAAACCTCCCGGGATGGGCCGGACGGAATCAGGTCAAATTGAAAAACGAAGTCCGCCATGAGATTCGGGGTTGAATTTAAGGCTTAGAGGCACTTTTGGATGCTTGATTTGGGACGGCATAATTTTTGGCCCAAAAATCCAAAAATTCCTGACCGCGGAGTCAGGAAAACCTCCCGGGATGGGCCGGACGGAATCAGGTCAAATTGAAAAACGAAGTCCGCCATGAGATTCGGGGTTGAATTTAAGGCTTAGAGGCACTTTTGGATGCTTGATTTGGAACGGCATAATTTTTGGCCCAAAAATCCAAAAATTCCTGACCGCGGAGTCAGGAAAACCTCCCGGGATGGGCCGGACGGAATCAGGTCAAATTGAAAAACGAAGTCCGCCATGAGATTCGGGGTTGAATTTAAGGCTTAGAGGCACTTTTGGATGCTTGATTTGGGACAGCAAAATTTTTGGCCCAAAAATCCAAAAATTCCTGACCGCGGAGTCAGGAAAACCTCCCGGGATGGGCCGGACGGAATCAGGTCAAATTGAAAAACGAAGTCCGCCATGAGATTCGGGGTTGAATTTAAGGCTTAGAGGCACTTTTGGATGCTTGATTTGGGACGGCATAATTTTTGGCCCAAAAATCCAAAAATTCCTGACCGCGGAGTCAGGAAAACCTCCCGGGATGGGCCGGACGGAATCAGGTCAAATTGAAAAACGAAATCCGCCATGAGATTCGGGGTTGAATTTAAGGCTTAGAGGCACTTTTGGATGCTTGATTTGGGATGGCAAAATTTTTGGCCCAAAAATCCAAAAATTCCTGACCGCGGAGTCAGGAAAACCTCCCGGGATGGGCCGGACGGAATCAGGTCAAATTGAAAAACGAAGCCCGCCATGAGATTCGGGGTTGAATTTAAGGCTTAGAGGCACTTTTGGATGCTTGATTTGGGACGGCAAAATTTTTGGCCCAAAAATCCAAAAATTCCTGACCGCGGAGTCAGGAAAACCTCCCGGGATGGGCCGGACGGAATCAGGTCAAATTGAAAAACGAAGCCCGCCATGAGATTCGGGGTTGAATTTAAGGCTTAGAGGCACTTTTGGATGCTTGATTTGGGACGGCATAATTTTTGGCCCAAAAATCCAAAAATTCCTGACCGCGGAGTCAGGAAAACCTCCCGGGATGGGCCGGACGGAATCAGGTCAAATTGAAAAACGAAGTCCGCCATGAGATTCGGGGTTGAATTTAAGGCTTAGAGGCACTTTTGGATGCTTGATTTGGAACGGCATAATTTTTGGCCCAAAAATCCAAAAATTCCTGACCGCGGAGTCAGGAAAACCTCCCGGGATGGGCCGGACGGAATCAGGTCAAATTGAAAAACGAAGTCCGCCATGAGATTCGGGGTTGAATTTAAGGCTTAGAGGCACTTTTGGATGCTTGATTTGGAACGGCATAATTTTTGGCCCAAAAATCCAAAAATTCCTGACCGCGGAGTCAGGAAAACCTCCCGGGATGGGCCGGACGGAATCAGGTCAAATTGAAAAACGAAGTCCGCCATGAGATTCGGGGTTGAATTTAAGGCTTAGAGGCACTTTTGGATGCTTGATTTGGGACGGCATAATTTTTGGCCCAAAAATCCAAAAATTCCTGACCGCGGAGTCAGGAAAACCTCCCGGGATGGGCCGGACGGAATCAGGTCAAATTGAAAAACGAAATCCGCCATGAGATTCGGGGTTGAATTTAAGGCTTAGAGGCACTTTTGGATGCTTGATTTGGGACGGCATAATTTTTGGCCCAAAAATCCAAAAATTCCTGACCGCGGAGTCAGGAAAACCTCCCGGGATGGGCCGGACGGAATCAGGTCAAATTGAAAAACGAAGTCCGCCATGAGATTCGGGGTTGAATTTAAGGCTTAGAGGCACTTTTGGATGCTTGATTTGGGACGGCATAATTTTTGGCCCAAAAATCCAAAAATTCCTGACCGCGGAGTCAGGAAAACCTCCCGGGATGGGCCGGACGGAATCAGGTCAAATTGAAAAACGAAGTCCGCCATGAGATTCGGGGTTGAATTTAAGGCTTAGAGGCACTTTTGGATGCTTGATTTGGAACGGCATAATTTTTGGCCCAAAAATCCAAAAATTCCTGACCGCGGAGTCAGGAAAACCTCCCGGGATGGGCCGGACGGAATCAGGTCAAATTGAAAAACGAAGTCCGCCATGAGATTCGGGGTTGAATTTAAGGCTTAGAGGCACTTTTGGATGCTTGATTTGGGACAGCAAAATTTTTGGCCCAAAAATCCAAAAATTCCTGACCGCGGAGTCAGGAAAACCTCCCGGGATGGGCCGGACGGAATCAGGTCAAATTGAAAAACGAAGTCCGCCATGAGATTCGGGGTTGAATTTAAGGCTTAGAGGCACTTTTGGATGCTTGATTTGGGACGGCATAATTTTTGGCCCAAAAATCCAAAAATTCCTGACCGCGGAGTCAGGAAAACCTCCCGGGATGGGCCGGACGGAATCAGGTCAAATTGAAAAACGAAATCCGCCATGAGATTCGGGGTTGAATTTAAGGCTTAGAGGCACTTTTGGATGCTTGATTTGGGATGGCAAAATTTTTGGCCCAAAAATCCAAAAATTCCTGACCGCGGAGTCAGGAAAACCTCCCGGGATGGGCCGGACGGAATCAGGTCAAATTGAAAAACGAAGCCCGCCATGAGATTCGGGGTTGAATTTAAGGCTTAGAGGCACTTTTGGATGCTTGATTTGGGACGGCAAAATTTTTGGCCCAAAAATCCAAAAATTCCTGACCGCGGAGTCAGGAAAACCTCCCGGGATGGGCCGGACGGAATCAGGTCAAATTGAAAAACGAAGCCCGCCATGAGATTCGGGGTTGAATTTAAGGCTTAGAGGCACTTTTGGATGCTTGATTTGGGACGGCATAATTTTTGGCCCAAAAATCCAAAAATTCCTGACCGCGGAGTCAGGAAAACCTCCCGGGATGGGCCGGACGGAATCAGGTCAAATTGAAAAACGAAGTCCGCCATGAGATTCGGGGTTGAATTTAAGGCTTAGAGGCACTTTTGGATGCTTGATTTGGAACGGCATAATTTTTGGCCCAAAAATCCAAAAATTCCTGACCGCGGAGTCAGGAAAACCTCCCGGGATGGGCCGGACGGAATCAGGTCAAATTGAAAAACGAAGTCCGCCATGAGATTCGGGGTTGAATTTAAGGCTTAGAGGCACTTTTGGATGCTTGATTTGGAACGGCATAATTTTTGGCCCAAAAATCCAAAAATTCCTGACCGCGGAGTCAGGAAAACCTCCCGGGATGGGCCGGACGGAATCAGGTCAAATTGAAAAACGAAGTCCGCCATGAGATTCGGGGTTGAATTTAAGGCTTAGAGGCACTTTTGGATGCTTGATTTGGGACGGCATAATTTTTGGCCCAAAAATCCAAAAATTCCTGACCGCGGAGTCAGGAAAACCTCCCGGGATGGGCCGGACGGAATCAGGTCAAATTGAAAAACGAAATCCGCCATGAGATTCGGGGTTGAATTTAAGGCTTAGAGGCACTTTTGGATGCTTGATTTGGGATGGCAAAATTTTTGGCCCAAAAATCCAAAAATTCCTGACCGCGGAGTCAGGAAAACCTCCCGGGATGGGCCGGACGGAATCAGGTCAAATTGAAAAACGAAGCCCGCCATGAGATTCGGGGTTGAATTTAAGGCTTAGAGGCACTTTTGGATGCTTGATTTGGGACGGCAAAATTTTTGGCCCAAAAATCCAAAAATTCCTGACCGCGGAGTCAGGAAAACCTCCCGGGATGGGCCGGACGGAATCAGGTCAAATTGAAAAACGAAGCCCGCCATGAGATTCGGGGTTGAATTTAAGGCTTAGAGGCACTTTTGGATGCTTGATTTGGGACGGCAAAATTTTTGGCCCAAAAATCCAAAAATTCCTGACCGCGGAGTCAGGAAAACCTCCCGGGATGGGCCGGACGGAATCAGGTCAAATTGAAAAACGAAGCCCGCCATGAGATTCGGGGTTGAATTTAAGGCTTAGAGGCACTTTTGGATGCTTGATTTGGGACGGCATAATTTTTGGCCCAAAAATCCAAAAATTCCTGACCGCGGAGTCAGGAAAACCTCCCGGGATGGGCCGGACGGAATCAGGTCAAATTGAAAAACGAAGTCCGCCATGAGATTCGGGGTTGAATTTAAGGCTTAGAGGCACTTTTGGATGCTTGATTTGGAACGGCATAATTTTTGGCCCAAAAATCCAAAAATTCCTGACCGCGGAGTCAGGAAAACCTCCCGGGATGGGCCGGACGGAATCAGGTCAAATTGAAAAACGAAGTCCGCCATGAGATTCGGGGTTGAATTTAAGGCTTAGAGGCACTTTTGGATGCTTGATTTGGGACGGCATAATTTTTGGCCCAAAAATCCAAAAATTCCTGACCGCGGAGTCAGGAAAACCTCCCGGGATGGGCCGGACGGAATCAGGTCAAATTGAAAAACGAAGTCCGCCATGAGATTCGGGGTTGAATTTAAGGCTTAGAGGCACTTTTGGATGCTTGATTTGGGACGGCATAATTTTTGGCCCAAAAATCCAAAAATTCCTGACCGCGGAGTCAGGAAAACCTCCCGGGATGGGCCGGACGGAATCAGGTCAAATTGAAAAACGAAGTCCGCCATGAGATTCGGGGTTGAATTTAAGGCTTAGAGGCACTTTTGGATGCTTGATTTGGGACGGCATAATTTTTGGCCCAAAAATCCAAAAATTCCTGACCGCGGAGTCAGGAAAACCTCCCGGGATGGGCCGGACGGAATCAGGTCAAATTGAAAAACGAAGCCCGCCATGAGATTCGGGGTTGAATTTAAGGCTTAGAGGCACTTTTGGATGCTTGATTTGGGACGGCAAAATTTTTGGCCCAAAAATCCAAAAATTCCTGACTGCGGAGTCAGGAAAACCTCCCGGGATGGGCCGGACGGAATCAGGTCAAATTGAAAAACGAAGCCCGCCATGAGATTCGGGGTTGAATTTAAGGCTTAGAGGCACTTTTGGATGCTTGATTTGGGACGGCATAATTTTTGGCCCAAAAATCCAAAAATTCCTGACCGCGGAGTCAGGAAAACCTCCCGGGATGGGCCGGACGGAATCAGGTCAAA